>CM053752.1:109447652-109473987 GCA_028658305.1 Pachyuromys duprasi | reverse complement strand
GCATTGTCACAACCCTGCTCGCAGATAGAAGAATGACACCCAGGGAGGTGGAGGCACTTCTCTTCAGCGCTTGTTTTTAACCTTCCATTTGGGGTTCCTTAAAGCCTCTCCCTTCCAACCCCCCAGCTCTAGACAGGAGAGAGAAGCGGCGCAGACCCCTTTATTTCTCCCTGCCGTTTAGGGTTGACCAGCTCTTTCGGGGCCATACCAATTTCCATCGACAGCAAACACAGCCAGCAGTCTCCTCCAAGCTGCCGTGCCACAAAGCGTCTCCCCAAACTGCCACACACCACATGCCACATGCCACACACCACATGCCTTTCTCTCTGGGCTCAGAGTCCTGGACCACGCCCCACAGGAGGCAATTAACAGCTGTGAACAAACTAAAGCCCAAACTAAAATCCCACACTTGGGATTAAACAAAAACATATTTACATAGCATAACCAAGATTTTAAAGAAACCAAAACACCCTTTACAATTCTCCAAGACTACATTGCCATTAAGTGCTGGGTCAGAATTCAAACTCAAGATTCAGGGCCTGAAAACAATCACTGCTGTTGTCTGAGTCTGTCTCCCTCAGCCTCCTGCTGTAAGGCGGTGAAAGCCCCCAAGCCCTTTGAGACACACGTGGTTTCCAGGCACCCCTCCGACAGCTCTTCTCACCTCTCTGCTGTGAAAGACCCCAATAGCTGGCACTTCTCTCTGGGCTAGTGAGAATTCCCAAGCACAGGATGACTGAGGTCCAGCCCAGTGGGGACTTCCCCGGACCCCGTTGGCACCATCTCTCCACATACCCATGAGCTCTGCCTCCCTGCTGTCACTGGCTCCTGTAGCCCCTGCCAGCCTTCCTGCCACCTGCTCACCAGCCGGCCTGCTGCAGGGACTTCCGGCAGGCTCTGGCTGAATAATTTATTGTACATTCATGAGCAAGAGGGAGAAAATATAAAGAGCTGTGCATGGGGCCTGCTGTGTGCGTATTCATGTGCATGTGTGTGTGTGTGCGTACATGTGAACTGCTTTTCTGACCTAATCTGGGATAAATTACGTACTGCCCTTACTAATGTAGCGCACTGCAGCTAATTACAAGGCTCTTGGTGCCTGGGATTCATCCACTATCATTTTGAACCAGTTGTTCATATTTTTAATACAAAGGGGGAAAAGATTCACTTTTGAAAATAGTGCCAACCAGAATCTTGGCATGGAAGGGGTAGTTTTCCACTGTGGGCTGCATTCTGGAATGTTCTCCAAGAAGGTAGAACCTCCTGCCAGAGTCACCGGAAAGCACCCTGAGGGCAAAAGTGCAGTATAGACCAGAAGTCCCTGGAATCGAACCCTTAGCCTCTGTGGGTTCTTTTGATGACTGCCTCAACTCCTGGCCCAGGCTTCGCACCAAGCCTTCGAGCCTGACTCGTTTGCATTGAGAACCCCTGACCCCACAATCTTGCACCTGGCCACAGGCTCCAAGGGCTACAGTTGGGACACGACTCTGCCACGTTCTTGACCTTGGGCAGGTCCTTCCCTCTGGGGGCTAGTTTCCCCTGGATGAGTGGGGACAAAATCCCAGTTTTCTTGTCTATCCTAGGTCATTTGGGAAGTGGTTAAAATCTGTTCTTAGACAGAGACATGCATTTCCTAAGGCCTCCATATGTTCCCAGGGAACAGGTTTTCGTTCTGAGTGGCCGCTGGGCCACTGCCTTGTCAGATCTCCAGTCCCTTTGCTCCAGCATTGGCCACCAGCCGTGTTCACCTGCCTCCAGCAGAGTGAGTCTCCTGTTCTGGGTCATCTGCTCACCTGCAATTTGACTGTTCTTTGGGGTGATCACTATCAGTCCCCTCTGAAAGCGAAAGACCAGGATGCACCCAGGAGGTTCCTGCCTACACACCGTGATGGAGGTCTCAGCCAGGTCCACGAGCCCAAAGGGCCTCCTCTGTCACTCCATTAGCCATCCCTGGCCTGCTAAGAGCGGGACCAAGATGGCCATACCAATTAGGGTGGAACATGAGCTACTGAAGTCACGAGGAACCTGACAACCCAGTCTCCACTCTGCCTTGGATACTCGGACAGACCATATCCACCTCATCCCTGTCCCCAGTTCCAGCTTCCGAGATAAGTGTGGTCCAGTGGTGGCTTTCCACTGTTCTAGTCTGGGTTCTTGCCTGCAAAAGTTCACAGACAAGGCACACAGCCTAATACCTCAAGCACCAGGTATAGAGGGGAGCCTTCTTGCTGTCCCATGATGTCTCACTTCCTGGTCCCTCCAAAGAGCATCGACCCCCTGCATCCTCTGCCCATTGAGCCTAGGCCTGGGCTTCTCCAGTTATGGGAAAGCTCCTGCTGCCTGCCTAGCCATCTCCCCACCACAGAGGGAGGGAGCTGAGAGACTAACCTGGTTTATGTACACAGAAGGGAGAGAGACACTCTGTAGGTACTCAGTGTATCTGCTGCCAAACGATTGCACTGCTGGGCACAGGAAGGGTTATTGCGGTGCCTCCCTGGGGAGCCAGGAGATGTGTGCTGTTCAAGGCTTGACCCTGCCTCCTGGGGGCCCCTTGTTCCCTCTAAGAACAAGAGGGAATTATTATTAGTAACAGGAGGCTGCACAACGCAGAAAGTGTTCCCAAACTTACAAGTAGGACACCAAGTCACCAAGGAGCTTCTCAGAGGGAAACCAGAGGCTGCTCACTATGCCTCAGTGGCTGTGGGACTGTCCAGGGCTACTCACTGGGACCTTCCAAAGCCAAAAGCAAACCTCACAGCTCTGCAGTGCACACCTGTAAAGGTCATTCTGGAAGCCAGCCTACAGTTCTGCAGAGGGGGCTCAGGAGACACCCAGAGGTTCACACACATATCCCCACCTGGAGTCAGCCGGAGATGGCCCTCAGAGGACATCCACATGGGCCTTCATCAAGCATCATCTGGAGATGCCCTGTGGAGGGTGTCCATGTGAGTCTTCACCCAGGGTCAGCAGCAGCTTGGCAGAAAATTCTGTCAACCACAGATTCTGCAAAGGTTACCTGTTTCAGAGGTCCCTGAAGAATTGCCCTAACACCCACCTTGGTGTCCTTGATAAGCAGGGAGGGAGGCACACAGTTCCGTATAGCACATCCCACAAATGTCTGACAGTGAGTTATAATGTTGGTAGAGGTGAGAGGGACATGACCCAAGTCCTCGTGGACACCTGGTGTTCCTGGCCCCAGGGCTCTATGCCTGAGTTTGATGGTCTCAGGCACTGTGGAATGCGAAGTATGAGTTCCCCTTCTACATGAAGATACTGAGACCCCTGAGGATCAAGAGTGTAACAGAGAGCAGTCGGCCAGGAGCCAGAGCCAAAGGCAGACCAAGTCCATCTTCTCTAGTCTCACCACCATCCTGACACCTCCAAGAGGAGGACATACGGCCACTGTCAGCCACTGCGGCCCTTTAGACCCTTTACATTGACTGAAAAACCCCATAACAATTGTGAGAGTGGAACAGGACACCATCTTTCTTTTTAACGGATGAGAAAATCAACACTAAAGAGAGTAAGTAATTCAACAGACCACTTAAAGATATGGGTGAGTAGATGAGTGGATAAGTGGTTATGTATACAACATATGGGAGGAAGGAATGAAGGAAGGAAGAAGGAAGGAAAAATAAGGAAGAAAGGAGGATGGCTAGGTAAACAAACAACAGACAGAGATAGGTGGATAGATGGATGGATTGAAGGGTAGACAGATAATAAGCAAATGGATGGAAGAGTGAACTAGTAAAACACGTAGAATAATCTGCAGTCATGTGACCAGCTCTCCCTGCTACATGCCCAGTTAAGCCTCTTCTACACAAAGTCATCAACAGCCTGATGGAAGACAGGAAATGTATAGTTATAGACTGGGCATTGTGACTTACACGTTTAATCCCAGCACTTAGGAGTCAGAGACAGGCAAATCTGGTCTACATAGTGAGACCCTGTCTTAAAAAAGAAAAAAGAGAAAGAGAGAGAAAGGAAGGAAGGAAGGAAGGAAGAAAGGAAGGAAGGAAGGAAGGAAGGAAGGAAGGAAGGAAGGAAGGAAAGAAAGAAAGAAAGAAGGAAGGAAAGAAAGAAAGAAAGGTGGGCGGAAGGAAATGGACAGTTCCTGAGCTGGTGTGGGGTCTTGGGTGGAGCAGGGCCACTGAGTGAGTGTGATAAGGTATCGGTTTCCTTCCTAAGCTATGTGCCTCCCTCCCTGTCTCAGATAATGTACCTATGAACAGAGACATCAATAAATAGTGGAATAAAAACGTACTCCCAGGATCCTACACTCTTCCTTCAGGGAGTTCCCACTTGTCAACTGTGCAGGGCTTTGTGAGTTCTGTCTTCTGGTGAGCTGAAAAGACACTGGGGGGTCTTTCTTCCTCCACCCCCTCAATGGGCACAGACCCTGGTACCCAACACGTTCACACCCCTAGCCATCATAAGAAAATGAGGGAACCTTTGAGAAATTCATTGTTGTGACTTGCAAGAGCCATAGGACAAAAGCAGGTAGCTTCTGTGCCAGCGCCACCAGCATGTGATATAGTACTTGGCCCTCAGTTTATGATAAGATTCACGGTTTGATTTAAACTCAACTGGCCAGCCTCCTAAAGGAAGCAAGGAAATACTGCTTGTGTATGAAAAAAAAAAAAAAAAACTTAGAGGAAAACAAACCAACTGAGCCCATGGGGGAAGCGGCTAAGGGAACATCTGGAGGGGAGGGTTTCATAATTCATGATTGAGACAGCCAGATGCAGCGTTCCCCCATGTTCTCAGGTTTAATTTAAAATTGGGCGACTTTGGCATCTCTGGCTTCCTGAATCTGGGATGTGTGCTCAGTTTAGGCAGCGCCCCCCCTCCCCCGGAATGGAACATAGGGTGACTTCACATTCTACAACCTGGGGAGGAAAAGCCTTTGGGCTCAGCAGGACCTTGTAACTTCATCTTCATGCGCCTCGGGAGTCACATTCCTGCATGGTTGAAAAGGCTGTAACAGTGGGTGCAGCCCTTGTGGCAGCTCACCCCACTCCAAAGCCCACCCTGCAGTGGCAGGGGTCAGCGGGGACCCAGCAGAGGGGCGGAGCCTCCAGGAGCTCCTGTCCCAAGGACAGGACAAAGTAATGCTCATCCAGTGGGCATGGCACCCCCGAAGAATCCAGGACTGTGCAAAACAGAGGCTTCCAAGTCTTAGATGAGGCAGGATCCGCACACAGCACACTTCTTCAAAACCAGCTCCATTTAGACCCACCAACACCCTCCAGAGAAAGGAAAAGGAAAAGCAAAACCGAGCAGCCAGAAGCTGGCACAGAGGTGCAGTAGCACCTTGCCTCTCCCAGGTTCACAGCTCCCCTCCGCCACCTCCCCACCTCCCCACCCCCGCAGTGGACCACCTAGGTGCCCAATTCCAAAGGACACCTTTGACATCATGTCTCAGCAGATGGCGCCCTCTGGAGGGATACAATGAACAACCTCACCAGCTGACCAGGGAGGCAGAGGGACAGATGCATCCCGGCCCCTGCAGTCTGCTTGTCTGTGAGGAGCCCTTTCTGCCTCCACCACCTCACGTCCGAATGGCTCCAGGCATCTCCCCAACCTCCCCAGATGCTGGTGTGATTTGCAGGTTCAAATGCCCCCATCAGTACAGCTGATCCTCTGATTTAAAAGTAGGTGTGGGAGAGGGTTGTGAGGGACAGGGCCATCCTGCAACACAGGGGCATTGTGCCGCTAGTGAGCAGTGTCAGCCTACTTGGACATGCTGGTGATGTACCTACCCAGCAATGCAGGGCGGTTCTTACAGAGTGAACGGAAAGCCTAGAGAGACCCTCGCCAACCCTACCCTGAAGTTACAGGGAGCTCGAAGGCGGTTCTTCCTCCCTCTGTCTTGATGCATGCATTTCCCAGGATTCCACAGCAGAAATGGATTCCACATCGGGCATGGATGTGAAGGCTGCTCTTCAAGACCACCAAAGGAACATCTCACTTCAGAAGAGCTGCCTGGAAGCACTGGGCAGCCAAGACCTTCATCGTTGCCAGAACCCAGCTGTCACAGAGCCCTTCTAGTCTCTGTTCTTTCTACTCCCACAGAACCCCATACTGCCCACATCCTCAAGCCAGGGGGAAACAGAGGCTCTGTCTTCCCATCTACTGAGGTGGTTCTGGGGGGCCTCAGGAAAGTCTAGGTGCACTGGGGTGAGACAAGAGTTCTTGCTTGAAGCACTGGAGACTCGGAGGGACAAGCAAGACAGTTCACCTCATGACTTTATGAGGCCCAACATTAGCCTGGAGTGGTAGCAGGTGAACTGACTGAGCACAGGGAACAGTTTGTGAGCTCTAACGCATGGCCCTTCCTCCCTTTCCTCTTCTGCTGAGTAATCGCGAGGGCACACCCTTGAGGTCATCACGGCCTTATTGTGCCCTCTGTTGCTCTCATCTGTCTTTCAACAAGAACCTTGTGTGGCTTTGTCCCATCAGATGTATGACCTGGCAGGCAGGCCTGGCTCTACTTTAACCTTACAGTTTAGGGAGAGGCAGAAGGCAGGCAGCTTAGCAGAGTTTGGGTGGCAGGGAATAGCAAGACTAGCAGGCACTCACAGGAGTCTAATGGTTGGACATAAGCTGGCCCAAGGAGTTTTTGAAATTGTATCATCATATTTCATTTCTTACATTGCCGCCCAAGGATTTCCTCTCTGCGATGGAAGGGAGAAGAGAGGTGGCTATGTTCCTATCACCCAGGCTCTCCTCACACTCGCACGGCCCACTGCCTCAACCAGAGGGCCGGGGGAAGAGGGTCAGATGGGCATGGGCACAGTGAGGGCTCCACAAAGAACCATCCCATTGCTCATCTCACAGGGGTCCACAGGATGCCCTCTCGGTGTCCATTGCCCTCTTGGGGTTCCACACTTCTCACTTGCTCCCCTGTCAATTCCCCTAGGCTGGCATCCCATTTCCAGAGCCTGCCACAGCAATGGAGCCTTTCTATGCCAAATTATGTTTCATAACTACTTCTCTGTCAACAGCTTCCTACACAGATAGGCCTCCATCATTTAATATGGAGAAAACATTCTCGCGCTGACAGTCTCCTGAAACACACTCCTGCTCTGACGTGATCTCACCCATTTGGAGGTTGACCCTCCACCCATTGTGTGATTTGGAGGATGGTACCAAGGTCCCCTAGGGCTGATATACTGCTCCTTTTTGCAAAATAAGAAGAGATTCCAGTATCTTGGCAAACAGCACCCCAGCTGGGACTGCCAGAGTGGCACTTGTTCCAAACCCCATTCCTCTCTCTGGAGGTGGTCAGGCCTTATGGAGGACCAATCTCCCAGGGAACACCGAGGTGCCAGGCTGGTGTGTGTGTGTGTGTGTGTGTGTGTGTGTGTGTGTGTGTCCCACATGGGCACCATCTGCCCCACACACACACAACATGTAGGGACTTCCTAGAGACTGCCTCTGAGTGCAGATGGAGACCTGGTGTCCCAGATGTTTGCAAGGCTTTTCCAGGTGGTCATAGGCAGAGGTTCTGCCCAGGGTCAAGTTCAGGGCCTCTGGTCCAAGGCCCATGCTGACATTACTGCTTCCTTACTTTGCTTGACTTTCATAGAACTTTGGGGACCTCCATTCTGGGAATCTGCTGAGCCACCACACTCCCTGGGAAAGTATCCTGTGAGATTTCTAGAAAAACCCTACTTTAATCTACTCTCTCTAGTTAGCTAGATGGGTTAATGGTTTCACTAGTTAACCAAAATAAATTGCATCCAAAATAATTGTATAAAGTGCTTATGAATTCTTAAAAGGCTACATCTGCATATATCTGGCATTTATTTAATTTTAATTTTTTTTGTCTGCATGCCTTCCTTTTGGAGCACAGTGTAGCTGCCGGCAGGGCTGTTCCTGGAACCTTCAACAGAGGCTTTCTAAATATTTTATTCACCAGTTGCAAACAGGAAATGCAATTAGAAGCCCTGATTCTTAGCACCAGGGAAAGGGGCATCTCGCTGGGGGGGGGGGCACAGATCCCTTTAATCTTTGAAAATTACGATGTTTGGATTACAGAGCCACAGGAGACGGCCTTGTAGGTTTTTATTTATTTATTTATTTTAACTGGAAGGGAAGTGATGGCTTTTGCAGATCCGGTGGTGCCTGGATGCATTGAAGTTTTAATGGATACTAAAAATCCAGCTCCTTGAAGCATCACAGCCATGTTGGCTGGCTGTGAGTCACTGGGTTGGAAAAGACAGAAGACTGAGGAGAAAACAGGAAGCGACCGTGGGGAGTGGTGGGGGAAGAAGAGAGTATATTCTTAATGTCATGAAGGACAATAGGAGCCTGACCCTAGCGGAGGTCTGAGGACCAAGCCTGATGGTGCAAGCCTGGTGGCGGGCTGTTGCTACCTGTGCGGCACCAAGTTCATCTGCCCTCTGAGTTCTGTGCAGGGAGTTACGGATGTCCATGGAGTGCTCCCAGTCTGCACTAAGGAAGACCACAACCACCCTAGAACAAACTGGTGCTGACCTGGCCTCTGGAAAGTTAACCTTCCCCAGCCATCCACAACGGGCAAGCATTTTCCCAGACCCCCACTCCCTTCCCAGCAGGTCTAGGCAACAGGGTAGGACAGACATAGAATGAGGAACCAGGCTCACATGCACCTCCAGGGCCTTCCTTCCAAGACTGAAGGCTTGAAGTGAGAAAGGAGCCCAGAGACAGAGACAGCAGGGCTGCAGAGACAGACAGCAGGGCTGCAGAGACAGACAGCAGGGCTGCAGAGACAGACAGCAGGGCTGCAGAGACAGACAGCAGGGCTGCAGAGGCAGCAAGGCACAGCCCCACCCCTTCCTCAGGAGTTACCTGCGTATTCTCCCTGGATGACTGGGACACCACAGGAAAACTTCAGGCATCTCCCCCGAGTCCCAGCATCAAAGGTCATATCTGCCCCAGGGCACTTTGCCAAGGGTGAAGTGCCAGCTTCCTACATTGTGTTTCTAGCCAGATGTTTCAGGCTCCGACCACAGGTTTCCCAATCAGAGGCATCCTCTTAGGAACCTAGTGACCAGCCACAAAGGGGTTCTTGACCAAGGATGGGCCTTAGGCTTTGTTGATCCTGAGCCATGAAGACCCAAGAAGCATGCACACCTATTTAGGCTCCCTTCAGCCTCTGAATGTTATGAGGGGCTGACCCAGCCTGATTTAAAAAAAAAATCTGGTGACAAGGCCCCCCGAGATGATGCTTGCTGAGGCCATGCCCAGTTGGGGACCGTTGCTTTGCTGGTTGTCCACAGCTGGCTGTGTCTTGCATGAAGGCTGCGTGTGGGATACCCAAGTCCCCCAGCAGCACAGCCAAAGGTGTGGCGAAGTGGAGCCTCAGCGTTCTGCTGTGGGCACAGAATTCAGCACCTGGAACAAGCTGGGTACCAAGCACTCTTAGCAGGGTTCAGCCTCCAAGTCATGATCACTGCACATTGTCACCTCGTGTCCCCTTACAGACACATTGGATCTCAGCTCACATGCGTTGGCTCCACAGAGAAGTCACTTCTTGTCAAAAGACCCTTCTCCTCCTGCCCACATTTTGCATGCCAAACCTAGAGGTGAAAGGATCCTCACCCCTAGGGCTCTGACCCCATCCCTGGCTGAGACAAGGGCCTTTGACACTCCTTGAACTCCCCAGCTGTCCCTGGGACCAGCAGGACACAGCTAGGAGGCAGCGCCATCTAGTGGGCCGTGTGGACGACAGTGTGGTCTGGCCTAGCAAGCTGACCTAAGGACCTCCAGGCCAGCAGTGGAGGCCAAGGCTGGAAGTCTGTCCTATTGGGCCATAGAGAGATTTTTCCTGTCAGGGGTAGACTGAGACCTTTCTCCAATGAAGATCTTTCCCAACCCTTAGTCTTCTCCCTGGCTCCAACACTGGTTAAAAGACATGCTGTGTCTACCTCCTCGGCTGTAGCCTGACACAGCTCCTGGTCATTTGGTAGGTGAAGGAAAAGCTCCCATTGGCTCAGTGCAGATGGAAGCCCATGGAGAAGAAGGTTGGGGGGAGGGGCGCTAAACCACCCACTTATTGGGCAGGACCAGAACCTCCGCAGAGGACCGGCCTGACTCTGAAGCTCCTGGCCCATGTGGCTGCTATGCTACCAGCAGCTAGGGGCCACGCAGCACTGTGCTTTTCTCAGCAATGCTAGGCTTTCCAGGGCTTGCATCCCAGAAGTCAGTGAGGAACTCGGGGACATGGGCACAAAGACAAGCACAGCTCTGTCAGTGCCTCAGAGTGCCCGCAGGAAGATGTGGGGAGTGGGTGGTCTCGGCTGCCAACTGCCAGAAGCTACAGGTGGCACAGGGGTAGCAAGCCGGTGAGAGACGGTATCTGCTGAGAACCTCCCTGGCCCCCAGACTCCTTCATGAGAAACCCCAGCAGGGCCAGGGAAGGTGGCATCCTCCAGGCAGAGAGAATCAAAAGCAGATTTGAACCTCATCTCTGCTCAGGAGTGATGCAGTACACATCACAGGCGTAGTCAGGGACAAGAGGTTCAGAAGCTGGGTTCTGCTTTGCACAGCAGCCTGATCCAGGAAAGAGGAAGGGCTAGCTTGGGCTCAAAGCCTCTCAGACAATGTTTAACATGTGTGCATGTAGGGGTGCTCCCATGTGCATGGTGGTGTGCATGTGTGTGCTGGGTGTATATGTATGGTGGATAAGCATGTATGCATAAGGATGAGCATGTGTGTGTTAGATGTGCATGGTATGGTGAATGGAAACAGGCATGTGGTGTGGTGAGTGTGTATGAGTATGGTGAATGTATATATGTATATGTAACAGGTGTGCCTGGTAGGTGTGCCTATAGGCTTAGTGAGTCTGAGTAAGTGCATGGTGGGTGTGCATGTATGTGCAAGGTGCCTGCTGGATATGCATGTAGTGTGTATGTCTGTGGATGTGCATATGTGAGATGGGTGCACTTCTGTGAATTTATGTGCATCAGTGTGCACGGTGGCTGTTTGTGTGCCTTGCATGTATTGCCTATGTGCTTGGTGGGTATGCATGTGTGTGTATGGTGGGTGTGAACATATGCTTGGTCAATGTTGATATTTGCAATTATTGTTTGGGCATGTTTGGTAGATGTGCACGTATGCACGGTAGATGTACATGTGTGTAAGGTGGTTGTGCCTGCATAGATGAGCATGTATGTACATTCAGTAAGTGCAGATATGTATATATGTACATACATGTAAATGCCTGAACAGCTTCAGATTGGGGGGGAGGGGCTGGATGTTTGTACCTATGAGAACCAAAATGCTTTCACCCATTGCTTTGCTCACAATCTTACCCTGCTCTGGAGCAGGTGGGACCACACGATCACTATCAGACCTGCAAATCTAGCTTCCTTGGACACTGAAGCTTTGGACACTACAGACCTAAGCCCTGTGTGAGGGAGCCTGCCCTGAGCTGGACACCAAGATCTGTGGGTATGGTGGCCACGTAGGCATCTGGGCCTGTGTGGGAGGCCAATAGGGTCTCCTGCAGGAACTAGCACCCAGCTTGGCCCTCCTCTCTCAGCCAGTACCTCCTGCTCAACACAGCCCTTCCCACCAGGCTTTAAATGTTATCGTATTTCTGCCCTAAGGATAATGATATGTACCCCACACCACCCATACCCACCCTGACCCCTGGCTTAGGATGATCAAACAACACCTAGGGAGAACAAACCCTGCCCCCAAAACACTCCCATTCACAGCTTGTGCATTGAGAGCACGTGTTCCTTGTTGAGTGGTCTCAGAAGATGGCCCTGGCCGTGTCTGGAATGGGACCAATCCCCAATAAATAGTCATTTGCATTTTGGGACCACTGCCCTGGGTTTGAGAGTTCCCTGCAGTCAGTGTGCCCCAAGGTCCTAACTGCCTGTGATGACCCTACGAACTTATTCGCTCCATGTATGCATTTGGTCTCTCACATGTAAGATGGCATTTTAGAATAGCATCCTCTGTAACTGGTTGTGTAAATAAAACAATAGGATGGCAGAGAGAGTGGGAGAGAGAAGTCTGGAAGCATCAGTGGCACCCACTGTCTCCATTTCTCACCTCCCACAAGCTCCACAGCCCACTCCAATCTGGCGCCCAGACCCGAAGCGTTTCTACCCACAGCTCCCTGGGACCACCACAGCCTGGCATGCAGCTCACTCCCCGCCTCTGCAGCCCAAGATAGCCGCTGGCCACTCCCTTCTAGAAGCAGTGCCCGCCTGCGCTTGGACAACATGCTTGCTGCTCCTGTCACCCTCTGGCCCCATCTCCTCATCAGGCCACCTCTCCTGGTTCCAGTCCCAGCCAGTGCTATCTGTACAGAGTGACATAAGGCCTGCTGGCCCCGGGTCCCAACTCTCACCCCAGTCCTGGACCCACTGGTTCCCCCAGGTGCCCATTTGAGCTGGCAGAGCCTCTCCCCCACCATAGCCACCACCACCAAACCATAAGCCTCTTTCCTCTCCACCCCCACCTCTCCACGCATATTGTCACCACACAGATTTGCTGGAAGTCCCCAGCATGGGCCCACCCTCTTCAGGGCATAGCCTCCCACATGCACACACACACACACACCTAGCCTGGTTTCCTACCTGTTTCAGGTTCCTGGTGTCACAGCCCCGGGGGGGGCCTTTGTTTTCTGTGTTTGCAACTCAGCAAGCCCAACTCATGTCCCCGCCATGAGGCCCCCATCTCATCCTTGAGACCTCAGCCACAGTCCCCTCCCTCAAGAGGGCTCCTGACATGGCCACCAGTCCAATGTTCTTAGAGCAAAGGATTAAACAGGCACATGCCCCCCAAGAGGCCAGACTCCCAGATGATCAGACCAGGGAGAAGCCCCCGCTTGTTCAGGGGTGAGCAATGGTGGGGTCTGGGGTGGGAGAGTCAAAGCAGGCACCGGAGTAATGTCACCTGTGCTTCGCCAGGTGTACCGGCTCTCAGGAGGCTCTCATCGGTTTTGCTGCCAGCCTCCAGGACATTCCTCCCCAGCACCTAAGCCTCTGAGACCCTTAATTCCTCATATAGGAGGGGGCAGGCAGGGGAGGTGGGGGGCCTTGATCGTCTTCAGCCTCTTTCTTCTCTTTGCCTGGGACACTCGCTGTAGGCAACTTCTTGCTGCTCAGGTCTTGATTCTAGCACCATTCATGGCAAAAGGACTCAGGCCCCAACCTTGGGAAACAGCATTCACAGACCAGGAAAGCATGCCTCTTGCATATCACCCTGTCTTGTCCTTCACAGCCTTGAGCAATCTCCTTTATTGATTCTCTCTCTCTCTCTCTCTCTCTCTCTCTCTCTCTCTCTCTCTCTCTCTCTCTCTCTGTTTTTTGTCCTGAAATCTCTCCTCTTTGTGGCCATGCTCTAAGGAGACACTATGACTAAAGGAAAAGACTGCATGTCTATGTCTACGGGAACCACCGAAGCCAATGATAAATCTTCCCTGGGCTTGCTCAGTTTAAGACAGTGGTTGGAAGGTGAACCCTTAAATCTCTATGCTTTCTGCAGGAATGACCATACCCTGCTAAGCTCCTACCATATTGGCCCCAGATAATTCCCCCTCCTTATAAGGTCCCAGTAACAAGTCAAAATTGGAGTGTACCAAAATTCTCATGGGGAGCCAATGCGTCCATTGGGCTTACTTGCAAAGCATGGATGTGGCTTGCTAACAAGAGCTTGGAGTACCCCCCAGGCAGACATACCGAACAGTCTTCACCCAGCATGGATGATGGCATCCCCATAGGCCTGCAGAAGGAGCCCCTTCCCCCAGGCTTCCCCAGCCTATGTGCTCTACCCCCTCCCCAGACTCTGAGGCCGCAAGGCCATGTGCTGAATTGTATACAACTGGTTGGAAAGAGTCAGAGGGAATGTTAACAGTCAACCAGGCCAGCTGGGACCGTTTTCGAACAGGCACAGCTTACCTCATGAAGATGACAGCTATTTGGCTCAGAGGGTAGTCCTGTACAACAGCCCCCCAACATAGGTTCCCCACCTTGGGTGCCCCAGTGACACGCTTTGCAAGGCGCCGTTCCTTCCACTCAGGGTCTCAGCCAGCCTACAAACCATGTTGCAAGACTGGAGCATCTCAGCCCCATGCTGAGGAGACGCCTTGACCAAATGAAGAGTCTCGGCTGTGGTCACATCTATTGAGATCACAAGCTGGGCTATTTGGGGTGTGGGAGCTACACTGGGGTGCTCTGGGTTGAAGCTGTTGCTCTCTGATAAGGATGTTGGGAGAAACCTCCCCTTCCATCAGCTCAGGGCAGGTGGACAGATGCTCCTCCAGCTGTGAAGACCAGCTGCCCAGAGCCATGCTGTATTTTTTACATATTGGGCAGATCTGCCCAAAGATGGCTTTGAGACTATACAAGTCCAGATGAACCTGACATCCTTGTGAACAGCAGTGGCCCAGGTCAGGACTGCTCGAGGCTCAACTTGAAGCCAAGACAAGACTCAGCCTGTGGCTAGGATCAGGGCTCAGCCTAGCACTGGGATTCTAAGCAAGAAGTCCTAGCCAGCCAAGCAGCAAATCCCTTCTTGGAACAGCCAGCCACATGCCCACGTGCCCCTCTGCCATGTGGGAGAAGAAGATATTTCCAACAGCTGCCGGCCACAATCCCCGTAAAGCCATAAAGCAGAAACTGACTTTGAAATGGCCCTTTCTCCGCCTGTATCTCCGGACATAAATTTAAATAAAATGGCAATTTAAATGCCTGCAACACCAAGGAGGCGGCGTGGGGCTGTCTCTGCAGGCTTTGTGGGGACACAGAACTCAGCTCTAAACCCATCATCCTGCGACACACGGGTGAGAGTTGGCACAGGGGCAGAATGGGGGCACCAGATCTTTTCAGGAGAAGAGGATACTGTGGAAACTCAATCCCCTCCTCGGAGCCCTGGGGTGGGGTGCTCCCAGGATGCCCTGAGGTATGCAAAGCAGAGGCACCTTCACTATTGGTTCTGTCCCTGGGGAAACAGGAATATATAGAATCCACTTGTCACTCTCAGGAACATTTACAAGCCCTCAGCAGATGCCACACACTCCCAACTCCATAAGCTCTGATAAATGTCCCTGTTGCCCTTCCCAGCAGGGAGGTCATGGGTCCCGTGAGTTACTTGGTCTTTGTTGGAACCCAGCAGCAGAGAGGTGCTCAGAAGAGCTTAGGGTTCAGCGTGGGCAGATGCTGAGTCCATCACGGTCCTAACTCTAGCATCTCTAGCAAATCTCCAGAGCCACTGCTGCTGCTGGGACTGGGTCTCTCAGTGAGATGCACAGGGCTGTGTGTCTTGAAAGAACACTGGGTAGGAGCAGAGGCAAGAAGACATCTCAGAGGTCCCTGGGGTCAAACAAGGGCTACCGCTCCTGTGCTACCGCTCCTTGAGCTCCATCCTCGGGCCTCATCCAGGCTGCCTCTCGCCTTGCTTGGATTGCACACCTGTAAGCCCTGGAATCATGCACTGGGTATGAGGTAGACACCCCTAATAACAGGTGCCCACACTATAGGGCCAATGGTTCCCCACTAGGATGCTCGCTGCTTCTCTAAGGCAGCTGGAGGATGCGAAGCTCCACAGGTAGGAAAAAGTGACAAAGCCATTTCCTGGGCTAAGGATGCAGCAGCCCCTTGAACCCTGTCCTATGCCTCCTTCTGTGCTCCCCTACTCCTCCCTTTGCTACTGAGGCTGGGGTGACCCAGCCTCAAATGAGACCCAGACCTGTGCTCCAGATCCTGGTGCCTTCGGTCCTAGCTAGGCTTTGTCAGGTTCAAGTCCACTGCAACCTTCCTGACATTGAAGAATTCTTGTTAGCCCCAAGAGACAGTCTTTGTGCCCTCCATTATATCTGAGGCCATTCAGGGACAAGCTTAGACTGCCACCCCTTAATTCTCCCAACCTCCTGAGCAGCAAAGCCTTAGTCCTGTCCCATGACACAGACACCGAGGAGGGAGGCAAGCCTGTCTCTTGGAGACGTGTATCCCTGAAGGGCAGTGCTAGCAGTACACAGCCAAACCTCTAGCTGTATCAGAAAATGATAAAGGTCCAAAATGCAGCTGGCGGGTCAGAGGCATGGGAACCAACCTAGAAGGTCCCCACGGCCAAAGCAAGAGGCAGTAATAAATACCACATAAGCACTCTGAGCCTACACTGTATAAATAAGTGAACAAATCATTAAATGGGAGAGAAAGGATGTCTTGGAGAGGAATCCTAATTAATGAGTGTAGAAGGATTGGGGGAAATAAAATGTCGCCATTAGAATGCCACAGAAGTCATTGCTGCCAGCGACAGCCATAGAGGAGGTACGAATTAATGAGAGCAAGCTTGAGGAGGAACAACGTATTTGCATAGTCACAAAGTATCTCCCTCAAGATATTTATTAATTCCAAAGACAAAATAGTAACTGTATAGAGAAGCAGCTTTGTAGGCACCAGTTACGGTCAACCATCAAGGTTAACTCCTCTAAGACCGCCCTCATCGTGAACACCCGTGGGCCTCTCGGAAGCCCTCCTCAAATCCTCTACACCCAGTCTAATTGTGAAGAATGCCTGGGACTGGGGAAGTAGTTCAGAAAATAAACTGCTTGCCAAGTTTGAGCCCCAGAACCCGTGATAAAAAAGCTGAGTGGCAGGTCTGAAGAGATGGCTCAGTGGTTAAGAGCACAGACCCAGGTTTGTTCCAGAGGACCCAGGTTTGATTTCCAGCAGCCACAAGGTAACTCACAACCACCCATAACTCCAGTTCTAAAGAACACGACACCCTCTTCTGGCCTCCATGGACAGCAGGCATATATGTGGTACACACACATACATACAAGCAAAACACCAATACACATAAAATAAAGCAAGGAGGAGAAAAAAGGCTAGGTTTAGTGGCATGTGCTTGTAATCCCAGCCCTGGGGAGACACAGACATAGACTGACCAGGCCAGCTTGGCTCAATCTGTGAGCCCCAGGTCCCAGTGAGAGACCTTCCTTCAAAAAACAAGGTGGAAGAGGTTGGAGAGATGGCTCAGAAGTTAAGAGCACGTACTGTTCTTGCAAAAGACTGGTATTCAGTTCCAAGCACCATATGGAAGCTAGCAGTCGTCTGTAATTTCAGTTCTAGGAGATCTGACACCTCTTTCTGGCCTTCACTCTCATATATAAAATAAATAAGAATAAGATGGCAGACACCTGAGGAGAAACAGCAGAGGTTGACCTGCATGTGTGCACACCGAGAAGAAAAACAGTTTTATACCCAAGTGAGAGATACGCTACAAAATGACCTGTAGTGTCCCAGAGGAAGAGAAGGAGATGTCACGGGGTTGGAGCTGGGAAGACTTGGCCACCAAGTGCAGCCTGGCCTCTGGATAAGGCCCTGGGACAGAAGAGACCACAAGTGGATGCTGAAATGCCAGCAAAGTGTGCCACTGAGTTACTAACACACTCTGAACAGCTCACTTTGCATATTTGTGCTGTGATTGGCTGCGGAGGAGACATTGGGTAGAAAATCCGCACAAAATTTCTGAACTATTTTGACGTTTTCCTGTCTGTTTTGAAACAACACCAAATTTACATGATACATTTGAAGACCAGGTTCTGGCAGCCCCAGCGTCGTTCAGCTTTGCCACTGTGCACACAGACATCCCAGGCAGCCCTGACGGCCTTCCTTCCCATGAGTGGCACTGAGAGGAAGCAGAAAAGAGCTCTGTCACCAACAGCAAACAAAACCCTCTGTGCACCTATAACTTGCCAAGAGGCTCCCACAGGGCGCTCCTGCCCACTACTCTGAGTAGGACACAGTGACAGCTGGACTTTCAGAGCCCACGACATCTTTCAGCAAAAGCAGGTGGGGCTTCAGACTCCCCAACCCTGTTGCCTGGGGGTGCTGTGAAAATTGAAGGATGGATGGGGCCTCTCAATCAGAGAGAGACCACCAGGGAACAAGAAGGGTGGCAAACGAACCCAGTCAGGGCATCCAGGGAAGCCAGCCAGCACCCAGGGACGTGCACCCGCAGGAAAATGGCAGAATATAGAAAGGTCCAGGGTAGCATGGCAAATCTGCGGCCCCTAGAACCCTCCGACAATGACGGGATAGGAATGTGAAGCTGAGTGGCAGCCGGAGAAGCTGCTGTGTAGAACCCACAGTCACATGACACAAAACAGCAGGTTGTCCATCACCTCTGGTGATGAGGCCACCTCTCCTAACGTCTATGGCTTCTTTCCTTGCCATACCCAGCACCATTTCCCAACTCTGTGCCTCACAATTGTAGTAGGCCAGTGGGCCCTGCCAGCTTGTGCCGTAGCACTAGGCCGACTAATAGCAGTTGGCAAATCTCTCAGTGGCTGTCACTCCTCACTCAGATAGAAGGCTGTAGAATACAGAGATGGCCACCTATGCATTTAAAAAAATCTCCACAAAAAATTAAAAATACCCCCTTCTCTAATAACCTACCAACCATCACCTGCCTTGCTGCCCAACTCCAATCAAAATCTCATTTGGAATTCATTTTGAGACGTGCAATAACGCCTCTGCCACCCCCAGGAAATTCAGTAAAGGAGTGATGTCAAGAGGAAACATCTCAAGCCCCACCCCATGGCCCTCAGGGACCTGGACTCTTCAGCAGAAGGGTTCTCAGCTTCCCGGGAACCAGAACTCCACTCCCCACTTTTGGGTCCTGCAAGGACTCAACCCCTTTAACCAACACAATCATGGGCCTGAGTCATTTCTACCCAATCAAGGCAGCAGCAGGCGGTATCCGTGTGTGCCGGCTGCCTTCACGCTGCGAAGTAGATTAATAAACCATTAGGATAAGCAGGCTGGTTATTAGCCTGAGAAGGAGGCTCTTAGCTAATTGAAGCTATCCAGCAAAATGTCAGTGCTGTCTTTGGATATGAAATATTAACGGCACCCAAGCCTGGACTGGAAGGCAAGGGTTGTTTCTGACCGCTTCTTGTGTGACCAAATGTCAGATGGGGACCTTCTCCAGGGACAAGGCCAGAGCCACAAACTCGGGACAAATCCTCCACGGGCCAGCTCAATCATGGTGCTATGCTGTGTACCATGGGGACAGGAGTGCTGTTTGGTGATATGTGTGACCCTTCTCTTACTGAATGTCAAGAAAGACATTCCTGTGTGTAGGGAGTTCGGCCCCTGCCCTTCTGGGGCCTCAGCTTGTGCGATGTCTCAAGCCTGCCGGGGCTTCAAGGTTCCCTTTTGTTGGCACTCATCGGGCATCCATCAGGACTGCTCACTTCAGGGCCTTTGAATTTGGCTGAATGTGAGCCTAATGGCCCACACTTTGAAACAATGTCCTCCACATTGTCAAAAATAACCCTGGACCACCTGCCTCTTCTCCCCCACCCCTGGTCCAGTGTGAGTGTCCTCTCTGGTTCGGGGCGGGGGTGTCTTTAGAAGGCTCCAATCTTCCATCATGGACTGGCCTCCCCAGTTTTTCAGTTCCTCTTTAGCAAGCTTCAAGTCCATGGAGATCAGGGCCTATCTTCCATGGGTGATGGTGACCTAGGGGAGGATGGACTCAGCTGAGACCTGTATCCTAGCTGGAGATGCTGCTTTCCTTCCTCAGGCATTACTTCCTGCCTGGAACAAGGTGGGCAGAACATGTGGAAACGAGCTCAGAGCCTGTGCCGGAGCTCTGGTTTGGATCTCAGTACTTAAATCTTCAACAGAACCCAGCATAGAGTGCCAGGTCAGTGCCAGGTTTACTTCAGCATCCTTCAGGACGCTGGGTTGATGCTGAGCTGTGCAGGGAAAACCAAGGCTCCTAAACGAGAGGAAGTCTGGCTCTGGTGATGTTGACCCCAAGAGGACAGGCAGAGGGTCTGGGGCCAAGAGGTGAAGGTACTGTGAGCCTGTGGGATACAGTGCCAGCTTCCTTGAGCTAACTGGACACAAGGGGTCCCCTAAGAAGAGGAGCCAGATTCTCAGTCCTCCTCCCCATGTGATAAATATTAATAGCCTCTTCTCATGTTGTTATAGCAACCACACCTTTGTAAATGTATCAGCCCCATATCGTGTGTTAGATTTTATAAGATTGACGTCAACTTTTTCTGACAACAATTTTTAAAGAGGCTCAGTGCTGCTGCTTTTTTTTTCTGTTAAGATAAATTAAAATTTCTCTGGTTTGAAGAGTCTTTCAAGACTGCCCCGGCAGCCTGGCCATCAACATTTCCCTCCAGGGGCTATGGCCATCACCAGCCGTGGCGTTCCCTGCACCAGTCCATCCCTCCCCAACGTGGATGCCTCTCAGAGACAAAAGCGCTGTCACAACACCACTAAAGACTCACTCAGCCCGTCACGGTGGCCTTTCCCAGCTTGTGAAAGAGTGGACAGGCCACTTGTAAGGCCTATGGGGCACCTTGTGTAGTGAGAAGTGTTGAATGCCTTCAAAACGCACAGACTAGGACTGGCAGGACTGCTCGGCACGTGAAGGTACTTGATACCAAACCTGAGTTCAATCTTTGGGACCCACACGGTAAGAGAGAACTGACTCCTACAGGTTGTCCTCTGACCTCTGTATGAACACACACATACACACCGCCTCAGCAACTCCAATTCTAGGGGGTTAGCTCAAAGACATAACTAAGGGTGTAAATCCTGTTGCCTTTGTGCAGTAGAACACTCTAGACAGTGACATATGATGCTGGGGTAGAGGTGCATTTGCTGACATATCCAAGTGCTCACAATACCTTGTTCAGTGAAATTAAGGTCACCCACAGGAAGAATGAATGTAACACAGTGACACATGTCTTGAGTGTGTGGAGGAGTACTCACTAAGCTATCACCGGGGGCCACTTCCCAATCCAGGAACAGCAAATATTCCCTCTCTCTTTTCTCAGTTCTGAGGATTCTCTGGTCTTTCTTATCTGGCCTGAATTATTTGTTTAACAAATGAATGCTACAGTTTTGTTAGGTACAGTGGTGCACACCTCTAACCCTAGGGGTTTTTTGTTCTTTTAAGAGGAAACCAGTGTGTCCTCCTCACCCCAGCACATACCCCAGCAGTCAAGCCTCTCGGTGCCAGAGTGGGGAGGCTCCCTGAGCCTCCTTCCTACAAAAGATGCAATCAAACAGTTCCCCTCAAAGTCCCAGCTCCCAGCTGGAGGCTGAGGCTGAGGCAGCTGAGGGTGGGTATGAAAGCCGCCTTGCATGCTCACTGCACAGTCTCTTAGGGACACAGCAGTGGCCAGGAGGTGGCCTGAGGGCTTGCTCCCTTGGCTTTCTCATTATTTCCTGCTAATCAGCATCACACACCCCGAGGGATCCTGGCCCTGAATGCCACCAGCTGCTCAGAGGAGCCTCTCCCCTGTTCTGAGCATGCTTGACTGAGTTTGGGAAGACAGGGCGTAAGCAGAGCTGACAGCCCCATCTGTTTCCTTCCTAGCAGCAAGAAGTGCTCCAAGCCTGGCACAGATCTCTGAGAACGCTCAAGGCTCAAGCAACGCCCCAGCAAGCCAGTAGCTCCCACCCCACCCCCACCTCCCTATGCCGGACCAGCCTGGGATGGTGGTGGTAAGTCTGAAAATCACACCTGCCACCCAGACACCTCCGGGATGGGTCACAGACTGTGACATGACAGTAGCCACAGCGATGGTGAGAACCTGACACACCCTTCACCTGAAGCCCAGGCGTGTTCTCTACGGAGGTGATCTGGGCTCAGGATGGCAACTAAGTCATAAACAGGGCACAAAGATGTCAATCTAGAACCTGGGCTCTGAGGGGTTTGTGAAGGTCCTGAGTTCAGAGCTAATGGACTGGCTCCTCCTGTGGCAGAGGTCCAGAGCTTCTCTTCATGGGTCGCAGGGATGCCAAGGGAGCCAAGTCTCGGGCACCTCTTCCCACCAGGGAGACAGGAGAAGGCTGTCAGCGGTACCCCCACCACCCGGAGCAAGAAAGCCCAGGTGGCAGACAAGCCTGTGCGGCAGGTGGGCGAGGCCTGGGCAGGCCTGGAAGGGAACAGGGGTCACCTGTTGGCCTGGAGTCCCTGGAAAGGGATTTCTGAAAATGAGACTTTTGAGGTGAAGTCTCAAGGCATCAAAGCATCTGGGCTATCTTTGGTGATGATGGTCACAATCTCAGGAAAGCTGCCCAGTGCTCAGGCCTGTGTGGAGCTGAGGCCCATGAGTAAGAGAAAGCCAGTATGGGTAGAGGGACTCCAGGCCTTAGAGCACCACTCTCCCCTGGTGGAATTGAAGGACAGAGATACCCTCAGTGGCATCCATGATGTTGTAGAACATGGTCCTTTGAACAGAACAGCTGCCATCCTCATCAGACCATCTGGGCCTCCGTGCAAATGTCCATTATCAGGCCTCATAAGAGGAGGGGTGGTGGGGGGTCACTGGACCCACACTTGAGATTCCAGCAGCTCCTCCCAGCCATTTGTATGCAATTTTGCCCTAACTACACATGGTCTAGACTGTTGAGAGGTAGTAGATGAATGCTTCTCCACATGTGGGTTGTGACCCTTTGGGGGGGTCAAATGACCTTTTCACAGGGGTCATATATCAGATATCCTGCACATTATAGTTTATAACAGTAGTAAAATTACAGTTATGAAGTTGCAATGAAATCTTTTTATAGTGGGAGTCACTACCATATGAGGAACTGTATTGAAGGGTCGCAGCATTGGGAAGGCTGAGATCCACTGTGTTCGAGTGTATGAACTGGCGAGGTTAACTGAAGAGGGCCCTCCTCCGTGTGGCTCTGGGGGAAACATCATCAGTGCTTTGTGAAAACACCAGTGTGGCTGCTGTGGAATCACCTGTACTCCTGCAGGTAGCCCCTCACCGACAATGAGTGAGCCCAATAAACTCATTAGTTCTCCAGGACAAGGTTTGGTGGGCCCATGCCTTGGGTTGTCACTGGGACCTTAGGATGAAGGGGTAGATAAAGACTGTTTACATCTCCTCAGGGAAAGGATTCTGGAAGCACACTGTGATGGCCATCAGGTCCTAACCGGTAACTCCTGGTGGGCCAGCACACTGCATCTTGAAAAATGTTTTCCTCCCTGAGAAGTGTTAACTCTCTTTCTGGGGTCCACCTCAGGAGGGCCGAAAGCAAGCTTCTCTCCCATGCCCATTGACTAAGAAGCCACTGAGCTCCATAACAGCCTGGGCAATACAAGGCTACAGATCTACAAATATGCGCTGACCCATGCCATAGGTGTCTGCCCACCATGCACTGGTTTCCCTCAACACATTTAGGTGCATGTCCAACCCTTCTTGTCAACCGTCATGGTCAAAGTCTCAGTGAAACCACATGAAGCCAAAGTCTGTGTATGTCGGTCACCTTTTACCCCAGAAGCTGGAGGACCAAAGATCTGGGGAGTGGGCAAGGCAACATAAGCCCGCCTGACCTTGTTTCTGTGGCTGGAAAGCAGAATTGGCACAAGCTCTGCCAATTCGCAGCTGAGAAAAGTCCAAGCGGGAAGCTCCCAGGAGCCTCCACATGGTGGGAGGGAGCCTGCAGACAGAGACCAAGATCCGGAGATGGACATTGCAGAAACATCTTGCCTCGATCAATAGTTATTTCTCTATTCTAAATTACTTACTTTTCCCCAGCAGCCATCAGAAGTACCCGCCACCTATCAGCTATGACAAAAATGCTGTTGGAATTTCCAGACTCAGGAGGGTTGGGCTGTCTGCTGTTTGCTCAGTAATCTGCAGCAATGCCAACAGGCAGAGAGAGGACAAGCAGAGAAGAAAGCTAATGGACCATGGGGCGTCCACAGCAGGTGTGAAGTCACAGGTCCCAGGAAGCCACGACAGTGCTAAGGAAGAGGGTCAGGCTCATTGACTGTGACCTTTTCCTCCTGGATTTGACTTGGGTCCCAATCATGTACTGGGGTATTCTCTGGGGACAAGTCTTTAGAAGATAGGGATGGGCAACCATACTCAGAGACAAGGACAAGAACCCACAGGGAAAGTTGGGAGGTAGTGTGCCCACAGCCTACAGTGGAGGCTGCCCTAAGACTGTGGAGGGTGGCTGTTCGTGGAGCAAGCGCAGGAGAGTCTCAAGGGAGATTTACTTTGAAGAGATCATGTCCCACTTGTTGCCAGCTGTTGTGGGTCCAATTGACCCCCTCCCCCAAAAAAGTATGTCCCTGCACTGCCCCTCCAGAACCTAAGACTGGAATGCTGACTTAGGGAAAGACCTGTCCTGCCCTGTGGCACAGGGAGGAGAGAATGGGAGACAGGAGAGTGGAGGATAGACAGCATAGGACAGACAGGATGGGGCAGGGGACCCGAGGATGAGGAGGAAGTGATAGAGATGAAGCCTCAGGAGCTGTAAAGGCAAAGGGAACATCCTCCCCAGGGCGCTCAGAGGACACACAGCTCAGCCCAGAGCTGATCTTCGGACCTCCGGCCTCCAGAGCCAGAAGGGAATTACCTCCTGCCTCTGGGCTCTCCAGCCTGGAGTGTTTGTTTCCACCAGTGCCGCACTCTACTTCACTCCCCATGGGGAAGCAGGGCAGCAAGGCTGGGCACGTCTCTTCCTGGGACCTGGGTTTGCTCTTGGCCCTACCTGTTCCCAGCTGTGTCTTTAGGTCTGTAATATCACCTCTTTTTGCCTGTCTGTACATCTTAAAATGCCACAAGTTCCAGGAGATCAGAATGATATCATGAAGTGACACCCTGGTGAAAGGGTTGCTGTCTGTCCACCCCATTCCACACAGAACCTACCCATGCCATCCATGCTCAAGGACATCACCTCTACCTGTGCCACCAAAGGCTACTGGAGAACCATGAAGAGAATTATGAGGCTCTCAGTTTGTGAGCATCACTGCCACCATGTCAAAATAGAAGCAGAGCCTTCTGGGACCACGCCCAAGCTCGACCACCTTCCAGGGCTGTGAGGAGAAAGCAGGGATAACCTGACCACGCCTAACCTCCAACCACCTTCCAGGGCTACGAAGGGAGCTTGAAGACAAGGAGAAAGCAGGGATAACCTGTCCCATGGAAGTCCATTGGTGGAGGAGGACAAGAAAAGAAGTGTCCTTCGAGTAGGCAGCAGGCACAGAAGGAGTAGGTACAGTCTACCCTGGTGAGCCCTACTTCCACTCAGCTTAGGAAGAGAGAGGGAGGCCGGGTGTGGTGGAACATGCCTGTAATCCCAGCACTTGGGAAGGCAAAGACAGATGGCTCTCTGTGAGTTTGAAGCCAGCCTGGCCTACAAAGCAAGTCCATGACAGCCAAGGCTACACAGAGAAACCCTGTCTCAAAAAAAGAAAGAAAGAAAAGAACAAGAAAAGAACAAGAAAGAGAGAAAAGCCCTACCACCACTCAGCTTAGAGGGGAGGGGGGATCCTTTGGGCTTACAAAATGTTAACTTTGTTCTCTGAACTTGAAAAGGTGAGTATTGAAGGCACAACTGACAAAGCAGCAGGGTGTTCTACCCTTGAGCTTGGCTTCCCTTCACCATGCTGAGGACCATCCCCATAGACACGAGAAGAACAGCTCAGGAGGGGCAGCCTGCATTGTCCCATGTGAGCTCTGCAGTTCATTATGCTGCTGGCAGGTCATGCCACTAGCAAGTGTTCTTCCTACACACTAGTCCAGCCCCCAGTGTCTCTTTCCAAGGCATCCTTCCCACCCCAACCTGTACCTTCTGACCCCACTCCCTCACACCCTGCATCCCGGGCTAAGAGAGGCTTCCCACTCTCCTCCAAGTCAAGCTAGCCTCTCACTGCCCCTCCTACAGCTCCACAGCATCCTTTTGTGGACCCCATAACAAGAGCAGTGATGACAGCCACAGAGACATCACTTCTGAGGATGCCACACTCACAAATGCATTGATGTCTCAAATGCATTGATGTCCAGTTGACACTGTTGTTTGCTGTTCCTGATTTTCAGGTGAGTAAACTGAGGTACTTGCTCAGAGTGCCCAACAGGTCATCTGAATCTTTATCAAGTGAACACTTCTCTTAATCAGTGTCAATTGGATTCATGAAGTAGTCTAACTCTGCCTCTCATCCTGCAAATCTTAGCAAAGACCTCTCTTATTGTGCTGGCTTCCCTGTCTCTGGACAAAAATGGCTGTTTGACTAGTGTTAGAGGAGTGAACATGTGAATAAGTAAACAGATGGATGGATGGATGGATGGATGGATGGATGGATGGATGTGCCCCAACCCTCGGGACCTAGTTATTCATAGGGGCAAGAAGGACCAGAACCTGAAAGAGATGGGCGAGAGAAGGAACGGACTCAAGCAAATGTGCACTTGTCAAGAGTCAAATTTTATTGAGCCGAAGCAGGCTTTTTAAGGCCAACTTTAGGTAGGGGCGGGGCGAGGGAGGAGCGAGGTTGGAAAGGCCCATAATAGAACCTTCTTACTCAGGGAGGGGCAAGGTTGGAAAGGCCCATA
>CM053752.1:109389750-109447152 GCA_028658305.1 Pachyuromys duprasi | reverse complement strand
AGGTTGGAAAGGCCCATAATAGAACCTTCTTACTCAGAGAGGGGCAAGGTTGGAAAGGCCCATAATAGAATCTTCTTACTCAGGGAGGGGCAAGGGAAGTTTCTCAGGGCTTGTCTCCAGCATGGATGGATGGATGGATGGATGGATGGATGGATGGATGGATGGATGGATGGATGATGGATTATTCATGAATGAATATACGGTAGCTGTTTAGACAAATGAATAGATGGAGTATGAATAGGTGAATAGTTTGGTAGACATATGAATGGATGGGTAGATGAATAAATGAATGGGTGGGTAGATAGATGAATAAGTGGGTAAATGGATGAGTTATAGATTAATGGATAGATGGATAGGTGTATACATGAATGTATTATATACATGGATTGGTGGATAGGTGAATGGATAAGTAGATGAGTAGGTGGATGAATATATGATAAATGAATGAATGGGTAGATGAATAGGTTATGAAGTAATGGCTAGATAGGAAGATATTTAGGTTAGATGGATTAGTAGATATACAAGTGAATGAGCAAGTAGGTAAATGGGTAGATTGGTCAATGAGTGAACAGATAAGTAGATGAACAAGTGCATTGATAGGTGGGTGGATGGGTGAATGGATGGATGGATGGATGGATTACATGGATGGGTGGATGGATGGATGGATGGATGGATGGATGGATGGATGGATTACATGGATGGGTGGATGGATAGATGGATGGATGGATGGATGGATGGATGGATGGATGGATGGATGGATGGATGGATGGATGGATGGATTACATGGATGGGTGGATGGATAGATGGATGGATGGGTGGATGGATTACATGGATGGGTGGATGGATGGATGGATGGATGGATTACATGGATGGGTGGATGAATGGATAGATGGATGGATGGATGAATAGATGGATGATGAATGGATGGATGAATAGATGGATGATGGATGGATGGATGGATGATGGGTGGACAGACAGTACATGAGGGAGCAGTGATGAGCAGTAGATGACTGGAGGATCAGGCCAACAACGGAAGGTGCTAGATTGTCAAGTCACACACTATGTCAGGGGAATGGAGATAGATTTGGAGTTTGAGGCCTGGGACCTGCCAAGCCCAGTCACCCTATCTGAGTGAGCTGTTGGGCCCCTATTCTACTTCCTCATGTCCCCTATATTCTGACACTAAGTCTGTAACCATAGTCTCAAGTGCTAGTTTCTTTCAAAGTGCACACAGCCATCCACATAGCTCAACTTGCAGAGTGTTTGATGAGTTCTTTTCCATGAAAAAGCTTAATCAAGTCTGGAAACCACCAGCTCTCCTTGGTTCATCAGCAAGGGGAGGGGCTTCCTTGTCCAAGATCCACAGAGAGTATGGTATACTGCAGGCCTTGAAATTAAACAGCCTCCACATTCCCAAGGGCGGGTTCCTTCTACATGCCACAGCCACACTGGAAGTTACACAGGTTCTGAAATATGAGTTCCACGCTCTCCCTTTTCAGTCGCCAGCGAGGCATCCATGGATAAGCAGGCCCATAGCAACCAAACCAAGAGACTAACTTTCTGTTTGTTACTTTTCTAGACAAAGTTTTTCTATGTAGCCCTGGCTGTCCCAGAACTCGCTCTGTAGATCAGGTTGGCCCAGAACTCAGAGACCTGCCTGCCTCTGCCCCCTGAGTGCTGGGATTAAAGGTGTGTGCCACCATGCCTGGCTCCAAGATGCCAACTTTCAAGTCTTTGGAAAGTGAGGGAAGCAAGCACCCATGCCAGCAAGGTTTTCCACCATGGTAATACTGCTGTGCTGGCACAACGCTGGCTCAGGAACCATTGTGATCTTAGATCCCCCATGCTCCCCACAGCTTGGGAATAGGCTCCCTATTTCCAAACAGGGCCTGGATGGACAGTAACTGGGAATTACAGAAGCAGCTTCAGGGGCTACACAGCCAAGGAAGCACCCTTCCTTGGGTAGCTTCCAGCATAGAGCCGTGTGGTAGGAGAGTGGGCAGAGCCATCTGCATACAAACTCTCTCTCGATTGCATGGATATATTCCCTAGGGCCAGAGATATTCCCTGGATATAGCTGCACAGCCACCACCGGAGTGAAAAGGGCTCAGAAATGACCTTCTAATCACCCGGGCTCCCCTCGGGTGCTGGCTTCTAGTTGGAGAAAGGTGCCACCAAGCACAAGAAGTTAGGACTGCTAGGGAGGGGGGAGGAGGCAGTCCTGGACCCACCCTTGCCCCCTGCTTCCTCCACTGGGTTCCTTTTGAAGAGGTGAGATAACTGCCCCAAATTCCCTCCACATGGGCAGAATGGCACACCTACCTAACAAATGAGGTGCTGTCTGTGCTGTTTGCACAGTAGGTAGTCAATAGTGAACAGTGCACCCTTTGCCCAGTATGGAGAAGTGGACCCTTGGAGCTTCATCATAAAATGAGGCAGCCCTGACCTGCCTCTCTAAGAACCTTAAGGGAGAAGATGAGGCCACAGAGAGTTGCATTACGTAGCATGGTCTCCTCCATTCCAGTCTCCTCTGGGTTTCCCAAGAAAAGAAGAGAGCAGGAATAGAAGGAGGAGGGATTTGGGATCTGGATTCTCTGTTGCTGGGTCCAGGATGGAGGCGCATCCACAGAATCTGATAGCTGGCTTCAGTGAAACTGGCTTCCCCGGACTCCAGCACAGCGGCACTCAGAAGAGGAGGAGCCTGGCACTCAGCAGCTAGCAGAACTAACAATCACACTGCTTATACCAGCTAACTGCAGCCTATTTTAGACTGTAACTTTTAACATAAAAAGTAGAAGTTAAAGGGTATGTGAATTAAGGTCTGAAAGACTCAGGTAGACCCTAAGAGCCTAGGCTGGGTTAAGGGTCCCAGGTGGCTGTGGGTGTACAGGCTCCAAAGCCCTCAGGCGCTCGCCTCTCTCCCACTCCAGCCACTGAACCTATGCCTTGGCATGCCATTGACTCCAGTGCCTGCTGGACTCTCCCTCCACCCTGAACAAAGCTGGCACCTGATCCTGTGGGGCTTCATCCTACTCTGGCCCTTGAGGCTTCCCCTCCTGTGGTTCACTGGCTGGTATCCCAGTGCCCCTGCATCCTTTCTTTAACCATGGGGTTTCCAAAGATCAGACTCCAGTTGTCAGGCTTGGTGGCAAGCACTTTTACCTGCTGAGCTCTGTCACTGACCCTTCAATGCCCCCAGATCTCATAAGCACAGTTGAAACAGGGCTGCTGAACATGTCAAGAAGCTCCCCCATCCGACTGGCTGCTGAGAACACCCGCGGCATCCTGGTCCTGACCGCTTAAGGCCAGAGCCCAGCCAGCCTCCCCTGCAGGCTAATGCTCTCAACAGCTCCATCCACTACTCAACAGTACCACCCATAGCAAACCGGGGCTCCCTGAACACCACCTACCAGCTGGCCAAGCCCATGACAGATATGCCACAGAAAATTCTAATAGAGCTAGCCAATGGTTCCACTGTACCCAGCCTGGGTTCAATGAACAATACGCCTGACTTTCCAGAACATGGAGTAGCCCCAGTGAGTTCCTCTGTTTCCCAAGAAAGCTCTTCAGTACAGTCTCACCCCTTCCTTCAGCAGCACCCAGCCAATTCATCTACCCACAATTTTCACTGAGATAGCTCCTCCTCCAGGAATCCCTCCAGCCCTCCAGGGTGGCTCACTGCCCATATAATGTCCCTTCCTTTCGCAATGCCCAGAGTCGACCACTCCTCTAATAGGGAGAGTCTGAACTTAACCCCTTGAGTCTACAAGTTCAGAATGTGGGCCTGTCCGCCCCCACTGAGCCACCTGCCCTGTGGGTAATGGGGAACAGAGGAAAGGCATGCCACTTGTGGAGCCCCAACCCCAGCCCTGCTGAGGAGTAAGAAGCTAACATCCTCCATCATCCTCATAGGAGCCAGCAGCCTCTTGAGGGGCCGAGACCAAGCACCATCATGCAGGGACCTGAACCTCAAACACTCTGGAAAGGGGAGAGTAGATTCAGATCGACTTGATTGTGAGTTTGATTGTTTATTGTGGTGCTAGGGATAAAACCCAGGGCTTCATGCATGCTAAGCACATGTTCTACCACTGAGCTACATGCACAGCATATGTAAATGTGTGTGTGTGTGTGCATGTGTGTGCATGAGCATGTGCAAGGGGTAGGGTATGTACATGTGGGTACAGGTGCCACTGGAAGCCAAAAGAGAGCATTGGACTCCCCGGAACTGGAGTTACAATCAGTTGTCAATGCTGGGAACCAAACTTGGATCCTCTGCAAAAGCAGTATGCACCCTTAACCCAACTCTCCAGCCCCACAGTGAATATCTTCTGAAGCTGGTTTTGGTTTGGTTTGGTTTGGTTGGTTTGGTTTGTTTGGTTTGGTTTGGTTTGGTTGTTTGGTTTGGTTTGGTTTGGTTGTTTGATATGGTTTGGTTTGATTTGGTTTGGTTGGTTTGGTTTGGTTTGTTTGGTTTGGTTTGGTTTGGTTGTTTGGTTTGGTTTGGTTTGGTGGTAAGGAGGATGGAGAGATGGTTCAGAGGTTAAGAACACTGGCTGCTCCCCAGAGAATCTTGGTCCAATTCTCAACACCCACACAGCGGCTCACAACTGTCTGTAACTCCAGTTGCAGAGGAGCCAACACTCTTTTCTGGCTTCCATGCCCACCAGGCATGCACTTGGTCCACAGACATCTGTGCAGGCAAGATACCCCTACCTATAAAATAAAATAAAAATAACGAGGGGGGGCAAGGGCCAGCAAGATGGCTCAGCAGATAAAGGCATTTACCAACAAGCTTGATGATCTCTAGGATCCATGGAAGGAGAGAACCAATTCTTGCAAGTTTTCCTCTGACCTCCACATATGTACTATGGCATATGCCATACACACAGACATATATCCAAATGAGACCTTCCCCGGTCGCTGCCCTCAAGCAAGAAGGAACCTAGAAGCAGTGGAGGGCAGAGCCCCAGAGGTGCCGTGGTCCTGTGCCTGTATCAACATTTGGCTGGCACAGACCCAGGGACTCCCTCTTTCTTGGCTTCTAACCACCTTCCAGTCTCTGCAAGTGCAGCCCCCTGGACCATCTCCTCTCCACCTTCAGCTCTGAGGGCCAGCCAACACTATCTTTTTGTGGTTAGCTCCATAGTACAGATCAGCTACAGCCTCCCAGATTCCTCTGAATGACTCTAACTAAAGCGTAAGCTACCATCAACCACCTGGTCAGGCTGCAAACTCTGGCCTCCTATACCTACCTCTCTCTGGAATACTGTTTCAACACTCTGGAGGACATAGGCCAGTTTTTCCTAGAGAGAAAAGGCCACACCTCTCCTCAAGTAGCAAAGCCAGGGCTGGGGTTCTTCCAAGATGTGCAGATGCCATCTCTGGATAGGGTATGGAAGGGTATGGAAGTTGGCTTGGCCCTGAAGAAAAACCAGGTCATCTTGGAGCTTCATACACTGAGTTCTGCCCATACAGACCCACATCTCTGTTAAAACCTGGAGGAGGAGGTGAAGCTCTTCTAGAAGATGCATTACCACCTGACCAACCTCCGCAGAGTGGCTGGGCCACAGCCAACGCAGACTGGCATGCTCCAGCCATGTCTGAGCTAGTACATTTTTGAGGGACCCTTTCTCAAGCATGACTAGGAGGTCCTGGCTTTTCAAGGGGCTCCTCCTCTACTCTGCACCAGCCAGCCTCAGGACCTCCACCTGAACTTCTCTAGCCATTAGGAAGCTTTGTAACTACCCAGAGCCACTCCCAAGCCTCTGACCAAGTTAGGTTAAAGCTTTTTATACAGGAAAAAAGAGGCAATGAAATTGGGGGTCAGGAGAGAGCTATCAAGCAAGTAGCCTGTGGAAGAGCACTGTCCTCACTTCCCTCAGTACAACACCCACCTCCACGGTGGTTCATATGGGGGCAAGAACACCACACTACGAAGCCAAGGTAGACCTTACTGCTGGGTAACAGCTTGAGCAATAGAGACTTAGGTGGCTCAGCAGCAAGGTCACTGGCCTGGACATTCAGCATGTGGCAGGGACTTTAACATGTGTTTACCAGTGTCCGCTCTCCTCAAAGGATATGGACATCCCATTGCAGGTCTTTCACTAATTCACATCTGTCCACCTGTTCTTTTCAGCCATCCATGCATGTTTTCCTGTGTTTAGGGGACCACACACTGCACTCTAAGAAAGCCCACTTGTGCTGCTGGATTCCAGCCTCTGCAGACTGCAGGGGTCCCTACACACACTTAACCCTGGCGGTTGTTCCTGATTTGTAGGGACGAAACTTCTGGGGGAGCTGGGAGCCTCTGGGATGTATACATGTGGCTGTCTGCCTGTCCATCCGTCTGTCTGTCTGTGTGTACAGTTCAAAACTGCTCTAGGCCAAGTAGACAGCATTCTCTGCTACAGGATGCAAACACACTAGCTTCACAGTGGCTGAGGTCTCACTGACATCTGCAATCCAACAGGCCTACTGGAAGTTCCTGGCCACCAGGGTCAGACCATGCTGGGTGGAGCCCTGGACTCCATCAGTTAGTGGTGCCTTCACCCAGCATGGCTTCAGCGGCTAGAAACCTACAGGTGCAGTAAAAGCTCCCTTCCTGATGGAATACACACAGCCACTGGCAAAGGCTGGCCCCGAAACACCATTCAGAGACAAAAGGGAGTCCCAGGCATTTAATAGTCATGTTAACAATGCATTACTGGAGAGTAAATTCACTCTGACAGCATCCCAGCCAGCAAGAGGCAGGGCCCCACCAATGGCCCACTGGTCATAGAGCCATCACTCATCTCCTGAGTCAAGGAGACAGGCTTGCCGAGGGGTGGCACGTGTGAACACAGCACAGCCCTGGCTCAAGGCTGTGGACACAGGCCTCCACCAAGGAGAGCCCATGAAATTTTAAAGGCGTCCTGCTGCCTGCCAAAGAGCGTCGTTTTAGCTGGCAGGCAAGCAATACCGCTGCTGGCCCGGAGCTAGGCTGTGTCGCAGGGACTGCTGTGCCTCTAACTCCTTTCTCCACCACTGGGCACTCCAGCCACTACCCTCCAAAGTGAGAAGATGCCAGAGGGTCCCCCAAACTCCTTCTCAGGCCTCCTTTACCCACATCTAGCCTTCAGTCTCCTCCCGCTGCGGTCTTCCCAGCTCACGACTCCTCCATGGGTGGCCTTCAAGGCAAAGTGCTTGGCCACTGGCCTGGTGGCCAGTGCCCTCCAGAAAAGACTGCCTCACACCTCCGTGCCCTTCCAAGTTGCTTTCCAGAAGTAATTTCCATGTAATGAGAACACAGCAAAACCTCATTATTTCAGACACTGCTAATTAGGGCTTTGTGATCAGCCTGCCTAAGCTGCAGAGGCTGACATTTGCTTTCTCTATAGACACTGCAAATGAGCAGCCAGACAGGATCACCAGGACCTTTAAAAAGCCACAAGCAGCTCCCAGCCAGCGGCCATCAGCTGTCACACACAGCATTCTCACAGGGCACACTAATTGCTGGTCTGTCCTTTAGAGAAGCCCACACCCCCCAGGGTGGGGGCATCCAGTGCAGCCAGAAGTACCCCACCCAAAGAGATCTTGGGACACTCGCATGAGAATTGTCCCCATTCCTCAGAAGGGAAATTGAGCCTTGGAGTGAAGGCTCTTTCTGAGTCACACAGTAGTGCCCTTGGATATGTTCATAACCACCAGGCTGAACTTCCTCCTGAATGTCTCCAAGCTGCCAGTGGAGGGGAGGGGAGGCCGCAGCAAGATGGGAAAACCCTAGAAAGAGGTCTCACCTGCTTCAGCAGCACAATGAAGGAGTAAACTGGTCAGGTTCCAAGTTCCTTCCAGAGCTGTCAGGTGGCCCTCTCTGGAAATTCTGTGCACATAGGACCAAAGGAGTCTTGTCCCTCATAAACTGTGAGGTTTCTGGAGGCTACCAAGGGCAGCAAGGACATGGGGGCTTCCTATGAGCAAAGAGCCTGTCACTGCAGGAGATGTCCCCAAAGATCATACATCTAAGATCCTGATGGCCACATGGGGCATGGACCATGGAGGGTTACAGAGCAGGAGTCAGTTCTGAGCCTGTAGAGCCCAGGCCACACATCATTTTCAAGCTTCCTACACCACTGGATGCAGAGACAATAAGAAGGGAGAGATGAGGGGTTCGTTTTGCCTTGAAAGAGGCCAGCTGCAGGAGGGACGTTCACTGGGCTGCAACCCAGGAGCATCCAGCTCCTCCTTCCCCAAAGGCCCCTCCTCTCCGTGTGGGAGGTTCACCCTCTGCCATGGAACACATGGAGCCTTCCCCCCTTTCTGCCCCCATGGAAGGATGAGAGATGCAACCCTGTTTACATTCATGTCCAGTTGAGAGTGGAGACTGCTGGCGTATAGAAGGTCCTACCCATCCCAAGAGAGTCCACTACTAAGGAGCCATGTTGAGGGTGATGAAGAACCTGGTGAGGAGCCAGCTCTGTGAGAGGTACTGTGATCCCCTCAGAGAACCCCGCTCCCACCTTCATGCTCCCTCTGGCAGATTTACCTGTTGCTGCTCCCAGGGTCTCTAAAGAGACAATATAGGTAAGGGCGCAGCAGAGTAGGACTTGATTAGACAGGAGGACAGAAGGGGAGAAGATGCAAGAGAATAAGACAGACAGAGGAAGTGGAGAGCATCATGTCCTCTGAGGCAGCCTTGTGTCCCCCAAAGCTTGATCTTTCTGTACCCTCAGTCCTAAATTCCTAGGCAGGACTGAGCATGGCTAGGACATAGTTGAGGTCAGAGCCTTTGGGGACAAGAGCGGAGTCCATGAGCTTTCCTTTATCAGGTATCTATTTCTTTTTGGTTTGGTTTGGTTGGGTTGGGCTGAGGGTTTTGTTGTGGTCACGGTGGTGGTGCTTGGTTGGTTAGTTAGTTGGTGGTTGGTTGGTTAGTTAGTTGGTTGGTTGGTTAGTTGATGGTTGATTAGTTGCTTTGTTGGTTGGTTAATTGGTTGGTGGGTGGTTGGTTGGCTAGTTGATTGGTGGTTAGTTTTTTCAAGACAGAGTCTCTGCCTCCAGCGTGCTGAAATTAAAGGTGTATGACACTACATCCACCTAGGTATCTATTGCATACCTACTATGCTACACATCCAGTTTAGACCTCATGGATCCCTGCACCCAGTGGGGGTGGGGAGCAATCTGAGAACACTGGCCATGAATTATGAATGTATGATCAAAATGGTCTTTGGGGACAGCAGTACTGTCTAAGATCTGAGCCTCATCAGGATGGGATTTACACACACACACACACACACACACACACACACACACACGCCAAAAAGTACCCAGAAGAAGAGAGAAAGGGCACAGAGGCAGGAAGGGAAAAACATGAAGCACAGAAAAGGGCAGAAAGGGCAGTCATTTATTACATCAGCTACAGTGGAGAGTGAGAGGTTGGAAGGATCTTGGAGAAAGGCTTTCCCAGAGCAGGCATGGACCAGTACTGGCTTCCTGAAACTCTCCTCCCTTCTAGGACATTTTAGTCACTCCTTCAGCTCCAGCATGCTCTGCCCACAAGTTCTCCCCTCACTCCAAGAGTGGGGGCCACGTCAGGGAGTGTGGAAGTTTGAGAGTATGAGTAATCGCACCTCAGACTTTGTAAGTGAAAGCCTTTCCTCCCTTTCCCCTGACCTACCCACCTCTGAAAAACTCCACTCAGATTGAATCTGGTTGAGCCCCTCATTCTGGACACACACTCTCCATTGCTAGGAAGACTCCTCCCTGTGCCAAATATCAGGAGACAATGGGACAGCTCTGTCATAGAGACCTGGACTAGAGACAGATGACGACAGCGGTGGCCTTTTCAACCAGCTGTCTCTACCAGAAAAGGGCAAAATCAACTGAGCTCTCACTGGAGAGGCACACAGGGCCTTCAGAGTGACCCCTTCCCAAGCACTGCAGGGGCAAGACCCCTGGGGTTACTTTCCCCTGCCCAGCCCCTCCCCGCTGAACCCACTCCCTGGGGCTGTTATAAACTCTAGGCTTGGCCTCCACCCACATAATTTGGTGTGTGTCTCTGGAGCTGCCTTGGTTTCTTTTCCTGTTGCTGTGATAAAGCACTCTAGCAGAGACAACTTAAAGAAGAAAAGGTTTATTTTCACTTACAGTTTCGGGGCACAGTCCATCATGGAGGAGACACCAAAGCAAGCAGAAGCTTGTGGAAGCTGCCCACACAGTCAGAAGAGACCAATGAATGGATGCAGGTGAGCACTCAGCTGCATTTCTCCTCTCCAACACTGTCGCGGATCCCCTGACTAGGGAATGAGGCCACCAACAGCAGGCAACTCTTCCAAGCTCAACAAAATCCCAATAATCTCCCACAAGGATGCCCAGAGACCCTTCTCCCGGGTGATTCTAAATGCAGGCAAGTTGACAGCTTATATTAACCACCACGGGACCTATGGACAGACTGCCTGACTGTGAGAAAGAGTCACATCTCTCCAGGATTCTGCAGGGTGTGGCTCTTCAGACACCCACACACCCTGGCAGTGGAGGGATTCTGGTGGAAAGGCAAACCAGGCAGATCACGAGTCACTGGGCTAGACTCCCCAAGTCCAGCCAGCCAGGTACGACAGGGCTGAGAGGCCACCTGGCTTCTCTTTGTCACCAGCATCTAAAGACAGCAATATCCTCCTGGCCTAGGAATTGCCAGTCCTAAGTCGTATGCTGCTTCCATTTTTCTCATTTCAATAATTCTTGCATCTACATTGTGTAAATAAAATTATTCTTCTCCCCCAAAAAACCATTAGCATTGCCCAACATTAATTCCCCTGCAGTCTGTGTAATTAACTGCATGTTGCACAGGGCATCAGAGGATCCACCCGCTAATCATTGCTCCCACGGTCCTAATTAAATCTCCTTCCTGTTTACCCACTTACAGGATCCTCTGCAAAGATGGGAGCTACCGGGAGAGTCACCGTAATAAATCATCATGGGGTAATTTTGAGAGGTTGCAATTCCACGTGGCAAACTCACTTCCCTCTTCCCATTGTCGGCGTTTCCACACACATCTAACTGCAGGCTGGATCTCCATGGCTAGGATGCAGGGAGGGTTTGCCCATGGTAAGGCCCAGCCCTCTGCTGCCTAGAGAGACACAACCCAGGCCCTGTGACTTTGGAGAAATAACATCACTCCAGGCTCCTGTCTCTTGGTTCCTAGAGGAACCTAGAATTCTGTCTTGGGCGATCCTGGGAAGGAAGAAAGATGCTGACTGAGGAGCATGAGCCTAAGGACGGGCAGAGGGGGAGGTGGTGCTGTGAGTGTCAACCCAGGCCCTGCAGACTCTGAACTTTTTTTCTTTTTGTTTTAAGATTTATTTATTTTGTGTGTGTAAGTGCTCTATTTGCATGTCAGAAGAGAGCATCAAATCACATTCTAGATGGTTGTGAGCCACCATGCGGTTGCTGGGAATTGAACTCGGAACCTCTGGAAGAGCAGACAGTGCTCTTAACTGCTGAGCCATCTCTGCAGCCCAGACTCCGAACTTCTTTCTAAGCCAGTTCCTATGCCTGCAGTCAAGAAGGAATTGAAATCCCCAAACCCTGCCACCTGCCCTCCACCTGTCAACAAAAGAAGTGACACCTTTGCTGCCACACAGCCCTCCAGATGAGCAAGCTCAGGGTAGGACAATCATACTGTTTGCTCAAGGCCACGGGGCCACTGCCACAGAGACAAGCCACAGCCAAAAGTGGAGAAGGCAGGTTAGGAGATCACCGTGCAGCAGGACGTCTAGCCAGCACAGGTTTCTTTCTAAGGTGATAAACATTGCCTTAGCACGAGACAGGTGATGGATAGCCAGCTGTAAATAGACCCCCAAATAGTATACTTAGTCTGCATGGACCTCCAGGGAAGCCTGGGGCTTCTGTGGGTCTGAAGCTCCTCGTCTCTCATTTTACTTCAGAATGCCAGGCTCCTTCTCCCGGACATGGAGCACCATGGCTGTGGTGTGTCAGGGGACCAGCTTGTTTCTCTAGGCAGCAGAGGGCTGGGCCTTTGCCTTGGGCAAACCCTCCCTGCATGTGCCATAGCCATGGAGATCCAGTCCCCAGTGGGATGGGGGTGGGGAACATCAGCAAAGGGAACAGGAAGTGAGTTTACCATGTGCTACTGCAACCTCTGAAAGTTACCCCATAAGGATTTATTGCGGCAGCTTTCTCAGAGGCACCCATTTTGACAGATGATCCTGTGAGTGGAGTGAGCCAGAGGCCAACAAACACAAGTGGCCCTTTAGTGTCTGCATGGGAGACTGATGTCTTGGGAGACACAGACCTCTCAGAAGGAAAGGGGGCACCACTTTGAAGGTTCTGGGATGTGCCACCCTGTATCCAACCAAGGCTGCCACTCTTAGGCAGGAAACTGGCTTCTATTCCGAGTAACAGGCGCTGCAGCTTTGTGCCCATCTCCATCAGTAAGGAGACTCAAGGCCTTCGAGCCTACAGCCCTGCAGGAAGCTTCCGGAGTTGTATGTCCAGGTGAGTGGGCCTCTGAACAGATCAAACATGGTCTGTAAACTAGCCTCGTGTCCTCAGCTTCTTGTTTGAGGTGGAAGTGTTCATTTAGACCAGGGCTTCTGTGATCAACTGTAAGACAGACCCCAAGGCCGTCACACCCCAATCCCCTAGCACCTATGAATGTGACCTCACACCTCTCCTCTGGGGGGGACTGAGCTAGGATGGATCACTTGGGGCTAGACAGTAGGAACTATGTAGTTGCTGATGTACTTAGGAGTCACCCAGGGGGACATTCAACACCAAAGAAAAGAAAGTCATACAAAGACAGAGCCGGGAGGAAGGGGCAGTAGAACCAGCAGGAGCTAGAAAAGGAAGCAGACACCAGCCTCACCCCAACTGCCCAGCTTCCAGGCCAGCCTCTACCTGGATTTTGGACCTTAGCTGTTAAATCTGAATGTGCACTGTGACAAGACCCTGGGTTTGGTACAGTCTAGTCCGAAGGCTGTCTTCGGCTCCCCTGCCTTGGGGGCTGGTAGGGCCTCCCAGTAGAGAAAGACTAGAGCCGGAACTCACCAGCAGCAATGCCACAGCCACCCGGATGGTGAACTTGCCTGTGCCTGCCCCATTCTCCACCAGTGTGTGTGCCTACACGTCCTGAGTTGTCTTTTTAACCTTTGCTCTACCATTCACAGGAACCACGCCACCACTTCGACCTGAAAAACCAAGACAGCAAAGCAAGTCACTTGGCCACAAGCATAGGATGCCTGCTGAGTAACTGAGCTGGGACTCAAACTCAGGGACTCTAGAACTATGGTGCCAAACCTCCAGCCCTCAGCACCCCTTTGCTCATAGGTCCAAGGGTGAAGGCTGCTCCAGTCCCCAAAACATGTTGCCCACCCACACTACTGGCTGCCAGGCTTCTCTTGGATGGAAACACAGGTAGTGGACCCAGCACTTGCCATCCATGCCCTCATGCTGACCACTTTGATTTCCAGCCAGCACCCCACTTTTACCTCTGAGCCCTCTTCCTACTCACTTCCAGATCGCTAATGCAGGAATGCCCTTTCTGGGCTGTCACGGAGAGGTGGGTTCCACGGTGAGGCTCCAGCCTCTCCTCCTGTTACTGTCATCAGCGCCAGCTTTAGAGCTGACACAGGCAACCTCTCCTCGCCCATCACTTCTACTTTTAATTATGACCAAATGTGAGCTGTTGAGTAATTTGATGCATTTTTGATGTCTGCAGAGATTTCATTCTAATAATGCAAACAGGAGGCTCTAATGGAGCTTAACTGGAGTCATTACTGCAGTGCAGGGAGGTCTCCAAAGTTAATGCTCAGCACGACGATGGGTCAGGTGCTGGAGAACTGGAGACCCACAGTCATTATCCAGGCCCAGGCTTCTTGGGCCCTAGAGGGGACCATGAAAAGACTCCTTGTAAGATTTCCCAGCTGTGGTAGGTAACTGGCTACGGAGGGTCACCCAGGCAAGCTCTGTGAGACCTGCAACTGAACAGCAAATGGCACACAGAATAGCTGCTACTCACTGTCACCACAGACAAAGACTCTCCCTTCTAGGACAGAGGCGTGACCCATGGCATTCTCCCCTGCCATGGGTTCCCTTTCCTTGAGGACGGCAGGTACAGAGGAAGGTGGCATGGCTCCAGAGGGCCTCAATGTAAACTCAGCCTTTCTGAGGCTCACTGCAGTCAGCCGACTTTCAGTTGGTATAAGAACTAACCTGGATCTTAAGGTCCTTCTGGCAATGGTCTCTTGCTTGGTGGAGTATTCAGGCCTCAGCAGTATCTCATGCCAAGGATCAGGGAGGCGGTGAATGTCTGTTTTGTTCCCCCCCCCCTCAACCTGTAAATCCACTGGGACTGTATTGTGATGACTTTAACCTTCTCACAGGGAACCTCCTCTGCAGTCTACAGCAGGGTTAAGTTCCCATGCTCCTCTTTCCTCCCAAGGTCATGAACAGTGTGTGTGATATTTAGATTTAATGTCAACTTGCCACAATCTGGAACCACCTGGGAAAAGAGTGTCAATGCAGGATTATCTAGATCAAGTTGCCCCATAGGAATGTCTGTGGGTGATGGCTTAATTATGTTAATTGATATGGGAAGACCCAGCACACTGCGGGCAGTACCATTCCCTAGGCAGGGGTTTCTAGACATGAAAGTGTAAGAGAGGGGGCTGACCACTAACAAGCATGGGCTCATTCTATGTGCTCTTATCTGTGGATGTGATTACCTGCGTCAGGTTCTAGTCTTGACTTCCCCTCGATGGTGGAGTGAACCCTAGAATTGTGAGATGAATAAAACCTTTCTCTTTTAAAGCTGCTTTTGTCAGGGTGTTTCACCAGTACAGCAGGGAAGGAAACTAGGACAGTCCCACTGAAAAGGCCGGCCTCCCAGCTCAGGGGCAGGATGCATACATCCCAGCCCAGGTAGCTCCACACAGAGCACTCTTCAAAGACATCTTTCCCTCCCTCTAGAGGCCATGCATCTACCGAGGCCTCATGGTGCCTGTCACCCCTCCATGTGACCCAGCCAGTATGCTGTTACCTGCATCCCAGATCCTAGGACACTCTGGAGGTATCCAGGTGGCCACAACAACTTCATAGCCTATCACAAAAGGAGGCTGAAGAGCTAATGCAGCCCTAGGGAAGGTAGAAGTCTGTTACCTGCTCATGTGCTGTAAGCCTCAACCCTCTCCATGAGCTTCTGCTGCAATTCCCTGCAGAGCCAGCCTTCTAAGAGGATCCAAAAGCTCATGCCTGCTTCAGGGATAGCCACACAATCAGTCAAGGCAGTCATGAAGAAGAGCTCATCCGCATGTGCTGCTCTAACAAAACACCCAAGGCTGAGCAGTTCACCAAACACAAGTTTCTCAGAGCTCTGTAACTGCAGGGCCACAACTAAGGTGCCTTCAGGTTGGGAGTCTTGCAGGGGCTGCTGTCTTCTCCCTGGGGGGCATTCTGTTGCTTAGCCCTCCAGAAGGGAAAGCTAAAGGCAGAAGGCAGTAGAGCAGGTGATCTCAATATATGTTGAATATCTTTCATAAGGATGCTAGGCTCCATGGAGTGCATGTGTGTGTGTGTGTGTGTATGTGTATGTGTTTGTGTGTCTGTCTGTCTGTCTGTGCAAACTCATGTGGAGAAGGGAATAAAAAGGGAAATAGGAGGGGAGGGCAAGAGGAGAGAGAGAAGAGAGGGTATAGAAAGGGAAGTGAAGAGAAGGAAAAAGAGCAAGGGACAAAGCAAACCCATGGTTGTTTGGATTTGAGGTTTTGTTCCTGATTTGTTTTACAGTGCTGGGCATGGAACCCAGAGCTCATGCTTTCTAGATGCAAGAAACAAATCAAGTGGTTTATTTTCAAACTACAAGTCCCTTGAGTCAGCTCAGGTCCTGTTCTAGATAAGCAGGAAACACTGGGAACCTGAGTAAGCTGCTCCCACCCAAACACTGCTAGGCCACCCCGCCCCACCCACAAGACTATATGTTTAGAACAGAAAATTATGAACAGCCACACTTGGTGAGACATCTGCAGGCATGACAAAAGGTCACAAATCTGATAAAGTTTAAAGTAAACAGAAGGACCACTTGGGAGGCAGAGGCAGGCTGATCTCTGTGAGCTCAAGGCCAGTCTGGACTACATAATTTCAGGCCAGCCAGAGCTGCATAGTGAGGCCCTGTCTAAAATGACAAATAAAAAATTTTAATTAAAATAAACAAGATATAAAATTCAGAGATGAGGACTGGAGAGTGGCTCAGCTGTTAAGAGCATGTGTTGCTCTTGCAGAGGACCTGTGTTCAGTTCCCAGCACCCTCACAGAGGCTGACAACCATCTACAACTCCAGTTCCAGGGCATCCAATGCCCTCTTCCAGCCCTTTGGGCACTGTTTGCACATGGGGCACAGACATTCATACAGGCAAAACACACTTTTTGTTTGTTTGTTTTTTAATTAAAAAGTAAAATGCAGAGATGAATTTACACATTGTTACTGTTGAGATACAAATGTACATAACAGAAGGAAAGGTGAGACACGGGTTACATGTAAGACTATGCCCTCTTGATTACTCAGTCATGAAGAAAGGGAGGAAGAGGCCTGCATTCAGGGTTATGAAACTGCTCTCTGTGCTTAGTCAGCCTGTCATTCTGGGGTGGCACAAGGCTTTGCAAAGTCATAAAACAAACTGCCTCACATTCAAGGTCTCTTACTATGAAGCAGCGATCTTGGTTCCTCACACTAGGTGAGCCAAGCCTGCACTTAACTCTAGTTGCAGCATTTCATGGCCACTACCATATCCACCCACAGAACTCCTCCATCTCCCAAAGGAAAACTGCCCCCCATTGAACCCTGATGCTCCAGCCTTCTCCACTCTCTGGAATTCCCATCCCAAAGCCTTCTGTCTCCATGGGGCTTAAGACTCTGAGTAAGTGCTGTAGCATTCATCTTGGTTCATCTGGGGCTCATGAAGGAGCCCTGGTTTCTGCACTGGGTCCATTGCACACTCCCATGTCCATTAATGATGGGTAAATAAAACAGCCCATCACAGCCAGATGTGGCGGCACACTCCTGAAATCTCAGCACTCAGGGAGGCAGAGGCATGCAGATTGCTGTGAGTTCAAGCCTAGCCTAGTCTACAAAGCAAGTTCAGGACAGCCAAAGCTACACCTATCTCAGAAAAAAAAAAAAAAAAAAACGGCCACCGCACAGTGGATGAAACACCGACAAAGCTAGAAAGGAGGTCCCTGCATGAGTTACAATATGGTCAAAGCTGAGGCTTTGGGGGCTGATCTCCAAACAATGGACACCATAACACTCACGCATGGTCCCCAGGGTCATAAGGCCCATGGAGACAGAAGACTTTGAAATGGGAATTCCAGAGCGTGAATAAGGCTGGAGCATCAGGATTCAGTGGGGAACAGTTTCTCTTTGGGAGATGGAGGAGTTCTGTGGGTGGATAAGGTGGTGGCCATGCAATGCTGCAACTAGAGATAAATGCATTGGACTCTGAGATTAGAAAGGGTTAGAACGGGGCTGGGAGTGTAGCTGAGTGGTAGAGTGCATCCCTAGCAAGCACAAGGCCCTGGGTCCCATCCCCAGCACATCATAAAAAAGGGGGTTAGGATACTAGGCCTCAGGTCTTTGGTGATTTGCCATAAAAACATGTGTTGGTTATAAGAACAGTCCCTGGCAGAGTTCACTCTAACAAGTGCAGTGTTTCTTATCTGACACACAACCGTTGCCGGTGTTTGCTGATGAGTTTCCCACAGACACTCACCACACAAGTCAGGAACACAGGAAGGCTTTCGGGACAGCCTGCATGGTGGAATGGGGCATGCGGGCCCTGGGAAGTGGAGGTCAGGAGGTCAGCCGCTGGTCAGCATCAGGCTGCTTTGAGCATGTGACTAAGCACTTGGAAGGGAAGCAGAGAAGATGAATTCTGGTGTGCGAAAGGACAGTAAATGTGGCCGTGCAGGGTCACAGGACCTCTGCTGGCCCCTGACCTTCCACACCCGCAGCCTGTGGGTAGTAGAGTGGAACCAGCAAATCACTCTTGGTTGTATGAGCAAGTGGGCTCTCTGGCCATCAATAAGTGATGAACGGTTGCCACAGCAACAGCCCCGGCCCAGATTTCATCTCTTGGAGATTCAGACAAGCTTTAGCAAGACTATAAACCACCAAGCTGGAAGGGAAGGGGCGTCAACCTCGTGCCTGGTGCTGGAGAGACCCTCAGGGATCAGAGTGTGGGACTGACGTGGTTATGGTGAGTCTTGAGTCAGGAGGGAACAGAAGAAGAGCAAGAACAAGAGCACAGTTTGTGGAGTAAACGTAACTGAATTCAAGCCTGGGCTTTGGCTTCTTCAAGTGTGCTCTCTTGTCCAGGTCACATGGCCTCCTCCATTCTCTCAGCGCAGCCTCGGAGGCTCCAGGGCCTTTAGGTACAAGTGTTCCACTAGGAGCCTCTGCCAGGGTCTGTGCCCAGACTGCACTTCCATCACCTGTAATACAGAGGGGGAAACTGTACCACTGCAGTCTTTTGAAAAAAGAATCGGGGTTACATTTATTTATTAATTGATTGTGTGTATGTGAGTGTGTGTGTGTTGACACATGCACACCACATATGTGGAGGTCAGAGGATAACTTGTGGGAATCAGTTCTCTCCTTCTACCGTGTGGGTCCCAGTATGCTGGTTAGTTTTTTACTGTTTGTTGTTTTGTTTTGTTTTTATCAATTTGACACAATCTGGGTTCATCTGCAAAAATAAAACCTCAATTAAGAAAATGCCTCCAGGTTGGCCTGAAGGCAAGCCTGCGGGACATTTTCTTGATAAACGGTTGATGTGGGAGGGTCCAGCCCACTGTGGGTGGTTCCACCACCAGGCAGGTGGTGTTGCATAAGGCCCTGGGCTGTATACGGAAGCAGACTGAGGAAGCCATAGGTAGCCAGCTGCCTCTTTCCTGTAGGTTCTGAGCTCTAGGATGTTGTGGGTCTTTTTGTGCTCCTCTTCCTGCTTCTGGAAGCTTGTGGGTTTCATCCAGCTTGAACATTTATTGGCTCTTATTTCTGCTGCCTTCATCCTCCTCCCTACCTTCTCTTATCTCCTTTTTTTTCTCCTTCCTTGTCCCTCCTCCCTCTCCCTCCTCCCTTCCTTCCTTCTTCAGCCTCCCTCCAGCACAGACTTAACTAATGCATGTTATTCCAGGGCACTGGAAGGCTCTTCAGAGTCTGAGGCTTATGCTTCTGTAGTTCACTGGCAGGTTTTCTATGCCTGTGTCTTCACCTCCATTAACCTTTGTTTTAATTCAGGGTTTAATCCCAACTGTTGCACTTTTCATTTCAGACACTGAGACTCACCCTAGAACTTTGCTTTGACTCTCCTTTCATTCCCACACTCCACCGAACATGTTCTGTGGTCTCTCAAGCTTTCCAAACGTATGGCAAGCAGCATCTTGACATCGCTGTGTGCTGGCCTGAGCACCTGTGCCATCCTTGGTCAGTCTGAGTAAGCCAGTTGCTTTTCTTCTCCTTCTGGGTCAGATTTTCTCACTTAGCTGATAAATCTTCTATTGAATGTCCAACATTGCTGGGCGTTGTTTTTATTCATATAAATATGCTGGAACTCTGTTTGGGAGTAAGATAGTTTTGACCCAGCTGGTTCCTTAGGACCTCACTTTTAAACTGAGTTATCCTCACAACAGAAGCAAAGGCCTGACACTGACACTGGGGTCAAGAGCACCCTGGGCATCCCAGCCTGATGGTGCTAACACTGAGCTGTTCCCTCTGATGTGTTCTGAAGGTTGAGTTTGTCCTTGCAGTAGACAGTGACAGGTGGGTGAGTCCACACTGCTTGGAAAGGAGACACCTCACCGTCCCCAGAGGGGACAAGCTTTTGAGGTCCACACCGCTGTTCTGTCTTCCGGCTTTTATCTCTTTCTCTATGGTCCCTACATCCTGGAGTTCCTGAAAGGGTAGGTGTACCAGCTAGAGAAAGTTCTTTATAACCCAGACTTCAGGTAAATCATTCCCAGATAGACCAGGGAAGGTGTGACAGTCAGACAGGTCCTGAGCTGAGGAGATGAACCTATCAGGAAGATAGAACCTCCATGGAACTGGCAGTCCATCCTGTGCCTCAGCAGTCTTACCAGGCCAGGGCAGGGAGGGGGACAAGTTTCCCAGAGAGAAAAAAGGAAAGTGGGAAGGAGAGCCACTTCTCAACAAGCATGAGCTCCTAACACCATCAGACCTTCTGTCCCGCTGCCACGGTGGCTGATATTGGAGACGGAAGAAAGAAACGCCCATGTCAGTCTCCCCCACCTTCCAGCAGGCCTGTGCCACCAGGGTACCATAGTGGCTGTATGGACACAGGGCCTGGCCCCTTCTCCCCAGCCTGCTTCCCATGGTCTCCTCAGTGACCATGAGCCCCAACAGAGACAAGCCACCAACCTGCAATCCATAGAATTCCTTGATAAAAAATTTACCTTGAGGCCATGAAATGTTTAAACACCATATTTCACTACTAATGAGGGAGACAGAAGCCAGCACCTCTGAGAAAGAGTTTCCATGGCATTTTATAGATCAAAGCTATAGAATAAAATAAATATGACCAAAGATGCCCGTGAGGAGGCAATCTGTCCAGGAAAGCACTCAGACAAGGGTTGAGGGGGTAGAGACAGTGGGGGTTGAGGGGGTAGAGACGGTGGGGGTTGAGGGGGTAGAGACAGTGGGGGTTGAGGGGGTAGAGACGGTGGGGGTTGAGGGGGTAGAGACGGTGGGGTTTGGAGGCGCTAAGGCTCTTCCAGCCTAGCTCAGCCAGCAATCAAGGTAACCAGGAGGGAGGGGGCGCCCAGGCTGTCTCCTCACACTCACCTGCTGAGAACTGCCTCCTGCCATGAACACACCAGCCTCCTCTCCATTCCTAGAGAAAGAAACAAGGTCCCTGGAGCACCCATGGCATGATCAAGGGAGGGGACCAGCTTGGTGAGGCCAGGACTAAGTCTGTGAATCCAAACCAACCTCCAGAGTTAGCACAGTGGTAACTCATTTGAGGATACAGGGACACTGAGGTCTGGCTCCCACACTCCCTGGAATAACCGTCAATCTGCATGTGGTACATATGGAGTTCCAGAAAAAAACATGGAGCATCCTGACCACAAGTCAGCCTCCAACTCCTCATAGAAGCCACCAGGTGAGCTGAGGACAGGTCTCCAATACAGCAACTTGACTACTTGAGGAGACTGTTCCAAAGCTGCCTCCAGCCAAGACCAAACAGAGTTGGACTATAGGGAATCTTGCAAGGTATATGGGCAACAGAAAAGGAGAAAGGGGCTTTCAAATGTCAAGCTTGAGAAGACCCAGGAAAATGTTCTGCAAAAGAAAGTGAGGGAGAGTACACAGGTCACTGCTTCCCCTGGGGAGCTTGCCTGTCCATCCTCTTCTGAGCACCTATGGAGGACACACTGCACAAGCTGAAGCCACAGCCACCTGCGGCCAGCACTTTCTTTATGTGCAGCCCTTGCCCTCCTGTGCTCCATGGAGGGTGAGGCTGAAGCTCACCTGCTGCAGGTGCTGCTCTCTCCTGGCCCACAAATCTGAGCCACACTGGAGTGGCCACAGCTAGGCCACTTCCCAGAAGCAGCAATGGGCCCCTAAGTTGCCATCTCCAGAACAGTCCCAAGAACTGACACTATGCTGAAGAGCGAAGCACCTGTAGCATGAAGTCCTGTGCCTGGAGGGGTGTCGCAGTGGTCCTGCCAAAGCCCTCAGGCAGACCTAGTCTCTACCAGTCCATGAGAGCAAATGCTGGGCACTGCAAGGGGCAGGAATCCAGGCCCACATGTGCAGCTAGCAATTGTGCCAGGAGCCAGGCAGCCCGTGGGCTGCAGCAAGCTTGGGGAGGGAGAGGACGAGGCAGATGGCTCGTGGGAAGACTGGTGGCACCACCCCCATGTGGGCGGTACACGCAGACTTCTCCCGGTGCTATCTCCTCCGCACCAGATCAGGAGATGCCATGGGAGATCGAGTTTGGCACAGAGGATGAGCCTCCAGCCCCTCAGTGTTACCCTGGCTTCTAGGAAGATTATGTACATACTTATACACGGCTCAGCCCCACAGACGCTCAACACCCTGTCCTGACCTCGGCCTGTCCTTCTTCACGTGGATGGCCCTACCCATCTGCTTATCTGTCACTCAGCAGACTGTTCCTATGGGAGAGCTGAAGCCACTGGGCTCTTCCCACTTAGGAGCTCTTCCCCACAAATCCAGCCTTAGAAAAGTGTTTGTACAATAAGAGAATGGATAGGTGGATGGATGGATGGGTGGGTGGGTGGATGGATGGGTAGATTAATGGATGGGCAAGTGGATGAATTGATGGATGAGTAAGTGGATGTGTCAGTAGCAAGGTAGATAGATCTGTGGATAATAGACAGGTAATGGTGGACAACTTGTGGGCTAGAAGGATGGATGGATGGATGGATGGATGGATGGATGGGGGAGGGTAGATGGATGGAAGGATGGATGACTAAATGAGTAGCTTGTGGATGGATTGCATGGATAAATATATGAATAATATGGGTAACAAATGGGTGGATGAAAGCATGGTTGAATGAGCAGATTGCATGGATGGATGGATAGACGGAAGGACGGGTGTGTCGATGGATGGATGAATGGTGAGTGAGTAGATGAATGAGTGGAAGGATGTATGGATAGGTGGATAGATAGAGGATGGGTAAATGGATGAATGAAAAGAAAGATGCATGAATTGATTGGTAGGTAAATGAATGGCTGAATATGTGGATATTATTAGATGAGTAGACAGTGGATAGGGTAGATGGGTAGACGCATGAATGGAGATGAGTGGGTGAATGAATACACAGGTGGTTCGAATGGATGGATGGACAGAGAATGGCACAGGATTACACAGTAAGGTAGACATGGGTGTATGTACTTGGCTCACAAATGGAAGGACAGTGGATGAACACAGGGACAGGACAGGACCTGGTCTTATGGCCAAAGCTGGAGGTCTGAGAACAGGAAGCCCAGGGAGGCGGGACCATTTGCCAAGCAGAGCAAGAGCAGGAGTAATTAAGCTCATGTGCACTTCCCAGCAGCCCCAGCAGCCCTGGCTTCATTAAGGTACTGGCCAGGGAAATCTCATCAGAAATAGAAATTGAGGTTTGAGCTGCTTCCAGCTGCATTCTCCAGTTCCAACCTAACCACAGCCCAGGGTGGCCCTGCCCACAGAGTCCAGAAGTGAAGCAGCCATGCACCCAGAGCAAGAAGTATCCCTACCTGGAAGACAGCCACAGCCTTCTGAGGCCCTAATTGTCCTCTCACTCTGGGAAAATCCAAGAACACAAATGCCAAGAATTTCTCCAGATGCCCAACTTGAGGTTGCTCAGAATCACATTCTGTGACCTCAGCCCACTACCAGGGCCCAGAGATGTCTTGTCTGTCCTTCCTCAGATCCACATGGACTTTGATATCCAGACATGTCGCCTGCCCACATGTCCCGACCTGTGTGAGTCCCGCAGGGCTTTCAGTCAGGTTCTCATCGCTTCAACTTCCACATGCTGCTGATGTGAGGTAGTGGTCCCAGCAGTGCCCTCCCCGGGGCATGGGGTCCAGAGCGTGCAGCTGATCTCACTCGGGATCACCAGAGGCATCTGAACAAAGTCACAGGCATGGCCAACACCAACACCCTGGCGTCTGAGACCTACAGTACCAAAAGCCTGCCCAGGAAGCCTGTGGCATCTAGACACAGGTCCCCAGTCCACAAACCTGTGCTCTCCTCATTTTATAGGTAAGGGAAGCAAACCACATTTTACAGGTAAGGGAGGTCTGCATAAGACCCAGGTAAATGCTACAGGACTGAGGCAGCACAGGTAGCCTTCCCGATGCCCAGTGCCCCAAGACTCATCAGGACTTCCAGCCTGTCTCCATGATGCTGTGTGACCCTGCACCAGCACCTTCCCCTGCCTGGGCCATACTGGCACCTTCACCAGAGGCGGGATGGAAAGGACCACCCCTCTAAGCCCACTCAGCACAGTCTTGTCTGTTCAGCAGTACCCAACATTTCTGAACCTCTCTGAGTTCATGCCCATGTGTCCAAAGAGACAACACCAGAGCCTTCCCTACAATGCGAAAGGAACAAAGGCTGTTTCATGAGCAAGAAGTTGGAGCCAGCTATGGAATTCTCTGCTTAGTGACCCAGTTTCTCAAAGGGAGGGGAGGGGATTCGTGTCAAGTTGGAACAAATTAAAATACATTTGTCTTTCATTCGGAAGGAGTCCAGCACAGCAGGGGAGCCAGGCGCGGCCTCATTCCAGCATGCCTAGTGCCAAGTCAATTTGCAAAGAGAAGCACATGCCTGGCTCGGGGACACAGTGATAGGCCCTTGGGGCAGGGCTATGGCTCGTCCCCAGGCCACTGGCAGCTTGCCACACCATGTCCACTGTGATGCTGGCCGGTGCTCCTGTACGAAGCTTGTCACCTCCCCAGAGTGCCTCTCCTGGGCCTCCTCCCCCGTGCTGAAGGAGAGGACAGCCTGCCCTGCTCAGCACTGTATCAGTGGCCTCAAGTGTCCCCAGTAATCATAGTAATAACAACACTATCGCTTACATTCAGCTAGGTGTGGGCGCTGGGCCAAGCTCCGCATGTGGACAGGTCATGCAGATGAGGACACCAAGGAACAGTGGCACATGAAGAGCTAGGGAAGCATTTCCATTCAGTCAGCAAACACTTCTTTTTCTCCCTTAAAATCTTTTCCATACAATATATTCTGATACTGTTGTCCTCTCCCTTAGCTCCTCCCAGATCCTACCTACCCTATTTTATGTTCTCTCTCTCTCTCTCAAAACAAAACAAAAACAAAAAGACAAAAAAAAGGCAAAATAAAACAAAATATCCCAAAAAGAAACTGTGGAATTTGTGTTATGGTGGCCAGCTATCCCTGAGCCTGCGGCTGATACACCCAGATAACACTCCATCGGAGGAAACGAATTTTTACCTTTCCAGTGGGTATCAAATGCAGATAGCTTCTTGATTAGGGGTGAGAGCCTGTGTTCCCTGGCCCTGTCAGTGCTGGGCCTCCATCCGGATTGAGCTTGTGTATGCCTTGTACACGCTGCCACAGTCTCTGTGAGTTCATGTGTACATCAGTTCTCTTTTGTCTGGAAAACGCTGTTTCTTTGGAGTCATCATCCACCTCTGGTTGGCTCTTTCACTCTTTCCTCCTCTTCCACTTAGATCCCAGCTCTATGCTTTGTTATCAGAATCATTCTGGGCTCCAGTACATACAAAGGGCAAAGCTCTTCCCCCTATATTTTGGGACTCAAAATACAAGCCATGCACAATGAGCCCTGTAACCAAAGTGAGGCTGCAGGGCAAGGCCCTGCCTGGTGAAGAGGTACCAGGAAAAGCCATCAAGCCTGGATGAACAGGAAGGGACATGGGGTCCTGAAAGCCCCCTGGATAGACACTAGCCATAGCATGCCTTGAAGGACACATCAGGTCTCAAATGTACTGTTCCTGGGACAGGATGGAGGGGCCAGGCTGCTGACATTGCAGAGTTCCCATGACAACTGTGTGGAGAAGGACTGGAGGGTCAAGGTAGACTGTGTGTGTCTGTGTGTCTGTGTGTATATATGTGTGTATGTATATGTATGTCTCTGTGTGTCTGTATATATGCACATATGCACATACATGCACATGTGCTTATGTGTCTTAGTCTCTCTGTCATTCTTTCCCCTCCCTCTCTCTGCTCATTCAGTCAAGATCCTCCCGGCCTCTCCAGACCTGATCCTTGTGTCAGGAAAAGCTGTGAACTGCCACAGGCTGATGGAGACTCCTGGTCTAGACTGTGGATTTGCCCTCATCCTGGACTACCCTTTCCTGTCCCCAGAGGACCCCACTGTTAGCCTCACCTTGCCCATCTACCCCTCCAAGGTGCAGATCATCTCCTGCCTTTCTTGCCCCCTTGTACTACACATGTTCTTCCTCCAAGATGTCAGATTCCGTATCAAGGCCCCTGCCCACCTCTCTGGCCCACCCACCTGCACTCAGCTGCTCCCAGCCTGGACCTCATGAGACTATTCTCAGCCCATCAGAGCTGACCTGTACATCAGGATGCCCCGTGCAATACAAGAACTGCTGAGGGACCATCCAATAGCAGTGGGACATGCAAGGTGACCATTACACCTCCCAAACAGCCCCCAAGTGGTACAACTCCCAGGAGCCAGGAAAGAATTCCAGCTAAGAGCATAGAGCTTTATGGCAGGGCAGTGCAAAGGCGGGGACACTGGACCAGAAGGCTGAAGACCCCACCAAGACCATTCATTGCTGAGCTGGACCTCTATCCCCAGGTTGCAGCCCCTGTTCTGTGCCCAATGGTCGCCTTATACCCAGAGCTACACCAGGGTCAGGGTCTCCAGGAGTAGAAGTACCCAGCCCCTCGCAGGCCCAGACCTTGAAGCTTCTATCCCTCTGATATTGAACAGCACTGCAGTCCTAGAGCCCTGTAACCTGCCTCCCTAATTCCCCAGCCCCCAGCCATCAGCCACCAACCATTAGCCACCAGCTGCTAGCTAGCCCTCAGGCACCAGCCAGCCACAGGGCACCAGCCATCATAGGTGAGCTCACAGCATCCCCTGGTGGACAGCTGCAGGCTGGCAAGCCCTCTCCCTTCACCATCCCAGCTCTAAGCCAAAAAGGCATGCTGCCTAAGAAAGTGGAAGCCTGGTGCTGTCCCTAAGGATGCATGGAGAAGCGAAGAAAGGCTCCTACCTAGCAGAGACAGTAGTCTGGAAGCCTCCTAACTGTGAGGGTCCAAGGCTGTAACACCGTAGAGCTCAGGGCCCTTTCACACTCAGCCTGAGGAAAGTGATACAGGGGTTTGCTTTGTACAAAGGCTTCCCTCAGGGCAGCCAATGCTGCTCTAGAGAGATCCACACACAAGGCTCATACTGAAAGTCCTTCCTAAGCCAGGACCCCAGGCAGGAAGAGGACACAATGGGTGGGCTGCAGTCACTAGGAGGGTGCAGAGACAGGGGGGCAAGCAAGTGAGATCAGCGGGGTCAGTCTCCTGAAACTGGCCCTCCCACTTGAGCTTGAGAGCCTTGAGAAGAGGTCACAGTTGGAAGGCTGATTCATTAGGGGCAGTTGGGGCTGGCTAAGGCAGCCTAGAGTTACACACTACATGGGGTGAGAGTAGAGGGGAAAGGCGGCAGAAACTCTAAAGGTAAGTGCATCCCTCTCTCTTGGCAAGTTAGGGCAAGACTGCAAAAGCAAAGTATGGGGGCCCCAGAGGCAAGATCAAAGCGGAGACAGAAGTCTAGTCTCTCTAAGCTTTGGGTGGGAGGTGAGGTGACAGGCAATGGCTAACAGCCACTCTGCAGAGCTGGATAGGCCATTCGGCCACTGTGGCCCCCAGTTCACAAGGCCACAGGAAGGCACAGGTGTGCCAGGCTAGGGTGTGGGTTTAAGCTTGGGAGATTCCAGCCAGGAGGAAGGAGAAGAGATGGTATGGGGCAGTAAGGGGGTGAGGAACAAGACGGAGCCCTGGTGTTACGTCCACAGTCAAGGGACCAGGATGTCACTTAGCAGAGAGGTCCTGTCATCTTTGTGACATAACAGCAGCCTGGAGCACCTGGCTTGCTTCAGTTTCCCTCCAGGATGAGAATTTTGCCTCTTCCTCTACCCCTTCCTGTGCCAGTGCTTGCTGACAAGAAGTGTGGAACAAGAGAGAATGCATTTCAAGAAGCTTAGGTAAGGACAAACATAAACACACGCTCTCTTGAGAACATGGGTTGGGGGGCTGTCCAGGAAGCTATGCCTGATAGGTGAGAGAGAGAGGTACCAGCAGAGGCTCATCTACCTGATAACTCTCTGGAAAAGCCCAGCTGCCCAATGGAGGCCAAGGAGAGATCATGGTAAGCCATGAAGAGGGTCATCTGCAAGCTGAGGAGAGTCCTTAGAAGGAATCGCCCTGCTGGCACTTAGACCTTAGATTTTCGTCTTCCTTGTCCACCGTGAGAAAGTGGATACCTATTCTCCGTTTCAGGCACTAATAGGCTCATGGGCTTCCAAGCAAGGCCTTGTGTCCGCTGCTCTGCAGGAAGCTCCCACAAACCTCCCTCATCACTGTGAAAGCTCCAGAATGTCCCTGGCTTTATGAGAAGAGGTCTCCTGGAACTTTCCCTGTATCAGCCTACATCATGAGGGTCCCTGCACTCTCTGCTAACCCTAGCCACCAAGACAAGTGAGTGAGGACTAAGAAGTGAGGCCGGAGCTGAACCCTGCACACTCCAGGGGTGCAATAGGTTTAGGCTAAAATCATTATCTCTCCAGCCTCACTATACACTCCCACCTACCTCCCTGGACCTGGCTAGATCCCCCACAGAGAACGGTTGTCCCTCCTGTAAATCTCAGCCCAGACTTAGCCTTCTACCTAGAAGCCCTACCGCCTGACACACAGCATACAGCCCTACTCATCCCTCACCTCACTCACTCCCACTCTGGGTACCTAGATAACCCACATATGGTGACTGCCCCCACCTGCCCCTCACTTGGGCTTCAGCTGCATCAAGGACCCAATCCAGGACATGTAGAGCCATGGCACCTTGTAAACCTCAAGCCCATTGCCTGTCCAGAGCAGAACCCAGTGAGTGACCACAGCCTGGCTGTGGCCAGCAGCCTCAGCAGACAGGTAAACCTTGTACTGACCCCCTAAAGAAAGACTCCCACCTCTAGGGCAGAGGTCCAGGAGCAAGTTCTGCCTCTGGTCTTCAGAGACAGTGTTGAGATCCCCCCTTCTGTCACCGCAGCACCAAGAGTGCTCACAAGCAGATCATGAGGTAGGCAGCAGAATGGAACCTTCTGAGTGCCTTGCTGTCCTTGGAGAGTCCAGACAACCCAACACAGGGCAGATGGCAATGGCCTTTGCACACCTGGGGCTCCGTCCTGTAGCACCGTATCCACCATGCTTCAGAAGGCAAAAGGAGCCTAGAAAACTCATTCTGCCAATACATTTCCTGGAACTAGGCCATCCTCAGCACTGTCACCTCATGACAAACAGGAAACTTTCTATATTGTTTGTTTGCAGTTGTTTTTCTTCTAAGCGCTCAGAACCAAGCACAGACTTTACATCTAAACAACCAACCTTACTCCAGCCAGCCCCACTTCCCACATTCTGAGGTGATCCATGACCAGTGGCCACAATGGAAACTGGACATCTCCCTTCACATTCCAGAGCTCCGTGATGGAAGCCAGGAAACCTCAGCGGAGGTTTTAAGGAGAAGCAGGATCAGAGCAGAGAACAACAGGAAGGGTTCCCTCTCCCCACCCCATCCCCCGGCCCCCCACTGCCTTCCTGTGCTCAGCCCAGAGCTCAGCTCTGGCCCTGCTGGGCTCCTTAAGGGCCCATGGAAGGTTTTTGATTATTTTGGAAGCATTTGAGCAAACCAAGTAAGCATGCTGCTGCCCTCTGCTGGTTACTCTTCACCCTTTATCCAGTGGCCAGCTGGCATTTGGCAAGTGCCTGCTATTGGAGCCTACTGGGAAGGCCTGAACCCACTGGGACCAGGTTTACCAAACATGCCAGAAATAGGACAAGGACCACAGTGAGCTAAAAAATTATCTCAAGCACATGACAAATACAGGAGAGGCTAGAGAGTCATCAAGATTAAATGAATGAATGAATGGATGGATGGATGGATGGATAGATAGATAAATAAATAAGTAGATACATATATGAATGAATGAATGAATGAATGAATGAATGAATGAATGAATGAATGAATGAATGAATGAATGAATGAATGAATGAATGAATGAATGAATGAATGGAGCAGGCAATACACCTGTTTAAAAGTCAGACTCTCCAGCCTGGGATGGTGGCACACATTTTTAATTCCGGCAGTTGGGAGGCAAAGGCAGGTGGATCTCTGAGCATTCAAGGCCAGCCTGGTCTACAGAACAAGTGCAGGACAGCCAGGGCTAAGTTGGGAAAGCACTTGCCAAGAATACGTGAAATACACAAGGCCATGAGCTCCATCCAAACATGACATAAATAGGTGTGGTAGTGCATGCCTATAATCCCCAGATTTGAAAAGTAGAGGCAGGAGGTCAGGAGTTCAAGGTATACAGTGAGTTCAAGACTAGCCTAGGCTACTTGAGACCCTAGCTCCCTCTCCCTAAGATTAATCATGTTCATGGGAGTGCAAAATGCACATCAGAGACAGCCTCTACCCCTGCCTAATCCCCCTCCAGTCCTGGGGTTAGCCTGAGGACCTGAGCTTGATCCCCAAGACCCAGAGAGGAGGGAGAGAGCCAGTTCCCATAGGTTATCCTCCGACCCCCGCACACATACAAACACATGCTAAATAAATAAAAGGAATGTCCACAGAGATGGAACAAAGGAAAGAAGCTAGCCAGGTGGGGCTGGAGAGATGGCTGAGCAGTTAAGACCGATTGCAGCCGAGCTTGACAACCTGACAACCCGGAACCCAAGGGAATGAGAGAACCAACCCTTGAAAGTTGTCCTCTGAGCCGGGCACCCTGGAGCACACCTTTAATCCCAGCACTCTGAGAAGCAGAGGCAGGTGGATGCTGTGAGTGCCGAAAAAAGAAAGTTGTCCTCTGACTCCCACAAGCGTGCTGCAACAAACATGTTCGCAAGCACATGCTCACACACATACACAATACACAAATGAAACTTTTCAAATCTGCTTCTTTAAAAAGATGACTAATTTCATATTATGTAAGGGTTTGTTTGTTTATTAGTTAATGGGAGGGGGGGTATGTACACACAAGTGCAGGTATTCCAAGGAGACCAGAGACATAGGATCCTCTGGAGCTGGGACTTGAGGCAGTTGTGAGCTGCCCAGGGTCGATGCTGAGAATCAAACATGGGTCTTCTGGAAAAGTTTGTCTCTTAACCAGAGAGCCATCTCTCCAGCCTCCTATTATGTAAGGTTTTTTACTTTTTTTTTTTTTTAAGAGCTTTATACCATGTGTGACGACCGTGGTAAAGGAACTTATCAAAGGTCAAAAAAGAGAAAGAGAAATTATTAAAACACGTTTTAAAGGCACATAACAGGGAGTTCACAGAGTGAGAACTCCGGGGGACGGGGCTGTCCTTTTTTACCAGGAGGAGAGACATTGCATGCTCTTGTCTCCTGGGCCATTTGTGCATAGACACACAAGTATCTCACCATCTTACTAAGCTGTAAGTTTTACAGTGTACGCTCTCTTTCTTGAGATAGGCCTTTTGGCTTAAGGCTCTGTAATAGTTTGAATGAGAAATGTACCCCCATGCTCATGTACTTGAACCCTTGGTCCTTCATTGGTGGAGATGCCTGGGAAAGGGCATGGAGCCCTGCAGGAAGAAGCCGGTTGCTGGGACTCAGGCTCTGAGAGTTTGTAGCCCCACCTCACTCCCAGTTCACTCTCTGCTTCCTGTGTGTTTCTGAGAGTTCATTTCTTAGGTTCCCTCTCCGGCTGCTGTGCCTTTCCCACCATCATGGACATCGAGGCTTCTGGAACCAGAAGCCAGTGCAAACCTTCTTTAAGTTGCCTTCACTGGGGCCATTTTATCACAGCAGCAGAAAAGTCACGAATACAGAGGCCCCAAGGGCATTAGGAACTAGACTCCAAACGTTTGTATTAGACATCAAAAGTTACCAGGGGCAGGCAACACAGTGTCAAGGTCTAATTAGTAAGGGTTGGGGATGTCTGCTTTGTTTGCAGTCCTGTACCCCCAACTCTCTCATCCTTGCCAAACATCCTATAGGCATCAGGGCCCTGCCCATGAAATCTGAGGCGGTCATTCAGGAGGACTTTGAGTCTCACCACTCAGAGTAGTCCCATTTGGGCCCGAGACACCCAAGGCTGAGTGTTTCTTCACTAAAGATATTAGCACGAGGGACTGGAAAGGTGGTTCAGTCAGTAAAGTCAAGCTTGCCTTGGAAGCACAAGGACATGAGTTTGGAGGTGGATTAAAAGTCTGATGCAGCTCATATCTGTATCCCAGAGCCCGGAGGATCAGAGTCAGGAGAATGCCTGGAGCTGCCTGGCCAGCCCAGACATGGCGCAGCAGTTATGAGCATTTGCTCACGTAGCGGACCCAGGGTCAGTTCCCAGCACCTATCTTCTGGAACTGCCTTACAGCGTCTGTAACGGCAGTTCCAGAAGATTAACACCCTCTGCTGGCCTCCACAGGCACCAGGCATGCATGTGCTGCTTATACATACATGCAGGCAAACACTCCTACACCAAATAAATAAATAAATCTAAAAATATAGATTTAATAAGGTGGGGCCTGGCATAATGTCATATGCCTCTAATCCTAACACCCTAAGGAGATATAGACAGGCATATCTCTGTGAGTTGGAGTCCAGCCAGGTCTATATAGAGCTGCACACTACAGACTCTGACTAGAACTAAATAAATACATAGTAGAAAGTGGCTGAGGATGCCAACCGATGTTGACCTCTAGCCACATAGGTGCATATACACAATACACACGAAAGAATTCATGTGAAGTCAAACCCCAACATGGCTGCTGGTAGAGGTGGTGAACTGAGGAGCCCAACATCTTTGATCTTTGGCCCTCTGAAGAGCGATGCCTCTGTACCTCCCCCTAGTGAGCTGTGGCTGCTTCCACCATCAAGACAACGAGGCCTTGTGTGTTTGCAGGGGAGTCAGCAGAGGCCAGACTATGTCCCCAGACTATGCTCCCTCTGTGGTGGATCCAGATAAGCACAGCCAAGCCATATGGGAGACCTTGAACAGGTCCACCAGGTCCACCAACAACAGCCTCTCAGTCTTCTGCATTACACCAGCCACCAGCTGAACCATGAGCCCTGACAGAGGCGTGCCTCTGTGAGGAAGCCTCCTACCTCCTCCTTGATTCATTGCTGTGATAAAAGACTCCACAAGAAACATATTCTAATCCCAACAAACAAGGCTGGAGAGATAGCTCTGCATTTAGAGCACTGGCTGCTCTTCCAAAGGACCCAGGTTCAATTCCCAGCACCCACACAGTCTGTAACTCCAGTCCAAGATGCCATCTTCTGGCCTCTCCAGGGACTGCACATATATGGTACAGAGACATATACGCAGGCAAAACACTCATTCACATAAAATAAAACTAAAATAAAAGAATCCACTCTACTGCATGATTCACTGCCATCCTCTCTAGGGTCCAGACCGTCTTCCTGTGCACACTTGCCAGGACCTTCCATGGTGAGCCGTCCTGGCTTTAAACTCCTAAAGCCATATTTGCACATATGATACTGTTACTGAGTTTTATGTCACAATCTGTTTTCCAAGAAACCAAGTTTGGCCACGTTTGTTTGTTTGTGTGTTTGTGTGTTTGTTTGTTTGTTACAGGGTTTCTCTGTGTAGGCAAGGCTAACCCTGGCACTCACTCTGTAACCAGGCCGACCCTGAACTCACAGAGATCTGTGTCTGCCTCCCGTGTGCTGGGATTAAAGGCGTGTGCCACCACCACCCTGCTTTGGCCACTTATTCTTGAGAAGCCAATTACGGTCAAATTAAGGACATTTCTTCAATGCTGCCACCTTCAGACGAAGGACAAAGAGATGCAGTAACCTTCTCCAGTCTTTTTTCCTGACATGAGGTTCACATATGTATGTGAAGTCCGGGACTGCACACATGTACACAGCCCAGTCAAAGCATGGGCCTGCCCACCGCCAACAATGTCATTGTCTCTGGAAAGCTGTGAATCTTTCTCCCATGGAGACAAAAGATTCCCCTCTGGCTGGCCCAGACTTGACTTCTCCTAGCAAAAGATTCCAGGGAGTCCTTCTCATTTCTTGGGGTCATTGTTCTAACAGTCTGAGAGCTAAAGTGTCTCTTTAGAATATATTATTGTCTGACATGCCTATTAAGTTCCTCCTCCATTTTATCCAGAGCTCGGGAATGGTTAGGATTTTCTGTATATGTGGTGGGAGCATTTTCTTTTCCAAATGGTGACAGGAAAATAGTGATTTCCAAGCCAGGAGATGAAAAGTCTACTTCCCTGATGAGCCGTCTGATTGATGGAGACACGGCCCTTCCACTCCCTCTCATGGGAGCTGTGGAATGAGGAGGCACTCCGGAGGCATGTCCTGACAGATGTCACAAGCCAACCAAGTAAAGATGGATGCAGCCTGAGGAGTTCATCATGTCCTCCCAGAGCTATGATGCCTCACCTGGCTTTGTGTCACATCTAAGACACAGGTGGAGTCTTTGTCCCTGAAACCCCTGAAGCCCCACAGCCCTAGTGTGAAGACCTCCACACTCCACAGATAGCAAGACTGCAATGCAACACACACACACTTCCTATGTGACTTTCCATGCTAATTCCCAGCACAAGTCCTCTCATACCCTGCCCATACCTTGGCTGTGGCTCCCAGCTGCCCACAGGGAAGTTTAACACCCCACACCATCGACCTGTTTGCTTTTATTGTTTTGCTTTTATTTTATTTTGGTTGATTGATTGATGATTGGTGATTGATCGATGATTGATTGGTTGATTGGTTGGTTTTTGCAAGCACAGATTATGGGGCCCAGGGCTCTCTGCCAGCAGGCCACAGAGCTTCAGCTCTGCCCCACTAATTATCTCTTTCTCGAAGTACTTTCTGTGAAGAGAGCAGACAGAATCTTTTAAAGAAGACATCGAAAAGAGGGAAGTATTTGCAACGAGAGCTAAAATTGCTTCTCCAAAGAGCATTTTTAATGAGCCCTCTGAGGCTGGGGAACATCCTGAGAGGCCAGGAGACTAAGAAGGCTTTTTCTAACTCTAGTTGCTGCATCCTCTGTAACAGCTCCTTCTCCACCTGCTGGATGTGTGTGGTCCAGAACGCCCCGGCTAAAGACAGGAGGACTCTCACCAAACACTGTCACCTGGAAGCAGACTCACTCTCAGAGCAGGAAGGGAGCCCCCACCTTCCTTCCCAGCCCCAGTAGCCCTGTGCTCCTCTGCGTAGCCTGAAAACATCTATCGATTGTCCTCTGTGCTCCAGGCATGCGCATCCATCAAGGGAACTTGCCTTCAGGTTGGAACATTTAAACCAATTAATTTTCTGGCCGCCTTAAATCAATCACAGTGAAAAAAGCGGGGATGAATGTACGACTGAGTCACAGGGTGTGCTGAGAGACAGCCGCTTACGCAGGGGTGGAGGGACACTTTTCTCTTTATAATAAACAGTTTCCACACAAACAGAAAATAGAAAAACCACCTCCGTTCTTTTCTGCCAAAACCCAGATTTGTCCCTCTTTCCTAAAAGGCCCATTTAAGGCCTTTTCTGTTCTGACGCTCCATGGCTGGTATCACTGCTAGACACATTGCTGTCTTGGGCACCATCTTGGCCACCTTGGGACCTTAAGCCACATGCCTGGCCTCCACTTCCAGGTGCCAACAGCCCACCCCCCAGGGTGAGAACTGCAAATACATGGTGTAATAGAACATTTCGTTTGGTGGTGGTATTATTGTTTCTTTAGGGGGTTGGCTCTTTCAGGCAGGGTCTCATGTAGTCAGGCTAGCCTCAAATTCACTATGTGGCCAAAGTGTCTCCCCTCTGGTGCTGAGATTCCAGGTGTCCACAGTCCTTTATTTTGCTTGTCTGAGGCAGGTTCTCACAGCAATCCTCTGACCCCAGGCTTCCAAGTGGGCTCACTCCACTCTAGTGAAGGGGTTTCACAGACCTCTTCTGGGTCCCATTGAAGCCCTACCTCACTCCTGGATCAGAAGCATAGTTCAGCTTGCTGCTTCAGGCTGAGTTTGTATTCCCCACACATATTCAGCAGCCTCTTCCACTAAACACGATATGAATGAATTTCCTGTGAGGCGAATTTTAACCCCGAGCCTTTCATCTAGACTATAACAGGAATGGATCGCTGCTATCAGAGAGAGCCGCCGCGAAAAGAGGCCTCATGTAATTGCCTCAAAAGGAGAAGGCCCTGGAGGCCACATTCAAGCAGGTCCCCTCTGACACTCTGCTTGGATCTGACAGGAGCCCTGTCTCTGCCCCTCTCTGTGAGTTCTTGTCCCTCGTGGCCTCTCAACCTCCCACTCAGCCACGGTGGGATTTCCCCACACATTTCCTTCACCAGTGTAGACAGCACCTGAATTGGGGCCCAGGCCCTCAGTGGGGATGGGCAACCTCCATACTTTTCCATTTCTTGAAGGATCAGAAACCAAAAAGGACACTTTCCCTTGATGGCTGCCAGACAAACCAGATGACAGCAGGGGAAAGAGAAAGAGGAACAGTACCTAGGTGTTGTTGTTCCTTTTTTCAGAGAGAGATCCTAATAAAACTTGGTCTTAGCTCATTCTTACACCAACTACTGAACTTAATAACTCACAAAATGTATTTCTTCCCCCAGTGTCCCTGGAGTGCCATGGATGAGTGTGAGATATGGTGACCTGGTCTCCATATACCCTGTGAAACAATTACCACAATCCAGTAACTGCCATGCCCACCACTGCGGTGGTCTTTGGCCGCTTTGGAGGTTCTTCTTTCTTTTCCCTTCTCTATCCCTTTCTTCTTCCCTTTCAGCCCCTAACACTAGATAAGAGAGAGAAAAGGATGGAGAGGAAAGGACAGAGACCTCCAAATAAAGTCAGGGGTGGGAAAGGGAGAACGATATGGCTAACTACCTCCTCCTGACTAGAGGCATCAAGTTCCCTGCAGCAAGTTTGATCTTCGCCCCAAGATATCTAATTTCTTCTTGTTGTTTCTTCTTTGGGCATGACTACTTAACAAACTGCTACCAACAATGACCAACAACAGCCCACCCTGCCTCTCGGGGCCCTCATATTTATACACTCTCTAAATAGTCCCCAGAATTCCAAATGTCACACAATCATAGACACTATCTGTAGCTGCCCTTTCAGCACAGGCAAATCATAGTCAGCTGCTGCTGCGGGCAGTCCAAAGCAGCCCATACCCCACACCTGGCATCCAAATGAAAACATAGTCCCATAATATTTCTGTTTTTCAAAGAAACCAAACTTCAAAACGTTCCCTACATACCACTGTGGGGGTGAATGTGTGTAAGCGTATATATGTATACATGTTTGTGAGAGTGTATGTATATATGAATGTGTATATACACATGCATTGTGTACGCTTACATATGTGTACACATATGTACATGTGTGTGCATTTATACACATGTCTGAGCATATGTGTGTTTGGTGTTTATGAATGTGTTGGTGTGTACACACACTTGTGTGCACACGTGTGAGAATGTGAACATGTGTGCATGCATGTAAGCATATATGTGTGCATGAGAAGGCAAATATGAGTGCATACGTTGCAAGCACAGTGAGGCAATCAGAGTCTCACCACCTCAAAATTCAAATGAGCATCTCTATTGTCAACTACTGTCGCTCCACTTCCACATTTCACCAAGCTGGGGGGCCAGAATAGATGAAACCTGGAACAGAAGATCTCCACAAATAAGTGTTAGGCCTTTTTAGGCTAGGCTGCCAGCACCAGGCCAGCTGACTGCAAGGAGCGCAGAGCTCCGAAGACCGAGTCAGGCAGTAATTAGGGCCTGGCCTAGGGGACAGCCAGTAACAGCGGCTCACTTGGAGCTCTGAAACAAGAGAGACTAGAGGCTGGTCTTTTCCAGGCAGACAAAATGGCTGCGTCTGGAGCACCAGCCGCTGGTCTTGCTCCCGCAGACCAGCACTGTGGCGGGCGGAGCAGTGTTAGCAAGGTGGCAGCAGCTGTCAGTGCTGACACATGAGTGAATGGCTGCCTGGTGGGGGGATGCGATGGGAGAAGTGTCCAGAAGCTGGAAGTGGCCTTCAGGGAGGAGGGGAGCTCTTCCTTCCCCAGAAAAAAATCATGAGTGGTGAAATAAATAATGCTGGTCCCTTTTTATTTCCTGTGAAACAAGGAAATAAACCTTGGCCAGAGGGAGGGGTTCCGAGCATAAATGTGTTTGATTTGCTGGGGCTAGAGGTGCCAGGGATACTTATTTTCAAACAGTAACAGTCCTTTCATAAAGGGGGAAGCAGTACTTAATCACTCTATGGTGGGGGAGAGTCTCCAGATACAGTTAAAGGTCACTTGTGGAAAGCCAAGACACCAGACACCTTATTAGCATAGGGCGGATGTCTCCAGGAATCCCCAGGTGCTTGCTGAACAGGCTTCTTATCAGGATTGTGTCGAGCCTGTAATCTTCCCTGAAGGCTATGTGAAATTCCTTAGGGGATCTGGGGTTCCAGAGAAGAGGGAATCCACTGAGAAAGGATGTCCATCATAGACTGAGCTCACAGGCTATCTGGAAATGCCAGACTTCTACCTTAATAGCAGGGTCCCAAAACCATACTCATGTGGTGTGTGGTAGAGCCTCAAAAACTGTCTTATCACTGTGAAATTTGTCAGTCAAAATAGAATCCTTTCTGTCAAGCCTCATAAATAAATAAATAATGCTTCTCTGGTCTGCACAAGGCCCTGGGTTCCATCTTCAGTACTAAAGGGGAAAACAAAACAACAAATAAAGCAAGAAAAATATGAAGGAGTCTTATACATGTGTATTTACACATGACCACTAGAGAAGACTAGCACAGAAAACTTGTCTGTGAAGACATCGAACAACAGCTGCCTGTCCAGCATATTGAACCCAAGTTACAAACAAGCATGCCTTGTGTCTCCTGTGTAGCTGAGCAGTGGTGGCGCACGCCTTCAATCTTAGCACTTGGGAGGCAGAGGCAGGCGGATCTGAGTTTGAAGCCAGCGTGGTCTACAGAGTGAGTTCCAGGGCAGCCAGGGCTATACAGAAAAACCTTGTCTCAAAAATAATAATAATAAAATAAACAAAACAAAACTATTACCTAGGTACAGTTTTTTGTTGTTGTTTTTGTCTTTTTGGTTTGGTTTTTTTTTTTTTTACTATAAGCACTTTTCATTACTAACAGGTTTTCTCTGCTAATGAAATGAGCCATATCAAGTCAGATTAAAGCATCCAGGCAGTTATATTGGGTGCAGCTCTCAGGTTCACTGGTCCCAAGGATGGAAGCCAGGGAAGTTGACACGGGAAGGGAAACAGAGAGGAGGGGGGAGAGAAAGAGAGAAAACCCATGTGCATGTAGGGAGAGAGAAAGCGAACCAAAATGTCTGGATTATATAGGGAATCTAGCCCCACAGCTGAAAAGTTCAGGGTAGAGGACTGGGTATGCCAGCCTTGTAACAGGTAGGGACTGAGGGATTCTGGGAGAACCTGGAGGCCTGGTCCAATTTGGTATGTTAAATATGTACCTCAGCCAATTGTCCTGGGTCTAAAAACCCAATAGATGGGAGTCCCATAGTATGAAAAACATAGTCCCATAATATTTTTTTATTATTATTTTTTCTTTTTTGGTTTCGATTAAACCACTGCTCAGTTCATTACAAGTTTTTGTTGTTGTTTGGGAGGTTCTTGTTTTGGTTTTGGTTGGGGTTTTTTGTTGTTGTTGTTGTTGTTTTGTTTTGTTGTTTTTCCTCCTGAGTGCTGGGATTAAAGGCCTGCACCTCCACCGCCCTGCTCCTTACAACTTTTAAACTAACTTTTTGTTCCAGATTTTACAGATTTTAACCACACCCAATGAATTTACAAATCCTGAGATAAAGAAGGTTTAAACAGTGGTTTTAAGAGATTTATTTTTGATTGCCGAGAGCAGAAAAAAATGTAGAGATAAGAAATTTTCAAAGAGGAAAGTAGAAAAAGCTTAGCGATAAGAGACTTTGGACTCATTGGCTTCCGCACTGGCTTAAGTTATTACACTATTCGAGAATTTGAAAACCAAGTGTGCTATTTTGTGGCCATTGAACTGTACTGAGTCCAAGTTATTTGCAGTATGGCATCTAGGTTCAATGCAATCTTAGTCCAAGGAGGAAAAGACTTTAAGGAGGGAAAGGGTCTCAAACAAGAGCTGCAGCAGAGGTCTTCCCCATGAAGACCCAGGAGAGCTAAGGATGCTGTCTGCTGTATCCGTGAGACTTATACAGCAGGTTCCAGCAAGCCAGGGAGGACAGAGAGAGCAGGCAACTCCTGGGGTGGTTAGAAAACTAAGAGGTACTGTTAGGTCAACACTGTAGTGAATTATCAACATCATTACGATTTGTGTGTGTGTGTGTGTGTTTGTTTTTAGAAACAGAGTTTCTCTGTGTAGTCCCTGGAACTCGCTCTATAGATCAAGCTGGCCTCAAACTTACAGAGATCCATCTGCCTTTGCCTCCCAAGTGCTGGGAGCTAAAGGCGTGCGCCAGCACCGCCCAGCAGTTTCACAATTTTTATTAAAACAGAATAGTCTTGGGCTCAGGGTGAGAGCCCTGATAGAGAGCATATGCAGGCAAGCCAAGGTCTCAGCCCCTGGCAGGGACAACCTGGCTTCAGTCTGTCTTCACACAGTCCTCAGGAAGACACCTCCCCTCCGCACTAAAGTCTCAGCTCTACATCATTCTTCAGCACCTTCCTGGGGCATGAGAACCACAATCAAGGAAGGGCTTTGGAGTTCAAGCTGCTGCCCCTCCCTTCATAAGGACCCAGGCTCTCCGTGGCCAGCTGCAAGAACCACTTGGAGTTCTGCGCCTGTGCAGTGAGGACTCCCAGTGTGCCCTTGACTTTAGGCCACATCCTTGACTCTGTTGCAAATGGTTGTTCCCTCCCTTCACTGAGCCTTAAAGAGCAAGGCCTTCAACTGTCAGCTCTGGATTCTCCAGGGCATTCTCTAAGCAGTCACGCCTCTGTGTGTCACAAAGATCCTTTCCTCCATTCTCTATCAGCCTGGAGCCCAAATAGCCAGAGCAGCTTTGGGCTAAGAAAATCCCGCAGAGCCAGGTACAGTGGCGTACATTCTTTTGTTTGTTTGGTTGGTTGGTTGTTTTTTGTTTTGGTTTGGGTTTTTACTTTTCAAGGCTGGGTTTTCTGTGTGGCCCTGGCTATCCTAGAACTCACTTTGTAGATGAGGCTGGCCTCAAATTTACAGAAATCTGCCTGCGTCTGCCTCCCAAGTGCTGGGATCAAAGGCATTCACCACCACCAAATGGTTTTTTCCTCCATTCTCTATCAAGCTGGAGCCCAACCGGCCAAATCTGCTTTGAGCTAAGAAAATCCTGCAGAGCCAGGTACAATTGTGTACACCTATTTTTTTCCCCTCGTTTTTCAAGGCAAGGTTTCTCTGTGTAGCCCTGGCTGTCCTGGAACTCCATTTGTACACCAGGCTGGCCTGCCTCTGCCTCCTGAGTGCTGGTGGTGCACACTCTGAAACTCAGCCCTTGGGAGATAAGATAGGAGGTTGAGATTTCCAAGCCAGCCGCAGTGTGTGGTGATATCTTCTCTCAAAACAGGGTGTTCAGAGAAGAAGAGTGAGGAGAATGCAAAGGGGAAGGAGGAAAGAGGAGGAGAAGGAAGAACAAGGGAGGAAAGGGAGGGAGAGGATGAAGATGGAGAAGAGGAGGGGGAGGAGGAGACCTGGCAGGCTTGCAGCAGGAAGAACTCTTTTTCCTCTGGCTCCTACACAGAGGAGTTTGAACAGAGCTTTGCCTTCAGCTTAGCCAAGTCAGGGGATCCCAGGGCAAGCATCAGATATGAAACTAGCTTCTCTCTTTGGTGTCACTTTCAAAGGCTCAGCTTTCTGCTTTGCAACTTCTAGGATGAAGCAGCTGCTTCTTCAACAGGACAGGGGTAAAGCAGGTGAGGGCTAGCAGAGGAGCAGGTGATAACAGGCCCAGCAACACTCCCAATACTCTCTGGGCTTAAGCATAAGAGTGGGCCAGGATATTCTGTCTCAAAAGCAAGAGGTTTGTTGTTTGTTGTTATTGGGGTTTTTTGTTTGTTTTTGTTTTTCCTTTTTTAGAAAGGGAGAGTTTGTGGCTCCACAATCCTGTCCCTTTTTGACCTTGATGGCAGAGATTCCAAATGCTGTCAGTGCCAGGATGAGCAGAAAGATCTGAGCCGCGGGTACCTCTTCCCAGTCTCCAGGCATCTGCGTCCAAGCCCTGGGCTATAAGACTCATTTCACTGAAGAGCTCCATGTGTGCAAAACTAAGCAGAAAGTTTCTGCTGTGCTAGACAATATGGGAAAGCCATAGCATCAGGACAAGGCAGAACTCAGGAAAGTCACACCTCTGTTGATAAGGTTCAGGGGTCCTAATGGCCCTGTCTTTCCCACTAATAATGACTACTAGGACACTCATCTGGTTGGCGGGTCACCTGAATATTGCTTTCCAGTAATGACTGGGTGAACCTTCTTCACTGGGATCGGAAAACGTCTGTAAAATGCACCAATTGCCACCATCTCAACCACTAGAGATGACCCCCTTCAGTGAGTTTCAGCTCTGGGCAGGAAGCCCTGCCAACACCTCCATGGCATCCACAGGGACATCCTGTCTCTGCCCTCCACCCTCATCTTGGGTGCCTGGGCAGCTTGAATATGTGGAGATCTGTATAGTACCACCCAGTCTAAAAAGTCCACATGCCCCTTGGTCTCCCTTAGGAGAGGATACAAAACAGAGCAAAACCTAAAAACATATCTGAGTGTAGCAGTGCACACCTGTAATCCCAGCAGTCAGGAGGTAAAGGCAGGAAGTGAGGGAGGTGGGATTCAAGGCCTATCCCAGCTACATGGTGAGTGGAGGGCAACCTGACACAACAAATCAGACAGAGGAAGAAAAAGAGAAGAAAGTAACATGGAAGGAAGGGAGACCCAGGCTGTCCTTTCTCTGCTTGCCATGAAATCCCTGAACTGGATGCCCTCAGGCTTTCTAGCTTCCAGAGCCTTGAGCTGAATAAGCTTCCTTTCTCTATGTTACCCCACACTAGATGTCGTGTTATAGTGACAAACCAAGCTAAGCCAGCTTCAGGTCCTTTTGCTCCATTATGGCCCTGCAAGAATCACAGAGAGTACAGCCTTCCACCCACCCTTCACTAACCTCAAACTAAGCACTACAAACTTCAATTTTCCAACCCATGTTTCAGGATATAAGATTTTTGTTTTGTTTTTCACACACACACAAAGATCGTCCTACGTTGTCTTTCCCAACCTTCTTTCTCTTTGCAGAGGAGTGAAAATAGAATCCTCTTCCTGCAAGGCTTCGAGGAGCAATACTTTTCAGTCTCCTCTCTCTCTGCAGCTCACTCTCCATGAGTGGGAAAAGGTGCCTGTGATAACTTTTTCTCCGTCACATCTGCCATCAGCATAATCCTGCCGGTTAAAATTCTATTTTGGGTTTTCATACGTAAGCCATACAATCTTAATGCCTGACACATTTTCCACAGCCTCTTCCACTTCATGTAGTTTTAGCAACATGCCTCAGAGTTAGACAAAATTAACACAATCTGTGCCTAAAATAGAGAGTGTACCCGCTCCTGCCAGAGACTCAGAAGTCAGATATCCCACATCTGCATCACAGGGCTCAGAGGATCGTGAGGGACACAGACTGGCTGCTGGGATCTCTCCCAGGCTCAGCAGGCCTCAGTGGCCTGAGCTTAGCCTGTCACCGGTGTCCATGCACACTTGTGACTGCCCCGTTCTGACAGCCCCGGGGAAAGGATCACTGTGTGGGCTGTAAAGGCCCCAGTAGCATCTTCTGTGAGGGGCTGCCACTGTTCTGGAGTGCCAGGCATCTACAGCTGAGGCCTCCCTGGTGTCAACATGACAACAGAGCCATGGGTCTGCTCACTTTTGCCTGAGGGTGCTCTTAACTGGGCCCCTCACAGTTTTTTCTCCCCTGCATGGATATCTGTTTACATGAGACTCCTATCCCAGAGGTTTTCTTGTCTGGGAAGGTCTCCTCTGACCTTCAGCACATTTGCTTTTCCTGCACAAGTTTTCATGCCCTTGAAGAAGGGCCACCTCTCCCTATTCTGGTTCTTCTAGGCCCCTCTGAGTCACATCACACCCAGGTCTCATAGCCCTGGCTATGACGGGAAAGAACCAAAGCTTCACAGAATCAGTTCATAAGAAGCTGAGCCTAGAGGCTGGAGAGATGCTCAGTGGCTAAGAGGGCTTGCTGCTCTTCCAAAGGACCCGGATTCAATTCCCACACCCACATGGCAGCTCACAACTGTCTGTAACTCCAGTTCCAAAGGATCTGACACCTTCACACTGATGCACATAAAATAAAATAAAGTAAGTTTTTAAAAATTTTTTTAATGTTTTGCAGACTAGGGAGATAGCTCAGTGAGTAAAGTGCTTGCCTTGCAAAAGTAAGGACCTGAGTTCAAACCCCAGGATCCACATGAAAAAAAAAAGAAGGGCATCAGACTAGAGAGATGGCTCAGTAGTTAAGAGCACTGGCTGATCTTCCAGAGAACCTGGATTTGATTCCCAGCACCTACCATGCCTCACAACTGTCTGTAACTTAGTTCCAGAGGATCCACTGGTCTCACTGGCTTCTCAGGCACTGGGCACATGTAGTACATGGAGATACATGCAGCCAAAATACCCCTACCCATAATTAATTAAAATAAATTTTTAAATAATTTATTTTCATTTTTGTGTGCATTGATGTTTTTGCCTACATACATCTGAGTGAGGGTGTCAGATCTTGGAGTTACAGACAATTGTGAACTGCCATGTGAGTGCTGGGAATTGAACCTGCATCCTCTGGAAGTACAATTGGTGCCTCTTAACCACTCAGCCATAATGGCAGAGTATGATAGAACATACTTGTAATCCAAGTACTGAGGAGGCAGAAGCAGGAGGATCCCAGGTGCTCACTGGTTAGCCTAGCCTCACTGGTAAGCCTCTAGATCAATGAAAGATCCTGTCTCAGAAGGACCTGAGTTTAATCTCAAACCTCTACTTGCCCCTATACACATGCATTAACAAAGGTGCAACAACTAGAAAATATTTTTGCAGACATAGAACTTTCAGCCAGGACCTGGTGGTGCACACCTGTTGTCCCAGGGCTTGGGAGGAGGACGCAGGGGGATCAGAAATGCAAGGCTATCCTTGGCTACATAGCAAGTTGAATACTATGCTTGATGTTAGCCAAAATGCTGAAAAGCAATACATAACATCCATAAGGGCTAACTTGGACTTCAAAGAAACCCACTCTTAAAACTCTCTCACCCCCATTAAAAGAATTTTCAAAATGAATCCAGTTGATGAGCTGTCCCCCGTAAAAACAGGCTATCCCTTCTGTGTCCTCAAGAAAACAAGCGCCACCACCTACCAACTTGAGAGTCATAGATGGACGCATCAGTGTGCACGACTATTTTTTTGTGTGTTTGTAGAATTGTTTATTTAGAATTTGGAAGAACTAGGGGGCTGGAGAGATGGCTTCGTGGTTAAAGGCACCGACTGCTCTTCCAATGGACCCAGTTCAAATCCCAGCACCCACATGGCAGCCCACACCTGTCTGTAACTCCAAGATCTGACACTCTCACGTACACATACATGCAGGCAAATAACAATAAACATAAAATAAAGATAAATACAATTTTAAAAACTTGGAAGAGGGTTACGGATTTAGCTCCGTGGTCAAGCACTTGCCTAGCAAGTGCAAGGCCCTGGGTTCAGTCCTCTGGAAAAAGAAAAAGAAAAAAATTTGGAAGAACTAAATAAAAAATGGTAGGGAAGGTATCTCTTTGCAAAACCTTTTAAAAGAGTAAAGAAGTATAAGCTATGTGTCAGAGAGCATACCTGTAATCCTAGTACACTAGAAGCAGAATGTGTCAAGTTCAAGGTTAGCCTGTTTGACATATAGTGAATTCCAGGCCAGAACTATATTGTGAGACTCAAATAAATAAATAAATTAATTAATTAATAAGTTAATTAATTAATTAATAAGAAGTGTGTAAATAGAACATTCAGTTGATTTTTTTCTGTAAACTTTTTTTTTTCAGGGGGAGGAGGCAAGATAGATAATGAAATACCCAGATTGCAAGTCCTCAAATGACCAACAGGCTCTGAGTCCGATGCAAAACACACGAGAGCCTTTATTACAAACTCGAGCTGGGTGGCTGCCCTTTACAAGAAGGTTCTGCAAGGTTCTGCCCTGTTGCGTGCAGGTTAGGCTGTAGCAAGGGGGAGGGAGAGTTAACACATTCCAAGGGCTTTCTTAGGGGCTGAGGTTAATCTGGGTGGGGGACTGCTGCTGGACCCCTGCTCTGAAAGGACTGTGCTCTGGTGACTTTGCCCCAGTCCCAGGAATTAACTCCAAGTTGCTGAACCTCGCAATAAGTCTGTGCTGGCACTTGCCACCAAGCATGATGACCTAAGACCTACAGGTAGAAGAAAAAAAAAAAACTTTTATTTTTTTGTTAGTTTTTTGAGACAAAGTTTCTCTGTGTAGCCTTGGCTGTCCTGAACTCACTTTGTAGACGGGGTAGACCAGGCTGGCCTCAAACTCATGGAGATCCCCCTTCCTCTACCTCCCTGAGTGCTGGGATCACAGGACTGCCATCTGCCTGCTTCATTGTTGTATTAATGAAAGAAAATCCCAATCACTTGGTTTTATCAATAAAGACTCAGTAGCCAGATGCTGGGGTAAAAGCTTGCTAGCTGAGATCCTACTCAGCTCAGGTCCCAGAAGGAAAAAGCCTATCCTCCTCCACTCTATCTCCTTTTTTTAAAGATTTATTTATACAATATTCTCCCTGCATAAATGCCTACAAGCCAGAAGAGGGTATCATATCTTGTTATAGATGGTTATGAGCCACCATGTGGTTGCTGGGAATTGAACTCAGAACCTTTGGAAGAACAGCCAGTGCTCTTAACCTTTGTGTCTATCCCCTTCAATTCATTGTCTTCTCCTTTCTACTTCCTGTACATCTCTCTATATGTCTGTGGGACTTCCTTTCTATCTATGGCTTTTCCCCCATGTTCACTTCTTGTCAATCTGGTTTCTTGCTCCACCTCTTGACCTAGAATCAACTTTATTTAATCCTATTTTCAGAAAGCTCTTGGATAAAAGGTGTGTGCTAGGGCTGAGCCACACCATAAACACTTGTTTCCAGTAAACAATAAGCTTTAGGCTTAGAGGCTGGGCCATATCACAATTAGAAACAGATTGTTTTTTTTCAGTTCACAATCTCGGGGTTCACAATGTGATCAAAGAGCCTACAACAACTGGTGATTTTGTCACAACTTAAATGCCTTTGATGTAGAGGTGTTCATGGCTGAGGTATTTGTTTGGGGTCTTTTTCTGTCATGTTTTAACACACCAAATATAGAGAACATCAGGTGCTCTTCAAATCATAGCCCATACACAGACTGTTAGCATTTCCTTTCCAGAGGTCCAGGATCCACTGGTTCTGTGCCTGCACGCCTGTGATGGGATGGAACATTGTTGCGGAACAACATGGCAGAGCAGAGTTACTCACCTCATGACTGTCAGGTAGAAAGGGGCAGGCAAGGCTCAACAGGTAGCAGCACATGCTGCTGAGCCTGACTACAGGAATTCAGTCTCTGAGAGAGCCAACCCCTGCAAAATGTCCTCTGACTTCCCCCTGCACACAAAACAGGGTGGTTGGGGAGGACTGGAGAGCTGTCTCAATGGAAATGTTCTTACTCTGCAAGCATGAGGTCTGGCACCTGAGACTCCTGCACTCATGGCAAAGCTAAGCAGATGTGAAGACCCTTCTATAATCTCAGCACTTGGGAGCAGGAGACAGAGAGACCCAGGGGCAAACTTGCTACCCAAACTAGCTTAATAGGTGAGTTCTGAGTTCAGTGAGAGGCCCTGCCTCAGTAAATAAGGTAAAGAGCAATCTAGGAAGATGCCAGGTGTCAACCTCTGGCTTCCACACACATGTACACACAGATCTCCACACCTACACACACACACATGAAAATGCATACAGATACACATAATGCATTTTCATTTCAAATGAAAAAAGTATTGAAGACTGGAGAGATGGCTCAGAGGTTAAGAGCACTGGCTGTTCTTCCAAAGGTCCTGAGTTCAATTCCCAGCAACCACATGGTGGCTCACAACAATCTATAATGAGATCTGGTGCCCTCTTCTGGTGCGCAGGCACACAGGCAGGGAGAATGCTGCATAAATAATAAATAAATAAAGTATTGAGAGCATGAATATTCTTTATTTGAAAGGCTCTTGTTATGTGGACCAGGATGGCTTTTAACTGGCAACCCTCCTGCCTTAGTTTCTCAAATGCTAGTGTAAACCACCATGTAAATCACGCATGTATGTAATGGAAGTTTTGGCTTCTTTAAAACCTCAGTTATGTTATGCAAATATGTTTTTGTTTTAATCTCAAGTGTGGGATTTTAGTTTGGGCTTTAGTTTGTTCATAGCTAATTGTCTCCTACAGTGAGTGGTCTTTGCCAGCTAGTAATGGCCTGCCTTGTGCAGGGAGAGGGGTTTGGTCAAGGACTCTGAGGAATATAAACATGAGTCCAGAAAGAGTAGGAGAGGTAGTTTGGAGAGACCAGGGACATGGGAGAGATGCTTCATGACTCAGTGTCTTGGAGAAGATAGACGCAGGAGACTGCTGGCTGAATTTGCTGTTGATGGTACAGCCCCAAAAGAACCCATGGACCCTAAACAGAGGGAGAAGTAAAGAAGTCTGCACCCCATATCCCCACTAACCTTCTCTCTTTTACCTAGGGTTGGTGGAAGGGAGGTAAAGGTTTAGATACCCCAAATAAAATAGAGTTTAAAAATGAGTGCAACACATGCATAAATATTTCTGGATGTGCATTAAATATTTTTATCATTTAAGTTATATAGATGTGAGGTCACTGTTCATGACTTTTTTTTCAAAACAGAGTTTCTCTGTGTAATAGAGTTTCTCTGGGTTTCTGGCTGTCCTGGAACTCACTATGTAGAACAGGCTGGCTTCAAACTCACAGAGATCCTCTGCCTCCTGAGTGCTGAGATTAAAGGTATATGTCACAGCTACTGCTCATGATTTTAAGAGGTCATACAGTATAGAAGATAACACAAACTGGGCATGGTGGCACACACCTTTAGTCTCAGCACTCAGGGAGGCAGAGGCAGGTGGATCTCTGTGAGTTCAAGGCCAGCCTGGTCTATAGAGTGAGTTCCAGGCCAGAGCTACACAGAAACCTGTCTGTTTGTGTGTGTGTGTGTGTGTGTGTGTGTGTGTGTGTGTGTGTGTGTGTGTACAGCAAACAAGCAATGAAAACACTAACACTTGGCTGTGGATGAAATCCAGTGGCAGAGTTCCAGCAGAGTATTTGTGAGGTCCTGGATTCAGTGCTCATACCAAAGAAAAAGGAGGAAGAGGAGGAACTCCCAAATCAAAAGATTATAACCCCTGTAATATCTGCCCTCAGGGCAATTGCAAGTTCAAGGCCAGCCAAGGCTATAAAGCAAGACAAAGCATGGAAGGGATAGAGAAAGAGAGTGGGAGGGAGACAGACAGAAACTACAGTTTCCACTGCAATGTACACAAGCATATAACAGAGGTGGGCTGAAATCCCTGATACTAAAAACCCCTAGACTCAAGGCTGGTGAAATGGCTCAGCAGATAAGGCACTCAAAGGTCATCAAGTCTGACCACTTGTGTATACACATGCACACACAAATGAATAAATAATTTTCATAGAATCAATAAGGCAGAAACATACAGTCCAATAGAAAACTTGTAAATGGCCAGGGAAAACATACATGCAATTTTCCAATAGCCAATAAAAGAATGAAAGGATCCTTAATATCATCAACAGCTAAAGAAGTTCAAATTAAAGTGACAAAGAGGCTTATTCTACCCATGAGATTGCCAAAAACTCAATGGGATGGTATCATTGCAGGCTGGCAAGAAATGAGGAATGTCATGTCTGCCTACCATGAAGATGGTGGAATGGGTTCCTGCTTAGTCTGAATAAGAATGGCCCCCATAGCCTCATATGTTTGAATTCTTGGCCCCTACTTGGTGGAACTGTTTGGAGAGGATTAGAAGGTGTGGCCTCCTAACTGGAGGCATGTCAGTAAGTGTGCACTCTGAAGTTTCAAAAGCCCATGCCATTCACATATTGTTTTTTTGTCTTGCTTTTAGATCAGATGTACGCTCTCAGCTACTACTCCAGCCTGCCTGCTGCCATGTTCCCCACCATGATGGCCATGGACCTCACTTTCTTCTGTAAGTTGCCTTGGTCATGATGTCTTTTCACAGCAATAGAAGTAACTAAGACAGTCCTCATCCTTGAGGGGCATGTGGCAAGCGTCAGCATCTCTGCCAAGCAGACTGCTGTCTTCTAGGCAACAGTCTGGAGACGCCCAAAGACATTTCTCACAACACTGAAAGCACGCCAAAACAGTCCCACAGCCACATTGTGAGAGATGGCATCACTGGCAGAATTCTCCCCAAATGTTGGCAATAGTACTTGATAATGACAATAACTCAGCCAGGGGAGATGGCACATCTTTAATCCCAGTGCTCTGAAGACAGAGGCAAGTGGATATCTGTAAATTTGAGATCAGCCTAGGTTACATAACAAATCCTCCCAGCGTGCGTGGGGGTGTCACACAGTGAGACCCTGCCAGAAAGAAAAGGGAGTGGGCATGGAGAAATGATTCAACAGCTAATGCACTTGCTCTTGCCAAGGAACAGAGTTCAATTCCCAGAACCACATGGTAGTTCACAATTGCCTGTAACTGCAGTTCCTGGGGACCCCATGCCCTCTTCTGGTACTCCCTGAGCACCAAGCAAGCAAGAGCTGTGCTTGCATACACGCAGGCAAAACACTCATACACATAAAATAAATGACTTGTTGGGTTTCTTTGTGTGGCCCTTTCTGTCCTGGAACTCACTCTGTAGACCAGGACTCAGAGATCTGCCTGCCTCTGCCTCCCAATTGCTGGGTTTAAAGGGGTGGGCCGCCACCATCCGGCTAAAATAAATGAATCTTTTAGAAAGAAACAAATGAAAGAAAGAAAAGGAGAAGGAAAAACACTAGTTCTGGAAGTATTAAAATGTTTTGTGTTTTCCCCAAGCTTAGAACTCTCTCTTCTGGTACTAGGCATGGCAGGACTTACTGTATGCAATCCCAGAACCAGGAAGGTAGAGGCATGAGGAGAGTCCAAAAGCAGCCTGGGCTGCAGAAGTTCCTATGTCAAAATCAAAGCAAGCAAACAAAAACAAGAGAGAGCTGGTGAAGGGAAGGGTTGGGGGAGAAGGGGAATGAGCCCTTCTCTGGAACAAAGTTGGGGGGGAGAGTCCAGTCAGATCTAATCATTTCATTGGCCCCACCAAACAGGGTATGTGACAAAGACCCGGGGTGGGCCTGGCTTGCTCCCTGACATCAATGCAGTATCTCCAGACTTGTCTAAAAAAAAAAAAAAAAAAAAGAAAAAGAAAACTAGAAAGATTCCCGATGTCACATGGTCAGAGTGGGCCACAGAGCCAAAGAAGTCCACTCTAATCCTGATGGTGTTGGTAGAAGCCAATCCTACACCACCTGTTCCTCCAGACCTTAGATGTGAATGTAGAGCAAGGTCACCCTTCATGACCCCGGGGGGCCTGTTTTCCCCTCCTCAGCCTCTAGCTCTAAGTGTGGTCTGAGATCTCAATAAGGGGGATGAGGGGGTCATTGTGCAAAGACGTATGAAGCATTCTGCAAAGTAAGGAGACTTGAGCACCCCAGAAGGCATGGGCAACACCAAAGACCCTGGCAGAAGGCCCCGTGGTGTCCAGCGCAGCAAGCTAAGCGCAATCCCGAGCTGGGAGCAAACCGTAGTCATGAAAGCACACCTTTGCAGGTTTGAGGATGTGGAGGGCAGGGCTGGGCAGATGCCAGGCACGAAGAGAGAGAGGAGCACTGGTTGTGATCTACCCTAAGGCAGCCTAAGAAGGTAGTGCGAGGGTCCGGTGGCCCTCCTTCTGCTCTCCACGGCCACGCCCCTCGCCGTGGCCAACTTGCCAACGCGCGCGACCTCCAGCACCCCTGGGCTGTGCGCGCTCTCGGCTCCAGGCGTTCGGCCAGGCCCGGGTGGGAGGACAGGAGGGTCCCCGCGCAGGCTCGGACTCCCGCGGGTGCCGCGGCCGCTTCCGCGCTACCCTGTGCGCTCCTCCCGCGCGCTGTGCGTGTCCGAGCGCGGGCACTCGCGGTACAGGTGGGCGCGCTCTCGCGGGCGGGGGTCCGGCCGGGCCGCGCGCCTCCCCCGGAACTCGGCCGTGCCATTCCCATGATGCCCAGCCACCGGGCACGGCTTCCGGAGCGCGGCCGCCACCGCCGCCGCCGCCGCGGGTAGGTGGCGGGAGGGACGGCCTGAGGGGGGGTCGCCCCGCCCCTCGTCGCGCCGGCCCCGCCCTCCCCTCCCGCGCTCCACGGCGCGCCGGGCCCCGGGGTCCCCGCGGGACTCCGCGGTGGCCACGGGCTCCGGACCGAGGGAGGGCGGGGCGCGTGTGTCCGCGCTTCCCCGCGCTCGGGGCCCGGCGCCTCCCGGGGCGCGGGGCGCAGGGCGGGCAGCTGGGCTGGGTTTGCCGTGCAGGCCGCGGCGGACGGGCACCGGATCGGGTTGGTGGCTGGGGCTGGTCGCTGCCCCGGGAGAGGGTCACAGCCCACGGGAGGCTCCTCCCGCGGGTGCCTGGCGCTTGTTGCGCTCTACGTTCCTCGAGAGCCAGCGGGCGCAGGTCGGGCCCAGGTGAGGTTCAGGTGAGGAGCGGGCGCTGGGTCACCGAGGCCTGCCTGGCCTTCAAGGCTGGCCTTCTTGCCCTGCCACGCGCAGTTTCGAGGCCCCGGGTTTCCGAAGCCTAGGATCCCAGAAAATGACTCCGAGGATGGATGGGTGGGGGCCACAGACCAGCCGGAGACCCTGCCTCTGCTTGGAGAAAGGTTGGCATTATTCTGCTGAAGACCAGACTGCTGCTCCAGCTGCCTCTCAGGCAGCGAGATGAGCAGCAGCGGCGTTCTCTCTCCCCTTGCCTCCACTCCCGCACTGGGGAGGGCAGACACAACAGCTTTTCTGGGGACCGAATTGTGTCAGTACCCCTGGATCCTAAGGGCCAGATCTTAACCACACCCACTGTAAGTTGGAGCACAGGGCCGTCAACCATGCTGGGGGTGCAGGAGCCCATTGTACCCACAGCCACCCTGGAGACAGGATTCCCAGAGCTGCCAGTTTAAAGCCCCAACCGGGGCTTCAGCTCACATTTCTAACTCTCTGCAGTTCTCCAGAATGACAGCTCCCAGGACTGATGTAGACCAGGTAGTTGGACCAACAACCAGTAAGACTGTCAGAGAAGCTCAGCTCTGGGTCCCTCCTTATAAGCTGTGAACAGGTGAGTGGAGATAAACTGACCTCTTCCCCCCAGCTCTGAGCCTGGTGTAATGGCTGCCCTCCTGTTAAGACATCGTTACTCTTCCCACTCCCTCCAGCACCTTTTGTTGTGTTTCCTTTGGTCTGTTAAGATAGCATCTCAGCAGCCTAGTCTTTGAAGATAAGGTAACAGCCTTGGACTCCTGATCCTCTGGTCTTCACTTGAGATTACCGGCTTGCACCACCACACCCCACTGGATACACAGTTAGGCTGTGCCAATGTTTAGTGATTTCTGTGGGATTGCTCTGGCAGTTTGAACACACCTACAACAGGGAAGACTTTGGTCCCCTAGCCAATGAAAGAAATTACTGTCCTTATTAGTTGCCACTGCCCTGTTCCTGTGGGGTGTCTTGGGAAGGCAATGTTATGGTAGATGGTAGCCAGGATGTAAGCTCTGGTAGCCAGTATAGGGAAGCACTCCCCACCCTGTGGCTCTCACCCTGTGGCAAATTATCTACAATTAATGTAGTTGGTGTCAGGGCAAGCATTCCTGAATGTGTTTTGAGCCTTTCCTTACATTAATGGCATAACAGAAAAAATATTTATAAGCTACCATCAGTTGCTAAACTAGATGTCCCTGATTCTTTATAATCATGGTAGTAAAAGCTGATTTTTATTTATTTATTTATTTGGACAATTTGGTCTCACTCTGTAGCCCTGACTAGCCAGGAATTCACTATGTGTAGACCAGGCTGGCCTGGAACTCACAGAGATCCACCTGACTCTGCCTCCTAAGTGTTAGGATTAAAAGTGTGCACCACCATGTCCAGCCCTTCAAAGTTTTATTTTAAAAGCTGATGGATGATGCTTTGACATGTAAATGAAGCAGCAAAGACCTCATCCCTGAAGCCCTATGGAGCATCAGCCTATACCTGAGAATGTCAAGTAATTTCAGTAGATTTTGTATCTTAGTTTCACTCTTTAAGCACACATGAGTTGCCGCTGCATTTGCAGTGACCTCTAGCAGTTACCTGTGCTCTGAGCAGATCTTGGTCTCTATGGCCAGCCCCATCACTCTGGGAAGGGATTTTCAGGATGGATAAAGCACATCCTGACCTGTCAGAAAGGCAAGGTCTGGTGAAAAAGCTGGTGGACAGGACAGAACATGGAAGCAAAGCAAACAACAGACCAGACCCTACCATCCGATCTTGGGTTAGGGATGGGGACAGTCGTCTGTGCCTTCCCTTGGAGGAGATCAGGCTTCTGTCCTTCAGCCTTGTAGGTGCTCTCCAATCTCAGGGAGGCAGAAGGGGACCAAAGAAGCCTGGAAGGATTAGGAGCTACACAGAGCAGCTGGCATTTTTCCAAATGTCCCTGTACCTCCTAGATGAGGCCTCTCTTTGCAGTGTTCCCGACACCAGCCTGGCTAGCCTGTGGAAACCTGGCTCCGACCACAATGACATGTGTCACTTTACTTGACATCTGGGCTGACAAGCCCATGGTCTGTTTGTACGCCACACAGTCCTTTCTCCAGACCCACCCCTAGGATATGACCACCAAAAAGCTGGCACAATTTTCATTGATGTCAACCTATGAAAATCATGTGTCAGACATTTGACATTTTCACAAACAACATCATAGTGAAGGCATCTCTGAAAAAGCTTGAGAAAGGGGTTTTTGAGTCCTTCGTATGGTGCAGCTATGATTAAAGAACATAGAGGCCATTTACAGAAAGGATCCACCGGTAAAGTCCATCGTATCTGGACGTGTGTATAGTCACTCTTTTGAAAGCACAGAGAAGCATTTATAGACTGCTGTGGCTTCCCCTGAGGACACTGGGAGGTAAATGACACCTCTTTTGTTCTCTTACAGAAAACATGCAAACCCAGAGGGGAAAGGCAAGGGCTGCTGGAGTTTGCACTTTTTTTTAACGAAGTCTTCCGTCTGCAGGATGGAAGTGACTCCTAGTACTGTTGGCAAAACTAAGGCCTTGAGAGGCTTGCATAAGCCACCTCAGCCAAGGAGACATTAGGCTCAGCCCCAGCTGTGTTGTCTCTTGTCCTAACTTGGGTGTTTACTGATGTTACTGATTAGCTGTGTCCTTCATTATGCTGTCTTTGCTCCCAGGATGTGAAACAGGCTGACCCCTGAGCCCCGCCTCCCAGCACCCAGCCTGCCTGCTAGGATGTTCCTCATGAACGCCCCTCCAGTGGTGGCGCTCCAGTCCAGATGGGAGGCCTTTGGCCAGCCCAGGAACTTCTGCTTTCCTGACTGCTTCTCCGAGTCTAAAGAAGACACCTCCAGGGCTTCAGTGAGTGCCAGGGTACAGATGCTCATTAGCACATTGCAGAGAGACGAGGCTGCCCTGGGCATGAGCCATGAGCGTGTCACACAAAGAGGCCAACGTGCAGAGAGGTGCCGGGACGGCAAGCTGGCCCCCAAACCTGCTGTGTGCAAAGAGCAGCCAGAGTTCCCTGCTTGTGGTCTTGTTGCAAACTGCAACCCCCTGGAGAAAGATGAAGCTGAGAGACATGGTCCCTCGGAGCTGGATTCTGACAGTGATGACTCTGTGGACCGAGACATTGAGGAGGCTATCCAGGAGTATCTGAAGGCAAAGGGGGGGGCTTCTGAGCCTGTGTCCCGAGGTCCCCCCTGTATCCCAGAGCCTGCCCACAGCAGTGCCCTGCCTAGCCTGTGTCCCCCACAACTCACGCCTGGCTCAGGTAGTGATCCTGTAGGAGCTAGCAAGGACCACGGCTCTACTTCCCCAGCTAGCATGAGCAGCGAGGACTCCTTTGAGCAGAGCATCCGAGCCGAAATAGAACAGTTTCTTAATGAGAAAAGACAGCATGAAAACCCAAAGTGTGATGGGTCTGTGGATAAAAAATCAGATCCAAACGAAAGCCCTGCCAGACTTAGAGGGAACCAAGAGACCTCAGCCAGGGCAGCTCTGATAGGAACCTGTAAGGAATTTATCTTCCGAAAACCTCCCAGGTTGACGAAGATGAGCACACAGCCTAGAAACTTCCGGCCTAAGGTCACCACAGAGCCTGAGACTGTGGTGAACACAAACCTGACCTCGCATAGGCCAGAGGCTGCACAGAACAGGGGCGGAGTGAGGAGGAGTGTGCCTGCCAGGCGCAGCAAGCGGATCAGGAGCCTAGCCCCAGTGCTCCAGGCATCTGACTCCAGCAGCGATGATGGCATTGAGGAGGCCATCCAGCTATACCAGCTAGAGAAAACCAGGAAGGAGGCCAGTGGGGACCTACCTCTGAGAGCCCAGCTGAAAGAGGAGAGCCCTGGCAGTGCCCAGCCAAGTGCCTTGCCTGAAGCCCACAAGAGAGCCCCTAGCAAGAAAAAGTTGGCAGCTCCAAAGGTTGTGGACACCAGCCTGGCAGGCCTCCACCCTGACCCAGTTCCCAAGGTCATAAAGGACACAAGAACCTCTGTACCTTCAGGGCACACAGCTGCCAAGAGTGAAGCTGTGCACCAGGTCTCATGCCTAGCCGACACATCCACTGAGCTGATGTGCGCGGAAGCAATCTTGGACATTTCCAAGACCATCCTGCCGGCCCCTGTGGAAGGCAGTGACAGGCTTCCATCTATGAACCCACTCTTCTGTCCCCCACCCATGCCTCCCCGCTCTGAAGGTGACAGCAGCAACATCGACAGTGATGACAGCATAGAGCAGGAGATCCGGACATTTTTGGCCCTCAAGGCACAAGTAGGGAGTCCTCAGCCTACCCAGGGGCCATTGTCCTCGCCTGGCCCCAGTGGCCAGCCTGGCCTCTCCAAGGCCCCTCTTGCTAAAACACCAGATCTGCCTCTGGGCTGCAAACGGAAACGGAGAAATGGAGGCAGCAGTACTACGGTGCCCAAGAAAATAAGGGAGAGCAGAGAAAGTGCCCGGGACAGTGACCACATCCAGGGGAAAGTTCAGCCTGGCCATGATGGCTGGGACCCTCTCAGCCAGAGCAAAGTCACAGAGGCCCCAGGAGGGGAGGCTGAGGCCAAGGACCAGCCTGTCACTTCCAGGATGGTTGGGCTCAGCAACACACAGCTATTACAAGGCCAAGGAGGCCTTGGGAAGGCCAGTGAGGGGAAGAGTGCAGGTGACAGAGAAAGCTCCGAGGATAAGAGCAGTTCTCTGGACAGTGACGAGGACCTGGACATGGCCATCAAGGACTTGTTAAGATCTAAGCGGAAGTTCAGAAAGAGATGCCGAGAGCCCCGAG
>CM053752.1:109128254-109389250 GCA_028658305.1 Pachyuromys duprasi | reverse complement strand
CCTGTGTATAATAAATTCTGTGTGCATATTTGTTCATGTATTTCTAGGAGAAACAGCTTTGTGTCATCTGTGTTCCCATTTAAGATTTTTAAAGAGTGCTTTTAACCCTTGAAAACAAAAAGCATCTTGTTTTGTATATAAGACCCATCAGGTTTTTGTTTTTGCTTTTCTAATGAATAAAACAAGTACTATCCACAAATCAGTTTGTCCTTTCTTGGGGGCGCTATAAATATAACCTGGCCTGAGTGGGGTGATGACACCATCAGGAAGGAGCCCTGAAACAGAGCACCCATCAGTCCCATCCCTGCTTTGGTCCACGTCTCCTGGACCCAGGGGCCACAATGCTTTCCTTCCAAGTCTGCTGTGCTGTGTGCAACAGAAAAGCTGCTCCGGATTGTGGGGAGGACAGTGCCCTTGGGTTGAGGGCTGTGCCATCCATCAGCTCTGGCCAGCAAGCCTTACATGTATGCTTATGTCTTAGTTTCTTGTCCTGTCCCTGTGATAAGATACTCTTGACAGAATGATAAAAAGCTCTTGACAAAAGCAAGTTCAGGGCTGATTATGGTTCTGCTCAGAGATACAGCCCGTCACAGCAGGAAAGGCTAGGCAAGAGCCTGAAGCAGCTGGTCACATCACATCCTCAACCAGGAAGCAGGCACAAGTGCCCCTGTGGTGGCCCTAGTGGCTTTGTGAGAAGTCTCAGCTGACTGTCTTGCTCTGCCAATTGTTACATGTTGCCTCTGCCTGCTCTGGTCCAGAGTGAGGGCCTTGGAGATACCCAGAAGATACCAGGGCCTCAGTATGGAATCCTTAGGCTCCAGAACCCTGAGCCAAAAACCTCTATTCTCTATCAATTACACGCCGAAGATAATTTGTTATACCAAGAGATTATGGAGTAAGGCAGGCAGATGGATTGCATCAGAAGTATTTGGTTTCTGGGTGCTGGGGTTTTGTTTTGTTTTGTTTTTTGTCTTTCCAGATATTTCCTCTATTTAACATGCCATGTCTACCTTTGTATTCATCAGCTCTTCCAGAAGAAGCATTTTATTGGACATGACCAATTAAAGCAATTCAGTGCCCAACTGTAGTGCCAGAATGAAACCCACACAACCCACAGTCAAGCTTGGTCCCTGTGCCAAGCCACATTTTGTTTGCCAACTGACAATCCTGGCTCAGGCCCCATATTACCCTGGGCTTGGAAGTGGAGACTGTCCGGCACACAGGTTTGCTCACATGTACCAGCTGCTGAGACAAATCTACCTTATCACACAGCAGGACAGGAGCTCAGTCACTCTGGGTTGAGTCTAGCCTCTGGTTTTTCCTACTATGGCACTGTCCACTTGCTTTTCAGGATGGCTGCTGCAAAGGCATGCCATCTTTTCAGCCCTTGGTTGCTGAGCCCTTTTCCTCTTTTTTTCTTTAAGATTTATTTATTATTTACACATTATTCTGCCTGTGTATAGGCCTATACACCGGAAGAGGACACCGGATCTCATTATAGATGGTTATGAGCCACCACATGGTTGCTGGGAATTGAACTCAGGGCCTTTGGAGGAGCAGCCAGAGCTCTTAACCTCTGATCCATCTCTTGAGCCCAAGCCCTTTTCTTTCAACAGAAGATAAACGGGGCTGAGGATGAAGCTCTGCTGAGTTTGATCTTCAGCACCACAGAAACCAAGTGTGGTAGCATATGCCTGACATACCAGTATTCACGAGGTTGAGAAAAGGTCAGAAGTTCAAGGTCATCCTCAGCTATGTGGAAAGGTGAGAGGCTAGATATAAAAGAGCCAGTAGCAATTATAGATTTTTTTTTTTTGAGACAAGATTTCTCTGTGTAGCCTTGGCTATCCTAGAACTTGCTCTGTAGACCAAGCTGGCCTCAAACTTACAAAGATCTACCTGCCTCTGCCTCCCCAAGTGCTGAGATTTACAGGTGTGCACCCTGAAGAATATTTTTAATGATTGTCAACCTATTTTTAGCAAGACACAGTGGTGCACTTCTTTAATCCCAGCACTGGGGAGGCAGAGGCAGGTGGAGCTCTGAGAGTTTGGGGCCAGCCTGGCTTACATAGTGAGTTCTATACCAGCTGGAGCTATGTAGACAGACCCTTGTCTCAAAAAAGCCACAAATTGATTAGTTCAGGGGCTGGGAAGATGGCTCAGCAGTTGAGCAGCACTGGTCTTGCTCAGGATGCAGGTTCAGTTCTAGCACCCTTATTAGGTGGCTCACAACCTCCTGCATCTCCAGTTCCAGGTCCTCTGCTGGGCTTAGGCTCCTGCACCCATGTGGTATACAAACTCATGAAGACATGCATGTGTATACAAATAATTTTAAACCTTTTTATTTCCGTGTACAGGTGTTTTGTCTGCATATATGTGTGTGCACCACATTGTGCCCTCAGAGGCACTAGAGCTGGATTTACTGTGCGTCATCATGTGGGAGCTAGAATAGCCAGTTCCATCTCTCCAGATCCTAAATTTTAAAATAAAATAAAATAATTTTTTTTGAAACAGGCTTTCTTTGTGTACCCCTGACCATGGTAGACCAGGCTGGCCTCAAACTCAGAGATCTGCCTGCCTCTGCCTCTGCCTCAGCCTCCCCAGTGCTTGGATTGAAGGCGTGTGCACCAATCCTGGCATCCCTAAATAAACCGTTCAGCCGGACACCCAGTCTGCTGGTTTCCTACCTCAGAGGAAGAGTCTGTAGATTCTGGCTTCAGTCTCAGCACATAGCTTTTAATTAATCCAATCGATTTTTTTCCTAGAAAGCATTTCCACTCTAAATTAGGCACTAAGACTATTGCCAAAGGTTTACTTTGTGCATTAATAATACCAAAGAGGGGGGAACAGGGTGTTTAATTTCTGTGAACAAAGCATTGATGACAGCATGTAAGGATTTCTTCTTTCTGTTATCAACGCCTTCCAAATTTCCTGTAAAGAGAACATCTCATTCATGGGAATGAAGTTAAAAAAAAAAACAAATCAAAGGTACGGGGGTGTGGCTCAGAGGGTAAAGTATTTGCCACATCAACTTGAGGGCCTGAGACTGGACCCCCAGCCTGGCGCAGAGGCACGCATCTATAACCCTAGCACTGAAGGACAGTGGATCCCAGGGCTCACTGGAGCCAAAACATCAGGCTCCAGTTCCAGTGAGGTTCCCTGTCTCAAAACAAGCTGGAGAGCAATGAAGGAAGGCAGCACACGCCAACCTCTGCTTTCCACACACATAGCAGAGTTCACCCAGGTGCAGGATCCAGATTAGTGTACTAGTTGGCTTTGTGTCAACCTGACAGAAGCTAGAGTCATCAGAGAGGAAGAAGCCTCAATTGAGGAAATGCCTCCAAGGGATCCAGCTGTAGGGCATTTTCTCAATTAGTGATCAATGGTGGAGGGTCCAGCCCATAATGGACAGTGGCATCTCTGGGCTGGTGGTCCTGGGTATAACAAAGCAGGCTGAGCTGGATGCAGTGGCACACACTTGTAATCCCAGCACTCAAGGAGGCAGAGGCAGGTGGATCTCTGTGAGTTCGAGGCCAGCCTGGTCTACAAAGAAGTCCAGTACAGCCAAGGCTACACAGAGAAGCCCCGTCTGAAAAAAAAAAAAAATCAAAACCAAAAACAAAGAGAGAGAAGAAAACATAAAAAATAAAAAAGCAGGCCAAGCAAGCCATGTGAAGCAAGCCAATAAGCAGCATTCCTCCATAGCCTCTGCATAAGCTCCAGGTTCCTGCCCTGTGTTAAGTTCCTATCCTGACTTCTCTTGGATTGTCAAAGTGTACACTGAACAACTTGCTATTTGGTCCTGTAGTTTCATTGCAGAGATAAAAAACCCTAACTAAGGCAATCAACAAGATGGCTAGCGCACCTGCTGCCAAGCCTGACAAAAGAAAAAAGTAACAAGAAAAGGAGAGCTGGGGACCTAGTTCAGTGGCTAAAAGCACACACTACTCTTATAAAGGATGGAAGTTCAGGTCCCATCTGGGACCGTTCACACCTCTAACTCCAGGAACTCTGACGTCCTCTTCTGGGCTCCTCAGGCATACCCCACTTCCAGAGAGAGATTGATTTAAAAATAAAAAATATTTTAAATGATCACACAGAGCCTTTGTGTAAACCTGAGCGTTTCCAGTTTGGGAAGCTAAGTGAGGTTAGGCCTGGATGGAAGTTGGATGAGTGACCTCCAACCTTCATAGTTAACAATGACTGTCATCGTCAACCTTGGTGCATGGCACATGTCCCTCCCCTGACCCTCACTGTGCCTAAAAGACTCCCCCACACTCTCTGGGAACCTCCTAGGGTCTATGCAGACTTTAACCTAGTATGGCCACACAGAGGGCAATGCTCCCAAATAAAGACACCTTGTGGCACTCCCTGCATTTCAGACCAAGATGTGGCTTCCAAGATGTGCTGCTCCCTGCTGCTCCAGGACAAATGAGACACTGAGGTTGTGGCAACTTTTTAATAGAAAATCTAGCCATTAGCATCTCTCCTGTGTGCAACACGGAACACAAGATGTTATGACCCCATTTGAATATTTTTCTCCTCCGGAAAGGAAAAGTGTTTTCTGAGAAGGCAGTGAGTCCATGCCTTCACAACTGGGCGCTTGTCAAGGACAGGGCCTCCATACTCCCTACAGCAGCACTGAGTCAGGAGAGTCCCCTGGGACAGGCATATCACTCCCTTAGTCACAGATGGATGGCCTGTTGACATTGTAACTGGGGTGAAAGTTAAGGCGGTCACAGTGGGTGATATAATTGTCAGGGCCTGTCACTATGCTCTTCTCCAGGCTGACGTTAATATTGTTTCTCCGGAACATTCCAGAAGTTAAAAATTGTCTGGAGAACTCATTTGTATGTGGATAATAGACTTTCTGGAAATAAAAAGAAACAAGAAGATTAGTGGTGCATGATAACACAAGCAGCCAGGCTAGTACTTCAGAAGAATACATACAGCTCTATTGCTAAGAAGCACAGAAACCAGAGTGGGCAAGATGGCCTCTTTTGCCCCAACCATTCCAATTTGTGCTTAATAATCAACATTGCCTCCTTTCCACACTACATGGACAGCAAGAGAAGTTTCAGGATCACTCATATGTGAGAAGTACCACACCTAGGTGTGAAACAAGCATCAACCTGGGGTCATGCCAGAGTAACACCCCCTACACACACACCAGGGTCCACTTCCAGCCATGCCACACTAGGCATCTCTGTAAGCCTCAACTTTCTCTTCTGTGAGTGTAGTCAGCTTGCAATGCTTTAACAAATACTTGTAACTAACCTATAAAGAGACAAAGTTAGTTGAGTGTGGTGGTGCATACATTTAATCCCACCACTCAGAAGGCAGAGCTCTGTTGAGTCAAAATCCTCTGTAAAGTGTTTTTAAAAGACCCCTGGGCATGCACAACCAGCCCAGGGTATGGTAAAGGGCTGACCTGCTGAGGCCTGACACGCTCAGTTCCTCCTGAGAGTGTAGTCACTGCGAGTGCAGGAACCCCGGAGGGTTAATCAGCCTAGTCAGACAGAATCCTTAGATGATTGGCATGTGCAGACTGACCTCCACCAGATAGTGGTACCCTAGTCCTCAGAAAACCCTGTGTCAGGATCACCTGATGTTTTCTCTTTAGCAGGAGGCACATATAAAGAGAAATGATTTCCGAGCATTTTTCAAGAGGCAAATTTGAGATCTCCAGGAAAATTGAACATAAAATAGAGTGTCCAAATCCCATCCCAATACACACAGTTCCCCCACTGTTAGCATAGTATATTGCAGGTGCACCTGATTTGAGCCAAAACTGATACTTGGCTGTGTACTGTGCCCTGGAGGGGGGGCGGGGATGTGCCTCTTGACCCTGCACATTCATTCAGTACTTTTTTTTGTTTGTTTGTTTTTTGAGACAGATTTTCTCTGTGTAGCCTTGGCTCTCCTGGACTCACTTTGTAGACCAGGCTGGCTTCGAACTCAGAGATCTGCCTGCTTCTGCTTCTCTGGGATTAAAGGTGTGCAGCAGCAAGCCCAGCTCCATTCAGTACATGTTGACAAGTGTATAATTACAGACATCCACCACTGCATTGTCGTGGAGAGTAATACTAAGAGCTGCTCACAGTCAGAAAGCTGAGGAGCCAACCCCAGGGAACAGGACTGTAAAAAGCAGGGAACACGTCCCTCCCTTCCAGCTTGCCTCTGATCCCTCACCTTGTGGCCACTGCCTGCTAATCTGAGTGTGAAGCAGCACTATTCAACAAGGCAGCACTTTCTCAGTGGCCTTTTATAAAGGCAGAAGCAGTAGGTGGGGCTGCGGCTCAGCTGGTGAAACACCATGTCTACCACTTGCAAAGCCCCAGCACTTCATAAAGCAGGATGTGGTAGAGTACACCTTTAACCCAGCACTTGGGAGATGGAAGCAAGAGGTCCAGGAGTTCAAAGTCATCTTCAGCTTTGAACTGATTCAAAACTAGCTCTGGCTACCTTGAGATCATGTCTCAAAGAAAAGGATAAGGCACTCATTGACAGCCCTGATGACTTGAGTTGGATCCCCAGGACTCACATGGTGGAAGGGGAACCAACCCCTACAAGTTGTCCTCTACCCACATACAATTCCCCATACTAAGACAAGTCAAACGCAATTTTTTGTTTGTCTTTTGTTTTGCTTGCTTGTTTTCTTTTTCATTTCTTTTTTTTGGGGGGTAGGGAGGAGACAAGGTTTCTCTGTGTAGCCTTGGCTGTCCTGGACTCAGTCCAGACCAAGCTGGCCTCAAACTCACAGAGATCCACCTACCTCTGCCTCCCAAGTGCTGAGATTAAAGATGTGAGACAACATGCCTGGCAAGTAGAATGCAATTTAAGGATGCATGAGCAGTAGGACCTGTGTGCTTGCTTCCCACAGAAACACCTTGTCTCTGATGTTGGAGCACTGACTAGTGAATAGTCTTTTCACAGGCATTCTGTCACTCATATGACACAACTAAATGATGGACAACCACGTCTTCAAAACTGACAACTCTTTGGGAAAATTACCTCCAACATCATCATTCCAGAGTGGGAGCCCAGGGAATCTGGGGGTGCTTTCCCTGGATACTTGAGTCTGACTTCAGCCCCAGAGGCACCATCTTGCACCCTTGGCTGCAATCAGTACTGCAGCCCAGTGCACAGAGCACATCTCACATGCACCCTTGGCTGCAATCAGTATTGCAGCCCAGTGCACAGAGCACCTCTCACAACAAGAAACAAAGCCAAGAACACCAGGTGTCCTTGATCTGCCTCTGAGCACCTACATAAAGGTGTGCCCGTCCATGTGACGTGCATGCCTGCCCAGTGGTGTGACTGACCGTAGAATGGAAAGGAGGACAATGTGGAAGCAAGCTTATTTGGACTCTTCTTCACTGCGGGGGGGGGGGGTCGGCTGGGGAGGGACAGGTTTCCCTGTGTAGCCCTGGCTGTCCTGGAACTCACTCTGTAGACCAGGCTGGCCTCCAACTTACAGAGATCCACCTGCCTCTGCCTCCAGAGTGCTGGGATTACAGGTGTACGCTACAGCCACCGAGCAGACTTTTCTCTTTCTGCAATATGTTTTGCTTCTAATTTGTATTTTAGCATCTCTTTGCCCTGTCCTGTTGTAACATGATTTTACCTGCCTCGCATTTAAAATGTGAGAACTTGAGTTCCAAGTCTGATTCCTCACAACCCTGCTTTTCTAGATGGCACCTCACCCTGGCGTGTCTGGCATCTCATGCACGTACCGGCATCTCATGCACTGTGGGTGCTCGGCTTCCATAAGTCTGGTTACTGGTCTGGTACATGGAGAGAGTTTTGTCCGTCCTGTAGAAGAGAGACACACTCTGTTTCCCACTCATACTCATTTTAAGACAGCCAAATCATAACCTGGATTGATGGAGCTTTTTGCTACAGCAATACCATGCCAACAGGGCTCCTAGTATGAGCATTCTCTCTCTCAGCAGGCCTGCCTCTCTGGTCTCCTCTGCTGGCTATGGCCCCTGATCCTTCCAAGGTTAAACCCTACAGAACACCCAGCCACAGATGCTGGAGGAGAAGCCTTGGTGGAACCTCACCACAGACTACCACTGCCAGGTATGGTAGCTACCCTGGGGTCAGCATCTCAACTTCCAGACCCTGGCAGCATTCCCTCTGCTTCTGAGCCCCAACCTTGCAGAGGCCAAGCTACTGTCACTTGGAGAAAAGGAAGGAAATCTGGTTCATGAGGCTGTGGTCTGTGATACAGAGGCCACCATTAACTCTACTTCACATCCTGGGGCCTCAGCAGTCTTCCTGTTTGTAGGGAGTGGGTGGTAGTGTGCCTGCAGCTGCTTCACAAAAGTCAAGGAGATTTCCATTCGCATTTCCAAGCGAAAGAGGCTGCCCTGTAAGGTGAACAATTTTCAGGCGGAGCTTCAAAAGTGAAGAGACACCGCCCCTTCCGCAAACAACCTTACGTCTGCACACATTCACTCTTGTGGTTTCTCAGACAGTAGGACCCTGATAGTAATGGTGACACAAGGCACAGGGTTCATGTCTGGCTTCTTTTGACCTCAGCAGCCAGGCACTTGGGAGTCTCACAAATATAGCCAAAGCTAGGGCCACCTGCGGCACTCTGCAGTATGGAGGCGGTAACCTCAGTTTTCCTCACCTGTAGCCACGAAAACACCCCGGATTGTTGAACCTGTCTGGGAGCTGTTCGCTCACACGGTAATAGTCGCTTGTCTTCTCTGGGGCCAACTTAGCCTTGGGTTCCACCGGCTTGGTGTACTCTTGAGGGTTTTTTCCAGACATTGGGCCTCCGCAAGAAACTAGCCAAGGACAATCAAGTCTGCGGCTAAGGCGGCAGTGCGTCCTGTTGCTAAGCAACAGCGTCACCTGACCAGGAGAAGGCGGGGCGGTTCTTTGTAAGCTGCTTGCCAGAGGAGCCACAGGCAAGTCTAGAATCTTCCAGGGGGCGAATAACAAGAAGACAGTGAGGAGTTCTAAACTAGGACTGTCACGCGAAGGAATTCCAAGCTTCCACGTGCAGCGCAGCTCCTCTGGAATTTCCACTGGCCTTTTTCTGGAACTGTTGGGAAGCAGATCCTGGACAAATGAAACCTTAGGACCTGGGACTTCACTAACAAATGCGCAGGAATTAGGTGCTTCGGATCTCTGCCTGAGCAAGCACTCACCGGTCTGTCGTTTACTGTACTGACCAGGGCTTCTCCTTGGCCTCTGTCACCGCATGCTCCCTATAACAACGCCTAAACTTAGACGTGAGATGTTGCTAAATTTAGGTATTTTTCCTAGGCCAAATACTGCTGAAATATAAAAAGATGATCTCGTGAGCCGTGCCCGTGGCTCACAGAAGAGTGACAGCATTAATGAAGCGCCAGTGCAGTACCAGGAGGTAGATCTCTGAGTTCAAGGCCAGCCTGATCTACATAGAGTTCTAGGTCAGCCAGGGGTACATAGTAAGACTCTGTCTCAATAATAATAATAATAATAATTTTTAAAACAAACAAAAACTGTTTGGGGTACAATGTGGTGGTGCACGCCAATAATCCCAGCACTCAGGAGGTAGAGGCAGGCAGAATGCCTGGCCAGCCAGCGAGACTTTGGTTGGTATCTTCGTCATTCTTGAATGTAATTTGGGGCTGGAGAGGTGGCTCAGCGGTTAAATGCATTTGTTGCTCTTCTAGGGCATCTGGGTTCTAGTCTACCACCTACAGTATGACTCACAAACATCCTTAGCTCTAGTTCCTGAGGCTCAGACAGCTTCTTCTCATCTCAAAGGGCACTAGGCACTCAAAAGGTGCATATGCATACCTGAGAACAAAATACATCCATAAAAATAAATAAACTTAAAGCAAAATTTAAATAGCAACAAAAATGCACTTAAAAACCAAACAATAGGGCTGGAGAGATCACCCAGTGGTTAAGCACTCTGATTACTCTTAGGTCCTGAGTTCAATTCCCAGCAACCATGTGGTGGCTCATAACCATCTATACCTTCTACTGCCATCTTCTGGCATGCAGGTGTATATACAGATAGAGCATTCAAAATAAATAAAATATTTTAAAAACAAACAAACAAACAATAAACCTGGCGGTGGTGGTTCCCACATTTAATCCCAGCACTCCAGAGGCAGAGGCCTACAGAGACAATCAAGGACAGTCAAGGCTACACAGAGAAACTCTGTCTTGCTGGGAAAAAAAGACAAACAGAACAAAAGACCAGTAAAAACTATTTTGAACAAGAGGATAGCCTCCTCCAGACCGATTCTGAGAGGATGCTGTAATTTCACAGGGAGGAACGAGCTGTGGGTGAGAGTGCGCTGGTCCTGGTTCAGTCCCACGTCCCAACCTGGCACCAATCGCCCGCCACAGCACTGGCTCACCTAGCCAGAATCCCACTTCCAAGGTTGGGCGGCCTGCCCTGAGCAGCCGGGCGGAGGTCCTCCCGGCCTGCATGCGGCGCTGCAGCCCTGCGCGCTGGGCGGAGGAGGCGCTCTGCCCGGGAGGAAGAGTCTCTGCGGCATCTCTGTCCACGCGCCCGCCATGGCTCCTGCTACGGCTCTGTTGACCCCGCTGCTGTGTGCAGGTGAGGGCGGAGGACGCCAGAGATGGGAGGGACCCTGGGATCCGAGAGAGGAGGACAAGGACGTGGGCAGGGCGCGACCCCATCGCCTCTCTTCCCGCAGGTGTGCGGCGCTGGCCAGGTTTCCTGCAGAAGGCGGCCCTGGGCCCAGCGGGGCAAAATGGTAGGATGGTGACGGGAGCCCCGGTCCCCGCGGTCAGCGAGCCCCGGGACAGCGACGGTAAAGGCCAGCGGCTGGAAGTGGGCCGGGGAGCGGGATCGTGGAGGGGTTGTCACTACGGGATCCCTAAGCGAACCCTGGGCCAATCTCCAAGTGGGGTGGGAGGGAGAATAGCCCCTCAGCGGCCTAGTAGCTCCCGAGACCAATGAAAATCAGTTTTGTCTCTGTCCACCTTGCTTGTCTTCAGGCGGGACATTTGAGGCACCAGAAGTTAACAAGGCCCGAATCTCTTTTTCCTTTTGTGTCTGAGGAAACTAAGAGAAGAGGGCTGACCAGGCTTTCCCCACACTGAGTCCACCTGAGACCTTGGCACTAGTGCGGTAAAAATGCCCCCGTGTCTTCCAGATCTTCCCTGGTGTTTCACTCAGCCTGGAGGTCCCCACACTCAGGAGTCGCTGGTTGGTGGTGGTGGGCCTCAGTGTCCTCCCTCTTTTTTTTTTTTTTAGATCTCCAGAGCAGGATCTTAGATGTGCCGCTGCAGCATTCGGACTTCTTCAATGTCAAGGAGCTGTTTTCTGTGAAGAGCCTGTTTGAGGCCCGAGTACACCTGGGGCATAAAGCCGGTTGTCGGCATAGGTAGCTGGCACGGCAGTGTGGGCAGAGCGTTGGCATCAGGTCAAGACTGGAAGTTGTGCTGGATGGGGGTGTCAGCAGCAATACTGAGTACAGTGTATGGTTGATGCTATTCACAGACGTGGGAATTGGGGGTCATCGCCGGCTGAGGACCCCCAAGTTTTGGCCAGGACCCAATAGAGAGGTCCTCCCTCATAGAACTGAAGTAGCCATAGAGAGCAACACTAGACAGAGCGCCCTGCCTAGATTCGTGCTTTTTTGATTTGTTTTTTCGAAACAAGGTCTCTCTGTGTAGTGTTGGCTGTCCTGGAACTCACTCTAGACCAGGCTGGCCTCAGAACTCAGAGGCCCTGACTCTGCCTCTCTGATGCTAGGATTAAAGGCAAGTGCCACTAAGGTCCTCAAATCTCCCCAGGGAGAAGGTGGGACAGGTTGAGCCACACACCTGATGCTAGCTGCTCAGCTCCACAACCCAACCCATCCCTCACTAGGCAAGGAGTAGCAGGGAGCACAGATAAATATAAATAGTGCCTCCCAGCCTGCAGCCCACTTGTATAATCCTGCATTGCTGATAGGGGTCTGTGGAAGGGGGAGGGTGGCTCCATGAACACTGATTCACTTTGGTTTTTTTTTTTTTCTTGGCAGATTTATGGAGCCATACATCTTTGGGAACCGCTTGGGCCAAGACATCATCGATCTGGATCAGACAGCCTTGAATCTCCAGCTGGCCTTGAACTTCACAGCCCATGTGGCCTACCGCAAGGGCATCATCCTGTTTGTGAGCCGGAACCGGCAGTTCTCTCACTTGATTGAGAATACAGCCCGGGATTGTGGAGAGTACGCCCACACCCGCTACTTCAAGGGTGGCTTGCTGACTAATGCTCACCTCCTCTTTGGGCCTACAGTCCGCCTGCCAGACCTCATCATCTTCCTGCACACACTCAACAATGTCTTTGAACCCCATGTGGCCGTGAGGGATGCGGCCAAGATGAACATCCCCACAGTGGGCATTGTGGACACCAACTGCAACCCATGCCTTATCACTTACCCTATCCCTGGCAACGATGACTCACCCCAAGCTGTCCATCTCTTCTGCAAGCTCTTCCAGACAACCATCACCCGGGCCAAGGAGAAGAGGAGGCAGATGGAGGCGCTACATCGGCTGCAGACCGGGGGTTCTAAGGGCAGTGGGACATCTTCTGCACCTGATGAGAGCCATTCCCCATGACAGGAAGTCCTGCGCCCACAACAGATAGGCAGGACTGCTCTAAACAGGAAGCCCCTGGTCAGCCCTGGTCTGTACCCCCATTCCCCATCCTCAGTCAGCATCAGCATCCTGTATTCCTGAGCTACGGCCACCCCAGAGTGTGATTATCCTGAGCTGACCCTTGTCTGCCTTTTTTTCTGGGAACAAACTCAGGTAAAGTGCATATCCACATGGCCTCTGGCATCCACTAAGACTTGGGACATAGCTAGCCAAGTTGATGGCATTGTTTCTCTCTCACCAAGAAGGTCTTGCTTCCACTTTAGAAGTAGCTCTGTATTAGGTGGGTTCCATTCGGTTTTTCTTTTCAATTAAAATTAATCCTCATTGTCTGCTAATTAATCTTTCTCTGAAGAAACCCTGTCTCTTAAAAAAAAAATATATATATATATATATATATATATTAAACAACTTTAATATTATCCACACTCATAAGATATTTGAATCCCTGCTTAAGTGAATCTAGTGGCCAGAAAACCCAGAGATAAATTCTAAGCCCTGGCCATCAAAGCAGCCATGGCAAGCACCATTAGCAGTGGTAACCAGTGGCTGTAAACTCAAAGCACAGAAAGCTCACATGCGTAGAGGAGATTAGTCAGAAACAAAATGTGGTAGCGATAGTCATATATTCAGCTGTGCCTGACCCATTTCCATCTCTGCTCCCATATTTGCCACAAGACTTAAACTAGAAAACAGACCTATCTGCACTTACAAAACAGACAAAACTGGGCAAACAACCAGGACCAGGTGGGCAGGCAACCTTGCGTTTGCCCTGGATGGGAGTAAAAGACTTTTGTAGTTGGATAAGAGGAGGATTATGTTTGGCTAGAGGGGTTTTTTCACCCTAGATAGAAAACGTCTCATCCAGTTGCTTTCAAGACAACCTTATGTCCTTCCTCGGGATGGTTGGCATACTCTCTTGGATTCCTTTCTCTTCTCACCTGCTCCTTATTCAAGGCAGCCCTTGGCCCTTCACATGAGCCCTTCATGTTAATTAACCAAACCCTTTCATAAGCTTCAACAGGCCCACCTGCAGGCCCTGGCCGTACATCTTCCAGACTTAACTCTTCCCCTTCCGTTACAGAAAAGGAGAGATATACCCTCAGGATTCTGGGTCACCAACTGGGACCTTCCTTTGTGTATGTTCCATACTTATCATGGCCTATCCCATCTCCTAACAAACACTCCAAACTCTACTTCCTTCATGATTTCTTTTCAGGTAGCATTGGTAGAGGATGCCATACTTACATTTTAGTCACGCATATGTCTCAACGTTTCATTTCTTTTTTTTTTCTTTGAAACAGGGTTTCTCTATGTAGACCTAGCTGTCCTGAAACTCACTCCATAGCCAGGCTGCCCCCAATTCTGCCTCTTGAGTTCTGGGACTAAGGTGTGTACAACCACAGCCTGACGTCTTAGCATTTTAAACTAACTCAGCTAATTTGACTCTCTTTTTTAAAAAAGATATATTTATTTTATAAATATAAGAGCTTTCTCTGCATGCCAGAAGAGGGCATTAGATCCTAGTATAGATGGTTGTGAGCCACCATGTGGTTGTGAGAATTTAACTCAGGACCTCTGGAAGAGCAGATGACCGCTGAGCCAGCTCTCCAGCCCCTGATTTGACTCTCTTAAGATACGTACAGATCATCTGTTTCTGCTGGCTTCTGCCACTGCTCATATTTGGTTCCAAATTCTAGAGTCTGCCTTTTCAGCAGCTTCTGTCCTCCACCAGCACTAACCATCTTTTTGTCTCTCACCACTTACTTGGTGCCCTCTCTCTAGCTCTTGGAGCCTGCTATGTACCCTCCAGGACCCCATGGGCATCTTTCCACTTGCCCCTCTATTGGAACACTCCAATATCTTACCTCCTGCCCTTAGCAGCTGTCTGCTAAGTTCTGCCGCTTCCTTAAGCTCTTCCTGTCCTCTGCAACCTTGTCCTGCCTCTCAGCCCTACCCTGGAAGTCTTATAGCTTCTCTAAGCCCTCCCAGGCTTCTTTCTGGTCTCTGGGCTCCCACTTGGAGCTTATAAAACCCTCTTCGGCAGAGTTCATTTTGTGACCCTTCCTCTCTTCCTCCACCAACTCAGATCTTATTAAATCCTCACTCTGTTAACAACAAACAGCTTAGCCTCAGTACAGTTCAATGGCCAAAACTGCCATGCCCAATTGTCAATGGTTGCAACTTCTGCCACCTCCTCTAATTCTTTCCATATACACCTGTTTGGAATATTCTTACAGATGGATGTTTATCATGAGAGACCCTACCTTCTAACCAACAGCCTGTCCTAATAAGGTAGGAAAATTTTGCTCTATAGCAGGCTGTCAAAGGCTGATCAAGTTCCCTATAACTCCCTTATTCATCTCTTTGTCACCTGGGCTTACCCCATGGCTGATTTCTCTATTTTTGTTTGATAATTCCTGAGGATTAAAATCATAAAGAGCTTATGAAAGATAGGGTTTTAAAAAACTTTAATAAGGCATTAAAGCTGCACCTCCATGAACTCATAGAAGAAATGTACCTTGTGCTGGTAGCCAAATTTTGTAATACAAGTCACCTAGGTGGTATTAGTTTTAAAAAGATATGAAGGGGTCATAGAGAGCAGCTGAGACTTAGCACTGTGTGGCAGGACTGAGGTTCCTAAAGAGAGCCCAGGAGAGGCTATTGGTGGAAACAGCCCGGTTGCAGTGAGTCTAAGTGTGTAAAGGTCTGAGGATTCGAAAGCTTAAGAAAGTTCTCAGAGTACAAGAAAGTCATTTATGCAGCCTGCCTTTTGCTTCGGTGTGGGCTGTTTTTCTTCCACCCTTTCAGCTCCCTAACACTAGGTAAGAGAGAACAGGGACAAAGAGGAAATGGAGGCAACATATTCATTACTGCCTGCTGATGAGGGGCATCGAGCTCTTTGGAGCAAGTTTGATCTTTGCCATCAGGATATCTAGTTTCTTCTTTGTGCACAACTGCTTGACAAATAGCAACCAACCAACCAACCCACCAACCACTCATCCTCTGGACCCTAGCACTTACATGCCCTCTGAAAAGTTCCCAGAATTCCAAATATCACACAATCTCAGAGACTATCTGCAGCTGGCAAAGCCACGCCTCTGCCTGAAAACAAGGCAAATCAGGCTGGAGAAATGGCTCAGAGGTTAAGAACACTTGCTGTTCTTCTAAAGGTCCTGAGTTCAATTCCCAGCAAGCACATGGTGGCTCATAACCATCTATAGTAAAATCTGGTGTGCAGACAGAATGCTGTATAAATAATAAATCTTCAAAAAAAAAAAAAAAGAAAGAAAACAAGGCCAATCACAGTCAGCTGCTGCGAAGTAGCTCAATATCCCCACACCTGGGATTAAAACAAAAATATACTCTTATGATACATGTTTCTTTTCTGTTTTTTGTTTTTTTTTTTTTTAAGATTTACTTATTACATATACAGCGTTTTGTCTGCATGTACACCTGCAGGCCAGAAGAGGGCACCAGATTTCATTATAGATGATTTTGAGGCACCATATGGTTGTTCGGAATTGAACTCAGGACCTTTGGAAGAGCACCCAGTGCTCTTAATCTATGAGCATCTCTATTTCTGTGTCTTTTAAAGAACCCCAAATTCCAAAATTCTCACTACAGATTTAAGGTAGTGAAAAGATATTTCAGACTTCTTTCCCCCTCTGCTATTGTTACATTAAGATTTCAAAAGTTCAGGAAACCTATACTCAACAGTTCGATGACTCTCATGGTTGGGTCTGGAGACTGCTCACAAGAAGGTTGCCAAAAAAGGCCTAAATCGACTTTTTTTTTCTTTCTGTCTTTCTTTTTTGTTGTTGTTTTAAAAAAGGTTTCTCTCTGTACCAGCCCTGGCTGTCTTGGAATTCGCTTTGTAGACCAGGCTAGCCTTGAAGTCAGAGATGCCTAAATTAACTTTCAAAACACCTGTCTCCCACGCTTTGTTTGCTTTGTGATTAAACTAGAAATAACTGTCTGTTACAGTAGTTACAATAGTAATAGTTGGCTAAAAACTTATGGAGGCTTCCCCTATTGGTCCTGTAGGAGAGACACGATGCATATTCAGAACGGTGTTCTACCTTTTATGCAGAACGGGGCATCTTTTATATCCTAAGTAAGGCTCCATGGCACCGCAGATGGGTGACGGGGTCACTAGTAAACATTACTACAGCATTTATCACAGCCGTCCATCAGGCACAATCAAAATATCGCACTCTCATCCCCTAGGTCTAGACACAGAAGTGGTCCAACACTCCTCAGAGCTTCTTATCACCCTGACATCCTCCTCCTCGGATGACACTGATCCCACCTCTCCGTCCTCATGGTCACTCCATCTCGTTTCAAACCATAACCTCTACACATCACTTACTAACACTGCCTGGCTGCTTTGGAGAATGCTGGTTGAGAGTCTCTCCCGGGTCAAACTCACGACCACCATTCCTAGCCTCACCCATTGGACTCTAAGGCTTTCTCACCTCGCTGCTCATTAACTGCTCTGAGCTGGAGGGCTGTGGCACCTGCGCTTCAAGCGTTCTGCAACCCTGAGCAAATCCGTTCTTCTCTGGCTGGTTTCTCCCCTTCTATCCTTCCTAGCGGAGTCCTCTGCATCCCCTGGGCTTGGCTGACACAATTGATCAGACCTGTCAGATGGTCCTTCCTAGGACCCTGGGGTAGAGAAGAGCGGCCTTTCCTGGAGCGGATAGGCGGAAGAAGGAAGCATGGCCACTCGATTGGACTGAGGAAAGGGATAGAGCCGCTGCCTCCAGGAAATTCTGAAGGCCCAGGCCGGATTCAGAGCCCCTGGTTCTCCCTTTTCCTGACTGTTTGGAAGTTTTCCTCCAAAACTGTATCTCACAGCTCTGCATACATGCCGTCATGTGTTCCAGGACCTGCGATCTCTGCCTACGAGCTGGACGCTCTGCACACTAGGCCAGGATTTAGAAAACTAGAGAAGGTTCTGGCAAGGTTCAGCCAGTCAAACCTCACAGGCAGTGCAAAGTTGAAGCCGGTGGGCAGGGCTTGAGCGTGGGTTTCCAGGCTGTGGGAGGGACGTGGATGGGTGGGACTCAGGCGGCTTCTTAGGGTAAGGTACCCGCCCTCTTCCGCCCCAGAGACCAGGAGACCCGCTGTGCGTGCTCGACTAAGCTCCACCTTCTGTAGGCCCGCAGCTGCGCTCCGGGGAGTCGCCCAGTTCCTGTGTTCCGGGTTGAGCTACGTTCCTCCCTCCGTCCTATCGCATGATCAGCCCAAAGGGAGTGATTCTGTGCTCCTAAAGACGATCTCGCTGCGACCTACCCTGGCGCCACCCGGGCCCTGCCCTACACTCCCCCGCAGCAGCTGAAGAGGAGCCAGCACAAGTGGGCCAAAGTTCAGGTGCGCGTCTCAGCCCCAGCCTCTGGAATTGAATCTCCTCTTGGTCCTGCCGGGTGTGGACCTGGGCTTGGCCTTTCTGTCCGGCGCGAGCCCGAGGCTAATGAGGCAGGAAGTGGCGAGCTGGGTAGGGAAACCGGCCCCAGAGGGCGAGAGAGGGAACGGGTTTGCTTTAACAACCGAGTGCACAGGACACTAACCCCCAAGACCTCAGACCTGGGAACTTTCTCATATTTCGGGTCCACCAACTCTCTGTGTGGCCCGTAGCAGCATCACGTCCCTCCCACCCCCAACCCTTTGGCGGTGGGGAACAAGCAAGCACAAGGGCTTTAAGTCGAAGATTGCTCAAGAGCCTTCTGTGTCCCACAGAGCTCAGGCCCCGCCTCCCTCAGGTGGACAGTCATAGCTTTAAGAAGTGAGCCCACATCCATGAACTGAAGTCACTGGGGATGCTGAGCCAACCTGCCCCTAGGTGGCCCCTTATCACCTTTGCTGATGAAGGGACAGACCCTAGGCAACAGACCGCTGCCTGGGGGAGACATCTTAGCTGCCACTGAGCGCTAAGGCATTGTCCCTGCTGCTTCCCAAAGTTGAACCCGAGGTCAGCTGAAGGAGGAAAATAATTAGAGCATTTCTTGACAGGCTCAGCCTGACAGACCTGGGAGGAAAGTGCCTGATTGGCCAAGGTCCTAGGGAGTCTCCGAAGGTGCCCAGCCTCTGTTCAGCAACCAGTGATGACCCGCCGAAGACTGGCCCTGGGCCTGGCATTCTGCCTGCTCGCTAGCACCAGTCTCTGGATCCTGTGGTGAGTTGCCTTTTGGAGTCTCCCCGCTCCCCTTCACATCACTTCTGCCTCTGCCTGTCACCCCTAAACCTTGATACTCATACGGTTTTCTAGGTCCCATTAGCCTCTCCAGCCTCAGGATTCTCAAGCCTCAGCCAGACTAACTAGTTGTGACCTTTGTGTTTCACCATGATTTGGCTTCCCAGCCTATAACTTGCCATGTTTTCTGCCTAGACTGTCCTTGAGACCATGTTGATAAGGAACCCTGTTCATGCTCTTAAAGTCACCCCGTTAGCCTTGTGGGGAGCTACTGGCATTGCATGTCTGCCTCCTTACTGTTTGAATGAGGGATCTGGCATCAAGGACATAGCCGTGCCATGAGTGAATAGCCATGTGGACAACAAGACAGCTACACACTAAGCCGTGCTGCATGCAAGTGCTGACCTCTATAGACAACAACCATAGAGTGACGGGGCTTCTTCCCAAATGCACTGAAGGTCTTTGCTCCTGATAAAGTGCAAGTGGTGTCAGCCTCCGAGGCAGAGCAGCATCAGCAGGTATTTTTTCTTTCTAGTGGATATGTCAAGGACTGGCTGCTGGTCTCCTACGTGCCCTTTTACCTTCCCTGCCCAGAATTGTAAGTATGGGGCTAGAGGATTTGGGGCAGGGTGGGGTGGCCATATTTGCAGAGACAGGGACTCCTTTGGACTGACATTGTTTGCACTTCAGCTTATGGCTCTGAGAAGTGCCAATTGCAGCTGCCATAGGCATGTGCTGAGAACCCGAGAGAGACTTCAGCCTTCCAGCATCTTGCTGCCCTCAGCATGCCTCTGCTTTAGCCACGCTGCACAGCTCTGGGTCTCCCTTGTTGCTTCCTGTGCCTGTTAGATGGAATGGGTAGACATGCCTCTCCTGGCTGATGCTTATGGGGAGCCTGGTGTCCTGGTGCGGAGAAGTGGGCAGTAAACAGCCCTGTAAGGAAGGAACCTCTTGCTTCATTTTGTGTGGATGCAGGGAACTGAGTGGCACTGGGCGAAAGCCTTCCCCACTTGGTGAACCTAAGAGTGAAAACACCGGGCCTTATGAATTTTTGTGTTTCATAACAGCTAAAGAAAAATTAAGCATCTGGATTATAGGCTATTTGATAACATAGGTGCTAAATTTTATTATTTACTTACAGTTTTTGCTGGTGGTGATGGGGTTTTTGTTTGTTGTGTGTGGTTGGTTGTTTTGTTTTGTTTGAGACAAGATTTCTCTGTGTAGCCCAGGCTGGCCTGGAATTCAGAGATCCACCTGCCTCTACCTCCCAAGTGTTGGAATTAAAGGCATGCACCACCACCTGGCATAACACATGTGTTTCGGGTTATTAATATTTATTATTGATCTTTTAGTTAAACAGCGGTTATTCCAAAACCAGCTGTATACCCAAATCACCACACAGAGACTAGGATTTATTTAATTAGCCTAGAGCACAATACTGGGCAATAGTTACTCCATCCAAACCTCCGAGCCTGCATAGTTTCCTGCCCTTCAGATTTTACCCATTGTACTTGTGTTCAGTCATATCTTAGGTCCGGCTCATCTCTCCTCGTGGTTTGAAGTTCTCTCCTGCTGATCTCTGCTCTCCTACTCCTTCCCCTCACTTCCTTCTCCTCCTCTCTGGGCCAGGATGTCCCACCCTATTCTCTCCCTTGCTCAGCGTTGTGGCTGGTTGTTTTATTGACAGTACAGAGAACAAATGTGGCATGTTTACACAAACTTGAGACAGGTGATACTTAGAATAAGCATCACAATGCAATGTCCAGATTGAAACGAGATAATAGGGTAGAGAAATCAGCATTTGAATGAACAAGGGTGAATTGTATACATTCCAAAGAACATCATACCAACATACATGTTTTATTAAAAACAGAATATAGCACTGTTTTAAGCCTTATCCAGATGTTTAGAACAGAATACCATAGTTCTGACCCAAGATCAAGGAGCTGCTTGTGTTCAATTTGTTGTTGGCTCTCTTGCTGGCAAGGGCCAGGATAGTACAGGGCATTGATTATATGGTAAGAGACAGACAGGATATGTGTGCATATTTTTTGGTCTTTTTGTGTTTTGTTTTAAAGACAGGTTTTTGTAGGTTTTTTTTATTTTTGTTTCTTTTTTTTTTTGCTTTGCTTTGTTGTTGTTTATTTTGTTTTGTTTTGTATAGGATCTACCTGTCCCAGAACTCCTCTCTGAGTCAAACAGGCTGACCTTGATTTACAGAGATCTGGTCTCATGGGTGCTAGGGTTAAAAGTTTGTACTATCCCACCTGGCTTTTATTATTACCATTATTATTAGTTTTGGCTTTTTGTTTTTTTTGGGTTATTTGTTTTGTTTTATTTGGGGGGGGGCCTATTTGTTTGTTTGCTTGGTTGGTTGTTTTCGAGACAGGGTTTCTCTGTGTAGCCCTGGCTGTTCTGGACTGGCTTTGTAGACCAGGCTGGACTCAAACTCACAGCGATCCTCTTGCCTCTGCCTCCCAGAGTACTGGGATTATAAGCATGTGCCATCACACCCAGCCAGTTTTGTCTTGTTTTGTTTTTTGAAAGGTAGTTTCTCTTATGTAGTCCTGGCTGTCCAAGAACTCACTGTGTAGACCAGGCTTGCCTTGAACTCACAGCTATCCACTTGCCTCTGCCTCTGCCTCTTGAATACTGGGATTAAAGGTGGATGCCATTTTGCCCTGGCTATTTTTTTTTTAATGTGCTTGGGTATTCTGCCTACATGTATGTGTATGTACCACATGCCTGGTGACCCAGAGGCCAGGAGAAGGCATTAGATCCCCTGGAACTGGAGTTCCAGGTAGTTGTGAGCCACCATGTAGGTAGGTATTAGGAATTGAATCCAGGTCCTCTGGAAGAGAAACCAGTTCTTTTAACCTCTGAGCCATCTCTTCAGTTCCTATACAGGAACTGTAGTTCAGGCTCTCTATCTGTCTTAGTCACTGCTATGCTGCTGTGAAGAAGTACCATGACCAAGGCAACTCTTTTTTTTTTTTTATGATTTATTTATTTATCATGTATATGCTGTTCTGCCTGCATGTACACCTGTACACCAGAAGAGGGCACCAGATCTTGTTATAGATGGTTGTCAGTCACCACCTGGTTGCTGGAGATTGAACTCAGGACCTTTGGAAGAGCAACCAGCGCTCTTAACCTCAGAGCCATCGGTCCAGCCGAAGGCAACTCTTACAAAGGAAAACATTTCATTGGGGGCTTGCTTACAACTTCAGAAGTTGGTCCGTTATCACCATGGTGGAGACCATAAGGCATGCAGGCAGGCATGGTGCTGAGAGTTCTACATCCTGGTCCATTGGCAACAGAGAGAGAGACTGGGCCCGGCATGGCATTCTGAAACCTCAAGGCCCACTCCCACTGACACACTTCCTTCAAGGCCACACTTATAAGACCCGATGGGGACCATTCTTACTCAGCTACCACGCTGCCCCATTTAGGTTCCCATCCCTGTAATAGAGTGTCATGGCCAAAAGCAGCTTGGGGAGGAAACCGTTTATTGGCTTGCATGTCCCCATCACAGTCCATCAGGAAAGGGAAGTCAGGTCGGAACCTGGAGTCAGGAACTGAAACAGGCCACGGAGGAACAGTGTTTACTGACTTCTTGCTCAGCCTGCTTTCTTATACCATCTGGGACCATCTGTGCAGGGCGGTACTCCACACTGGGCTGGGTTCTCCCACATCAACCATCAACCAGGAAAATGTTCCCATAGAGTTGCCTGCAGGCCAGTCAGCAGAAGGCATTTCTCTGTTGAGGGTCCCTGATCTGAGACAACCTAGCTTGTGTTAGGTTGACCACAAAACTGACCACCATACTGGCCCTGACCTCACTACATATGAAGATGACTTTGAGCTCCTGATTTTCTTGCCTTAACTCCTGAGTGCCAAGATCACAGGCATGTGCCACCATAGCTGACTCATCTTTCCTTTCATTTTATTCCCTTCAAATGCTTAGATTATGAAGTCCTTTTTTTTTTTTTTTTGGACAAGTGTGTGCTAGGCTGAAGGACAACCGCTTGGCCGCCTGTGTAGTGAGCAAGCTCTCTTCCTCTGAACTACACTCTCAGCCCCAGCTTCTGTATTCTCGTGTATTATTCCCTAACGTAGCTAAAGCGTGTCAGGGCTTGTGGAAAAAAGAAATCACTGTCAGGCTGCACAGAATGCTGGGTCCTGGTGCGGCATCCTTATCTTGATTCTGACTGCCTCCTCAGAACCCCTTTATTTCCTGAGCAGGAACACAGTAGACAGTTTGAAGATTGAAAATTACAGAGTAGAGGCAAACCGTGAAGGAACAGACACTGCACTCAGAGTACTGTGAGGCTCTTCCTGGAATAAGCACATCAACACAGTGAGAGTTCAAGAGAAAAGGTGTCCCACAAGGGCCAAGGCCAGGCCGCTCCTGAAAGGCTCCTGTCCAGGACTCAGTTTGCATTCTCACGTGAGACTTTAAAATGACAAGGCAGGGCAGGCGAGCACGCAAGACTTTACAGAAGCGAATGTGACAGTCAGCAGGTAGTTAAGGGCAATGGCCCGTGGGCTTGGTTATTTTTCCAGGTCCTCCTGTTTCAAGTAGCTTTTTAGGCAGCAAGTGAAGTCATCCTTGGCCAATATGCAGTACAAGCAGTGCTTTAGGTAAATCACTAAATAAACCAATAAAGTAGTATCTAATAATTGGTCTTTTCTGTCTTATTCTACTTCAAGAGGAGGTACCAAGTTCACAGAGGCAGAAGGATGTGGCAGCAGGCCCTCAGGGAGCCACTGTTTGATGTACCCAAAGTTAGAATGACAAAGAAAACATTCTGTTTGTTTGAGACAGGGTTTTTTTGTGTAACCTTAGCTGTCCTGGACTCACTCTGTAGACCAGGCTGGCCTCAAACTCACAGAAACCCACCTGCTTCCGCCTTCCAAGTGCTGGGATTACAGGCGTTGCGCTACTGTGCACTTGCAAGTAATTGAAATAGGGCCTGTGAGAGGGCTCAGTCAGTAAAGTGTTTTCCTTGCAAGTTCAATCTCCAGAAGCTTTGAAAATGATGGATGTGGGGTGTGCACTCTCTTATAGTTCCCAGGCCAAGGAATTGGAGACAGGTAGATCTCTAGGGTTTGCTGCTAGCCAGCCTAACCTACTAGGAGTGAGACCCTGTCTCAAAGAAAAGGCGAGACACCTCTCCCTTGAGCCCACATGCATCCTCTTGGGTGTGTCTTTTTCCCCAGTAACAACCTTCCTCCCTCCTTTTTTCTTTTTCTTTTTTTATTTTTTTGAGACAGGGTTTCTCTGTGTAGTCTCGGCTGTCCTGGACTTGCTTTGTAGACCAGGCTGGCCTCGAACTCACAGTGATCTGCCTGCCTCTGCCTTCCTGCATGCTGGGTTTAAAGGCATGCGCCACCACACCAGCCCTCTCTTTCTCTTAATCCTCATGTTTAAGCCTATATTAAAGTGTCTTTATCAAGTCCCACTCTGTCTTGTCTTTGCCACCAGCAACATGAAGCTGCAGTTCAGGCGAGAGAAGTTGCCTCAGCCCATGACACAGTAAGTATACCTTTTCTCCCTAGATTCTAGGCCCAGGAGTGAGGGCTGCCTTACACTGGCTCTTCTTGATTACAGGTTACAGTACCCTCAGCCTAAGCTGTTAGAACGCAGGTAGGTATCAGGGAATGGGCCTGGTAGTGGCAGGAAGGGGAACGAAAGGGACCCAGTGTGGCTAGAGAATGGTGGAGATACCAATAGCAGAGGGGTCCTGGGCCCAGAGAGTCAGGGAGATGAGCTTCACCTATCACTGGCTGTGTGACCTTAGGCGGCTGGCCATCTGCTCTGTGCTTTCATCTTTTGAGGAGATCATAATATGACCTACGCTGTAGAAGGCTGGAACATTAAACAGTGGTTCTGTGGCGCTAGACAGGAGCATGTCACCTATGGCACATTCTATTACATTATAGTACCCCCTGGCCTGCAGTGGTGATGCCAGGACCCTCCAGAGCAGCGGTTCTCAACCTTCCTAATGTTGTGACCTTTTAATGCAGTTTCTCATGTTGCAGTGACCCCCAATCAAAAACGATTTCATTGCTGCTTCATAACTAATTTTGCTACTGTTGTGAATCACAATATAAATATCTGATATGTAACTCATGTGGGGATTGTGACCCACAGGTTGAGAACCACTGCTCCTGACACTGTGTGTCAGTGCTCCTAGATTTCCCAGCCCTAGCAGGAGATAGCTGTTACTGTCTCCACTTTCACATGGGGAAACTGAGGCCCAGCAACAGGGCCACATTGCTGCCCAGGCTTCTGAACAGGGAGGCCTCCATGGCCTGAGCCTCCCCCATGCCAGGCCCACAGAGCTGCTGACGCTTACCCCCTGGTTGGCACCCATCATCTCCGAGGGAACCTTCGACCCGGAGTTTCTGAAGAATATGTACCAGCCACTGAACCTGACCATCGGAGTCACCGTGTTTGCCGTGGGGAAGTAAGTAGTGGCTTAGGCAGGGGTGGGGGTTGGTCTCCTTGAGCCACAGCAGTTTCTGGTCTGGGGAGAAATCAGCCTGGCCAAGTGCTGTACAGAGATGTGGGAAAGTTTAGTGATGTAGGGCCTCACCTGCCATGAAAAGGTGGCTGCGAGAAGCCTAGATGAGGAATAGCAGAGTATAGAAAGAGACTTTGTCTTCCTCTCCTCTCCTTGTCTTTAAGTCTACTTGGGAACCACGATTGGGCCCTAGGAAATAAAGTATTGGCCAGATGAGAAATGGACCACAAAGGTCAGATGACCCCTTGTCTGAGGGACAGAGCCATGCCATCCACTCTGCTGTATGTCCTCCGTTAGCATCTCAGCTACTTCATTCATCCTCCAGGTGCTCAGTGTTTGTGCATATAAAATGGTCTAGTTTCTAAGCAGATAATTAATACTAAGAAAAAGACATCTTTGGAATCCCAAAGAACACTGCCCGGCTTCAGTAAATGCTCAGGAAAAGCAAGATGGCTCAGCAGATAAAGGCGCTTGCCTCCAAGCTCAGTGACCTCAATTTGATCTCCAGAACACCTTCAGGGTGGAAGGAGAGAACGGACACCTAAAAGTTGTGCTCTGAGTTCCACAGGCACTCCATGGCATGCACACATATACATAAATAAATAGTTTTTAATTTGTAAAGAAGTACATTAGACACTTTGAAAGACAACTCAATTGGTAAAGTGCTTTCATGCAAACATGAAGACCTGCGTTCCATCCCCCGTGCCCATGTAAAGAAAGCCACACTCAACAGCACATGCCTATAATATTAGCAGAGATTCAGAGAAAAGTACATCATTGAGGTTTGCAGCCTAGCTAGCTTTGCCAGATTGGTGAGGTCCAGATTCATTAAGACCCAGTCTCAAAGCTGGGTACAGTGGTACACGCCTATAATTCCAGAACCTGAGGAGGTAGAGGCAGGCGGATCTCTGTGGGTTTGAGGCTAGCCTGGTATACAAATTGAGTCCAGGACAGCCAAGATTACACAGAGAAACCCTGTCTCAAAAAAAGATACAAACAAAAAGACCCTGTCTCAGAAAAATAAGGTGGTGGGTGGTGATAATATACATCTCTATATCCCAGTGCTCCAGAGGCACAGGCACTTGTATCTCTGAGTTCAAGGCCAGGCTGGTTTACAGAGAGTGTTCCAGAACACCTAAGGCTACACAGAGAAACTCTGTCTCGAAACAAAACAAACAAACAAACCAAAACCCACCAGGAGAAAGCAATGAGGAAGATGCCCAGTATCAGCCTCTGGTACACATATGTACACAGACACAGACAATTAAGGACCAGTCCCAAATGGTTGTCACACACTGAGTATCCCTGATTAGAAACACTTGGACCAGAAGTGTCTCACAGTGCAGACTTTAGAATGTGTGCAGACGTTAACAATTATGCATCCTAATGCCAATCTCTGAAGCAGGCCGTTCAGATAAGGGTGTCCAACTTTGACAAGGATTGTGGGAGTTGGACAGATAAGGACCCCAAGGTAAGACCTGAATTACTTCTCGAGGTGGGAAACTAGTGTGTAGACTTCAGGGAATACGGGGTACCCCAGGCAGTCGTGGACAGCAGTGGTTAACAGCGCTGTCATCCCCAGGTACACCTGCTTCATTCGATCCTTCCTGGAGTCAGCTGAAGAGTTCTTTATGCGTGGGTACCGAGTACACTACTACCTCTTCACCCATGATCCTGCAGCGGTTCCCAGAGTCCCGCTGGGCTCCAGTCGGCTCCTCAGCATCATCCCCATCCAAGGTCACTCCCAGTGGGAAGAGATCTCCATGCGCCGAATGGAGACCATCAGCAAACACATCGCCGAGAGGGCCCACCGAGAGGTGGATTACCTCTTCTGTCTTGATGTGGATATGGTCTTCCATAACCCATGGGGCCCCGAGACCTTGGGGGATCTAGTGGCTGCCATTCACCCGGGCTATTTTGCTGTACCTCGCCAGCAATTCCCTTATGAGCGCAGGCAAGTGTCCTCTGCCTTTGTGGCAGACAGTGAGGGGGACTTCTATTATGGTGGGGCAGTCTTTGGGGGGCGAGTGGCCAGGGTGTATGAGTTTACCAGGGGCTGCCACATGGCCATTCTGGCGGACAAAGCCAACGGCATCATGGCAGCCTGGCAGGAGGAGAGCCACCTGAACCGCCGCTTCATCTGGCACAAACCATCTACAGTGCTGTCCCCAGAGTACCTCTGGGATGACAGGAAGCCTCAGCCCCCAACCCTCAAGATGATCCGATTCTCCACCGTGGACAAGGATACCAACTGGCTGAGGAGCTGACAGTTGAGCTAAGACCCACACACAGCCCTGTCATACCCCTGCCAGGCGCAGTCTACCGGGGAGCCTAACCAGAAAAAAGGGAGTAGAGGCAGTGTAAACTGAGGAGCTGTGTACCCACAGTCATATAGCTACCTAACACATGAGTGGTTGGACAAGAGGGAGGCCAGAGCTTCAAAAACCACAGAACCTGGCAGGCCTCCCCACCCCCGCAAGGCAGGCCCTAGAATCCAGCCCTGCTCAAAGTGCCTGGAGGCCTTCGGCTGCCCTCACTTGTTAAATACTGCTTTTTAGATTTGTTTTGATCTGCGGTGTTGGGGATCAAACCTGGGGCCCTGCACATTGAAGGGAAGTGTTCTGCCCCTGAGCTATCCTCAGCCCTGCCTACTGCCTTGAAGCTGCACTTTAATGACCCCATCCCAAGTACCATGCTGTTCCCCCAGCCACGTGCACCAGTTCTTTCAGGGTTCCAGAGCTAGCTTGGAAGCGGACCAGGCTTATGTTCCCTCTGACCACCTCCATCCCATGGCGAGCCACACTCTCAGGGACTAGATCGTTGCTTTGTTACACAGTTTGAGGTAGTTTTCAATAAACGATGGTGTATATAGTGGTCTTGACCAGGGTTTTGCCTACACAGTGGACTGTTTTGCCAATCACGATAGGTCTGGTGGACACAGGCAGACTGGATTTCAAGGGGAGAGGGTTGGCTGATGGATGGTTATTCCAGGAGACTGAGCTAAAGCTGGCTGCTGCCAGAGAATGTGCTCATTCCAGTTCTGGGAGTCTGGGGAAGGTGGAGTTCCTTGGAGAGATGAGGAACACCTAGAGGGTGACACAGTGCTCATCGGTGTCATTGTGCCCTCTGTCCCTGGACATACAGGAGGTGTGCGTGTTGTCCTCCTTTGTTTCCATGGCTACTATGCCTCTGGGAGGTCACTGGTGGGTATGGGGCTCCAGAGCAGTGGGACAAGATAGGCCAGGATCAGAGGGTGTAACTGCCTGGGCCCAGAACCACAAAGGCCCTTGGAGGCCAGGCAGAGATGGAATTGGACACTGGTTGAGAGCTTGGTTGCTTAATATACACTTCCCTAGGCTGCAGTATCTTTTCCATGGAAGGAAACAATGTGGGTGTGCTCTGAAGTCATGCAGGCACCCCATAACTTACCCAACCCTGACAAAGTTGGGGGGGTCACCCTGAGCCTATTTTTCTATATCTTGTAGTTCATCTGCCAAGCAGGGGTGGTCATGAGAGTGGCAGGCAGAGTCTCAAGTACAAGGGCACAGCCTGGCCAGAGAGAAGGAAAGTCTAGAAGAGCTTCTAGACTGAAGCTGGAACAGACCCAGCCTCTGTCCTTGGCAGAGAGCACCTGTCTGTGACTGCCAGGCAATGGGAATGGTTCTGAAGCAGAGCTGTGGTAAGGGGCAGGCCCTACCTTCATGAAGTTGCTCTTTGGAGAAGGGGGTTCTGGATGTGAAGGCTAGAGGACAGACCTGGGACAGCATTGGTCAGCAGGGGTGAAGATGTACAGTTGCTACTGCCACGTCCCAACAGTATGTCCCAGGGGCAGCTGAGGCCTTCACCTGGTTCCTATTCAGAGCATGGTTCCCCAAGTACCAGCTGAGAGACTGAAACTAACATGTAGAAGCAGATGGCAATCCGAGTTATTTTCCGGAAGAGGCAAGAGCTGGGGTGGGAGCTGCTTGGGCAGGAGCCTGGCTTCCTGTCTCTGAAGGTGTCCAGGGACAGTCCCAGCAAAGGGTTCTCAGCCTCTGTACAGAAGAATCAGACTTGAGGTTTATGGAGTAACAGGCACCACACTTCCAGGACAGACTGAAGTCTGTCAGAAACTTTCAAACCACAGAGCATCCTCCTCGGAGATAGCTCAAGGTTAGGTGACGTTCTCGTCATGTAAGCACAAGGGTTCAATACAACCCATGCATCTTATTTTGGGTGACAATTGCTGTGGTGAAATACCATGAGCAAAAGCAAGTTGAGAAGGAAAGGGTTTATTTGGCTTATACTTCCACATCACAGTTCATTATCGAAGAATGTCAGGACAGAATCTCAAACAAGGCAGGAACCTGGAGGCAGAGGCTGTTGCAGAAGTCTTGGAGGGATGCTGCCCACTGGCTTGCTGAGCCTGTGTTCTACAAGCCCACAGATGGCACCACCTGCCATGGACTGGCCCTTCCTCATCAGTTATTAAGAAAATGCCCTACAGGCTTGCCTACAGCCCAATCTTATGGAGACACTTTTTGTTTGGTTGGTTGGTTTGGTTTTGTTGTTGTTGTTTTGTTTTGTTTTGTTTTTTGAGACAGAATTTCTCTGTATAGGCTTGGCTGTCCTGGACTCACTTTGAAAGCCTCAAACTCGCAGAGATCTGCCTGCCTCTGCCTCCCTGGGTACTGGGATTACAGGCATGTGCCACCTCCGGCTAGGAGGTGTTTTATTAATTGAGGTTCCCTCCTCTCTGATGACTTTAGCTTGTGTCAAGTTGACATAAAACTATCTAGCATGCCATGTCTTGCTTTGCTTAAAAACAAAAGCTAACCCACTACTTGTGGCTAGCAAGACCATTTCAAAACCAATAAAATTTCTAACTGAATTCTAAATACTTAGCCCTATACCCAAAGATAAAGGTAGAACTCACACCTCACCAAAGAAGCTTCTTTTTGCAGCAGATGAAGAGGATTACAGAAAGCCATACTTGGTCAAAATGCAGAGAACTGACCACGGGGTGCCTAGACCCAGTTGATACATCTAAAACAACACCCCTACACCTAAGGCTCAGGAACCATTACAGAAGGGGGTGTGGAAAGACTGAAAGAACCAGAAGACTAGGACAGGATATGGGTTAACACCACCTATTGACATGCCAACATGGATGGGGGAATTCTCACAGGCTTCACCCCTAGAAAGAACTACAGGATGGTTGCTGGGAGAGGGCAAATCCGTCTTTTGGGGGGTAACCCTAAACATATATGAGCAAAAATAAATGAACTCAGCAGACTATTTATAAATTGTGTGTGACAATTATAATAAGTAGTCATGAATTTGAGGAGTGGGCTAGACATGGGAAGAACTGAAGGAAGAAAAGGGAAGGGAAATGATGTAAATGCAATGCTCATATGATATTCCCCCCAAAAGGTGCATGTAAAGAAGCTGGATGTGGTGCCACACATTTGTAATCCCAGCACAGGGGAGCTGAAGAGACCCTGAACAAACTGGCTGTTCAATGTAGATTAACTGGCAAGCTTCAGGCTTTTTTTTTTTTTTTTTGGAGACTGTCTCAAAAAAGGGGATAGCACCTGAGGAACAGCTGAGATTGTCCTGGAAAGAAACCCTGCCCCCCCCAAAAAAACAGACAAAATAACAAATGTTGACAAAGTCCAACCGCAGAGCACCTGCTCCAGGTTCAAACTGTCCCTTTGTGGCCAGCAGCATCTATCATCATGACTGGGCTTATAGAGCTTGGCCACACAACTCTGCCTGCCAGTGGAGGGAGGGACAATTTCCTGCCAATTGTTCTGATGACACATCTTCCTGGGAGCCTGCCTTGATTTCTGCTGCTTTCTAGAGCAGCCATTCTGCTTCTCCATGAATTCTCACTATGCATCATCATTTGCAGTGCTCTTATGTGGGTTCCCAAGCACTGTCTTCATGGGCAGTGGGCTGAAAGACAGGAGCCCAGCTTTCCCTGTGCCTGACTTCCAGAAAGCAGTCCACAGTCAGAGTGGCTGGATGAGAGGCAACAGAATGAACACTTTAGGAGTTTTAGGCCTGTGCAATGCTGGGCAGGCACCCACCTCTCAGAACCCCATCAAATGGGATGGTGGCTAAGAGGCCTTTTGGCATTTGTTCTTGTTGGACAGCTACTTTGACTACTCCATCCCTGGGTCATCCAGGCAGTAGACTGCACTTTTGAGGAACCTCAACTGCTTACAGCTCCATGAGCCACAGGAGGGCAATGAAACAGGTGCTTGGGGCCATGTCAGGTGACAGTACCCACTCAACCCCGCCATCCATCCTAAGATGCCTTGGCTCTGAGGAGACTTCTTAGACAGGGTTCGGGACTTCTAGCCTGCAGTAACTTTCAACTCCTTGCCTGAAATCACTCCAAGCCCTACCTCCTCACAGTCTCCACCACACCTCCTCAGTTCCTTTATAGCATAGCTTTGGGGCCTGTTGACCTTGATTCAAAACCAGAGTTGGGCTTCACCATAACTGGTGACAAGTAGGGTCGGGGTGACTTCTGAAATCCTGTTTCTTACATTGAAAATGGGTTAGTGGTCTGGAGAGACAACTCAGTAGTTGAGAGCAGTGGCTGCTCTTCCAGAGGACCCACTTTCAATTCCTAGCACCCACACGGCAGCTCACAACTGTCTTTATCGCCAGCTCCAGGGGACCAGACTCCCTCTTCTGGCTTCCTTGAACACTGCATACAAGTGTTAACACAGAAATGTATCATACACATAAAAAAAAAAGTGACACAAATTTTAAAAAGTGGGTTAGTGACTGCCCCTATAAGTGTGCTTCAAAATAAAACAGGGAAATGGAGAGCCTCCAAAAGCTAACACACTGTCTGGGGAATGCCCAGCACAGGACAGAGGGATGAGTGATGCCTCTAAGTCTCCCAGGCACAGTGTGAAGGTGGTCACCAAGGCTGGTTAGTTGTGGAAGTTGGTGCCACTGCTCATTATAAATGAGGCTTTTTGTTTGTTAAAATTATTTTATCTATTTTGAGATAGAGTCTCACTGTGTAACCTTGGCTGGTATGAAACTTCCTTCGTAAACCAGGCTGGCCTCAAACTCAAGAGATCTGCCTGCCTCTGTCTCCTCATAGCTGGAATTTAAGGTGTGTACCACTACATCCAGCAAGATTTATTTTTATTTATGTGTATGTGTGAATGTATGCTGGTGCCTATGGAGGCTAAAAGACCGTGTTGGAGGTCCAACATGAGTGCTGGGAACTGAACTCTGGTCCTATGAAGAGCAGCAATCGTTCCTACCAGCTGAATCACTTCTCCAACTCCTAAAAGGAGGCTTAATCCTGAGTGACCAAGGACTCCTTGGTAGCAGTAACACCCTAGACCCCAACACCTGTTCGCCCCCAGGTACAAGAATCTCCTTTTAGGCTCTCTCCTAATCCTCACACCAGCCAGGGACAACCTGGATCTCGTGGTGACATAGGAGGGATAGGAGACATGGAGGTCCAGGAAGGACTGGAGGAGCGACTTGACCTTCCTGCCAGTCTCAGAGTCTACTGCCACCAGCCACCCAACAAGCTGAGTCCTGCAGGTGGCGTCGGGGTACCTGAGTAACAGGGTGACCAGGCTCAAGTCCACCCAGCGTCAGCACCCGAGACGGTGATTCTAAACCCTGCCGGGGTGAGAGTTCTGCGCGGGCGGCGGGCTGAGGGACACGTGAGACCAGCCCAGTCAAGCGCTCATTGCGCGGCGCGTGCGCGCGGCGGGGCGGGGTCACGTGCACGCGCCGAGTCGCGGACAGCAGGCGGACATCCCCAGGTCCCTTCCCTTGCGCCCCGCGGGGAGACAGGCCGAGCGCGTCCCCGACCTCGCGTGCCGGGGCCCGCCCCTCGCACCTGCGGGCGGGCTGGGCAGGGCGGGGGCGGGGCCGGGCCCGCGCTGTCCCCGCCCACCCGTCCCGAGCCCCAGGAGCTCCGGCGGAACCGAGCGGCGAGGGCCCGGGAGCGCGGCGAGGCGAGGCGCGGTGCAGACAATGGGAGCGGCATTGGCCAGGGCCGCGGAGCCCCGGGCCTGGCGGGGACCGGAGGCCGCGCCATGAGCCCCGCAGCCGGACGCCCCGCTGCTCCGCGCGCGGGCCGAGGCGAACGGCCTCTGCGAGCCCCGGGCCGCGCCCTGGGGCTGGCGATGAGCTGCCGAGGCTGAGGATGATGGTAGATTGCCAGGTGAGTCGGCGTGGAGCCCTGTAGCAGTCGGTGTGGTCGAGGCCGGCATCCACCCGTAGAGGGAGAGGGCCCGCGTCCATGCAGACCTGTCTTGGTACACTCGGGAAACTGAGGTCTGGAAAGAGGCACGCCAGGTGGGCGGAGACCAGAGGAGAAGGAGAGGCTTCCGGCCTCTTGGGTCAGGGCTCGACCCTGTGGTGTAGGGTTTGCTTTGGGAATGAGAGTCTCCTGAGGTCGTGGGGAACACTGGCCAACCCCCTCCTTGTGGAGCCCATCCAGGCGCGAGCGCACACCCCAACTAACTCTAGATAGATCCTACAGACTTCCTATGTTTCCGAGGAGGGTGGGACCGTGGAGGTGGTGAGGTGGAAGAAGAGGTAGGAGGAAGCTCTGTCTTGGGGCAGAGGCGTCCAGTCTCCTAGCAACATTGGGGTGCCCATTGTACGGGAGGTGCTGATGGACTGAGAAGTGCTAAGATTTCCAGGTCTGCTTGGAAGGGGCCGTCCTCAGACCAGCCTGGAGGGCAGGGCGGAGGTCTTTAGTGTGGAGGAGGTTGCTGAGAAGACCTCAGTTTCCTCCTTTGCAGACTGGGATGCACAGCCTTTGTAACCCTCCCCCCCCCCCCAGGGTTCTACTGGCTTGTGGAGTGTCTTTTGGCTTTGGTTCTCCTTCAATGACCCATTACACACGAAGGTTCTAGGAAAATGCCTTCCCCTGGTGGACTTGCTGAGCATAGAACAGCCTGAGGGTTGAGTGACTTAAAGGCCCAGGTAAGCTAGAGGGTGGCAAAACTCTAGACCAGTCCTCCAGGATCCAGAGACAAGACCCCCCAGGTTAGAGTGTGCGGTCCTTATTTGGAAAAGGGGTCTGGGTCATTGCCTAGACTGTAAGAGGAGGCCTCCTGAGTGAGCAAGAGCCCCCGAGCCATCAGAGCGAAAGAGAGGCGAAGTGAGGTTTCAGAGGTCTTTGTGGTAACCCCTGGAACCTACAGATCCTGTTCCTTTGCCCAGCTGGGGCCTAGGAGACCTGCTACCTTGACAACATGCAAACAAAAGGTTGTGTTTTGTTTTCTGGGTTTCTTGCCTGGGGATGTAGTGCTGCTACTGGCCACCGGGGGGCAGCAGTGTCCCAAATAGAGCCTGGGGTCAGAGTTCCCAGAGCCGTTCTCTCCGTGTTGTGAATTCCACTCTTCCAGGCCTCCTATGGTAGCGTCCCTGTCCTCGGGGTGAGCTCAGGGTAAGGGCTCCAGCTTCCTCTTTTCACTTAGTGCCTTGCATGCCTGAACTTCGACCAGTGGCTGCCTTGCTCTTGGGTGTGGCGCTTAAAACGATGGCTGTAGGCCCTGCCCTCTAGAAACTCCCAAGTATGTAAGAGGAGAAGCAGAAATTCTGGTTATCCTTCAAGGTGTGACAGCCTGCCTCTAACTCACAGCTAGCAGCCCCCAGACCTTGATCATAATCCATTTGGAGTTTTCGGTTACTGGGCCCAGGTGGGTTCAACTGGGAAGAGCAACCTTGGAGCTCATTCTAATGTGATTGGCAGGATCCAGTAGGGCACTGGGCCTCAGTTCCATGTTGGCCCTGAGAGACCTCTGTGGCTTTTTTGCCACGTGGGCCTGCCTTTCTGTAGGGACGGTTCATAACAGCAGAACCTGCTTCTTCAGAGTGGAGCAGGCAAGGTGAACGGCCAGAAGGAAAGAAGAGAAAGCCAATAAGACAGAAGACACTTTTTAAACAGATTATTGGTAGTGGCTTTGTAGTAGCAATATTTGTTGACTGGAAGCTAGTCACCAAAGTAATTCCGTACACTCCAGGGGATGGAGTTAAGTAGGAGACGCTATGGGCCGAGTGTAAGAGCTTGCATGCAAGCCGCAGGGAGCTCATGCCAGAGTGCTACCGTCTTGCTTTCTTTACTTGTCAGCGCTCCCATATGTAGACTAAGAAATAAGACCAAGAAAGGAAATGACTGTCCCTAGAACACTGCCCCAGAGCCAAGCTTGTCTTGGTTTGTGTTCCTTGCCATCTTTCATCCTTACCCATCATTCTTCTCCCTCTTAAGTTTGTGCTTTAGCCACAACCCCTGTGTTATGGTGTCATCCAACAACATACACAGTCAAGTAGATGCTAGAATGCACCTCCCCCACCCCCACCTCAAGTGCTCATGGGAGATTAGGCAGACCCTGAGAGGCACAGTAGCCACCCCAGGAAAACAAAGGGCAGGGCTAGGCGACCCACATGGCCTTAACTTTCTGAGATTCAAGGACTAGGGATATGGAAACACAAAGCTTAGTTGTCCTAGCACCCAAGTGGCTGGCTGTGAGCAGCAGGAAGTTTCTACCGCTCCTGGCCTGCTCTTGCCTTCCCTGTTTCCTGTCACCCCACCTCTCTCCACACACACTGCTGTCTCTTGTTTTTTTTCTACTTTCAGGTATGTGTGTTATGCATATATGTCTACATATGTGTTATGCATGCATATGCTTTATTTGTTTTGCTTTTAATCGTTTTTTTATTTGCTTGCTTTTTGTTTTGAGACAGGATCTCTACATAGCCCTAGATATCCTGGAACTTACTAGGTAGACCCCAGAACTCACAGAGATCCTCTTCCCAGTAAAGGTAGGAGTAAAGGTGTTTGCCAACACACCCGGCTTGGATGCACGTTTGCGTGTGTATGGGCACATGCATGTAGGAGGTGCTGTGCTCACTGAAGCAGGGTCTCAATCTGGCTGGTCGTGCTAGCCAGCTTGCTCTGGAGCTCCTGTCTCTCACTTGTGAGGCAGATTTATAGGCAGACAGCTGTGCCCATCCAGCATTTGCCTGGGTCCTGGAGATCCAGATTCAGTCCTGGCCTTTAACCTCTGAGCATCTCCCCAGCTTCTGATGAACTCAGATGTCTGAACTTGGTGAAGTTGGAGAGATCCATTCATTAATTTGCACCTCTCATAGGCCAGGCCACAGCAGAGAAGACAGGAGGAGCAATGCAGAAAGCTATCAGGGAGTGAAGGAGCATAGAAAGACATTCTGGGAAATGTCCTGAAAGCAGGCGAGACAGAGGGCAGTAGGTGTGACGGTGATGGAAAAGGTGACAGGCCTGGCTTGCTGTGTCAGTGTCCCGTGGCTGCTCTAAGATGCCAGACACTAGATGACCACATGCCACAGAAACCTGATCTCACGGAATCCAAAATCAAGACATCAACACCACTGAGTTCTGGAGACTGTCCTTCTTGCCTCTTCAGCTTCTGCCATGGCTGTAGGCCTTAGTGTTTGTCTCCGTCACTGTGTCATCTTTTTGGGTTAGGAAGAGCCCTGACCCTCATGCGCCCCAGTCTAGCCTGATGTTGACTGTATCCACAGGACCCAGGGTCTTTTGGAAGGACACAGCTGAGCCTGTGATGAAGGTATAGGGAAGACCAGGTTCCCTCAGGTATTAGGGGGTATTTGAGGATGTGACAGGAATTGCACCCCTCAGGAAGGCTTGAGGCATAAGGCTTGGTGGTTACCAGTGGTAGCACCAGCAGGGGGCGCCGTGACTCCTGGTGTGGGAGTCTTGCTCTGTACAGCAGTGCACTGAGTTTTCCCCCACCAGGCTCACCTGGTTGCCAGGAGACAAAAGCAAACTGTAAACAGGGCAGGAGTCATCATTGGTGACACATACTGAAGGAAATCAGAATCAGACCAGGCAGACAGCAGGGTGTTGCTGGAAGCTGTTGAGGAGGACACCTGTGCTCACCCCCACCACCCACGCACCTTGGGACCTGGACTTTCCTTCTGGTTCTTCATCAGCAAGTTGCCCTGGCCTGTTGCAGTTTCCAGACAGCCCTGCTGTTACCACAGACCACAAGACCCAGGTCTGGAAGTAGCCTTAGGGAAAGGTGGGCTGCCTGTGCGGTACATGACTGGAAAGGATCTTGTCCCAAAAGAGGTATGGCTATGCAGCTTGCCCTACTTCCCTCAGCAGGTTATGGCGTGGTCTTCTTAGATACCCTTTGGTGTGCAGGGTGGTTGGGGCGATGTGGAATGGGCTCAGTCGATATCAATGAGGTGGGAAATGCTGGTTGGCTGGGCGTGGGGACAACCCCCAGCTGGGAAATGGCAAGCCCCAGGTGACACTCCTTTACAGACAAGCCAGGGAGGGGCCAGGCGCCAGGGCTAACCTGAGAATGCCTTCCAATTACCCTGGGCTTCCAGTGATCAGAGCCCTGGCAGGGCGGGAAGGCCCTGAGATGGTGGTTAGTAGGAATGGAGATGTAAACAAGCCTAAACAGCTCCTTCCTCCCCTTATCCTAATGAGGGCCTCAACTCTGTTTTCTGTGTTTTGTTGGGTCTCAAACCTCAACAGAATCCTCTCTTGGAGGGTCCAGGTGGCCCACTCCTGTAATCCCAGCAGGAGAATTGAGTTCAAGGTCACCCTGAGGTATAGCGTGAAACCCGAGTCTAAAAAGAGAGAGAGAGAGAGAGTTTTTCTTAGAGGTATGAATTGTGGCTTCCTTGTAGGCAGGGTGGGTTTGGGGAACCTCCAGATCCCCTTACAGGCAGCTAAGACAGCCTGAAGTGGTAGAGACTGAAAAGATTGTGGCATCCTCTTAAAATGACAAGCCCCAGAAGAAGAGAGAGTTCCCATGGCAACCTAGTACAGTTGCTTGGCAACTGCGGTCCCCCAAAATACCTGCAGGAAGGCTCCCGGCTAGGGACTTTCCCATGGCCTGTGTGTGGCCCTTAGTTCTGAGTTTGCTACAGTACCTCTCATGGTTGATCCACCCACACCTTCACACAGGACCTAGCAGCCCTCATGCCCTGGATCCTTCCTGAAAGGCCAGTCTACACCCTCTACCCATCACCCCAAGCTGTAGCTGCCTAACGTCGAGCCAGTCCCCTAGCAACAGAGGCCATTTCCTGGAGACCTGAGTGACGGTTGGACAGTGATAGAATGTCAAAAAATTCATAATTGGAGTGCAGTCAGTTGTAGCCTGTGCCAGCCATACAAGAGGGGCAGGCATGATGTTTTAACACCCCCCCCCCACTCACACACATACACACCCTGTAGCCCTGGACTCCTTAGACCTGGGGCAAGGTGGCATACCAGGTGTGGCAAGGACCAAGCCCCTGAAAGATAAGACTATGGTTCCAAACCAACTTTGAGACTAGCTAAGTGATCCTAGCATATTCCTTCTTACCCATTTCTCCATCTGTGGCTCATCTGCCCCTTTCCCTGTGTGCTCACTATTCTACACATAAACACTACACTGTAAGTTATGTCACTTTCTGGGGACTTGTGTGGGAAGTGAAAGGGCCCACTTGCCTAAGTCCATCACAAATTCCAGGTGAGGCAACTGGTTTCGGGTACACTGGCTATGGAGCTGGGCTCTAGGCTTGAATCCCAACTTGAGGCCTAGTACTAAATGTCCTGAAATGATTGCTAAGCCAGTCTGTGTTTTTTGTTTGTATATCTTTGAGAAAGATATCACCGTGTAGTCCAGGCTGTCCTTGAACTCACAGAGATCTGCCTGCTTCTACTTTGTAAGTGCTGGTGCTAAAAGTGTGTGCCACCATCCTTCAGGACCTGTCTGTGTTCACTCTCCTTCTCCTCCCTTTCTGCAAGGAAACTCCTACCCCTGGCTTCCCTGCAAGGGAATATGTGGCTATATATTCCCTTAGGTTCGGTGTTCATTTGTGGAGCCCAACCATGTGCTTGAAGAAGGCTGCCTTCTTCAAGGCAGGACACAGTCAAGGGAGAGGAGGCTGGTGTAGCTGGGCAAGAGGACTCTGACTACCTTGCAGCACAGAGGAGAGGGCAGGAAGGGGCTGATGGGTAGGGTGGAATTTTAGAGTGGAACAGACATGAGGATGTGACCTCCAGACATTCTATCTGGGTGTGGCAGCGGGGAGTGAACTCTTTGCCCTAGGAGGGGGCCAAACTCACTCATTGTCTTGGGCTCTGACCTGAACTATGCTTGCTTGTCATGTGAGGGACAGAGGCATGACTTGGCAATCCCATGGTAGGTGTTTCACCAACAGTGATCAAGATTGTCCCTGTTATCCAAGCATGGAGGGGTGGAAACTGGAACAGGCAACCCAAGCCACCACTGCTTGGGCACCCTACCGTCTGCATAGCTTTGCCTCCTGGCCTTGTAGCCCTGCCCTGTGGATTGGGTACATAATTAAAGGAATGGAGGTTTCTTAGTCTTCCAGGGCTGGATGAGAGGAATGGCTCCTCTCCCTGCTTTCTCCTGCTGTTACCTGGGTTGGAGTCATTTCTGAGCACTGCCTGAGGTGGGGTGGACAGGCCTCCTCCTCAGGGATTCCATCCAGACCCTAGGTGAAATGTCCCAAGAGCCTGGGGTGGGTAAGACATCTTACCCACTAAGTTCAAACTGGGAGGGTAAGAGAAGAAAGGGTTGTGAGGCCTTGGGGCCGCTCTCACCTAAACTGAATCCATTTTGAAGGAATCCGCCCCTGCCTGGCTGAGGCCCAGCCCTGATTGTCTGCACCTTCATCTGTCATCTGTCCCAAGGAGGGGCAGGTGCTAGCAGGTCTGGCTTGTCTGAAAGTCAGAAAGGAGGATGAAGTCAGGCTGGTGGGAATCCTGGCCTGGACCTGGGCAGGCTCCTTAACCCCAAGTCTCCATGACCTCTCTTGCAGACATGGAGACATGAAGTGTATATGAGGGTGCTCATATACCTGACGCCACACAAACAGGCCTTTCAGAGGTACAGGAGTGTCTGAAGGCAGACAGCTACAGGATTCTACAGAAGGGACTGCCCTTGGAGCAGGCAACAGGCAGGGACACTTGCAGGCCCTGAATTGAATCCACAAATATTCCCAGACATACCCTGAGAAGTCGAGTATATTGTCTGAGCCATTTGAGGTGGACTTGCTGTCATCTGCTGCCTCCCCAAGGCCAATTTCAGGCCTCTGAACATCCATGCTCAGGATTAGACTTTAAGAACAAGGTGGTTCATCTGGCTTGGAGCAGCCCTGAGAGGCCAGAGTGGCAGCTGATGGCTGGAGGGGGAATGTGGACAGGTAGTGTCCAGTAGGAAATGGGTTAAGACTTATAGCCTCAGAGTGTCTGGGATTCTAAGAGTGGTTCCTTCCCAGCAGCCAGGGCTGGGGAATCCCTTCACAGAGCACTTGCTTCCTCCTCTGCTCCCAACAGCCCTGCCAGGAACAGGTGCTGGGCACAGAAGCCAGATGTAGGTTCTGAGGGAGTAAGCCAGTAGGTCACACTCTGTCATCATCCGGTAGTTGTGTGGGAAAGATGCTGTGCCTCCCAGGCCTCTGGGCCTTCAAGATGGAGCATCTGTGTGGTGTGCTGCCTTGTGGGGAATGTGGATCCAGGTGTGCTCCGTGTGCATGTGAGTGGCTCAGGAACATCTCCCTGCTTTTGGATACCCTTGCCCTCATTTGAGCAAATACAGGCCCTTGTCACTGAGGTCTGATGGTGTATGTGTCCCCGGACATGACAGACCTACAGGTGGCTGAGCCAGTACAAATGTGAAGGGGCATGTGGCTGTGGCTGTGTGTGGGGCCCAGTGCTGAAAATACGTGATCACATCCTAGCTGTGGAGTGGAGGGGGACCGGTGAGCCTTTGCTCTCAGCTGCCCTAATGCCCATTCTCTGATCTGCTCAAATGTTGATAAGCATTCACAGCTCACCCAGCATTTCAGTGGCTGGAAAGTTCTCCGAATAGTGCCTGGCATGCATAGTCATTCTATTACCAGGGGCATGGAGACTAGGGCAGCCCCTGGCAGGCCGCAGCAGGAGAGGGTGCCTGGCACTTTACCCTTCCCTTGTTAGGTTCCCAGATATGAGCATCTGAGAGTCTTGCCTTCTGGAAAGACACCTATGAAGGAACAAAGTCTAAGGGTTGGTAGAGAGCCAGCAGGTAACTAGGGGGCGGGCTTAGGACTAAGCACTGTCACCAGCCCCAGAGCTGGGAGAACTTCCTCGCTGGAAAAGTTCTGTGGGAAAGAGGGCAGCAGGCATTAGCCCTGCCATCTCCTGGCAGCCAGCTGGAGTCTTGAGCCCTCTTTAGGCTGGGGCAACTCGGGAGGTCCTTCTGAAAGGGCAGCCCTTCTTCCCAGGCCTGGGCTGCAAGCTGGTGGCAGCGCTGGGCACACAGTGTCCCTGGCACAGCAAGCAGTCCCCTGTACCACAAGGACCCATTTGTCCCAACTCCTGTGGTTCCCGAATCCTGGATGACCATGGCCTGCTGGGCACAAGGGCCTGGCTGTGGGTTCCCCTCACCCATAGCTTCTCCAGGCCCTGGCTGCCCCTTGGTGTGGGCTTCTCTGCTCAGGCCAACCTGCATCAGAACAACCTCTGCTTAGCCAATGGCCGGAGACCCACTCCCTAAAACTGCTTCTGGCCAGCCAGGAAGGAGGGAAAATCCTTGTGCTGAACCAGGGCTGACTTGGCATCCCAGGCAGGCTGATTTCTGGGAAGCACAGCGCTCTTGTTCTAAGGAAAAGGGTGCCTGCTTCCCAGAAAGCCTGGCTGCCGTCTCCCCACCTTCCTCTGCTGGCCTGCTCACCCTTAGTGTTTTGCTTCCTCTGGGGCCAAAAGACACCTCCAGGGGAGCAGGTGGTCAGACAGCGTCCCTCCCTCCTCCGTGGAGCTTTCCTAATATTGAGGAATTCTGAACAGAGTCCAGTCATTTGGAAGCCAAAGGAACCACCAGGACCATCAGATCGCCGTTCATGTAGGTACTCACAAGTCTACCATGCCTGGTGAGCCAGGAATAGAGCTCCTGTCCTCCAGGGGCTGGTACCCAGTCCTCCCTTCCAGTTTTGGAAGGAGGGAAGGCTGTAGGTTGACACAGCGGTATCAGTGTGTGTCCTGCATGATGCAGGCGTACCTCCCCTTACCTGCGCATACTCATGAGACATTTCCACCTTCAAGCACACTCTGGCCATGGGCGTAGATGAGAAATGGGGCATTAGTAGCTGCTGTGCCCGTGAAGCTTAGGGTCCCTATCTTGTTGAGAATTTCCATGACCTCCTCTGTACATACCCTGTTCTGCACCCCCTACTGCATTCTCACTTTCTTTTTTTTTTTAAGATTTATTTATTTTATGTATATGAACACTGTTTTCATGCACAGCGGAAGAGGGAATCAGATTCTATTACAGATGGTTGAAAGCTACCATGTGGTTGCTGGGAATTGAACTCAGGACCTCTGGAAGAGCAGCCAGTGCTCTTAACCACTAAGCGCCATCTCTCCAGCTTGCATTCTCCTTTCAATCATGTGTTCCAAAATGCCCTAGGCTTACAGGGGCAGAGGTGGATTTTTGAGAGAAATTGTGAAACTTTTGTTTTTTGTTTTGAGATGGGGGGTCTCATGTAACCCTGGCTAGCCTCCAACTCCATATGTAGCCTCAGATCCTCTTGAATTCCCAAGACTTCTCCTGTCCCCAACTCCCAAGTGGGAGGACGATAGGTGTGTACCACCATGTCCAGTTTCTACATTCCTGTGGATTGAATCCAGGGCCTCATGCATGCTAGGCAGCACTCTATCAGCTAAGCAGCATCCCCAGCACTAAAGGTGGGGTTGTTTTGTTTGCTGACATATCACCAAATCTTGAACAGTGCCAGGCACCCAGTAGGTGCCAGGCAACTTCATTGGGCTGATGTGAATGCAGACAGCTGTGTGGCCCAGACCTACTGTTGTCTTAGGTAATCAGATCTTGCTGCCTTCCTAGTTAAGTTGAGAAACTGACAAGGTTCAGAAACAGTGGCATTTTTCACTAAAGCCATGTTGGTTACATTTTGCAAAGGTACCATGACTCTGAATTAGCAAAAATGCCTGGTTCTTCCCAGGGAAGACCAGCCCTGGGCAGCTTTGGGGCACCATTCTTCTGAACAAGTGGCCCATGTGAGGCCCTGTTCTTAGTGTTTCCACTGAATACTTCTTTTGAATGTATAGCCTGTCTGGGGCAGAGATTAGCTTTCTGTGGGCCAGGATCAACAAGGAAAAGACACCTACACAACCGTCAGGTGGCTCAGAATTTTGTCCGGATCCCAGCTCACAGCTGCCACTTGGATCTTTCCAGTTGGACAGAGGCCGTTTGCAGGACATCCTGGGGGCAGGCCCAGGCTGCAGGAGGCAAGCTAGCCCCAGCTGCCATGGAGAGGAGCTTCAAGCTCTTGGCAGTGCTTGATCCTGCTGGGCCCAAAGCCAGTGGGAGTGGCCAGGGCAAAGCACTGATTCTCAGATCCTCCCCTTCTTGGCAGCCCTTGTGACTCAGTGGTCTGGTGGAAGGCCCGGCAACGGGCAGCCAAAGCAGGGGAGCCCTGCGGTTAGCCGTGTCTCTTATGAGGTGTTGTCGTGCTTGGGGCCCCGGCCTCAGCTGCCAGCATGAGCCCAGTCCCCCTAGACTGTTTGCAGTTTCCACATGCTAGGGCAGGTGTGGCCTGTGCTCACTGCGCTCTAGGCCTCCCCAGTCCAGAGAAGGAGAAGGCAACACCTCATGGCTCTTTGAAGCTTCCTATAAGTCACTTGGAGTCCCCTCAAAAAGCGGGAAGTCCCTGAGAGGCTCACCCTGCCCACAGAACACTCTGGAAGGACAAAGGCACTCTTCCCTTTGTAAGAAAGGCAGGGGCTGTGGGAGGAGAGGCTGGGAGCATCAGCTACAGCCAGCAGCACTGGCTGACTAGCTCTGCTGTGTGGCTATGAGGGAGCCTTTCTGCCTGGCATATGATGGTGATTCAGTGATGCCCACACTGGGTGGTTTTTGTAAGTGAGGGCACCCTGGAATCACTGAACTGAATTGCTGCATGAGTGGAAAAGATTTTTTTTTCAGACCTAACAATTATGGCTCTAGGCACTAAGCAGGTTAGGGATAGTGGTTAGGGGAAATGGCAGCGAGTATCCTAACTGAGGCTTCGTCCACTTGACAGACCGCTCCTCTCAGTGACGTGGACCTCGCAGCCCTACACCTGTCAGTGCCACCAGACATAAATATCTTCTGATCTTTAACTTGCTTCAGAGTAGAGGAAAGCAGGCAACCCTGGGTACTGAATGGGTCTGAGCATCACCTCAACCTTGGTATTGACATGCTATGTGACCTTAGGCAGATTGTTTGCCCTTTTTGGGCTTCCCTGTTCCCAGCTTTACAATGAAGAATGTGACTTCATTGGTGAATGTGGCTTCAGCAGTCTGGTTCAGGCTGAGTAGGAAGTGTTTTGTGTTCATTGAGAAGTACTAAACGCAGGGCCTGACTGGGAACCAGGGCTTCTGGTTCTACTCCCACCTCCAAGCCCTCTGTGGGTAAATGTTGCCTTTGGGCTGCAGAGTGCAGATGCTGGCTGTACCACAGCCTTTTGGTCAGAGCTGAGGTGTACTCCCCTAAGCCAATGCATACACTCTCCCTAGTCCCAGCAAAACCAATGCAGCACCTGTTGAGTAGCTTGAGGAGGGGCCAGTTCCTGGTGTGTATCATGTGTGAGTATAGAGGGGCTGTCTCCTCCCTCCCCCACAGGACCCCAAGTATCAGGTTAGCAGGCAGCAGGAAAGAAGAGGTGCAGGGCCATGGCTCCAGTCAGCCTCCTGGACAGGATGTGATATCCAGTAAACAGCTTCTGGAAGTCACCACTAAGCTGAGTCACAGCTCCTAGCGACAGCCACTAGCTGTTTATAAACAATGGGTTTTACTCTTCAGGGCCTGCCCCCACCTTTGAAGGGTGGGAAGACACTCCCCCAGTGATAGTACCTCCGAGAAAAACACTAGTACCACAAGTTACAGTCAAGGGACGCCACGCAGGCTTATGTGAGTGGCAGATACCTTAGCCCAGGGCCACTGGTATACAGAACATAGCAGATAGCGCAGGTGTCCTGAGGGAGTGGGCAGGAGCCTCATATACACCAGTGTGCAGGCAAGGGTGGTACACTGTTCCTGTGGCAGGGGCTAAGGGTTCACTGCCTATCTTCATACCAAGCCCCCAGAGCCTACTCTTGTGGCTCCGGAAGCTCCTATGGTCAGCCATCCTTGCTCCAGGCAGTGACAGTGACAGTGAAGTGTCACGTGGCCCTGGAACAAAGGGCCTGCTCTCCCAGGCCAGCCTGTGGCTGGGTGGGGCAGGGAGCGTGTGGATGGGAGGAGGGGCAGGAGCCTATCGCCCCTCCCTCCTTCTGGTCCCTCCCCCTGGAACCCCAGCTTTAGGAATGGCAGCTGGTCTTTCTGGTCCTGTTCTTTGACCTGGCTGTGACTCAGACCCTCCAGCCCTCTCTGCCGGCTCAGTGTTACTGCCCCAGGCAGTCTAGCCCGAGGAGAATAGGGATAGCCCCAGGATCAAGCCCTGCAGCCCAAGCTAGAGGCTGTGGCATGATGGGGAAATGAGGGTACTCGGCCTGGGGGATGCTCGGAGGGATAGAGGTGTTGGGCAATAAGTGTGCATCAGAGGCAGGCATTGCACAGGCCTGGTAGTCAGGAAGTCCATATAAATGCTTGTCCGTCAAAGGCACTAACACAATACCATTGCCCTCCTGTTCTCTTCCTGCCAGGCCTCTGTGAACCCTGAACAGGTTCACATCATAGGATACCCCTTCCTCACTGCTAAACCAGTATCAGCCAGTGCTGATGGTTAGGTGGGCAGTGTAGGAGAGAGGCCAACATGGAGGAAGCATGGGGAGGTGGGGTGCCCAGTACATGGAACAGAGAGCCCTGCTAGGAACTTCAGGGGAAAAGGACCAGAGTCGAGGTAAGCCAGCTTGCCTTCCCCTTAGCCGTTCCTTCCCAGGGACCAGATTGTCCTGGGAACACCCTCCTTTTTAACATCTTTTACATCAGTGGATATTTCAGAGTTAGTGCTGGAGACCCAATTACCAGGCCACACTGAGTGCTGGGCACACCCCAGATGCTCATTTGGAGCTTCCTCTGCAGTATGGAGCCCAGCACTTCAGTTGTCCAGGCACTGTGCACTCTGTTCTCTTGTGTCCAACACTTCTGTGTCCCCAGGAGAATTGGTGCATCTTATGCTTAGTGCGCCAAGTTGGCCCTGCCAAGCTCTTGTGACATCTACCAGTGCCATTGGTGTGTGAGGCAAAACAGATGACACACACATATCCTGAGAGAGTGGGGAGCTGCTGTGAGCCTAACACATAGTAGGTTTGCAGTACCTGTGATGTGAGCCTATTTCACATATGAGAAAATGAGGCCCAAAGCCTTGGGGAGGGGGTCTCTTAGCCTTGGTTCCTGTCTCTGCTTGGTGCTGCCTCCTGTAGGACCTGCAGCACAGCCCATACCACACTGTCTCTGGACTTGTTTCCTCGTCTGGGAAGGGAGAATGCGATGTGTATATAGAGACTTTCAAACTTGGGTCTAACCTCCCACCCCATCCCCAGCCTAAGTCATTGGCTCCAGGTCCCAGAATCCTGAGCTGGCTGATTTATAGCCTATGGGCACTGCTGTTTCTCAAAGGTTAGGGCTGAGTGTCAGAATTCAACAGAAGCCAGAGATGACACCTGACCTCCAGGGGACAGTTGACAAAGGGCAAGAAGTATGCCTGCTGCACAGCACCTGGGGCAGCTGGAATTGGTGTTCTTGTGTCACAGTGGCCTAAGAAGCTTGCTCTGAGTGGTAGGCAGCTGAGAACATGGGGAAGAGCTGGCAGAGGCCTCATTAAGAGCGTGGCCAGGCAGATGAGGACTTGGGAACCTCTTCTGGATGGGACAGAAACCAACAAGTAAAAGGATTTTAATAGAGAGATATGAGTGTGGGGAAACAGAGGAATGGGCATGTCAGCTGCAGGGCCCCTGGGACCCTCTGGCCTTGGTTCTTACATGCCTGCCCAGTCTGCACTGACCCCATCCCCTCCCCCAGAATACCCTTCTGCATCCCTAGAGAATCCCCACCCCAAGGTCCCTGAAATTCTTTGTTCCATGAAATTCTTCTGTAGAGCCCTCTGGTGAGTTTAGGGTACAGATCTCACCACGAGGCTGGGGGTGGGAGGGGAGGGGCAGCAAGAGGTTAGATTCAAGTTTGAAAGTCTGTATACTTTCTCCCATCACAGATGACAAACTGAACTCCAGGGACAAGTGTGGTGTGAAGTGTGCCTGCAAGTCCTTCAGGAAGCAGCACCAAGCAGGGACAGTGAACCAAGGCTTGGCACCCCCTCCCCAAGGCTTTGAGCAACCCATCAGTCAGTCACCTTGCACATCAGGGCCATTGAAAAAGGGTGTGACTTGCTCAGAGGGCGAGCTGGGATGCTGGCGCTGGCGTGACTCAGTCTGGATGCTGGTCTTGGTCACCCCCACAGGGGATGGACAGGCCTCAGATGGAGCTGTAGATTCACTAGCCACCACCCTTACTTCCCAGCTCTTCAGTGCTGGGTGCCCAGCCCAGCGTCCTCCATTTTCAACCTTGGGCTGGACGCTAGCCCAGCCAGGGTCCCAGGTGGGTAAAGTTGCAGCCTGGCCTCTGCCTAGCCTTCATCCTGGGATTGGTAGGCCTTGTATCAGCTCTGGATGCAAATGGAAACAGCCTGTGGGCACAGATATAGGAGCCATGAGACCTCATGCAAGTTCCTTCTTCCCCTGACCCCGGTTCTTCTGTGTGCCAAATGGGGGTGTTCAGCCTGTTTAGTGGCTCCCAGTGTTTGTTTTACAGTAAAATTGGGGAGATGGTGGTAAGTTGTTCCTACAGCCTAAGACACCAACTTCACTGCTGCCCTTCTCCTTACCAGACAATCGCCCTAACTAGTTTTCTATGATCTTTTTTCTGAAATGTTGGCAATGGTTGTGCTCAATTTTTACCACCCTACTTGGTGACATGAGCAGCTAATAGTACTGGCTTAAAATGAAGTATTGCGCCTGGCATGGTGGCATAAGGCACCATCTCAAAAGAAAAGAAGACCACACCAGGTTCCGGGGACAGCTGTGAGTTTGGTAGAAAGGCTTCTAGAGTGAGTAAGCAGGGCTTCCCTGCTTCCTCCAGAGCCCTGGCTTAAGCTCACTTGGTGCTTTGACCCTCATGTGGAGACTTCTGGGCCCCCAAAGGAGATCAGTGGGAATGAGGGCTTGGGGAAGCCAGGTTGGAGGAGGGAGCTGGATCCACCTAAGAGGTGTAAGCTCTGGCTAGGCTACTGGGCCAGCCCAGAACGGAGCCCTAGCCTCATCCTTGCTTGCTCTGTGGCCTGGTACAAGCGGGAATTCCTGGCCCTGCCCGTCACAGCAGCAGGTATGACAGCCACGCAGGTGACAGCAGGCCTAGACACTCCTGGGGCTCAATTCCACCAGGGCAAGCAGGGGACAGGCACATTATTCCAAAGCCTGCCAGAGAGCCCACTCCCCCACTTCCCTCCCTACCATGGCCCGGGAAGCAGACCGGGTCCATGCCAAGCCTGCAGTGCTCAGGGGGAGGAAGGGCTCAGTGTTCTTTGCCTGTGTCTCGGTGGTGACTGCCAGACGGTGGGCCATTGCCCGCCACACCGCTCCCCGAACTCCCACTCCTTCAACACCTTGGTCGGCACCCCTGCTGGCACCCACTACGGAGGTGAGTGTTTAAGGAAAGGCTGTGGGGTCACAGCCAAGACCTGGCCTGGGCTGTGGGAGTTGGCACCTTGGGGCTCCTTACTCTACTTGTCAAAACTGGTTGAAGGAGTTTGGTTAGAAGCACCAGGAGGCTCTGTCTCCTGTACCCAGTGTCTTCATGGAGGCCTGGAGTGCCCATAATACCTGTGTGTGAGCTCTGGCTAGACACCTGTCCCTGGCAACAGCAGACAGAATGTCTGTGGGCTGTCACAGAGCGTGTGCTGGATGGTGCTTCTCGGATTACCTGGGCTTGTGTGTCTTCACTCCCTGAGAGCTGGCTGGTATGTTGTTGTTGTCATTGTTTTGTTAGTGTCTCCATTTTTCTGGGAGAGGAACACCAGAGGGTCTGAGTGTATAAGAGGAGAGCAGGGCTGGCATCCTGCTGACCACCCTCCAGGAAAGGGAGAAAATGGGTGCCTGATGCGAGGGCCTTTCTAGGGTGTGATGGGCACTCCAACTGTGGGACAGATGTAACTGCCTCCAGGCTTAGAGACTGATGAGACTGTGGGACACAGGGAGCTCTCTCGGTGCCTTCATCTACCATACACGATCAGTGGCTCCCTTGACTGCTCTGAGCAGCTCACATAGGAGGCCCAACAGCTTTGCCCTCTTTCTTGTCCCTTCTCTTCAGCTTTCTGTCTGGGGCTCACCTGTGAGTCTTGGCTTCCATTTCTGTTTGTATGGGTCCTCACTGGCTTTTTCCTCTGCCTCCACCTACCTCACATGGCACCTGTAGCATTACTGGTCCCCAGGGTTGACAATGACCTCTCAAGGTCACAGTAGGGCCGCAGTGGGTATTTTGTCACTGGGGGGGGACGGGACAGTCATCAGTATGGCCTTGAGTCTTGCTCCTTAAATAATGCTTCTCATGTTACCATGCAGACTGGTCTTTGCCACCTCTTAGTGTAACCAGCTGCAGTTGAGCTGGTGGGATAGAGAGCCACAATCTAGGGTACCCACTTCCTGAGGCCCTGTGAGGCTGATCCAGCATTCATGTATCCTTACATGGGCCATTTCCATTGCCCCAGGTTTGATGTCGTTTCACAGTTGTTTAGTGTGCGTGTGTGTATGTGTGTGTACACAGACAATTTTTTATTATTTTTAATTATATTTAGATGTGTGTGTCTGTGTATGGGTGTGTCCATTTGCTATCAGAGGTATCAGATCCCCTGTAGCTGGAGTTAGGGCCACTTGTGGATGCAGGGAACTCAACTCAGGTCCTCTGCCAGAGCAGTGAGTGCCTTTAACAAGCAAACTGTCTGGTCACCCCTCTTATTTATCTATCTATCTGTTTATTTATTTATCTATCATTCATGTTGTTATGTGCATGCAGGTGTGATGTGTATGGGCATGTGTATCACAGTGCCTGTGTAGCAGTCAGGAGACAACTTGGTGGAGTTGGTCTCTCCTTCCTTCCAATCCCTGGAACTTAGCTGGTTTCCAGAGATTGCTCTTAGACAGTCAGACCTACACTGTCTGGCAGCGAGCCTACGCCTACTGAATTTTAGGCTGACCTTGTTCAGTTTTCTTTGGGCAGTAACTCCATGTGAGGTCAGAGATTTGGAGTAGTGATGTCACATCCCTCCACCCAGTGTGACCTCCTGGGGGAGTTGATACTTCAGTTCCCACCTCCAGCATGTGGAGAGGCCCCTGGAGGCTGCAATGGCTCAGGGTAGAGCCAGGCCTGCCCCACTGTGCTAGCTGCACCCACTCTGGCCCAGGTGCGTCACCTCCTGCCAAGATGTGTGCTCACACGCCCACACAGGGCCACCCCAGAACCCAGGCAGGCCAGGAATGATGATGCCCTAGTCGGGAAATGACAGAGGAGCTGGGCTGGCCACACCCTAGCAGTGTCCTCCTCCCTCCATGGTCTCCAAATGTAGAACAACAGATGAGCAGGCAGGCCTTTACTTGCCAGCCAGAGGTGAAAAGTTTTCTGTTGTTTTGAACCAGGGTCCCGTTCCTTTTCCTAGGCAGGTAAATTCAAATTCATAATCCTTCAGCCTCAGTCTCCCCCAGTGCTGGGATTGCAAGGGTGTGCCACTGTGCCCAGAAAAGAGACAAGAGGATTTCTACCAGGGCCCAGCCTGGGTAGCTGTCCTCAGTGGCTGTGGCCCAGCTCAGGTGTGAAAAGGTGTTGGCTCATGTTTGTGGTTGGCCTGACATTGCCTGGTGTCCAGTTCTGGCCCTGGCTGTCTGCTAGTCAGCAGTTGTGGAATTGCACCCCTGGAAGCCAGTGCTGAGGTAGCCTGAAAGGACAAGTGACATCCTCACCAAAGTGGGTAAGGACTCACTGTCGTCCTAATTGAGGGAAGGCTCAGACGACTGGAAGCCCAGACTCCAGGGACCCTAGGCGGTTGTGCAGCTCATTTGTCTAGGAATCAGGGATGGTTGTCCAGGGGTCTGTGGCCCCAGGTGCCACATAGCTCCCACCCAGCCTCCAATGACATGCCGGAACACAGCTGGTATGGTCTGGCCACCCAGGTTTATGGGAGAAGCCCAAATTTCAGATTTTTATGTGAAATCACCTGACCTTTTACTGTTGACTCAAAAATTTAAAAACACTTCGCAGTCCAAACAAAACACATGTGTGAGGCACACTTGGCTTCTGGCCTCCAACTGTCAGTTCAAAGCCTTTCTCTTTGAGGAACATCCAACTGTTGGAAGGTCAGCATTGTTCTGGGGGGCTTGTTGTGCCCTCAGCAAGGGCCAGATACATTCCCAAGAGGGCTGGAAGCAGGATGAGGAAGGGGAGAGACCAGGTCCTAGTAACCTTCACTTGCAGAGTCGAGCAGTGCTGTGGGATGCCCCAAGTGTTGGGGTTAACATGAGCCTTGCATTTCAGACTCAGCCAAGGCCACTGGGCTGCCCCAGCCATTCTCATGAACATGTGGACATGAGGACTTAGTTTCCTAGATACCCACTCTCTGGGCCCAAGGCAGGTTCTACATACTGCTTTGTTCTAAGGATCCTGTGAGTGACTGGCTCTTTTAACTTTAATTATGGAGCAATCCCAGAGAGACCGAGGATAAAGAATATGGCATAAAGCTGCGACAATATCAGTTCACCCAAATCCCAGGTACATGGATCCAGCCATAGAACTTGACAGTAACCACCATACCATAGTGGCAGCTAAGAAACAATGTCCAAGACCAGGTGTCCATGTCCAGCCAGGCCTGGTGGCACACACCTTTAATCCCAGCACTCAGAGACAGAGGTGGGTGAATCTCTGAGTTTCAGGACAGCCAGAGCTAAGCAGAGAAACCCTGCCTCAAAAACAAAATAACAAAACAAAACAAATCAAAAAGAAGAAGCAACAATGTCCAATGCTGTCGCCATCAATATCCTGTAGTCTTCAGCTACCTAAGAACAATCCTCCTCTGAAAATATTAAAAAATTCTAGAAATAAATCTCTTGCTGCTCTGAGAAACATAATGAGCCTTTCCTCTCCACACCCTGCCCCTGACATGTCACCCCTTTGCCCACTGTACCCACTCTAGACACTCTATTTGCCAATCAGCCACTAGGCTGCCTGGGTCATTGCACCAACCTTTGTGGTACCAAACACAGTTCACCTATGGTTATTTCAGGATCCTGCTAGGCATCTTAGAATGTATCCCGCTCAGGTGAGAGGGGAGCCTTAGTTACTTAAGAGCCGCTTTGTTCAAATCAGGTTCACAAACCCACACACTGGCTGCTAACTCTTCTTTTTGCGCACTCCCCACCCCCGTATATTTTGTTAGCAAAACAGAAACCTGTCTGTTTGTCCTGCAGGCTGGATTTCTGTTGGTTGTAGGCTGGTGGTGTGTCTAGCATGTCCTTCTGACTCCTGTTCCCCCAAATGATGGTTAGATTTAGGTGTGAATTGCAGGAAGCTCACTTTGTGTGTCTGTATGCTCATCAGTGTCATGTCACATGTCCTTATCCCCTCTTTTAGGATGGCCCTGTCCTTGGTAAGGGATCTATCCTGTAGCTTGAGGCTAATCCTGAGGGGAAGCTTAGGAGGCCTTGGGGGAGGGCTTTGCTTTCTGAGAAGCATTTGGAAAGTCACAGCTGGTGCTGAGGGTGCTCAGGGTGTCTGGGGATGCAGGGTCCAGGACACCAGGCAGTATGCTGTCTTCCAGCTTCCTCCTCTTCACAAAGAACATGAGGACACTTACCGTGGTGAAAAGGGGTTAGAGTAAAAAAAGGGTTTGGGCTGTGGGAGCTAGGGGTTTCTGTGTGTCTGTATGTTTGTTTGGGTGTCTCTGTGTGTTTGCCTACACATGTGTATGTCTGTGTTTCCATATCTGTGCATGTGATATCTATGAACAGACTTTCCAGGAGGGAAAATGCAGAGTGCAGAACAAGACAGGAGAGGAACTTGGAAAAACAAGTGGACAGCACCCAGAAGGGCCTAGCAGTTGATGGGACCTCCACCTCTCTGCCAGCGAGATGGGAAGCTGCACTGTGATTAACTCCCTCTCCAGCCTCCTTGGGACCCCCCCCCCCTTGGAGGCTGGAGGGGTGGTGCGTGGGGACTAAGTGTCCAAGAGAAGCTGCCCTTAGAAAGAGGTAAGAAAGCCAGAGAGAGCAGGGACAGGCAACAAAGCTGAGCTGCTGCCGGGTCCTTGGCCCAGGGATGGGCTTGGGAAAAAGCCCACAAACTGTGTGGAAGCTACTGCCTTCCTGTCTTATACCTCCCGCCACCTGGCCTTCCCCAAACCAAATCTGCCTATCTTTTTCTTAAATCACATCACTGGAGCCTGCTCATAAAAATACTTTAGGACAGTTAGAAATTTCAGAGAAAAAAATTAAGTCTTGGGGCTAGAGAGATGGCCCAGCATGTAAGAGTACTTAACTGTTCTTCCAGAGGACCTGGGTTCAGTTCCCAGCACCCACATGGCAACTTACAGAACCCTCTTTGTTCCCCTCAGCACCAGGCACATATGTAGTATACACACATGCATGAAAAATAATCGAACACATAACTTAATGCTTAAGCCTTTAGAAAGTATACAGCCTCACCTAGAGGTAACTAGCATTTCTTTTGCACAGTATATCTATCTAGTTTTTGTGTGGCTCTGGTGCTGAAACTGAAAGCTGTCACCTCTCCCAGTGGGGCTTGGACTGGATGCCAACTCCCTTCAGACACTCAGCCCAGTCAATACTTCACCATGCTCTTCACCATGCTCTGGTATATGAGCACATAGCTGGTGACCTCATGACTCGCCGCCCCCCCACCCACACCCCCTTCCCCCCTCACACTCTTGGAGGAAGTAAATTTTCATTACCCGTACTTTCCAGTTGAAGAAACTGAGGCTACAGGGCTAGGGGCTGTGGTTACTGGAATTCCTGGGAGGTGGATCTGATTTCAGCAAAACAGCATCAGGGGCACGCCCACGCAACACACAAACTGCATGTGCGCGCATCCACCAGTCTTGACAACTGAGCAGAGGCTCGTGATGACACGCCCCTTCTAGAGCCCCGCCCCATCAGCCCCCGCCCCCAGCTGACATCAGCGGGGCCCGACCCTGGGCGCAGAGCTCAGCAGCGCGGAGCCGCGCCGGGCCGGCCCCGCGCCCGCGCAGCCCCCCGGTTTCGCGGCCCGCCGGCCACTCGCGCCACCGCCAGCCATCCATGGTGCAGCGCATGTGGGCCGAAGCGGCCGGGCCCGTAGGGGGCGCCGAGCCGCTGTTTCCCGGTTCGCGGCGCAGCCGCAGCGTGTGGGACGCCGTGCGCCTGGAGGTGGGCGTCCCCGACAGCTGTCCGGTGGTGCTGCACAGCTTCACGCAGCTCGACCCGGATCTGCCGCGCCTGGAGGTGGGTGTGCAGGGTGGCCTGGGGCCCAACATCCTTTGCAGCACTGTATGGGGGTGGGGGATTCCTTCCGCAGAAATCCCCCTACTGCACCAGCCTCGCGACAGAGAGCTGGGCATCACAGCTCCCAGCACACCCACTGCAGAAGTTAGGGATCAGAGCTGAATTTCTGTATCCCCCTCAGTTCATCCCTGTGTCTGCTCTTCCCCCCTCCCCATCACGGGTGTGACAGCCCCAGGCCTCGCCATCAGGCAGACTTTTAAGATCATCCCCGTTGCCAGTGTTCACATCCCTGGTGCGTGAATGTTCCAGCCATCAGGGCCTGGCCTTGTTTCACATCCTTGTCAATGAGGCTTGATGACACGAGGAAGCCACACAATATAGTGGACCAGCAAATAGTTGGGGTGGCACAGTCCTGGACTCTTCCAGAGTTGAGCAGAACCTCAGGATAGCCATCACTGAATCAGACAGGTCTAATGACTGGGGAACATCAAGGCTGCTCAGAAGAGATAGTGGAAGGAAGGGGTGGTCTGATCTCCAGCATGTTCAACCAGGTGTTCAGTTAGTGAGAGGTCAGGGCTCCACTGTGACCTGTGATTCATTTCTGCCTGATTAGAAAATGTGCCGACACCCTGACTTTGTAAGAGGAGAATTCAGGGAAGGAATTGTTTGCCTTTATGTATGGCAGGAGGTGGGAGTAATAAATGAGTGTAGGAACTTGTTTCTTGTGTGTCCTCGGCAGGAACACCCAGCAGCAGCCTCTGCCTCCCACTTTAGTGTATGCGATAGTGGAATCCCAAGGCTGCCCCGCATCCTGCTCTGCCCAGAGAAGGCCTGGACAAAGCGTACATGGGAGCTTGTGGTCAGGGAACCCCCCTGGCCTGGGAGGCCTCCCAAGCTTGGCAGGTGTCCCAAGTCAGGGATCTCATTCACCCAGTGGTCTCATCCTCATGGCGACTGGGGAGGGACTCCGGGAGCATGGTAGTGGGCAGCCCGCCACCATCCCTGCACCCATCTGGCTTTCATTATGTCTGGCAGAGACTCTGGCTTTGTGTGCCTAGAAGGGCCTGGCCTGATCACTCACGGAGGGGGAGTCAGGCTTCTCTCTGGCTCTGTCCTTCTGCATCCCTGAGAACCCCTTGTGACAGGTTGAAGGGTTCTGCCCCTGCACAGGCTGCTGCTGTTGTAGCCTCCTCTGCCCTCCCTCTCCAGGCCTCTGCTGTCACTGTTTAGAAATCAGAAGGGAAGCTTCTGGCTAGGGCAGGAAAACCAGGGTCCTGGCAGGAGAGGAGGCCACAGCCGGAAACTGAACACAATGACCATTTACTATTTGTCTGGGGGAGGGGGCCAGGGAAGTCCCTGTCTGTTTTGCCAATAATTCCCTCCCATCCCCATCCTGAGGCTGACTTCCTGGTGGCAGTCCCGGGTCCAGAAATGAAGCTGACCCGCTCGCATTCCCTGCACTCTCTGGAAAACATCAAACTGTCTCTGCCTTTCCTCTTCCGTCATTGTTTCCATCAGCCTGGGGTTGCCAGATGTCCTCACACATTTGGGCATCTGCCTGCCATTTCAGTTCTAAGTCAAGGCATCACTGACCTAGCTTGACCTGGTGCAGGCTGCTTTCTGGAGGTCATGAGGTCTATGCTCCCACAAAAGGCAGGCTTCAGCTTCATCCTGGCGAGAGTGGTTTGTGGATATGTAGCACTTACAGGCAGCAGGCAGTACCCTGTCCTCCTGGCTCACACAGATCTCCAGTTTAGATGCCAGCACCATCTGCTAAGGTGCTAGAGGCCAGAGAGAGTCCCTGACCTAGATAAATATGCTGCCAGGAAGGGTCGCAGACAGGACTTCAGCACAAGCTGTGTTCCCTGGAGTTCCGGGTTGGGGTGCCTGCTGCATGTAAGAGCTGGAAGCAGGACGAGGCAGAGATGGCTGATGGACAGCAGAGGCCAGCCAAGGTTGTGGATGGAGCTTGGCCCAGGCACTGCAGAAAGCCTTGGTTAGATGAATATGGCGAAGCCTGTTTACAGTCCAGAGGAAGGTGAAAGTACCTCAGATTTTGAGACCCTGGGAACAGTGGAACCAGGGGCTTAGCATAATAGCTAACAGCCACTAGGGCTTAGTAGAAGGGCCTAGGCTAAATAATTTGCATACATTTTGTCCTTTGTGAGGATCAGTGCTATTAATAGCCCATTTAACAAATGAAACAACTAATTAGATTGCACAGTCAACATGCTGGTCAGAGGCAGAGGCCAGGCAGGCTTCTTTGGCAACTTGCCTATGATGCCTGAAGGCTGTGTGGGTTGGATACACTGAAGAGGGGCCTTCTCCCTCTCGACTGTCTAGTCTCTCGATCACACTGTGTGCAGCTCTTAGTTTACCCCAGGGTTCTTTTGTTCCCTTGACACTGGAGACCCAGAGACGTGTGTGTGTGTGTGTGTGTGTGTGTGTGTGTGTGTGTGTGTGTGTGTGTGTGTGTGTGTGTGTACAAGATAATCTTGCAGAGGTACTTCCTGGCTGATTCTGAAAGGGCAGCCTTAAGGAACTTTAGGGCCTGTTATATTTGTGAGGGGACTAGCTATCACAGCCATGCCCCCAGGATCCCCTTGTCCTGTTGCTTTACTCAGAGGCACAGTAGGAGAGGATGAGGAGGCCCAGATGGCTGGCACTGGTCTTCTGTCTTCAGTCCAGGACCCCGAGAAAGACTTGCTGGCCCATTTCCTGAGAGCCTTAGGGCAACTCTGGAGCAGAAGGACCCAGATTGTTAGTAGGGTAGGAAGAGGAACTGACTTTCATGAGGTGCTCAGTTTTCAGGCCTGTGGATAGATCTCTTAGCCCTCAGCTCTGAGGAGGCTCATGGAGGGGCTTCAGCTACACTCTGAAGGGTCTCATAGTTCGTTACCTCTCCTGATCTGGACTTCTGATGCACTCACTAATGCTATGTTATCAGGCATTCACCTCAGTGGGGTGAGTCTTTCAGCCCAGTGAGAGTGATTGCATCCTAACACAGCTGAACTTCCAAGCAAACTCAGTTCTGCAGAGAAAGGACAGCCTAAGGGCTGCTCCCTGAGCAGGTCATGGGGACCAGAACTGCTGGGCCATGAGTATTGTGTTGGCACGAACCCTTTCTTTTGGTGCCTTCGCCTGCAGGCGTTGTCCTGCAGTCACACCTGCAAGCCTTCTGTTCTTTTTGACCCCAGAGGCGCAGAGCATGAGCTCCATGGGGAAGACAGCGGTGCTGGAATGCCAGCTAGGCCCCTAGTTTCTTCAGCTAGAAAATGGACATGATGCTAGTTACTCTTTGAGTTCTGGATAGACCGAGTGAGACCAACAACATGACAGGTGTAGTCCACAGAGCCCCGCAGTGGCCACCGTTAGTCTTTCTGACAGTGACAAGGTCCAAACCTCCTGAATGCCTGGGCTCTGGGCTTCTGGAACATGTGACCTGGCACTTGCGACTGCCCTCAGCATGGCCATTCCCCAGGACATTTCCTTAAGCCTCACCTGCCTGGCTACCTTTCCACCTGCTGGGTAGCCTGAGGAAGTCATTTCTGTCTCCAGCCCCTCCCAGCATCTGTGTACTGTGGCTGAACCCTGCCCTGATGTTGTGTCTCTGGCAGAAGCAGCAGCCAACTTTGGGTGTGTCCCTTTAGGCCAGGGATCAAATCCTTGTCCTACCTGCTGTTTCCTGGCTCTACCTGAGTGGGCCTCTACCTGTCCCTACCTGGCTGTTCCCTCATCTACCAGGTAGCATACTGGAAGAGTTACATACACTGAGTATACAAAGGACCTGATCCAGAAAGTGCCCAAGTAAGCTGGATGGCATGCTCATGGTCAGGGGTGTGGGTCTGAACCTTCAGCTAGGTCTGCCTCATACCTTGTGAGGCCTGGGTCTGGCAAATGGACAGCAGGAAGGGTGGACAAGGCTATGGGTTGAAGGGATGGGTTTCCCTTCCCCCACTTGAGCTTAGTTTTCTTTCCTGAAATGCTAACTTGGCAATAGCAGGACTCAGGCTAACAGGAAATGTTCCTGGGGAACTAAATCTGACTTCATGGGAGCTCCTCACAGGGCCAAGACTTTACTTTCTGAAGTCTTAGTGCTCCCTCACTTGTCATGGCAACCAGGTACCTTGTACAGTCTCTTGTACAGGCTGCCTGTGTGGGCTTGGGTACCACCTAGGGCTGCTGTGAGGGCTTAGCATCTAGGATATCCACCTGGTGCTAGAGCTGGAATGGAGGACTCTAATGCTTGGTGTTTTAATTTTCCCTCCTCTACTGGGGCTCATGGTATAAGAGCTGAACCAGGTCCTGGACCTGAGAAGTCTTGGATCCTCACCTCATCCTGGATGATGTCTATTTGGCTTTTCCCCTGGGCTATGGTTTCCACCTCTAAAATGGGAAGGGTGCTCTCCCACTATGGACAATATCAGCCTGAGCTTTCTGTCCCTGTTCTGGAAGCTCCTTTCCAAGCTAGGGCCAAGAGTGAGTGAGCTTCCTTCTGGGTCCGGTAGCCCAGGTGGTCCTCTGACAGGTGTTGCTCTCAGACATCATCAGTTCTTGTGGTATACCAGGTGTTCTCCACTAACCTTACTCAGCTGCACTCTGTCCCCTGTTAGCTGTTGCTGTTCTCCCAGCCCACAGCCAGCTCACCTTGCCAAGCTGGGGGTTCAGATCCTTTCTGAGGTAGTCCAGGGTCTAGTCCTGAGGGCCCTGTGTATTCAGAGCTGTAGGGGGCCTGCAATAGGCCTGCTAGACCTAGTGACTCAGTGGCCCTGGTCAGCAGCACAGGCAGGCGTGCTGAGGTCCCTAAAGGTTTGGATCTCCCTGCCCCACAAAGTAGACTGAGCCCCTGCATATGTAGAGAGAAGCCAAGATCCTATGCTCCAAACTCCTCCATGTCTGCCAAGGCTTCCTAAAGCAGAGGCAGCCAGTGTTTGACTGGCCCCCCTCTCCTCCCCCGCCCTGCACGCGCACACACGCGCACACACACACACAAACACACAGCGCTCTTCAGGGAGAGATGATAGGCCTGTAGTCCGCAGTGGGCCCCTTGCTACTTGCTGTTCTGGGCTTGGCCTGCTGCTCCCCTTCTCTTTTAGCTGGGGACACACACTCTGCTGGGCTGCTACCCTGAGAACATTGATCAGGTGACACTTACCCAGCCATGTTTTCTCTCACCATTCTGGGAGCTCTGGGCTAATCTCACGAGACAGTGGCTGTGGGGGCAACTCGCTCACAGGACTCTTTGACCCTCCAGCAACTGACCAGAGTGCAATAGACACAGCTGCCAGCTTCATCCCAGGGCCCTGGGGGCCTTGCACATGCAGGGGGGTGGGGTGGGGCCGGGGGATGATCCTCCCTAAGGACACAGCCAACCATGTGGCATTCCTCCCTTAGCGCTCAGAGGTTTCCTGGACGCCTGCCCCAGGCAGACAAACATTTTTGCTGTATCAGCTGTTTACTGGGCCAGCTTACCCCCTCTTCTCCCTGGACTGCTTCAGTATTTCTGGAGCATGGCACTGCCTACATGGGCTGCTTGCTACAAAGTGGCCCAAGGTGGCCTTAGTTTACATGGTGCCTGCCCTTCCAACCTCAGAGGGACATGAGGACAGATACCTTAGACTGCCTAGAGAAGCTCTTCTCTGTTGCCTTCTAACCAGGCCTGGGGTGGCTCTGGCTTCTCTGGGTATCTGGTGCAAAGGTGCCCACACTCTGGGGTCTGTTCATTCCTGCAGTGATTGCTGGAAAGAAATGGAGTTCACGGGGTGAGCACCTCATGGCTGGAACAGTTTCCATCTGTGCAACAGGGTGTCCACTCCCCCAAAGGAGGGCATATGTCTGTACCCCACCCCCATCCAGCTGGCAGAATGGCCGCCCTCAGATGGGGGAAGAGTGCAGGGATCACATGATACTTCCACAGGGCCCAGACCAGCTGCTGGGCTGTCAGTGGAGCCCAGAATTGAGGAAACCCTTGCTTTTTGAGCCCTGCTCAGAGATGGCTGCTGCTGCTTGCATCCAGGTCCTCCTGTAGGTTTGCCTGGCTAGGACACATCTCTGTCCAGTGGGTACCAATAAAAACTTGTTGTAAGGCCTGGTGGTGGTGGCACCACACCTTCGATCTAGCACAAGCAGAGGCAGGCAGATCTCTGTGAGTTCCTGGCCAGCCTGGTCTACAGAGCAAGTTCCAGGACAGCCAGGGCTACATAGAAAAACCCTGTCTCAAACAAACAAACAAACAAACAAAAAAACCTGTTGTAAACTGGCACTGTACCAGGCTCCTTGGGCTGAAATCCAGTGTCGTGTGATGGGAAGAGAGGGGTCAAGTGTGAGACCTGACTCTGCTGCTGATGCCAGAGGTAGCCAAACTCCTTGGGAAAGGAAGACTCTTCCAGCCCCAACTTCCAAGAATCTCTGAGGGGGCACAGTGGGTGGTCCAGGGCCACAGTCTCCGTTATGTCTTCTGAAAGACTTTCTAGATTCGGGTCAGGAGGGCTGGTGACACGCCACTGGTCTCTGAAGGGAAGTTCCCTGGGCTGTGGCCAGGATTGCTTAGGGGGCATGAGCCTTGTTACCCGCTGACTTTCAGGAAACAGGCTTGCCTTCTCTCCAGAGAAGGTGGACAGTCATGAGCCCAGTGTAGTGGCCATGGTTTTACCCTTGGCTCAAAGCCCAGAGTGGGAGGACAGAAGAATCGGATTTCCAAAAGTTGTTTCCAGGCCTCCCAGAGCCCTGTAAGGGCAGCCATGAGGGCCCGAGCACAGCCCCATATCACACTGGCCTCTGGTTCAGGCTCCCAGAGAAGTGTCTATACAGGGGTTCCAGGTAGATAAGCACTGTATCCAAGTCCCCTGGTCCCACATTGATCCCCGTGGTTCACGCTGGGTATAGGGGCAGTAGCCCTGGGCTACGCTGCCCCAGCTCTGAGAGTTCGGTTTCTGAATCCTCCATCTCAGATACAGAGCCCTTCCCCAGACAGTAGCAGTAGAAGAGAGCCTGGGGTGTCAGGGGAAGCGAATGTTTCCTTTCTACTCTAGGCTCTGAGAAGCAGCCACATGACCCCCTCCTTCCTCAGCTAGGTCTCATGATTTGGGGTTCTATGGAACCTCAGCATTGTTGCTGTTGTGCACTCACGTGAGGAAGTGCAGCCAGCTGGGAACCCCTGTGTTGCCCAAGAGGTCTCAGAAGCATGAATGAGCAGAAGGGGAAGGAAGTGGCCACAGATGTGGCCAGTGTCGGCACCTGCCTCAATGCTGTCCCCAGGGCTGCGCTAGAAGGAACTGCCTAATGCTGCTGGGTCAGCGTGGAACCTCAGACTGGACAGAGAGATGAGGGTGTGGGTACCCCCAGGCCCTGGGCTCTGGGGACTAGGTTTTTCAGAGGACCAGTGCTACCTGTGACCATGTTAGGACTTTAGGACAGGTACACAAGACAGTTTGACCTGTATCAGTTACTCCTGCCTCAGCCTCCACTCACCCTTCTCCAAAATGACTGAATAGCCACCTGTCTTAGAGGGACACCGTGTGGGGCAGTCCAGTACCAGGCAGGAGCAGATTCCTCAGGAGGGGCCAGGTGGGAAGGAGAGTCCTGGGCTCTCCCTTTTCCTTACGCTGTATGTCTAGGAGCCACCTGTCTGTGCCATCCCCCGGCAGCAGATCCCTGATATTCTGGCCCCACTTCTGGGCCCTGTCTTTTCAGAGCTCTACGCAGGAGATTGGGGAGGAGCTGATCAACGGGGTCATCTATTCCATCTCCCTGCGCAAGGTTCAGCTACATCAGGGAGCCACCAAGGGCCAGCGCTGGCTAGGGGTGAGTATGGAGAAGGGACCAGGAGGGTGACCCTTTCAGAACTCGGCTGATCTTTCCTCCACTTCTCCCTCCTCCAGCCCAAAGTCCAGCCCATGCATGAAGGCCCTGCTGACTTATCTGCTTACGAGTGAGGGGAGTCACCATTGACCTCGTTTCTCATTTCCCATAAGGCCGTGCATACTGGGGAATATTTATTTTGCTAGTTTAATACCTGTCCTCAGATGTCAGTCCTGTATCTTCCTTCTAACCTTACAAATCTTTCCACATAGTAGGGCTGCCCTTTGTAGGTCAGGCTTTGTAAACTGTCTTAGGGTTGCTATTCATATGAAGAAACAGCATGACCCAAAGCAAGTTGGAAAGGAAAGGGTTTATTTGGCTTACCCTTCTGCATCCATAGTCCATCACTAAAGGAAATCAGGGCAGAAACCCCTAAGCAGGAGCTGATGCAGAGGCCATGGGAGAGTGCTGCCCGCTGGCTTTGCTCCCGATGGCTTGCTCAGCCTGCTTGTTTACAGAACCCAGAACTACCAGCCCAGGGATAGCCCCACCCACAATGGGCCCTCCCCCACTGATCACTAATGAAGAAAATGCCCTATAGGTTTGTTCATAGCAGTCTTAATGGAGGCATTGTCTCATGTGGGGTTCCCTCTGCTCAGATGACTCTAGGTGTCAAGTTGACAAACTTAACCAGCACGTGCATACCTCAGCAACCTGCTGTCTCAGGATACGTCTCTTGGGCCCCTTGAGCTAAGAAACTGAGCCTGGGGCTGGAGAGATGGCTCAGAGGTTAAGAGCACTGGCTGCTCTTCCAGAGGTCCTGAGTTCAATTCCCAGCACCCACATGACAGCTCACAACTGTCATGAAACTCCAGATCCAGACCCTCACATGGACATATATGCAGGCAAAACCACTAGTGTATATAAAATGAAATTTTTAATTGTTTTTTTTTTTTTTTTTTAAGAAGAAGCTGAGCCTGACTCAGCCATATAATATACCAGAGGATAAACCTGTTGCCACAGCTGGTGTGCTTCATGATTCTTCTCGGTGGTCATTGAGCTTGTTCAGGGAATATCCTGGGTCCTGAAAGGCCAACACCCCGACTCTGGAATAAGCCTCTGGGATGGGCTCTTCGGTTTGGCACTCCCCAAAGTATGTTAGATACTGTTGTCACTCACTTAAGAGACCACCCTGAAGGGCTCCGCACCTCAAATTCTGTTTTCAAATCTGAGAGCCTCCTGTCCCAGCCTTGGCCACATTCTTCTGAGGGTGTGCAGGAGCTGAGCGGAGCTCCAGCTTTCCTGAGACCATGGCCTTGCCACCGACTGTGCCTTCCCTTGTCCACCCAGTGTGAGAATGAGTCAGCCCTGAACCTGTATGAGACCTGCAAGGTGCGCACGGTGAAGGCTGGCACTCTGGAGAAGCTGGTGGAGCACCTGGTGCCCGCCTTCCAGGGCAGTGACCTTTCCTACGTCACCGTCTTCCTGTGCACCTACAGAGCCTTCACTACCACTCAGCAGGTGCTAGACTTGCTGTTCAAAAGGTGAGCACCACCTCCAGACTCAGGGGGCCCCTTCATGCTGGCTGGGTCTTGAGAATGCCTGTGTCTCTGTGTGCCCAGGTTAATAGTAAGCATTCTTAAAGGCTGTTGTCAGGACGAAACTGGACGGGCCCTGGCAGTGCCGCCCCAGCCTGGGCCGTCAAGGCCTGTGGGGTCTTATATGACTTTCCCTTCCTCCATGGAAAAACTATTTCACCTGAGCCTCAGGCTAAACAGATTCCAGGTTGATGACCTGGACCTACATGTGATATACGCAGAGTAGGGCCTGTGGTAATGGACAGGTCTCAGGCCCACTGAGGCGTCTGCTGTGTACAGCCATGCTACCAGGCACTCAGCTCTGCCAAGAGTAGAGTCCCCGCCTCCCTGGCTCCATTCTCCTCAGGGGTCAGCCAGTAACACTAGACATCATAAGCAGGTACGGTAGATGTGACGCCCTCACGGCCTCCTCTAGATATGGCTGCATCCTCCCGTACTCCAGTGAGGACGGCGGACCACAGGACCAGCTCAAAAAGTAAGTGGGCTTTTGTGGGTAACAAGGGGAGGTTTGGGGAACAGGGGTTGAGCAAACTGTAGGTCTCACACTTCTGATTCCTGCTGGCAGGTTGAGGCCTAAGGCAGCTTCTGTAGCAGGAGGAAGACAGAGTTTAGGGTGATACTGAGCCTTCCAGGAGCAGAGTGGAGGAGTGTGTGTGTGTGTTGGGAGGGTCATTCAGAACCAGCCACTATAAGAATGGTCTGTTGGCATAGCCTGTCCCAACAGACACAGAACCTCACTCTTTGGTAATGGCGTTTAGCTCCCAAGGGGTTCAGAGAACAAACCATGTCACTTAGGAAAATACAACCCATACCTGGCTCACAAAGATGAGGTAGCCCCGGCAACTGACTGAGATTCCTTGAATGTTCTCCCCGATTTCCACGCCAGTAGAGTTAGACAGGAGTGGGGGTGTGTCCTTAAAGAGCCGGGAGGAATGCCAGTCCATTGCCTTTGCGTTCTCCTACAGGGATTCTCTGTAGCTTCCATCCAGTTACTTGGCCTGCCATAGCCTGGATAGCCAAAAGGGACCTGTGGGGTGGACGCAGCTCCCAGGGCCACCCTGTGGGAGGGTGGCAGGGGAGAGCGTGGCTCTGACACTGCTCCTGTCCCCAGTGCCATCTCCTCCATCCTGGGCACCTGGCTGGACCAATACTCAGAGGATTTCTGTCAACCTCCGGACTTTCCCTGCCTCAAGCAGCTGGTGGCTTACGTACAGCTCAACATGCCTGGCTCAGACCTGGAGCGCCGTGCTCACCTTCTCCTGGCCCAGCTGGAGGACCTGGAGCCCAGTGAGGTTGAGCCTGAGGGTGAGGAGCTAGGGGCAGCTACACAGAGCCTGGCAGGAGGGGTCAGTATTAATTCCCACCACAAAGAGGCTCCAATGCCAGCGCTGGGCCAGAAGTAAGGAGCCTGGGACCCAGCAGGCAGTACACTGTGGCCTGGGACAACATCTTATCATGGGGGTAGGCTTCTCTGTCAGACAGTGGTCCTCTGTCTTTGGCAATGCTATGGACAAGGCAGCCATGTTGGACATCTTATCTCCTGCAGCACTGTCCCCAGCTCCAGTGTTGTCTCTGAAACCAGCCTCTCAGCTCGAGCCAGCTCCTGAACTGCTTCTGGCACCGAGCCGAGCCGTGTCACCAGCACCAGAACCAGAGCCAGCAGCAGCCCCGGTACCAGTGCTGGCATCCAGCCCGGTGGTGGAACCAGCTCCAGAGCCACCTTCAGAGCCTGAGCCTGAGCCGTCCCTAGCCCCTGCCCCAGAGCTGGACTCCACTCTCCCACAGACCCTCGAGCTGGAGCCAGCTCCTGCAGTAGAGCCTTCCTGGCCTTTGGCTGGAGCCACAGAGAATGGGTTGGATGAGAAGCCTCACCTCCTGCTCTTCCCTCCTGACCTGGTGGCTGAACAGTTTACACTGATGGACGCAGTGAGTAGTGGCCCAGTGGGGCAGGGCAAGGCCGCTTCCCTTTGTAGTCTGCTGTCTAGACCTGTTTTCTGGTTCAGAGCCTATGTCCCAGGGCAAGTCCCAGCTCTACTGTTGACAGCTATGTAACCCGGGGAGGCATTGATTCCCTGCTAGATGGTGGTCACAGAGTGCAGAATTGAGGATTTGGAGCAAACAAAAAGTGTGATAGCCCTCTAGGGATGGAAGAATGCTCACCAAGGTGCTTTTAGGTCCCTGGGTCACCTTCCTCCATTCTGGCCTGGAGGCCTAGCTAACCTCAGCACTTAAGGTGTGCTAACCGTGTACGGAAACTGTCAGACACAGGGCAGGGCTGCATAGCAGGCGTGCTTGCTGGGGAGAACAGGCATGAGCCGCTGGCATGTGTACTTTCCCTCTCCCCATCATTTTGCCTGGTTTACCATGCACTGGTTGCCCTCAGAGGTCAGGTGGAGGGGCAAGAATGCCACAGGGCATAGCCGCATCCTCACCCTCTGAGCTCCAGCTTGGGAGTGTGGGCTGTGCAGGGCCCAGTGACACAAGTCCCCCTTCCTAGGAACTATTCAAGAAAGTTGTGCCCTACCACTGCCTGGGCTCCATCTGGTCCCAGCGGGACAAGAAGGGCAAGGAGCATCTCGCACCTACGATCCGCGCCACTGTCGCCCAGTTCAATAATGTGGCCAACTGTGTCATCACTACCTGCCTTGGGGACCAGAGTATGAAGGCTCCGGACAGGGCCCGGGTGGTGGAACACTGGATCGAGGTGGCCAGGGTAGGCTGCAGGAGGGGGCTGGGGACCTCTTCTCTTTCCTCACAGATCTCAGGGACACATGGCCCATTGCTAGGTGCATACTCCCTCCTGGTACTCGCTGTGCGCATGAGCTGTTTTGTGAGCGCATGTCCCTGGCGTGCCCCTGGGAGCTTCTGGCAGTAAAGAGGGGCTTAGCCCAGGGCTCCACTCACAGACCCCTCGCCCCCAGGAGTGCAGAGTGCTCAAGAACTTCTCCTCCCTCTACGCCATCCTCTCTGCTCTTCAGAGCAATGCCATCCACCGCCTAAAGAAGACATGGGAAGAGGTCTCCAGGTAGGCCTCCCCGTCCCCTCCCCTGCTAAATCCTTGGGTGGCTGTAGCATCAGTGAACCCCAGCAGCAAAGTCCAAGACCTGGGTCCACTGCTGGGCACAGATCAGTTGCATACCCTGATTAGAGCCAGGTGAGGGTTCGTGCTTGCACAGAGCCACACAAGTGTCCAGCTGAAAGCAAAATACAGTTTTGCGGGCTGGAGAGACGGCTCATCGGTTAAGAGCACTGTCTGCTCTTCCAGAGGACCTAGGTTCAATCCCCAGCAACCAGTTCACAATTGTCTGTAGCTCCAAGATCTGACACCCTCATACAGACACACATGCAGGCTAAACTCCAATGCACATAAAATAAAAATAAACAAATTATTTTTTAAAAATCCAGTTCTGCCTACTCCGGGAGCCTTCAGTGGGACCATATTTAGATCATTCTTCTCTGGCAACGGGGAATCTTTGTTCTAAAAGAAAGTGGGGTCCCCTTCATGGCTGTCCTAGTGCACGCCCTTCCTAACTGTTGCCTTCACTCTGCATCTCCTTCAGGGACAGTTTTCGAGTGTTCCAGAAGCTGTCAGAGATTTTCTCTGATGAGAACAACTATTCCCTGAGCAGAGAGCTGCTCATCAAGGTAAGGTGGAAGCCACATTGGTAGGGAGAGAGGAGGAACAGGAGATGGCAGGGTAGTGGGTAGTTGTTCTTCACTAACAGTTTTTGGCAAACTTCCAGTCCTGTCAAGGCTGGACAAAGAGAGGAAAGATGTCTTTGGCCCTTGAGTAGGTAGCAGGCACCTGGAGCAACAGGAGACCCCTGGTAATCTGATGTAGCAGGGACAGCTAGGCAGGCTGCTGCAGGGGGATGAGCCAGCTAGATTAGCAGGTCTACAGCTTCCTGCTGGAATTTAGCCACTGGCAGGTGGCTGGAAGGGGGTGCAACTTCCCTGGGCCAGCCCTCTCTGTCTCTGTGATGCCAGGCTCTTCCCAGGGGAGGCTGCCTGGGATGTGGACCATCCTCCATTCCAAACATCTAGTCCCAAGGGGCAGATTTGCCTGCATAGGTGGAGCTGCTGATCAGCATGAGGAACTGAGGGTGGCAGGTTGCCTTGTCCCTTGAAGCCTCAGGATGCCCAGGCAGCTTAGGCATATCAAGGACTGATAACTCATTTTTCTATCTCACCCTAGAAAACTCCACATTCTAACTCAGAATGGCTTGGGGGAAAAAAGGCAGCATTATCAGTGGGCCCTGCCCCTGCCACACTGGTCAGGCTGAGGTGGCCTCGCAGAGCCCTGAGAGAACAAAGGCAGAGGACTCTGCTGAGGGCCCTGAGGGGCTGGGAAGCTGTGGTCCCGGGCCCAAGGAGCTTGAGACACCTTGTCCGTCCCTCTCCTGTTACGACTGAGCTCAGTTAGCGACCCTGCCACAGCCCACATGCTGACAGAGGCCAGGACCCCGGTCAGCAGGCTGCGCTCCTGAGTCCCCCTGGGGTTCTGAGCAAGTCACTGCCAGGCTCCAGGCCTCCATTTTCTTGTCTGGAAAAGGGAGGGCACTGAGCTCCAGGAAGGGATGAGGTCTATGTAGGAGGTCACTGGGGTTTGGCTGCAGGAAGAGTCAGGGACCAGACATTGAGCCCTTCTGTCCCCTGGAGGCAGGTACAGGGTCCTCTGAGCTTCGAAGGTGAGGATTTAGGTGCAGGAAGGCTGGCCCTCCTTCCCTCTCCCCTCAACTGAGTGTGTGGAGGCTGATCTAGAAGCATTAAATGTGGCAGCAGGCATGTTGACCCAGCCAATGCAAGAACCCCCAGGCCCAGAGTCGGAGTGCAGGTCAGGACCAGGAGAGGAGGGAAATCTCACTGGCTTCCCCTTCAACCCTGGCAGGAAGGGACCTCCAAGTTTGCCACACTGGAAATGAACCCTCGGAGAGCCCAGAGGCGGCAGAAGGACACAGTGAGTGACGTGGGGCTGGGACAGGAAGAGGTTCCCTTGGCCCTTATCTCCCATGGCAAGGTGACCAGCTACATCTTGGGGGACAGAAAAATCTGCAAAGAGTCTGGGCTCTTTGGGGAGGGTATGAGCAAGGACCACATAATGTTGATGACCTGCCGAATGCCAGCCTGGGATGGGACCTGGGAAAGAGGAGGGGTCAAGGATTCTTGGGTTGCTGCAAGTGGAAGGCCCAGGTGGAGCTAGGGCAGGTATGGGAGAGGGGACCTGAGCCTTGCTGATTTCCCACCTGATGTCCTAGGGTGTCATCCAGGGCACTGTCCCCTACTTGGGCACATTCCTCACTGACCTGGTGATGCTGGACACTGCCATGAAGGACTACCTGTATGTGAGTGAACCTGGGCCTGAAGTGGGGGTCTGAGGGTGGGGTTCCGAGGTCTGGGAGAACAGAGCCCCCTATTAACCCCTGAGGTCTGAGATTGCCTCCCTAGCGGCGCCCGCTCAGCTCCCCTCAGAGCTGACAGCAGGGCTGAGGAGTAGGTTGACCAACCTAGACATATATAACCCTCAGATGCTGCTCTGGGCAAGAGAATGAAGCTTGGCATTCCAAGGTCAGACAGCACGTGGGCCAAGCAGGGCCTTCTAACTCAGAATGGCTTGGACAGGAATGTCTACAAACCTCTGCCCTATGCTAGTGCCTAGAGCTAGGTGTGGGTTTTCCCTGCCCCCTAGTGGGTGCCTGTGGTAGTACAGAACAAGGTAGGAGAGACCGATGGTGGAAGGGGCATCCTTTCTTATGGACGTTGGCTGTTTGTCTTCTAGGGGAGACTTATCAACTTCGAAAAGAGAAGGAAGGTGAGGAGCTGCCACCCTCAGGGTGGGGGAACATGGACTGGGCAAGACATTTGGCCCATCCTTCTGTTGATTTATGGTGACATTTGCTATACCCTCTAAGGACTGTTCCGCAGAGGCTAGGGGTTGACATCCAGGACAGCTTCCTGTACGGAAGTCTAAACAGTGGCTGTTTGGACTATGAAAACAGGAAGGAGGGAATAGAGAGATGGCTTGGAGGTTAAGAACACTGGCTGTTCTTCCAAAGGTCCTGAGTTCAATTCCTAGCAACCACGTGGTGGCTCACAACCATCTATAGTGAGATGTGGTGCCCTCTTCTGGTGAGCTGTATAAATAGTAAATATCTTTAAAAAAAAAAAAAAAGAAGAAAAAAAACAGGAAGGAGTCTGAGTGGGCTTAAGTGGGGGAGTAAAGACCAGAGGGCAGCCCTGCTGGACCCTCATGGGCCTGTCACCACCCTCTTTTCCCGTGATGCAGGAGTTTGAAGTCATCGCCCAGATCAAGCTGCTGCAGTCAGCCTGCAACAATTACAGCATTGCTCCCAAGGAGCACTTTGGAGCCTGGTTCCGAGCCATGGACCGGCTCAGTGAGGCTGAGAGGTGAGGCTGCAGGCCCAGGGTCATCATGTCACACTCTAGTCTGGTGATGGCGGTGTACCCAGGCTCCGCCTTCTGGGATAGGCCTGGACGGGAGCCCCAGCTTGGCTCTCAGTAGCCTCACAACCACCTCTGCCTTAGCTACAACTTGTCGTGTGAGCTGGAGCCCCCGTCTGAGTCAGCCAGCAACACTCTCAGGAGCAAGAAAAGCACAGCCATTGTCAAGCGCTGGAGCGAGTAAGTGCCTGGGCCCAGGTGCACACGGGGACCAGAGGAGCCTCAGGGCTGGGGCCAGGAGAACCAGCCATGCCAGTGCTGCGTCCTACCCTAATACTGAGCAGCTTCTTTCAGTCACAGAGAAAGTTGAATCAGCTCTCTGGGCCTCAGTTTCCACCTCTGTGAAATGGGCTGGAAACTGAGATATCCAGGGAAAACTGGTGGGCAGAGACTCAGGGTAGTTAAGGACTGGGTCTTCAGGAAGACTGCTAGAGTAAACCAACCTCTTCATCCAGCCGCCAGGCTCCCAGCACTGAGCTGAGTACCAGTAGCAGTGCCCACTCCAAGTCCTGCGACCAGCTCCGCTGCAGCCCCTACCTCGGCAGCGGGGACATCGCTGACGCACTCAGCGTGCACTCAGCTGGTTCTTCCAGCTCTGACGTGGAGGAGATCAACATGAGCTTTGTCCCAGAGTCTCCTGATGGCCAGGAAAAGAAGGTGACCACCCACGCTCTCCCCTCTTGCACCTCCTCATTGGTGCATCCCACACTACGTCCAACAGGGGCCCCAGAAGTCCCCAAAGCCGGCTGCTGGCCTTCAGGGCCCTTCACTGTCCAGTCCGCTGTTGACATTGCTATCGCCCACAGTTCTGGGAGTCAGCCTCCCAGTCATCCCCAGAGACATCCGGCATCAGCTCAGCCTCCAGCAGCACCTCTTCCTCGTCGGCCTCCACCACGCCCGTGTCGACCACCCGCACCCACAAGCGCTCCGTCTCAGGGGTGTGCAGCTACAGCTCCTCACTACCACTCTACAACCAGCAGGTGGGCGACTGCTGCATCATCCGGGTGAGCCTGGACGTGGACAACGGCAACATGTACAAGAGCATCCTGGTGAGCGCGAGGCGGGGCGTCCCTGTGGGCCCCACTTGGTCAGCTGGCAGGTGTGCACAGATGTGTCTGTGCTGTCTTCAGCCTCCTTGACACTGGCTTTGTCAGTTTAAAAGAATAGTGAGAAGTGACTGGAGACCTTGGTCAACACTCAGGCCCGAGAGGAGGGAGAGGTGCAGTCTGCCCAAGCCCCAGGAAACTGTGGCCTCTGTAGGGCGTCAGGCTGAGGCGGTGGGACAGGGACCAAGGAAGAAGCCCCACTGAACTGCAAAGCCCCTGGCTTTCTCTTGGAGGCTGAAAAAGAGGGCAGTGGTGATGTGGTGTGTCCATGGAGATGGGCTGCTGACCAAGATGGAGGCAGACTGCTCAGGAGGCGGCTGTTGCCATGCTGGGGGGAGGGGTGTGTGAAGCAGGCTGGTGGTCATGGGAAGGTCAGTAGTGTCAAGATGTGAATGTCAACTGAACATGGAGCCAACAGGATCTGCTCCACAGATTGTGGGTGGGCACACAGGGAGGACCTTTCTCACCTGCCAGGGCTCCAGCTGCAGATGGCCCCTACCTTGGGCCCGGTATCCCGCCATACTCCACCCCACTGGAGCCTCAGCCCCTTTGTGCCAGGAGCTGGAATGGCTCTTACTCGTTCACCTGGGTTACCCCATGACTGAGTCCTCTGAGCTGCCTACTGTCACAGCCTCAGGGCCAGGCAAGACATAGGTGGCCAGTGGGCATTGGCTGTCCCTTGGGGTTGGAGTGGAACTTACTGGTTCCCCAGGCCTGTTGATCCTCTGCCTTCAGGGACACAGCTCCCTGTGGGAGTTGGTGGCAGGCTGTTCTGGAAAAATGGGCCTGGAAACAGTAGGAAACAGCCTCATGCTATGGAGGCAGAAGATCCTGTGTCCTGTGGAAGCACATATGACCCTTGTCCTGACAGCCTGGCCCCATTCCAACTCAGGTAACCAGCCAGGATAAGGCCCCGACCGTCATCCGAAAAGCCATGGACAAACACAACCTAGATGAGGATGAGCCAGAGGACTACGAGCTGGTGCAGGTCATCTCTGAGGATCACAGTAAGTCAGCCAGCCAGACTAGGCCAGTGGCAGAGCGGCAGGTCGGCACTGTCCTCTGCCCCAGGTCCAAGGCCCTAGAGAACACAGCTGGTGTGGGCTTGGTGCCCACAGCAACCTGCCTTGGGGCAGCCCTTGACACCCGGCATCTCCCCCGCTGCCCCAGCATCTGCAGGGCCTCCCTATCCAGGATACATGAATTGAAGAGAGAGGCTCATTCATGGGCTCAGACATGGTCTGGTTAAAATAAGAAAGCAGGTGCTTCAGGAAGATTTTCACATGTTAAAATCCACACGTGAGGGAGGGGCTGGAAGATGGCTCAGCAGTGAGGAGCACTGGGATCCATTCCCAGCACCACATGGCAGCTCATAACTGTCTGTAGCTCCAGTTTCAGGGGATTTGACACCCTCACAGACACATGCAGGCCAAACATTAATGCATATAAGATGAAAATAAAGAAATCTTTTTTTTAAAAATCCACACGAGACAAAAATACACACAGTTAGTGTTCTAGAAACCAGAAGGAAGGAATCAAACCAAGACTGGGCCGGAGGGATGGCTCAAAGGTTAGAAGAACCTGCTGCTCTTCCAGAGGACCTGAGTTCAGTTCCTAGCACCCACATGATGGTTCACAACCACCTGTAATCCCAGTTCCCAGAGACCTAGTGCCTGCTTCTGATCTCCGTGGGTACCAGGCTTTTGTGTGCTGCTCTTGCAGAGGACCTGAGTTTAGTTCCCAGCACATGAGCTGCCTGACAACCTCCTGTAGCTTCAGCTGTAGGGGATCTAAGACCTTGGGGAATTCCAGGCATTCTGCCTATGTCCTTGGTCGCCCGTGCATGTTGTCATCACATTGCTGATGTGAGCCCAACATCCACATCCCACCATTTGCCCCACTAACAGTGAATCCCATGCTATCTAGATGGTGTATTGCAAACCTTCTCTTAGCTCCTTATACTGTTTTGGTTATGGGGGCAGGGTGAGGGGCCTTTCAGGAAGCAGGCCAACAGAGGCTCAGAACTAGCAGCAGACAGGGTCAGCAGGAGCAGCAAGTTAGCTTGGTAATGATGGGCAGATTCTAGGCTGGAGGAGACTGGTCCTTAGAGCCTTTGTGAGCAGTAGGGGAGCAGCAGGAAGGCAGCCTGAATTCCAGGACGCCTGCTCTGGCCGGAAGTCCCGCCTAGCAGAGATAGCCATATTGGTGGGATAGGGGACTCTTGGCTAGAGTCAGTGAGTTTCCTTAAACTCTCAGTATCCTGTATCCTCCAGTGGGAATCACAGGAACTTCTTCCTTATTGGTGGCACTGGATTGGAGAGCTTGGTGTGTCTTGGCCTGGAGGTGTGTCTCAAGTGGGGTATCTCCCAGCTCTAATAGTACCACTGATTGCCCCTTGCCCTTCTCCTGCCAGAGCTGAAGATTCCAGAAAACGCCAATGTTTTCTACGCCATGAACTCTACTGCCAACTACGACTTTATCCTGAAGAAGCGGACCTTCACTAAGGGGGCTAAGGTCAAGCATGGAGCCAGCTCCACCCTCCCTCGAATGAAGCAGAAGGGACTCAAGATTGCCAAAGGCATCTTCTAAGGATGACTCCCAGGCTGGCTGGGGACTAAGCACTTACAGACTAGAGTGGCCCAGGCCACACAGGTACCTCTGCCCACCTGCCAGCCAGGGCTACCCCCAGACTCCAGTTCACCCTAAACCTCTCCTGCTGCCGGGATTGACACCTGCCACTGACAGGCTGACCTGGCCTCCAGGGACCACTTGCCGCCTTAGGTGCCTTCTGCTCTCTGGAACCAGAGGACTAGCTGACTTTTGCCAAGGGGTGCTGCCAACGGGCATGGTACCCTGCCTGCCCTGGACACTGCCCTCCACACTTTCCTGACACCTCCCCCAGGTGCAGACACTGCCATCCATGCCCCGGATGCTCCAGGGCACACACAGACAGGGCTGACGACTGCGTTCTCTCCTGTGCTCACAGGCACTGGCCTGGGGCCCTCATGGAAGGCCCAGCCTTTCTTCCCACACTCTAGCCTTTCTCAGGCTGCACCAAAGATTCCACCTTCAGGGCCTACAGAGGGAGGGAGTCTCGCTCACCACACGGCCCAGCCCTCCCTTGGATCCGAGAGAGAAGCCCTCTCCTGGGCCACCCGGTTGGTACTGACTCTCATACCGCTAAAGTGCCATTCAACACCACTGCATCCTGGGTTGTACAAGACTACATGAATGGGAGGCTGGGATAAGGAGATTTTCGGGGAGGAGGAACATGACTGAATATTTGTATAAAAAGTAAAAAAGTTTACTGATTGGGGTGGGGCAATATTTATTTGTTGTAAATAGAAAATGCTAGACTTGAATATTATATTAAAATCCTGTTTCTACTACGGTCTGGTCACAATGGTTTTGTTCTTTTTATTCCCTGCTACTAGCAGGGTGCGCTGGCTCAGCTTGGCAGAGGATTCTCAGCTGAGCTCATGCAGGCATAGAAGAACCAGCTGCTCTTCCCAGGCATGCTGAAGGACACACGTCTGCCACATGTGCCACAGCACCCATTAACTGGGTGCTGTGACGGCATGGCGCTCCTGGGGTGTTCTCAAAGAATGGTACAGCCTTTGGGTTGTTGGTGTCAGACAGTGGCTCCAGGGGGCAGTCTCTAGAGAGATGGGAGATCGGGGGGCTGGAGAGATGGCTCTGCAGCTAAGAGTACACACACCTGGGGAGGTGTCAGTGAAGTGTGTGAAGGGCAGTGCCCAGAGGCAGGCTCCTGCTCTGAGAGAAGACATGGGTTTAGTTCCCAGGATATCAGGCAGCTCACAACCACCAGTGATTCCCGCTCCAGGGTTTCTGATGCTGTTTCTCCTCAGGCCTTCTCAGGCACTGTAACATGAGTTATACATATGCAGCAAACACTCATACACATTCAGTAGATAGGTAGGTAGATGGATGGATAGATGGAGATGGATGGATGGGTGCATGGATGGGTGGGTGGGTAGGTGGATGGATGGATAGATGGATAGATAGCAAGATGGCTCAGCAAATAAAAGAATTTGTTACTAAGCCGGACAACTCCTGGGACAAATTTGGTGGTGAAAAGCTATTTCCTGTATATTGTCCTTGCTCTTCACACACAAAATTAGTAAATACAGTAATTTTTAGGAAGAAATTGGGTCTGGAGAGAGATCTGTTGTTAAAAGTACATGTTTGTTGGTCTTGTAGAGGAAGCAGATTTGGTTCCACATGGCAGCTCACTACCACCTGTATTTTCTAGGAAATCTGGTGCCCTCCTCTGGCTTCCAGGCACGCTTGTGACACACAAACACGTGTAGGTAAAGCCTCGTACTCATAAAAGTAAACCAGTCTTTAAAAACACCCAGGCGGGGCTGAAGGCATCCTGTGATCCAGGAAAGCCCTGGGTCTGATGGCCCACAGCACAGAAGAAGAGCAGAATGATGCTGGCATGAACCTTTGGCCTCCACTTGCATGCACCCACACATGAACATAAAATATGTAACAGAGATAAATGGAGTAGGGAACAGCGTTCTTTGAAAAGATGAACAAAGTTGACAAACCTTTAGTTAGATCAGCAAAGAAAAAGGACCCGACTCACTCAAATTTAAAAGGGGCTGCATTGCTACCAACATTGCAACAATCAAAAGCGTGCTCGGCATCCCGAATGCCAGCAACAGACAGGTGTGCTGTGCCCGGAGCAGGGCTGGAGAACATGGACAGACCTTGAGTGTGTCAGCCATCACCCTACTCACAAGAAGCATGTACAGCAGGCAGAAGCCGACACAGCAGGCCCCCAGGAGCTGGGGAAGGAAGGTGGAGCTTGGTGTGCAGTGGGTCCAGCTTTGGTCCTGGGTGATGACAGAGTTTTGGAAAAAGGTGATGGTGATGGTAGTGTAACACTAATTCTCCTGAAAAGAGTTCAGTTGGCCCAAGGCATGTATTTTGTCACACCTTGTGAAGAGGCAGTTTTCCTTGTTGTGGGGTGTGTGCATGTGTGGAGGTCAGAGGACAACTCCATGGAGTTGGTTCTCACCTTCCACCTTTATGTGAATTCTGGGGCTTGAACTCAAAATGTCAGGCTCTCACAACAAGTGCCTTTACCTGCTCAGCCAGCTTGCTGACCTATTTATCACAGTTTTAAGACCTTTAAACTTGCAGGCTGAACACAGCGCCGCACCCCTGTGATCCCAGCACTTGGAAGGCTGAGGAGGAAGATTATGATTTGGAGGCTAGACTAAGATAGCAAAACTCTGATTTAAAATATAATTATTTCAGCTGGGGGTGGTGGTACATGCCCATAATCCCAGCACTTGGGAAGGCAAAGGCAGACGTGTCACTGTGGGTTAGAGGCCAGCCTGGTCTACAAAGCGAGTCCAGGATAGCCAAGGCTATATAGAGAAAACGGTCTCCGAAAACCAAATATGTGTGTGTGTGTGTAATTATTTCATTCAATATAATTATTCTAAGCTCTAGTTCCTGGTCCCAGCTTCCTGGAAATCTGATGTCAGAGGAGCCCAGCTTTGAGCCCAGCATGGGCAATACTGCAAGACCTAGGTTCCAAACAAAAGCCACTTGCAAGGACAGTGTCCTCACCAGGAAGCCATGCTGCAGATGTGAAGAAAGTGGAGAATTTGAAACTTGCCTCAATATTTCTTTGATCACAATTTTGGGACATGTAGACTTCAAAGTCATTTGTCTTCAAAAATCTGAGGAGGAGGATTACCTGCAGACTGGCAGGACCCTGGGCAATCCCTTTCCTATGGAGGCACTTCTGATAGCCCTGCCTGGCCTCAGGGTTCCTTCTCCTGCTGTATCATGTCTAGGAAAGCCAGAGCACAGTGCTTAAAGCTGTAGTGTGCTTCTTCCCACTGGCCTTCCTGCGGCCTGTGAACCAGGTCCCAGCTTTCTCTAGCTGCCCATGCCTCAGATGGCCCTGCCTCTCTGTCACACATGCTGGCCAGTTCTGGAGGATGTGTCTGGTAGATGGGATCTTGCAGGATCCCTTACCTGCAAGAGCCCCCTTCTCCCATGTTCAACATTTCTGGTGCTATGTGTTTGCTCCTGTCTAACCTAAAGACAGTCCTTTGACTTGTGCAGCCTGGGGATAGGAAGGGATGGACCAAGTGCCTGTCACCACTGACTGAGGGTCACTCCTTCCTCCAGGCTGTTTCAGGAACAAAGACCAAATACCCATAGGCAAAGCTGAGGCTTTATTAAGGGAGAGCTAATAAGAGGAGGACCCCGGAACCAAGGCTTACAAGACATTAGAAGCCGATGACTGCAGGCATCTGACCCTCCACGGAGTCACCCACAGAGGGGACAGGGGCAGCCTGAGAGTCATCCACAGGGGGCACAGGGACAGTCTGGGAGTCATCTACAGGGGGCTCAGGGACAGCCTCTGAGTCGTCCTCAGGGGGCACAGGGACAGCCTCTGAGTTGTCCTCAGGGGGAATGAGGGTGTCCTGGTCACCAGACACTGTGGGCAGCACTTCGAACGTCACAGCCCAGTATTTCAAGAACTTGTCCCTCATGTGCTCCTTCATGGAAGTGCTGGTTATCTTCTTAGTGATCTCCAGGTAGTTGCCATCCTCCAAAGTGTAAGGGTACCAGTGTGTGGGCACGGGTGAGTTGCCCATGTTAGGATCCCTGTGGAATGAGAAGACACTGAGCAGGGGCCCGGCACTGCAAGGAGACTGGAGACCTCTCGCTCCCAGACAGCTCTGCAGACAGATTGCCCATCCAAGCCAATCTTTTGATGCTCGGTCATGATGAGCATGTGCTTGGCCCTGGGGCTGAGTCAGTAGCTCTTCTGCTCCTGTGCAAACTAGCTCTCATGACTTGAGGATAAGAAGTTTGCCTACAGGCTAGAGACCAGGCCTGTAGGGTCACAGTGACAGAGGAGCCCTCGACCTTTGGTTCTGGGCTCAACCGCATATCTTACCCACTCCTGGCAAAGTTGGTCCAGTAGGCAATCATGGCCTTGGAGACAGTCTTGTCTTGGGCCCGGTAGCCCAGTGGGGTGGCGAAGGGCTTTCCGAACACATATTGGAGGTCATCAGCGTGGTCGGCCCCCATCCATTTTGGGTAGATAGGCATCCGTGAAGGGTGAGAAAACAGGTAAGAGTAGGTCTTGGCACTCCTGAGGAGAACAGAGGCAGCTGGGTTGGGAGGGAGTTCCCTTGGGTGGTAGGCCCCGGAGAGAGGGTAAGAGGAACAGAGCAGGGACTGGAGGAACCCCAGGACTCACAAAAAACTGAAGTTGTTCGTTTGAGACAGGGTCTCTTTGTGGAGCCTTGGCTAGCCTGGAGCTCACTATGTAAACCAGACTAGCCTTGAATTCACAGAGCTCTGCCTCCTGTGAGCTGGCATTGGGGCCACACACAAAGTGTGTGCTCTCCATTGGGGGCTGGAGAGATGGCTCAGAAGTTAAGAACACTGGCTGCTCTTCCAGAGGTCCTGAGCTCAATTCCCAGCAACCACATGGTGGCTCAAAACCATCTATACTGAAATCTGGTGCCCTCTTCAGGTGTGCTGGTGTACGTGCAGGCACAACATTGTATACGTAATAAATAAATTAAAAAAAAAAATGTGTGCCACCATGCCCAGCTCTGAACTGGATAATGAGGGAAAGAAAAGCTGCAGCCACCATACAATGTTCATGTCTCCACTCTACAAAATGTTTGCAGGCCCCTCTTTTCATAATTCAGGGTCAAGGATTTTTTTCTCCATCTGAATTCATATTTCTCACATGATTAGACAAGGTATATTGCCTCTATTAACCTTTTAACCTTGACTGATGGGAAATCCAGAGCTAAATTCATTGTTTAGTTAGTCAAGAGGTCTTGGCAGAAAGCTGTAGCAGCCCAGACAGTCCTCTCAGGAACCTCCCCGCCAGCTCCTTCCCAGAACCTCACTTGGCATGGGCCCTGTGCTGGGCCAGAGCCATCTCCGTGGGAATCAGGAAGAGGATGTCAGTCTCAAAGGCTACCACTGTCTTCTTCTTGGTCTCCTGGGATGGGTCCACGGCCCAGGACTCAGTGTAGATGTCAAAGGTTGTTTGGGCACCCTTAAGCCCCTTGCTGACAGTGTATCCACTGACGAGCCTGTAGAAGTCCTCTCTGCATGGGGATGGATAAAAGAGACGCTGGACCTGCCCTTGGTGCTGACAGGAGCATGTCTGCCCGCCCTCACCCCAACACGGCATCCTGGGCCCCTGCTGCTCATGCAGTCCCACCAACAAGGCCTATTCTTCTGTAGCTGTTATCAGCTACATGCCGTCCTCATGGGGCCCCTGCTCACTCTGTGACATCCTGGTTGGTCTTGTCGACGGCAGGTACATCAACAGTAGCAAATAGGTGGCCATCCATGTTGTTAACACCTGCCAAGTAGTCGATGTCAGCAGCATTGGCATACAGGTTGATGGGGTCATCCGGGATGAAGTCTCCATCGATGACAGGGATGAAGCCCAGATAGTACAAAACGGGGTCTGAGTGAGAGAGCCAACAAGTTCTTAACACCTTCAAATGCCTGCCTCTTCCTCCTCTTGGCCTTTTGTGCTAGACTTGACTTCTTTCTTCCCTTTTCTGACCAGAGCAGTGTTCCTCAACCCTAGCCCCAGGGACCTTTTGCCACAATCATCTTGTGTGCCTAGCCTAACCTGCCAGATGTTAGTGGCAGCCTTCTCTGGTTGTGACATGCAGACGCATTCCCAGACTTTGTCTCATGACCACACAGAAAGTCCACTACTCCAGAGGCCAGGGCTTCAGCACCCCTGTCCCCTCCTTCTTTCCTTGTTGAATCTCTACCAGGGATAAGGATCTAACCTGCTAGGCACTGTGTGTGAGGCCTGCCTGCCCTCCAGGCTTGCCAACTGGCCCATGCACTGGCTCAAGCAGGCAGAGACCCTGGCTGTCCTTAGGCCTGGCACAGCCAGGCTTTCTTCAGTGGCTCTCTCTCTAAACAAAAGAGTCCGTCTGAGCGGCAGAGGTGCTCAGAGGTAGAGCCTTTGCCTGTCATGCACAGGCTCTGAGTTTGATCTATGGTCCAGAAAGAAAAACGAAAACCGGAAGGCGCAAACACTGAGGACACTGGAGCAAAGAAGAGCGGCAGACTTTTCTAAGCGGACAGGCGGCTTCCTCATGTTTGCTGGCAGCAGCTCCAGCTGGAAGGACCGAACACCGCAGGGCATGTTTGGAAATTTGCAAATGATTGCCAAATTTACAAGGAAGAGTTAAGAGCTTTCATCTAGCATAGTGGCCCTGGGTCTGGGTCCACACATCTTCCTGAAACTGTGTATGGATGTCTGCTGTTTGGGATTGCCTGCCTTCGAAGCTTGCTTGCTTGCTTGCTTGCTTCCATCCTTTTAGATAGTGAGTCTCACTATGTAGCCCTGGCTGGGCATTCACTGTATAGAACAGGCTGGCTTTGAACCCACAGAGATCTGCCTGCTTCTCCCTTCCAAGTGCTGGGATTAAAGGTATGCACCACCACACCTGGGTATGTTTGGCTTCTTAAAAGTCTCTCTGGAGAACTGGAAGCCTCCCCTCCCCCCTTTTTGTATCATTGGGGCCTGCTAGGGGCAGTGGCAGGATGTTGGGGACAAGCCCAGTCTGCCACCTTTCTGTCTTCGCCAGGAGCTCAGCCGTGCCCCACAAAGGCCTCCATTCGTCTCCAGTCTACATGCTTCCCTCCCCGCAGCACCCACTCACACTCCTGGCTTTTCAAGGGCAACTTGTAGGCCATTGTCAAGGCCCGGGGATCTGTGATCTTCAGACACCTAGCCATCTTGCTGGTATCCTCTGTGGGGCATCCCACCTTCTCAGCAATCTAGGGGAAGGCAGAGGCATGACATTAGAGGAGGCCAGTGATGAGGTTTGGAACAACTAGGAGCAAAAAAAACCCTGGAAATGGGAAAGGTTCCCATGTTGCCTATCCCTGTCCTATTGTGCTTACCTTTTTGGCCCAGAAAAGTGGGTTCTTTTGGATGGCCCAGGGGCTCAGTGCCACACCACTCTGACTGATGGCTCGTCGGATGAGGCCCTTGTTGTATGGTGAGAGGGTCTGCAACACCCAGAAGTTCTATCACTGTGCTGCACCAGGGACCAGAGCTCCCAGCCAAACCCTGCTCTGACCATTATCCTAGGCCCCATTGGTTCCCTCCTTTAATCTTGGGATCAGACTCCACATCAGAGGGCCCCAGACCTGCAGAGAGACACTGGCACCTCCAGCAGACTCCCCAAAGATGGTGATGTTATCGGGGTCACCCCCAAAGGCTGCAATGTTCCTCTTCACCCACGCGATAGCCATGTGCTGATCTCGAAGGCCAAAGTTACCTGATAAGGGGAATAGCCTTCATCAGGAGGGTCCTCAACTAGAGTTAAAGGAAGCTGGAGATGAGTGACCTAGGGCATATACAGGTGGCAGGTCAATGTGATTGGGAAGGAAGCACCCTAACTGCACTGACACCTTGAGAGAGCCCAGAGAGCAAATAGTGGCTCTCCAGGGGGGCAAGCTTAAAAGGGAGCAGCAGGAGTGGGACATACAGGGAATAAAGCCCACAGCGGCTCTATTTGACTTCTTCCTGCATGTTTCCTCCTACTGTTTGTCTATCCGTTGGCTTCCATGTCCATCCAGCTCTACCTCAGTTTCCCTACCTTGCTCTCCAGGACTCAACTTGGGTCTCTGTCATTCTGTCGGTCCCTTGTCTTCTCTCATTTCCTAACGACTGCCTCGTGCTCCCACATCCCACAGTTCGACTCCAGTACTCTGACTCTGTAAAGAAGGTTCCAGGCCTTCCCACGGTGGTCAGGGTACAGGCTTCTGAAGCACATCTGTCTGCTGAGCTCAGGGTTCATGGGGCCCAGCACATTCACTCTTCTGCTCTTAGGATACCTGGAAGGTTGGCGTCCCCAGTACTAAGGAAACCCAAGGGTCCGACACGGTAGTTGAAGGTGACCACGATGACGTTGCCCCGAGTGGCAATCTCCTCCCCGTCATACAGATAGTTTTTGAGGAAATTGGCCCCATGGCCAGACCCCATAAGGAAGGCGCCTCCATAGATCCAGACCATCACAGGCAGGTTCTGAGACACTGAAAGGAGCAGACAAGGACTTCAGACACCAGCAGGCTCTCTCCCCAGCCAGCTCACTAACCCTCTTGGAGCAGGCGCTTAGCCCAGGCTGTGAGGGTAGGCAGTGGGTACTGCCTCCTTGCCTCAGCACTGATTTCAGCTTGCTAGCACCAAATGCAATCCAGACCAGGGCCTGGAGCCCTGGTGTGGCGTGGGGGTGGTATCCTCTGGGAAACTAGGATCCTGACCTTGCTTCCTGCCCTGGGGCACCCAGATGTTGAGGTAGAGGCAGTCTTCTTGCCCATAGGTGTTGTCCTGGGTGATGGTGGCCTGCAGGCATCGTTTCTTGAAGTCCTTGGCCTTCAGAGTCCCTGCAATAAGAGAAGGGGCAGGTGTGAAGAGGCACAGCCAGGGTCAGCCCCATCAGGCCCAACCCAGCACCCAGCAGGGCCAGCCCTGCACCCAGCACCCAGCACCCACCTTGCCAGCCAGGGTGACGCTGGGGATTCTCTAGGGTCTTGGCAGTGGCAAAGGGGATGCCCTTGAAGATGTCAACAGAGTCACCACCCAAGAGACTGAGCTTCTTGTTGACGCCCTCCACGAAACCGCCTTCTGTGTACACAGCACCCAACTGCAGGTGAGACCCAGCAGGTCAGATGAGTTTGAGCATGGCTAGCCAGAGTGCCTGACTGCACAGGCTCCAGGGTGTTAGCAGGTCCCCTGCCCAGTGCTGCAGGGGCTGGTTTACTTTCCCCCTGAACCTGGCACACCGTCCTGCCACTATCTGAAGCCACTTTAGCCTATGCTCTGCTCAGGGGGCGGTTGTGTGAAGGCCTAGGTCTTGGCTGAGACCTGGAGCCTCACTTTCCCCATAACTAAGATGGGACAGAGCAGTTTCCCCGCAAGGCTTGATGCCTGTCAGAGGGAAGGCCTGCCTGACTCCAGACTAGTGGTGGATCAGTGCTCAGTGCTTCCCAAATGTTTCTAAATAGCCGTGAGTTTCTGGCGTCTGACTCTCCTTCCCTCACCTCTTCCCTCTGCCTAGATGGCTGGGGCAAGGAGATGGTGGCCCAGGGCCATCAGTACTACTCCTCAGTGTCCAGCCTTAACCAGAGGCCTGGAGGCAGGAACTTATCTGCCCACTGTCCCTGCAAACTGACTTCTCCCACTTGAAGTCATTCTTCTGACACAAGGCTGTCCAACCAATGCTGTGCCACTTCCTGTCCCCTCCCACTCCGCCTGCATCAGTCCAGGACACAAACAAGAGTGGTTCTGCGTACCTGCCAGCGGTGATAGTGTGGCCTGCTGCCTCCCCTGTGAGAGGTTTCAAGCAGGGGGAAGTAGAAGGTGGCCCATGGCCGCTGGCCCAAGCTGGGATACCAGGCTGATGGACCTCATGCATACTGGGTGAGAGAACCAGAGAGAGGAGCCCGGGAGACTACACAGACCATTGGGGCACCTGACGTCCCTTGCTTCTGCTCCCGGCTACTGGGAAGAGTCAGAAAGCCAGACGTTGTCTCTCAGAAGTGTGTCTGCGTGGTTGTAGTAGACCCGAGTGCCTCAGGTGGGGGCCAGATGCAGGGATCCTGGCCAGTGGCAGGATGGGCGTGCTGGATGGCAGTGGAGCAGTGGGCAGATAGTCCAGGTCCTTCTAACACTCTAAAATAACTGCCCTAGGAAAGAAAATGACTTCCTTCCCATGGCAAGAGCCCCAGACCAGCACCCTGGCATCCAGACTCCAAGGGAAAAGGGAAGATGGTCTCCAGGGCCAAAGACAGCAAGACAAGGACTGGAGCATGAATGTGTTGGAGAGCAATGTGGAAGGAGCTTGGTGCCTGTGTGGGGACCTATGCTGTGTTCCCACATCTGTTGAGCTGTCCTCCCGAGGACTGTTAAAGGGCAGACTTTATAGGCACCCCAGAGGAGCTGTACAGCCCACTCAGGCACCTGGGAAGGAGCCTTGCACACAGCAGGTAGGTCTCACCCCTTCTCAGGAGGAGCAGGAAATGGAGGTTGCTCCGAGCCAGGCCCCTGATTTGGAAGAAGGTTCAGATTCCTGTTCTAGAACAGGATGTGGTTGCTGTGTAAGAAAGCAAGCTGCTTCTCTATGGGGAGGCCCCTCTAAAAGGGGAAAAGCTAGGGGCTGCAGGTAGGCTTGCCAGATATAGGCATACCTGAAACCACAGAGCAAGAGTGGGCTTTTCAGTATAAATGTTTCATCTTTACACTCAAGACTGTTCCTGATGTATGAGAGTCCAGTATAATTTTGCATGTTGAGCTCCATGTGAAGAAGACAGGCTGGGTGTGTCCAAGGCAGGGCCAGAGCTTGGAGTGCTGTTGGGCTTGCTGGCCTCTTACTCCTTCTCTTTCTGTTGTTCTCTGTCCTCCAGGCCCTGTCCCCAGTTTCCAGATCTTAATGAGAGAAGACCATCATAGTCCCCTGTAGGGCCCTGGCTTACCTTTGCAGCACAAGCTGCTGCCAAGCAGCAGGAGAGGCCAAGAAACAGAACCTCCAGGCGCCCCATGGCGAGTGTCTGCCTCTAGGAGGCCTCCTCGCCACTTTTCCAGTATTTATGGGGCTGGAGCCAAGGTCATGTGCACGGATACCATGTATACACAGACACACAGATGTGGGGTAGTCCGTTTTTCCCAGATCAGGCTGACCCTGTGCATCCTGAGCGATGGCCACAGTACACCTGTGTGGGTTACTGCCTACCTGGGAGCACAGGCAGGTGGCATGGATGCTGTGGGGGAGGGCCTCCATGGCCAATCCTCACTGGGTGCCTTGCATCCTGTCATAACAGGGTTTAGTGTCACCTTCAGAAAAATGAGTGTGCTTCATCCTGAGGTGCTGAATGCTCCTTACCTTAGTGGGGATTCATAAGGGACTCCTGGACCAGAGGTGGCTGTGTACTCCTGGGCACTGGGTGACCCTTGGTAACTCAGAGAGCTTGCACTACGTATGGGGTAGTGCAGGCTGGGCTGAGTGCAGGAGACAGAGGCTGGGAGAGGAGGACGAGACACTCTGGGTGGAGATGGTGGCACAGATGGAAAGGGGGCTCCCAGAACAAAATCTGGCCTGGCTCACTTACCAGGGCTTGGTGGCACCTTCACCTCTGTGCCTCACTGGGGGTGAGGGTTCCCTGGGGAGCATAAGCAAGGATTTTGGGGGCACACCTAGGCAGAAAGAGACAAAGCATGGGAGGAGTAGACACAGAATGAGGAAGGGAGGGGGAAAGTACTGGGCTTGGAGGCTACCATCCCGGAGATGTGTACCTTGGCTACCAGGAAAAGGTTATCATGGCAACAGATCATAAACCAAGTATTAAGAGGTGGCCTTTAAGGAGTTCAACTGCCTTGGAACTCCCTTTTATGATAGACACCGGGAGGGCACTGCAGCTGGTCAGGCATAGCCAGTCTCTCCAGGCCAGTAGCCCGTTTCCTCTGGGAGCCCAAGTCCCCAGCTCAGATCACTGTTCCACTTGTGCCAGTGCATGCGGGACCGACAGATCCACACCCAGTGTGCCCATGTGCTCTCTCTGCCCAATCCACTGCAGAGTAGGTGTGCAGGCGAGAGCGGTGGGGGCAGTAGGAAGCTGGGACAGAGCAGAGGTGGGTCTCAGGGAATGCACACGTTGAGTCTTGTGCCAGCTGATTCTGAGAACTGGTGCTAAAGAATGCAATTCTGTACTGAGTGCCGGGTTGGCGATGCAGGTAGCTGAGAACGAGGACAGGAGGGGAAGAGCCGACTGAGGAAAGAGGCCTCTTTGTATGCAGCTTTCAGAATACTTACATTGTTCACAGCAACAGTGACCAGGAAGGAGAGCCCCATGTCCATTTCCCCAACACTGGGGTGACCTATGTCTACAGTGACAGACCCACGACACATCTCGGTCACAGTCCAGTGGTGCTGGCTGCTGACACTGGACATGCTATCTGTGGCATGCTGAGTTCTTTATGGAGATTCTAGGGCCACAACTGGATGCTCAAAGTCCACAGTTGTCCGAAATGCCTGGGCCGAAAGCGTCACAGTGAACAGAGAGGACCATATAGAAAACTAACCCCGCTGACATAAATACATTGGGACTCACACAAGTAATTTTAAAAGAGGGGTCAATTTTTTTGGGTGGGTGGGGGGAAGCAAGGCAGGTAAAACAGAACTGCAGCCAGAGCTTCAGCCAGATCTGCTGTGGCCACTCCCCAGCTGTGTGGCCCAGGCCTATTTCTCCAGGGAATCTGTGAGGCCTGCAGAACTCACCCCAAGCACAGAGAACAGAGGTGAAATGACCCAAAACAGTCTTATGATTTTCTCATGTCACTTTGTCCATTTATCAACTGTTAAACATGTACTTCAATGATTTGTTATTTTAAATCATGTGTATATGTATATGCCTGTGTGGAATGTGTACATGCGTGTAGGTGGCTCCAGGGGCCAGAGGGCTGCTGGAAAGAAACTGGAAATTGTGTTAAGTATGGTAATCAACTCCATGTATTGACTAACATGGAACACAGATATTTGGTCAAGGTGGGCATAATGGTACATGTCTTCAAACCCAGCATTCCCCACCCTCCGCACACCTCAGAGAGGTGGAGGCAGAAGGATCTTCATGAGTTCAACACTAGCCTGGTCTACACAGTGAGTTCCAGGATAATCAGGGCCACATAGAGAGTGCCTGTCTCAAAAGAAACTAACAGCCAACAAGAACCCCTAAAACATTTGGTCAAACATTATGGATGTTTCTGTTAGGCTGGTTTTTTGTTTGCTTGTTTTCAGTTTATTTACTTTACATCCTTGGGGCCCCCTTCCCCTGTCCCCTCTCCCTTTACCCCAGCACATCAAGTCATATCAGGACTGATATCAACCCTCCCCAGCACATCAAGTCATATCAGGACTGAGCATATCCTCATCCCCTGAGACCAGGCAAGGGAGCGCTGCCAGGGGGAAGTGATTCAAAAGCAGACAATGGAGTCCATGTTAGAGATAGGGGCCCCACCTCCACTCGCCAGGTACCCCATATGAAGACCAAGCTGCCCATCGGCCACACATGTGTAGGGGCAGAGGCTGTTTTTTAATTAAAATGCTGTTTTAATCAGTAAGTGCTGTCAAGGCAGCTTAGCCTCCAGGTGGGTGGGCTTCACACACAGTCTGCTACAGGGCTGAGACGGAGGGGCAGGGATGGTGGTGGTGGACATGTGGCCAGCATGCTACCTTTGATTCCACCCCACGCCATGCCCTGAAGACTGAGGACCTGTACCTTAACTGCGAACCGACTGCTTACAATTAATCCTAACTGTTCTGCTGCTCTGGAGAATCTTGGCTAGCAAGCATCACACAGTGCTACAGTTCTGTTGGGGACAAGTATGATCTTTTCTTAAACTCGCCCAGCAACACACAAATATGCAACAAGACTCAGTAATATGAAATCAGTTGACAGTAACCAGCTGCATGAAACACCAGTGTCTGCTTCTGAGGGACCTTTATACTTTTTGTACTAAAAGCACTTTTATTTACATGGGAATTCAGGAGAATCACACTTTACCAAATGTGGCTAGAACAAGTCCTTCCAGTCTGGTCATCCTAAGGGATGACTTCCACTTCCCTGGGCTCTGTGTAGGTAAAGCCTCCAGAGGACATGGGGACCTCGCTCACCACCTTCTTCAGGTCTACAGAGTCAAGGCATACCTGGGTAAATGGTATCAGAACCTAGATTCCCTTCCTCCCCAAGGCCCAGGATGGGCAGCTGCTAAGACAGAAGTCTGTGGGGAACAGGCAGGGCTGGCTAGCCTTTGGGGAAGAACTACTTCCTGCCTCTGGACTGAGCTTTCTTCGAAGCAGCAGGAAGCAGGGTCAGCAGGGGACAAAGGGTCTGTTCCACTGATTCCCTGTAAGACCGGGAAGTTCCCAGGAGTGCCCACTTGGGCTAAATGAAACAATGTGTCCTCAATCATGTGAGGAGGATGCACTGGCTCAAGGCATTTGGCTTTGGAATTGCTGTGACTTGACTGCATGCGCACGCCTGTGTGCGTGTGCCAGGCTGATCAAGATGAGGCTACACAGAGAAAAAAAGCAACGGCCCATCTCTTGCTCAGCACCCTTCAGGAAGTGCTGCTGCCACCTTGGGGGCTTAGGAGGCCATGCATGGGGGACCTTTCAGGGAGGCCGGCTCGGCAGGGACATGACAGTCTCTGGTTGCACAACAAGAAGTTGTGAGACAACAGGGTGTTTTCAGGTAACTGAAGAGCTGGTCCACTTGGTGAACAGGCTGAGCCTGGCCTGGGGTTGCCCAGGGTCCTCACCTCACTGCCCCGGACTGGGGCACAGGCCTGTCCCAACTGTCCAATCATGGCATACCGGCATGTCCTGAATGAGCAAAGGAACAAATGAGGTTCCAGAGAGTCTCAGGCAAGAGGACCCCCCATGCTGAGACACCCAGTCACTCAGGGAAATTGATTAATAGGACAGTTCTTGCTGGTTCTGGCTTCTACTAATGCTACCCCAGACAGATGACATCCAAGCCCAAAAGCAGTCTGTCTATCTGCAATGACAGACCAGGCTCCTCAGGCCATCTCTGTCACCTGCCCAGGATGGGTATCACCAGCTTTACCGTACTGACCTCTGGCTTGCTAGCCTCAGCCTTGGATCATCTGCATGGCAATAAGGTCACCTTCAACTACCCAGGGCAGAAGGCAGTACTGAGCAGAAGGACACAGCCAGAGCCAGGGCCTCTTGTGTGGACAGCAGTTTTCTTCAGAGGTGCTCTAGGGCCATCCCACTACCCTGTCCTTGCTTGGGCTTCTCTGTAAGGACAGCTGCCAGTCTCACCTGGTTGTCTGGGACCAGAGCTTCATCACACATAATCCAGAATCTCTGTCTCCATCTCATTTTCACTTCCATCTGAGGGCTTGAAATCCTCCTCTTCTTCCTCCTCCTCCTCTTCTTCCTCTCCAGACTCAAACATTAGTTGTTCTTTGCCATGGTCAGCCTTACCTGTGTTGGAGAATAGAGCTGCGCAAGAAGGACAAAAAAAGGCTATGTGTCCCAATGCAGGCTTCCTTGGTGGTCCTAGAGCCTACTTACTATGACAGGCAGTTGGCTCAAGCAATGAAAAAGCTACTATGGAAAGTATGAGGGTGGGACTCATGAGAGTGGGCTGAAGCCTAAGAAGGTATAATTGAATCCAATTTCTGTTGAGAGGGCACACACCAGTACTCCCAGAAAACAATCATAGCCTAGACTGGACTCCCAAGAGGTTGAGCCCACATCTCAAACATAGCCAGAAAGCCTGCTCTGTTCAGATGCCTGCTACCCAGCTCGAAAGAAGCCTTTTGTAAAAACTTTACACTGCTCTTTGGGTCCCTTTGTAGACCAACCTCTGTCCCCAACCCCAGCAAGCCCCTCGCTTTCTACCACCTCAGGGGCTAGTTCTGGCTTTGTTTTGAGCAAGGATCTGGGGAATGCAGTCAGGGCCACGGGACACACGGCTTCATGGGAGGGTATGGCAGAGCCACCACTGCTGTACTGGGAGGCAGCATCCCTTCCCTCAGCCAGTGTCACACAGTGAGTCCTAGCTCACACGCCTCCCTCCCACCGCGGCTGGCATGAGGTCTCTGGAGCCTGTCAGGAGCAGGTATGAGGCCACCCTGCACACGTGGCTCTCACCAGGCCTCTCAGAGCGGATGGTCTGCAGAATCATGCGTGACATGGTGTCCCTTAGGTGGTCTGTGGTCTTGGGGAGGCACCACCCATCTCTCTCTGTGCACAAACTCTCCGTCCCATCGTTTCGATGAACAATTTTCTGCAACCTGTGGGCAGAGGAGACTGTGTGGACACAATCTGGGGGCAGGGCGCTATGGTGAGGAGCTTATGGAGAACCCCAGGGTGTGACTCCATGTGTGGTGACTCATGGGATAGAGTTCCAGCACAGCGCTATGGGCAGGGGCTTTGTGAGAACAGGATGCCAGTGGGGGTTCTTACATGGTCTGTATGAGAAACAGTGCACAGAATACTCAGAGGTGGTGTATACTGAAGAGCTTGCAGGGACAAATGACCCCAGCTGGGTTCCTTAAATTTTGCTGTCTCTGAAGAGCTATCCTAACCAACTGCCCCCTCATCAAAAAACCCAACACTGTACAAAGTTGGGTGTCTAACCAGACACACTTTTCTGCTAACAGTCAGGCTTTCCCTAGGCTCCACTTGCTGCCTTGTTCCCGTCTGTGCTATCGTTCCACTCTTGGTGTCTTCTAAACGTGGTTGAAAACAAATGGCTGAAGGTGTCCAGGATCAGGAGCCATGTCAATCAAGGAGACTCTCAGGCAAAGACTCCAGCAGGAGTGGTTGCTATAAGCAAGCAGGGCTGCTCTCTACAGGGCACAGTGCAGTCTGTGCTTGCTGCCAAGGGCCTTAGAGCCCACATACAGCAGGACCCAGTGCAGCACCCAAATCCCAGTGGCCAAGTATCCCTTAAGAGCTCAGCTGCAGGAAGAGCTGCAGAGAACATTGGTCCTGAGTGAGTTCTAGCCTAGAATTCCACAGGCCGTCAGTGGCACAGGACCCCTCATACATACTCCTCCACATTCAAATCACACAGCTGGTAGAACATCTGTCGATAGGGTGGCAGAGCCCCTTCCCGGAAGATGTAGACAGAATCCTGCAAAAAAAGAGAGAAGAGAATGGGATGGTTACACAGTACCCAATTCTGGGGACACCCATGCTGTGGCTTTCATGGAAGTCTAAGGAGTTGGCTTATCCCCAGGCCCAGGGTGGCTAGCAGATGTGGAGAAAGAAAGCTCTCACTCCCCAGGAGGTGCTGGGTAGAGGCAATCAGGCCCTTCTCAGACCCCTGGGAAGCCTGCCAATTTAAAGCATGGGGCCACCACCAGCCTGTACTGGGCTCTGCCTTCTGTGCCTTCCAAAAGGAGTGGTCCTATTCCTCCCCAGCTGTTTCTAATCAGGCACTCTGTGCACTCCTGCATGCTCCCTTGTCTGCTTTTGGGGGAGGAGGGCAGTGTTCAGTGAGTATCATTTTCTCTTTTTTCTACTTGGAGTATAGCTCTAGAGTCAAGAGCAAGGGCCCAAAACATTGGTGGCCAAGGCATGATGGACTAGGGGATAGCTGTCTCCCTTATGTCACCTGTCTCTGCTGAACTTAAATTCTCTGCCACAGCTTCTTGAGCGGGGACTCTGGGATAGAAAACACACTAGTTTGGTCTCTCCCAGGACTGTGGATAGATCATGACAAGTGGGAGTGTGCTAACCATTGCTGGGTGGTGCTGATGAAAATGTGAGACCTCCATCTGGGTGCATCTCATCATGCATGTCAACCCACAGCTGAGCTCCAGATGTTCTGGTCTGGCCTGTGCTCTGTCTGACTTCCATTATCTCAGCTGCAGTTATAGGCCTCAGGGGAACCAGGCTCACAGGACAGCCACACACATCTGCTGTTAGATTTCCCTCTCCAGGACTTGCCACCACCCTTCTGCCCAGATGGCCCTAGTTCTCCATGGCCTTCAGTAGATGGTACCCCAAATTCAACTTTGTTTCTGGAGGGGTCTAAAGTGCTAGTAATGCAAATGCATTGGGTAGGCAGAACGTTTAGTCAAAGACCCTTCTGAGGGTCACTTAAGAAGTGTGTCTTGTCTTGGCCTGGAGTGATGGCTCAGTGGTTAAGAGCTCTGTCTGCTCTTCCAGAGGTCCTGAGTTCAATTCCCAGCAGCTACATGGTGGCTCACAACCGTCTATAATGAGATCTGGTGCCCTCTTCTGGCATGCAGGTATACATGGAGATAGAACACTCAAAATAAATAGATAAACAGATAGAAGTGTTTTAGGTGAGAAACATGTAGATTATAAGAATGTAACAGCTTGGGGGCTGGAGAGATGGCTCAGAGGTCAAGAGCACTGGCTGCTCTTCCAGAGGTCATGAGTTCAATTCCCAGCAACCACATGGTGGCTCACAACCATCTGTAATGAGATCTGGTGCCCTCTTCTTGCATGCAGGTCTACATATAGACAGAACATTGTAAACATAATAAATAAATAAATCTAAAAACAAAACAAAGGTTGGTTATCTTAAAAAAAAGAATGTAACAGCTTTTGTCCCACTTTATTTCTCCATCTACTGGATGCATTTACAGAAGGTACATAACAGGTCTTTGTGGAAAGAAACAGAAAGTAACAAAAGCCATTAAGAGAGCTTAGAAAAATGGGGTTTATGCCAGTTACATACAAGGATCCTGCATATCTCAAAGACCCTGAAGTTTGTAGTACCAGATACCAGGAATAAATTTTGTAAAGTTGAAACCTTAGGGCACTTACCTTGAGCTTGTACTTATTGTAGGTCAATTTCCGTGGGCCGTCAGTTCCTGATGGGCCCAGGCCCTGCTTCAGGTCATGTATGGTGACAAGCTGGTTAGCTGCATGGGAGCAAGGCAGTGCTTTGGTATACATGGAGTGGAATCACCCTGCCTGACCTTTGACACTTGTCTGTAAGGAATGGCCAGCAGACTTCCCACCTTGTTGTCCAGATGCCCACCTCCCTTGCATGTTCTGATGCAAACCACCCAGACACTTACATGTCTTCTTGACGGTGATGGGGAGGCTGTAGTTATATGTGCTGCGCTTTGCTTTGACAGGCATGTCCCTGGAGCCATAACCTACATGCAAAGGCCGCGTGTCAGGACAGAAGTAGGTGGCAAACCCAAGTGGGCAACAGCAGGGATCTACCTTAAGTGGCCAGCTCCATCTGCCACTTAGAGGAGGAATGGACACCAGCACATCTAGCAGTTTTCACACCCTGATATCCTTATGTGTTTTCCTCATAGCCTGGGCTTAAAAATGTAAGTAGGACCTGTGTCACAGTTCTTGCTTATAAATCAGAGGGCCACAGAAGAGCTCCTTCATGCTGTTCCATAGACTCTCAGGGGTGGGGTACTAGGGGCACAGAGATGTTTCTAGTCTCTCAATAAGAATGTCTCTCTCTCCCTCCCTGCGTGGTTTTGCCTTGAGAATGTTGGAATTAAAGGTGTGTGCTACCATGCCCTGCTGGGAATAGGCTCTTAAAAAAAGTATATGTGTGTATGTGTACATATATATCTATAATTAAAAATTGTATGTGTCAGTATGTCAGTGCACATGCCTATTGAGACCAGAGGCATTGTATTCTCTAACTGTAGTTACAGATGGTTGAGTTGTATGACATGCATGATGGGAATTAAACAAGGGTTTTCTGCAAGCATATGTGCTCCTGCTGAGCCATCCCTATTCAGCCCCAGCAAAAGAGACAGTGGCTGTAGAGATGGCTATGAAAACATGAGGATTCTCATTAGGACCCCAGAATCTCCACAGCATGCTGGGCATCCTGCACGCATGCCTACCCACCCAAGCTCTGGGTGTGCTTGTGTGTGCATGTGACTTAGCCATCATTGCTGGGGCTTGCAGGCTTCCAGCTGAGTAATGTGAGCCCCGGGTTCATGAAAAGATGCTGCCTCAAAGAATTAGGTAAAAAGTGACACAGGACACCTGACCCTTGTGTCTGGCTTCCAAATGTGTGCACAGGAGTGTTCACCTGCACACACAAGTGCTTATACTCAAGCACACAGATACATAAACATAAATCTTTTCTCTTTCTTTCTTTCTTTTTTATTTTTTAAGGAAGAGTACTAGGAATGGAGGACAAAGAGACAAAGATAGAAAATAAACTTATTTTTACCGTATTTCATGCCACATCGGATTCGAAAGTCAAGGACTTGATAAATCTTGGCATCTGGATTTTTTCGAGGGTCATAGCCAAATCGAATCCATAAGCTTCTCCATGGGCCTGTTATCTGGAGACCAAAACCGCACTGAGTATAAGGTAGGGCCGAGAGTCCTCTAGTACATGGGTGGGACTAAGCCCTACAGGAAGGCAGCAGGATCCCCTGAGCTCCGAGAACATGGCTGCAGACCCCTAAGACCCTTTGACAAGGTTCTATGAGGACGAAGTGAGACCAGGAGTTTCTACCAAGGCACAATGTGACAACTGGGTATGCATGTCTGTGTGTGTGCATGTATCAAATACCAGAGGCTGCGGTGTTGTCTCCATCACTCTTCACCTACTCAGTGTTGGGGTTAAGGACACATGCCACCATACGGGTGCTGGAGACCCTAAACCCTGTGCAGCAAGCCCTTACCCACTGAGCCGTCTCCCTAAACCCTGTGCAGCAAGCCCTTACCCACTGAGCTGTCTCCCTAAACCCTGTGCAGCAAGCCCTTACCCACTGAGCCATCTCCCTAAACCCTGTGCAGCAAGCCTTTACCCACTGAGCCATCTCCCTAGCTCTGTAACCAGTTGTCCCAGGGTGCCAGGTGACAGGGACACTAGGAGGTATGTCTGCCTTCTGTTAGGGCCATGACTCTAAAACATCACATCAGGAATCAAGGACCATACTGGTGGGAACCAAGGTGAGCATGAGACCAGCTGCCACTTACCATGTAATAAGCCATATAGGGAAGCAAGATCTTAAGCTTGTCAGGGTGGATACTGACGTTTGACTTGACAGCATTTCGCGACCAGATGGGACGGATGTCAAAGAGCTGGGGAAAGTCATGGACAGAGTCTGAGATAAACACTACAGCTGCTGGTCCTCTCACATCAGCTGTCCCTGTGTGTCTGGGCCCCAGTGGCAGAGCACAAGGACTCAATAAGCCTCTGGAACTCGCCACACCTACTGCTAACTTGTAACCCTGGCCCTAATCCCTCAGAGACATGCATTATACATCTTGGACATTCAAGATGCAGTGCTGGGGTTCCGTCCTTACATGGTTCACAGTGCAATGGAGCAAGAGGTCTGAGCAAGCACATGCTAAAACCCGAGTCTTCATCATCCCTAACCTGGAAGGCAGATGCTGGGGATGGGACTTCAAGAAGGTGGAGGAAATGGCCTGGTCCTGCAGAGGGCTGTACAAGGCCACTGTGGCCAGAGGATGGAGGACTAGGGCAGAGAAGCCCTGTGAACCAGGACAAAGATAAGCCACAGAGGAAGCCTCAGGTGACTATTGAGATTCAGTAAGGGTTGCAGTCTCTGAAGGAGCCGTCCTTGAACAGGGTGTGACTTCAGTGTCAACATGAAAGCCTCACTGAAAATCTGCTGTTTAAGCCTATGGGCAAGCAGAGACCTAGGCACCCCACACAGCGCCAAAGCCTGAGGGAGTGCAGTGGCCTGTGACATGTCTCCAGCTCCACCAGGGTGAAGGCGCTACAGCCTGGCACCTGGCCAGAGTCCACAGTGTTGTTATAGTAGTAGCTCTACACAGGCTACTAGACAGGTTCTACATTCAAGTCACACCCCAGGATGACCCATCTCTGGCACCCTAATGGTACTTTAAAAACCTCCAGGGAACATTTTTAACTTTGGAAATGCTGGACTTCTGAGGTCCCGAGTACTCAGCCTTGCACATTCCACACAGGACGTGACCCAGCACAGTGTCTCCCAGGCCTCTTTTTACTTTCTGAGATAATCTAGTTGCCAAGACTAGCCCTGAACTCACTCTGCCAGCCAGCTGGCCTATTACTTGCACTACCCCTACTCCTGGGGTTATAGGCCACGCCACCAAGCCCAGCTTCTGGCCCAGCTTCTGACACAGCTTTTTGATGTAACAGCTGGAGATAAAAATTCCCCTGTGCTACCCAGCCAGTGCTAGGAAAAGCTGAGCCACCCACAGGTGGCCCAGCAGGCTGGATTGGGCACGAGACACACCTTCCTCAGTTCTTCTTCCACCTTCTGATCTATGGGGTTGGTGCAAGCCTTCTTCCATGTCTGTACTGCAGCCTCCAAAGGCTGTTCAGGTACCTCAGTGTCCTCAAAGTTGACGAAGATGGCATTGTGGGGGCGCCGGGCTCTACTCAGTCCAATCAGGTTCTCACCTGAGATGGAGGGATTGTGATAGCCTTCCCTGTGGACAGATAGAAGCTTAGATTACCATCCTGGGCACAGGTATGGCCAGGCAGGCAAGTAATCTGGCAGGCATGCCTCACCTGTAGACCATACACATGTGCCTTTCTTTGGATTCAGTAGAGAGGGCAGGGGCTGTGACTGCCTGCAGTGGCTCAGCGAAACTCTGGGGCCAGTGGCCTTGAAGGAGTACCAGGGGCTGGGATATGGGAAAGATACCATCAAAAGGCTGGAGGCCTCCCAACTGTCATTTCATCAGCCTCATACAACATCATGCAGCCAGTGAAAAGCACACAATCCAAATGCTCATTAGCCACCTATGTGAACAGTGACGTGGACTCTGACCATGTACAAGACTCACTTCACTCTCAAAATGATCCTTCAAGTAAGGAGTTTCTGAGGAAATAACTGAGGCCACCAAGATTGTGCTCAAACAGCATCTGCTATAGCAGCTAGGCCGAAGCCTCAAGAAGCTTGGCTGCAGCCATCCTTGAGCCAAACTGTCCTTCCACCTAGCAGAGAATGACTTGGCTCAGAAGCACCTGGACTATACAGGTGAATGAAAAGAATGCAGACGGATGGTACCACTGAAGCCCAGAGGTTAAGCCACAGTTCTATCTATGCATACTCATAGTATCCAACACAAGAGGGGCCCGTATGAACTCTACCTGTGTGGAGATGTGCCCTGACCTCTGCCCTGGAGCAAACAGACAACTTTGTATGTGTGCATGGGAAGGGGTGAGAAGTATTATCATACACTGAGATATAAATCTCTATACCTTCTTCAGTCTTCTATGAACCTTAAAAATTGTTTTAAAACACACACACTCTGTATGCATCAGACATGCCCAGGTGGGTGGCTGCAGAAGCAGTGATGACCTAATTATCTAAAAGGCAGTCACCAGAAACAGCACATGCAGTGACGGCCATGTGTGTACCCTCAGCTTCAGCAGCTACTGCCACACATAGGCCTCTGCTTCCTCCATTCCAGCCCCACCCCCACAGCACTTCAAAGTGCATTTTACTGTATGTCTAGGATGTCACAATCCCATTTGTAGTCATTGTTTTTTTCCATTTGTTACCATACCTTTTAAAATATAGTTATTTTTATTTATGTGTATGTGTCTGTATGTTTATGCAACATGTATATGAGTTTTATGGAGGTCAGAAGTTGTGAGCCACCTGATGTGGGTTCTGGGACCCAAACTCTGGTCCTCTGGAAGAGCAACAGTGCCCCTGACCACTGGGCCACTTCTCTAGCCCTTTATCCTTTTTTGAAAACAGCCTGCTGCTATGAATCCAGGCTGGTCTAGAAGTCCTAGACTCAAGCTATCCTTCTAACTTCATCCAGTTTGCACTTTACCCTACTTTTCTACATGAATACATATCAACTGCAAACAAACAAAAAATTAACAGGTGGTTTTCACACTGACAAACAGAATATGACACATGGGGTCAAGTCAGTTTTTTCCAAATGTGCCTTTCAGGAACCATCCTAGGTAAGAACACTATCCTGCTTTAAAGACCTTTTTCCCGAGCCCCCAGCACCGTCAAGAAGGAAAGTAGGTGACTGGCCTTCATTTCAGAGAGGAGACTAAAGGGAGGGTGCCGTGGCCGCCTCTGCTGCTCATCTACAGCCTCTGACTAGTTCTACTGACCACAGGATTCTAGGTCTGTGGAGAACTGCTGGTAGGAGCAGCCAGGGCTCACAGCTGCAGCCTCCCCTCTTCAATCCCAGCATACAGGCCACTCAACACCTAGGTAGACAGCCAGGGACCCCTCTCCCAGGAAGGCCAGCCATGCCCCAAAATCAACAGTGCCTGGGAAGAAAGGCAGGTTCTTTCCATGTGCTGGGAATCTGCCCAATCACACAAGGAAGAAAAAGGGTTACACTTATGGGCCCAAAGACAGCTGGCTCCAACCCATGACCTACCCCAGAGGCTGGGACCAGCTGCTAGGTGTTTTGCTTTCTTCTGTGTGTTGTTCTTTCTACTACAAGTGTAAATTTCTTTGTGAGAAGATAAAAACACATCAGAAATATGTAACTTTGAAAAAGCAATGAGGCAGCCAGGTAGAGTGATGCACAGCTTTAATCCCAACACTTTGGAGGCAGTGGCAGGCAGAACTCTGTGAGTTCAACCCTAGTTTGGTCTACATAGTGAGTTCCAGGACAGCTAGAGCTACATAGTGAGACCCTGTCTCAAAAAACAAAACAAAACAAAAAGTAAACAAAAGAAAAAGGGATGGTGGCTTGGTGGATAAAGGTGCTTACTGTCAAGTCTGATTGATCCAAGAGACCTGAGTTCAAACCCGAGGACACACATGGTGGAAGGAGAGAAGTGATTCCTACAGGCTGTCCTCTGACTTCAATACCTGCACCATTGGACATGCATGTCCAGACATGGACGCACACGCATGCATGCACACGCACACTAAATAGAGATAAATGTAACAGAAAAAAGTTTAAGAGCAGAGCAATCATACCTAATACAGGTTTAACACTCTCACGCCAGGCACACTGCGCATGCAGTGAGCTGTCCTCCATTAGCAAGGGGTTCGGGCAGGGAGGCAATGGTACTTATTCTTTTTTGGCTGAATCTTTTCATACTTGTTTTTTCTTAACAAGTACAACTTACTCTCATAATCCCAAAAAACAAAAAACAAAACAAAAAGCAAATTGGCAGAGGAGTGGACAGAAAAACAACAGACTAAACAGCCTTGAAAACTTCAACACTGAGCACCATGTAAGCCCTTGTTAAGGCACTTAACATTTTGTTTGTTTTGTTTTTTGAGACAGGGTTCTCTCTGTGTAGCCCTGGTTGTCCTGGAACTTAATCTGTAAAACAGGTTGGCCTCAAATTCAGAGATTTATTTGTCTCTGCCTCTCAAGTGCTGGGATCAAAGGTGTGTGTCAGCATTGCCTGACTACTTTTTTTTTTTAAAGTCAGCTCAGAGTGACCTTAAAACTTGCAACTCTCAACTTTGTGAGTACTGGGATTATTAGTGTGTGAACTTATAAAGCTTTAGTTGCTCCTGGGCTTAAGTGAGTGCCCTGCCTCAGCTTTCTCGGTAACTGGAGTACAGGTATACTGTATTCTAGTTCACAGTAGGGTTTTTGTTTTGCTTTGTTGTATTTTTCGAGACAGGGTTTCTTTGTGCAACAGCCCTGGATGTCCTGGAACAGGCTGTCCTGGAATTGACAGAGATCCGCCTGCCTCTGCCTCCCCAGTGCTGGGATTAAAGGCATGCACCACCACCACCCCATCATAGTATTTTTTTTTTGTAATTTTAAAAGATTTATATTTTTACATATATGAACACTCTATCTGCATGTACACCTGCATGTCAAAAGAGGACATCAGATCACGTTATAGATGGTTGTAAGCCCCATGTGGTTGCTGGGAATTGAACTCAGGACCTCTGGAAGAGCAGACAATGCTCTTAACTGCTGAACCATCTCTCCAGCCCATCATAGTAAGGTTTTTTTTTTTTTAAATTAATTTAGTACACATACAGTATTCTTTCTGCACTCCAGCAGAGGGCACCAGATCTCATTATAGATGGCTATAAATCACCATGTGGTGGCTGGGAATTGAACTCAGGAGCTCTGGAGGAGCAGACAGTGCTCTTAACCTCTGAGCCGTCTCTCCAGCCCCATCATAGCAGTTTTTAATGCACAGAACAATAACACTTTTTGGGTTGAGACCTAAGCCTGCTGCTGGAGCCTAGAGACCTTAACCCTAGCTCCTGGCTTTGGAGGTGGCAGCATCTCACGCTTCTTCTATACTGGGTTTCAGGTTTGTTCTAGAATGTTTTCTCTGAATCCTCTCTTGCCCTGCTCTTCTATCACTCATTTCTACTACTTGCTCCTTAATGGCCTTCTCGAGCCCCTCAGCCCACCCACACAATGTCATGGATCACCCAACCATTTGCTTACATTCTGTCCTGCTTCCCAGCCTTGAACCCAGAGCAAAGCCTTCCTGCCATGTAGACTGCCAACACCAAGATCTAAGCCTGGGTCACCTCAGCACTCTGTCAGGACTTGGCAAGATTTTCTGTCCTCCCCCCTCTCAAAATGGCCATCCTGGGCACAGCTTCTAGACCATCCCAGGCTTCTGCTCTCTCTCGTACTGCCTTTGTTTCTATGCTGCAGTATCTGTTCCAGCACCTGCTGTCTTCACAGGGCACAGAACCCACTGTGTGCCACGTCAGCACTCAATCCTCTGCAGGTTGCACACAGCCAGCCAGAGCCTCCTTAAGGCAACCAGAGACCAACCACGGGCCGGCTTTCAACCTCTGGCTTATCTGTGTGCTGACCTGCTTCCCAAGGCTTCCTCCACTAAGCCCCAGCTATTGGCAGCACTTGGCTCAGGCCAGGCCCCGGGGTATAGCAGAGAACAGAGGCAGCCAGACCACTGCTTCGGGAAGCATACAACACAATGAGAAAGGCTGTCTTTGTGTACATAATTTTAAAAGGTGCTAGGCATGGTGTCTAAAGTCTATGATCTCAACACTTGGGAGGCTTACTTAGAGTTGCTGTGAGTCTGAAGCCAGGCTGGATGATACAGTAAGCTCTAGGCCAGCCTGGGCTACAGAGACAGACTGTTTCCCTAGACATCACTAGCATAAAAATAAGATAGTATGAGACTAAAGATTAAGTATGGCCCAGGGATTGGGCAAAGCCAGGCTCAAAGCTTGCCATGTGCCCTGGAGACCCCAAGACCCATCTACCTTCTTTGTAAAATGGGGATGACAGGGAACTGGCAAATTGTTGAGACCAAATGCAGATTCAGCACTTCCCCACAGCTGGTGACTGTTATTAATCTCATATTGGGAATGCTCAAATTAATTTCTTCCATATGAGTCAGTCCTGGCTTGTATACAAAGGGCCTCTTCTTCCCGTGTCAATCTGCAGTTGCCTCCAGAGAACACTGACATCCAACTATGCAGAGAACCTGCCTTTCCAACAGCCATAAGGTGGCCCCTCTGTCCAGACTGTGTGAAAGGACTCATCTCACTTGAGTTGCATGTGGCCTTATTCGGGACTTTCAGAGCCCTCAGGGCAAGAGATAGCCACCACTGATTCTGGGAACCCCAGCACCCATCCTCAGAACATAGAACACAGCATATACTCAGTGAGGAAGACTCAGGGACAGTCATAGTCAGCTTGAAGGGGGCATTGGCAGATAGGGAAGGGGCAAGTGGGACAAACGAGCTGAGGTTCTTCAGGGAGATGGTAGAGGCTGGGATACAGAGCTAGCTATGAACTCTGCTGGGACAGGAACCAGGAGGCCATGAGGTGGGCAGAGGAGACAAAAAGGCCTGGGTTGGAGTGGGATGCTCGCAAATGGCATTTCATGTGCCGTTATTGGTAAGTGCAAAGTCCAAAGAGAGGCTGGTCAGTAATGACCAGGGAATTCAAAGCAAAAAGACCATGCCTTATCAGGAGCCCTCACATCCCTATATGCTGGGAATGAGGCTGTCTATGATCACCAGGCCACTGCTGAGGACACTCGCCTTCTGAATGTAATCCTGATGCCTTCTGCTGCACTGGGGTTGGGGTGAGGGTTGGGGGCTGCCTACCGGTGCTGTGTCTCAGGGCGATAGAAATAGTCCACAGGAGTGTCGAGACGGGAGAAGATGGGCGGTGGGATGTAGAGCGGCAGCTCCTGGTGGAAGAACTCTTCCTTCTCAAGCTTGTGCATGAGCACTCTGTCATACATGGACACGTGCTTGCCACCCGCTTCTGTGTGCACTGCCAAATACTGAAAATCAGACATTCCTAGAAAGACAAAACAGATAGAGACGCTCACTCAGGCTCTAGCACCCAAATCCTCTCAAGAAGGCACTGAATGAGCTGTGTAGCACCCTCTGATGGGTTTGTGAATCAGTGCAGTAAGAATGGCGTGGGGAGAGATATGGAACAGCAGGGTAAAGTCCAGGGAGCTAATGCATAAAACAGTGTACCCCTGTAAGTACAGTATTTCCACCATGCTACAGGGGCTGCTGGTCCAGGGCTACACTACACAGTAGGGTGCTGGCTCAATTAGAGAAATACAACTGCGACACATTTTGAACCACTCTCCCTCTGGAAAGACAGTCCCCATGGTGCATGCTCATCTGCCAGGATGGCCTGCATCAGTGCCCAGCTGAAGGCGTCCCAGGTCTAGGTCCCAATCTCCTTTCCTTTTGTTTTCTGTTTGACACATGATCTTCCTGTAGCCCAGACTAGCTTCAAACTCTTCTCCACTCCCTTTTTCTCTTTGAATTTCCCTTGTCTCTTCTCATTTAGTCTCTTCCTTAGGACAGCAGCTATCACCAGCCATGTCTAAGGTGTGTTGATCACTTGCTAAGTACCTCCCACAAGCTCTTTAGCACACACCATCTCTGTGAATCTTCTCCAGGGTCTAATGAGCTCTTGGCTGTGCAGCCCCCAGTGCACAGACAAGGAGACTGAGGCAAAGAGAAGCTAAAGCACCTGACTAAAGAAACTGGTGAGTGGGGCCTGAAGAGATGGCTTAGGAGCACTGAATACTCTTCCAGAGGACCCAGGTTCAATTCCCAGCACCCACATGGCAGCTCACAACTGTCTATAATTCCAAGATCTGACACCCTCAACAGATACACATGTAGGCAAAACACCAATGCACATAAAAAATAATTATATAAAAAAAGAAACTGGTAAGTGGGGCAGCAAAAAGTAATTATATACATGTATGTTGTCATATATATGTATGAAAACGTTACAGTGAAACTCAATACTTTATATGCTAACAGTTAGGGCTCAGCAGGCACGATGTCAGAGTGAATATTATTTAGCCTTGCCTCTCCAGTTTCTGCCTTCCTGCTTCCTCCCGGATTCTGAATTTGAGTTGGGTACCATGGAGCCCAAGTCAGCTGGGGAAACTTCAGAGGGGATGGAACAGCAGCAATCAAGACTTGCTGTGCCACAGTGCTACATTCTCAGTGACTGGGAGGCTGATGTGACGGCCTGATGAGCTTAAGTGTTTAAGGAAAGTCTGGGAGAATGTTTCAAAATACTGGTCTCAGACTAGAGCTCTGACCACAAGTTTGATCTGGCCCCCAAAATGACTTACCTTCCCCCCCCCCCCAAGACAGGGTTTCTTTGTGTAGCCTTGGCTGTCCTGGAATTGATCTGTAAACCAGACTGGCCTCAAACTCACAGAGATCCTCCTGCCTCTGCCTCCCTGAGTGCTGGAATTACAGGTATGCGGCAATGCACCTGGCTACAATAATTTATCTTAAAACTGGAAAGTTTCTCTCAGAACTCTAGATTCCTAGCTTCTATTTTTTAAATATTTATTTTACTTATTATGTATACAGTGTTCTGCCTGCAGGCCAGAAGAGGGCACTAGATCTCATTATAGATGGTTGTGAGACCTCTTAGCTTCTCTTATGAGTATAAAAGGTTGGGGCTGGAGAGATGGTTCAGGAGTTAAGAATACTTCCTGATTTTCCATGGACTCAAGTTTATTTCCCACACCAGGTGACTCACAACTGCTTGCAATTCCAGCTCCAGGGGATTGGACACTCTGTCCAGATATTTACAGGTACATGTGGTATATAACCACATAAAAACAGAAAATAAACTCATTAAAAGAGAGGAAAGCCAGGTGTGGTGGTGTATGCCTTTAATCCCAGAACTCAGAAGGCAGAGGTAGGCAGATCTCTGTGAGTTCCAGGACAGCCAAGTCTATGCAGAGAAACCCTGTGTGCTGGCTAGCGTATATGGGACTGTGGGTAAAACAAACCCTTTTCTCCCTAAGTTGCTTTGGTCACGGTGTTAAATCACAGTGCTAGTAACCCTAACTAGTACATGCTATCTCGGAGAAGTGGGGGGCAGGGTTGGGAGGGAGGAAGGAGGAAGGAGAAAGGAAGAAAGGAAGGGAGATAGGAAGCAAGAGAGAATGAGAACAAAAGGTTACAAGACAGTGTACCTACAATCCATAGAGACTGCTGACCGAAGAGGCTGCTTCCACAGTGGGAAATTGCTCTGTCAGGCTTGGGCACACCCTACCCCACTTTATACATGGCTCTACAGCAAGCCCTGAAATCACCCCACTAGAGATGCTATAGTTACCCTGGAATTTGTAAATTGTAGATATGGTGCCAAGGATTTCCAAGTCGAATGTGACCTGGGGGTGGGCCTCATCTCCCAAGACACCTCTTCGCCGCCTTGTTCTTTTCCTGATCCGGAGCAGCAGGCTGCTGGTACTGAAACGGTTAGCACACACAGGATGGCAGTATGGGTCCTTGGGCCGGAAGTAGAGCTCAAGCCTCTTGGTAGGGTCGGTGTAGATCTGCAGCAATGCCACGGGAGACGGGGGGAGACAGTAAGCAGGTAAGCATGCAACAGAGCACTGTTCCTCTGCCCACAGAGCCCAGCTGACAGTGACCCAGGAAGGGCCAGAAGGCATATGCTCCACTTCTAGCTCTTCATTCCCGCTGAGCTCATTTTTAAAAACTTATTCTTCTCTCATATATTACATCTTGAGTGCAGTTTCCCCTCCCTCCCACTTTCCATCTCCCTGAGATCCACTCCTCCGTTTCTCTTCAGAAAAAAGCAGGCCTCTCAGGGATATCAACTGAACATGACATAACAAATTATAAAAAGACTAAGCACAAACCCTAATATCAAGGCTGGGCAAGGCAACCCAACAGGAGGTAAAGGGTCCCAAGCAGAGGCAAAACAGCCAGAAACAGATCTGCTCCCACTGTTGGGAGTCCCACAAGAACACTTAAGCTACACAACTGTAACATACAGAGGACCTAGGTCAAACCCCAAGTGCTAGGGATTAGAGCTATGACCACCACCACCCAGCTTCATTAGGGTTTCATCACATAATTAATACATTTTTTATAAAATGAGGGAATTGTACAGATATTAGTACAGAGGTGAGCAAGGGAAGTCTCAGCTCTGAGTTTATATTCCCAGAGCCCAGTAATTAATGAACAGGTAAATAAATAAATGTATCAAAATGAAATTTCAGAAAGTAACAATGGCAGGAGCCAAATATTAACTGACAAAACCTACTTATATATGCTAAGGTTTTCAGAAAAATCTTTTATTTTTTTCCCTTTGTTTTTCAAGACAGGATTTCTCTGTGTAGCCATGGCTGTCTGGACTTGCTTTGTAGTCCAGGTGGCCTCGAACTCACAAGATCCGCCTGCCTCTGCCTCCCTGAGTGATAGGATTAAAGGGTGCGCCACAGCGCCCGGCTCAGAGAAATCGTTTCTAAAGAAATATTTCAAGATCTGGTACACACATCACTTTAGCCTGTCTTGTTGTATGGCCTTAAACAAATTGTGTCTGTGTTCACTTGTAAAATGCAGACGTCCTCAGTTCCTACCTTACGGATTCCAAGGACTGTGGCATATAAACAACGAACTTTTACTTGCCTAGCAGAGACTACAACATCAGCGAACTGCACTACTTTGAACCTCAACTACAGGTGGGGCAAAAGTTCTTAATCTTTCCTCCTTTGCCTCGGCTTTCAACCTAGAGCAGCTCACTATAACCAGCGCGGTTGCAGCTGTACTGTGGTCCTGGGACAGATGCTAACCGTGCTACTCACATTTGGGGACCTGCCTCGCTCAAAGCAGGTCCTACATAGTCTGCCCAAACTCTCTGTTGCCAAGGAAACCGCTTTCCCGCCGGGTTGTCCCGCCCGTTAGGAAGTCTTGGTTCCTTTCCCGCGGTCCCGGGTATCCCAGCTCCTTACTCGAGAGACGCCTTCCTCGCCGCCCAGAGTCTGCAGCATCTTGGCCTCGTTACGCACCACGCCTGGGTACTCCACGCACACCAGTCGCCGTTCCCGCCGCAGATCCACAGGGATGGCGGCCTCTGGGCCCGCGTCAGGCTCCTCCGCCGCCATGCCTACCAGTCCGGTCCCGTCCCGCCGCGGTCCTTTCCTCAAATGGCTCCTCCAAGCCTCACCTCAAAGGTTCCGTGAAGTAATAGTTCCGGTCCTCTTAACCTTTCCCATCTCCCTAAATCTGAGACTCGAAGTCCTCCAGGAACAAGCGTGCCATGGCCTCTGTTTATTTGCAATACTACAGAAGCCTCGAGAGTTTTGTTTGTTTGAGTGTTTAAAATGAAGAGGGCTGGACAAGGGGGCCAGACGAGGGCTTATCCCATCAGACCGCCCAACCAGGACAAGCCAGGACTCGGCCGGGCCCTTCCGGATATCCCGTCCAATGGGAGCTTGAAAGCATGCCCAAGGCTCCTCCTGGCCTGCTTCCCAGCTTTGAGCTGGTTTTCAGCTGCCGAACAAAAGACAGCTCGCTGTGTCCTTTTAACCTTGCTCCTGTGCGTATGTATTTAGGGCTGATCGCTTGAGATTGGATATTAGAGGTCTTAACAACGGAGAAGGCAAATTCTGCCTCAGCAGCCATTGATTGGTGATAGCTCTTTAACTAGGGGTGGGGCCTTGTGAGGTTTCTTCGTCCAGGTTGGCATACCCATGGAATTGTTTAGGAGATCATATTGTTGAGGTTTCACGGTTGTAGCTTTCCTGCCCTTGAGGATGGATTTTTTCTTCTTTCTTTCTTTCTTTCTTTCTGGATTTCTTTCTGGATTTCTTTCTTCTGCCTTCGTTCCTTTCCTCCCTTCCTTCTTCCCTCCCTCCTTCCTTCCTTCCTCTCTTTCGAGACAGAATCACTCTATATAGCTATAGCTGGCTTGGAACTCATTGTGGCTCGCCCTGAATATCCTCCCCTCCCCCGCTCAGGACCGATTTTCTGAATGGTAGGCTTGAGGCATTGTGTACCAAGTACCCACCTCAGATCACACACACTCGAAGGCCTGAGCTGCAGGTAGGATGCAGGCATACTTCTGCATCCTTTAGGCAGATACTAAAGACTTCTGTTGTGTGGAAGAATGGATAGTAAGGAGAAAGTGAATTTAAATGAGACATTGGGAGGCAGTCTACTCCAGGCAGGAGATGCATCCTGGAGGCAGGGAAGTGACAATGACAATGAACTTTTGGAACTACATTTGAGGATAGTGTATGGGCACCCCAAGTTTCTGAAGTGATTTCTCAGCCAAAGAACTCATTGTTCTAGGTGGATTAGAAAGAATAGAGGCTGGAGATGACGCAGCGGTTAAGAGTACTTGTTCCTCTTGCAGAGGACCTAGGATAGGTCCCCAGCAGCCAGATGGAGGTTCACAACTGCCTGAAACTCCAGTTCCACGGAATCTGACACATTGCTGGCATGCTTGTGGTGCACATACAGGCAAAACACTAATTCATATACATAAAATTTAAAAAATCTTTTTAGCATTTTAAAAGAAAGTAGAATAAATCACTGCAAAGTCTAGACAATTCAACATATTTTTAAAAGGAAGAGCACAGACTGATCTGAAGTATTTGTGATTATTTTGTAATTGGAATATCCACTTGGTAGCCCATACTTTTTTATTAGTGCGCATGTGTGTGTACATCTACGTGTGGGTGTCTGAAAAGACTGGAAGAGTGTGTCTGATCTTCTGTAGCTGGAATTACAGATCACCTGACATGGGTGCTAGGAACTGATCTTGGGTCCTCTGAAAGAGCAGCAAGCACTCTACTGCTGCTTCTGAGTACAGTGAGCTATCAGCTAACAGCAGACACTTGTGAGCTGAAAAGGCACTAAACTAAAGGAGTTGTAGTTCTTGGCCTGTCCTTTCCAGTTAGGACTTATATTCTTCCGTAAGAAATACTGTGGGTTGTGAAGCCAGGATATCTCATCAGAATTTTTCAAAACACATGTGTTTTTCTTATCCCTTGTTCTCCCAGCATCCTCTGATGGCTTAATTTTTCAGAAAGGAGACTCTAAATAACATGCACACAGCTGCTGCTCACAGCTCATCACATTTACATCATCACACCTCCATGAGTTGGATACACAGAGCTTCAAAGCTTTTTGTTGTCATCTCACAGAGATGATTGTAAACTATTAGGTGCACGTTGCTTGTAACATGGGTTAATCATTTGCTGGTTCTGTGAGGGTAGGCATGCTTTTGTTTGCTGAACATAGCACCCCTGCCTCTGAATGAGAAGGAGTTCTGTTTGTGAACCTACAGAGCTACTTCTGAACTACATGGAGCCTCAGGAAACCATCATCCAATGTGGTGACACTCTTAACTTTTCAGCTGTAATCCCTTTCCCTTGGGGATAAAAGTGATCTTAGGAAGAGATCTCATGCAGTTCCTGTTCTCAGTGGCTCCCTACCTGCTTCCTTCTACTGCCTAGCTATCAGCTTCTCATCATTTAGGTTTATGTGTAGGCTTTAATTTCCCTGAATCCTCCATGACAACTGAAGCCTAGTTTGGTGATTTCCTTAGTGCCCATGGCATTCAAATGCACACATCAGGGAGCCTGTAGCAGTCTTTTTAGTCAAGACTGGCTTTGCTTTACTGTATCAGGTTCCTGTGAGAGGAATTGCAGCTGATTGCTTTGCTACAGTCCTCTCTGTTGGACATGAGAGAAGGCACAGAGTAGACATTCAGGAAATATGTAGTAAGCCAGTGAATTAATGAGACCACTTTCTTGACTCATGCAAACTGTCAATTCAGACCAGTCCCTGGATCAGGACAGGGCCACAGAGCACTGAATTAGTCTCACTGAATGTCCGTACATGAACAGGAACCAAGGAGAGGGGCAGGAGGGTAGGGGAAGACCAGAACGATCCTGAGGTCATCAGACCAAGCTTTTGAGAGACAGAAACTTGGTCCTTCCTGGATTCTGAGCTAGGGAGGGCAGCCTGGGAGCCGAGAGGAGCAAGGGATCAGGCAGCTGATGATAAAAGCAGAGTCCATGCAGTTACCATTCAGCAAATGCTGTCTCCTGCATGTCTGTGTGAGGCCTAGAAGATGAAGCAGAAAGCCTGTCCTCCTGAAGCTTGCACTGAGTAGCAAGGGCAACTGGCAAAGGCACTGAAGGGCTGGGGTGCTGCTGCTCAGCAGTGAACTGTGTGCTGGTGTGTTCAAGGTGCTGGGTTCCATCTCTAGTTCCCCTCCCACCTATCATACCCAGCAAAGATAACATCAAGTTAAAATCAAGCCATGGCTTTTTGTTTGTTTTCTTGCATATAGCCTTGCCAGGTACAGTTTTCCAACAGGCCCTGACACTCACCTCTAGGAAGTCACAAGGCCCAGAACCTGCCCAGGCATATGGGGCACACTAGTGTGGGGACAGCTTTGGTGACCTTAACAACCACCATCCATTGTTCTAGGACTAAGGATGCTCTGGGCCTTAGCTATCTTGATGTCCAGCCAAATCACAGGCCCTGCCCCTGATGCTCAGACTTGGAGAAGGACAGCTGTCTTATCCTCTGAGGTGACCTAAGGCAATGAAAAGGGGATGCTAGCTGCCTAGAAGAGCCAAATTCCACAGGATAAGACTGTCAGGAAAGCAGCGTAACACTCCTCCTATCCAGGGCTTTGATGAATACTGTACAGTATCAGCAGCGTCCCTTCTTTGGGAGAACCAGGAGCGGAGGGAATGTTGACTTATCAGCTAGTGAAAAGGAGGACTTGTGGAAAGTATTTCCTCTGACCTTCAATGGATATGGGGCATAACCCAGTCTACAGCACACACAGTGGGTGCTTTCTTTAATACTGCCTTGTTGGGTCTCCTTGGACTGGATAAGAAGTGTAATGTTTACTTTGACCATTAGATGGCGACAGAGCACCCACATAGGCAAGCCCTCCATCTGCTGGCAGTAGGTGCTCATGACATCCTGAAAGACCGAGATGTTGCCACGTGGAGAAACCCCAGTCCAAGACTAGGTCTTCAGGGCTTGGCAGCCTCTAGAAAGGCTTATGGTAGTCCCAGGGCCAGTGTTCTCCTTCCTATCTGGTCTGACTGTGCACACTTATACACATGTTCAAGACATTTCTCATCGCTGGATGACAAATGACTGCCAGGATCTGGGTGTGGGGTCTGCACAGATGTTTTCTCTTCCAAAAGAAACAAATTAGCCCACTGGGCATGCTCCACCCTGGTCAGCTTGTCATTCCAAAGTAAAACGAAACCAAATACAAGACTGGGTTTCAAAGTTTGTTCGTAGATACAGTTTATGTTGCCAAGTAAAATATTTTCAAACCGTACCTAGCCAAGACATATTTACAGTAAAGCTAATGAAATTTAAGCACCGAAGCCCCTCAATCACACATGTGCTTTCTGAAGGCCTTGGGAGGTCCTGTGTCACTGTGCTCACTTGAGAGCATGCTTTTGTAAAAACGGGGGAGAAATTCTTAACCTGCATTTGGTTGAGACAACTGTCCCTTTTCAGCCACCCTGTCCTCTGTCACACTTTGCTGGGAGTCACAGAGCAGTTGGGAATATGGGGGACTTGACGAAGGGGAAGTGAACTTCCAGTGCAGTAGGACTGGATAGAATGCCTGGGTGTGTCTTGGTCACTTCCCTGTGCAGTTAAGTGGTTGCCAGCTGCTTTCTGTAGGGGTGGCTTCCAGGAATACACACCCCATCCAACTCTGTGACAGTTTACTGATGTGATGGCATGAAAGTGAAGGACCAAAGGAAATGAAGTGCTCAGAGCCGTAACCCATCCTGTGGGAAATTCTATCAGGGAGCACATTATGAAGCTAAATAAACATAGGCTCTCAGGAGATGGCTCAGTGGCAAAGTGCCCAGGCAGTATAAACCTGAGTTCAGATCCCCAGCATCCATATAAAGTTGGGCATGGTAAAGCTCATCTGTTACTTTTGCGCTGGGTATAAGCAGAGACAGGTAGATTCCAGGGGCTTACTGACCGCCCAGTGTACACTAAACACTAAACTCTAGGTTCAACAAAAGACCCTGTCTCAGAAAATAAGGTAGGGCTGCTGAGATGGCTCAGGGGTAAAGGCGCTAGATGCACACTTGCCAACCTAAATTTCATCCTGAGGCCCACGTGGTGGAAGGAGAGAACCAGCTGTTAGAGGTTGTCCGCTGACCACTTCTCACACACCCCTTGCTCATCAAACAAAGAGGACAGAGAGGTGGCTCAGGAGTAAAGAGTACTTGCTGCTCTTGAAGAAGACCCAGGCTCAGTCCCCATCGCCCATCTGGTGGCTCACAACCATCTGTAACCCCAGCTATAGAGTCCAGTGCTGCCTTCTGATTTCCAAGGACACCGGGCACGTACACAGCACACAGACACACATGCAGAGAAAACACTCATACACATAAAAACAAATCTAATAAGTAAAGATATAATTTAAGCCAGGTATGGTGGCTCACACCTTTAATCCCAACACTTGGAAGGCAGAGGCAGACAGGTCTCTGTTAGTTCAAGGTCAGCCTGGTCTACAAGAGAAACCCTGTATCACCTCCCTCCCCCCCCCAAAAAAAAAGTAATTTAAAAATAAACCAGGTGTAGTGGTGCATATCTGTAATCTCAGTACTAGGTAGGTGAAGGAAGAGGATCAGAAGGTCAGCCTTGGCTTTATAATTTGAAGTCAGCCTGGTGTACTTCAGAGTTTATCTCTCCCACTTACCTCCAAAGAAAGAAAGGAAATAAAGAAAGAAGGGACTGAGATGTTCATAAAATAGAATTTACCGGTATCTGTGTCAGTACCATAAGCTACAAGCACAGCCACGAATAGACCATGCTGACGAACATGCTCTCTGCTCCTCGATTGCTCTGGTCTGAATCTGGAGCCCTTGACAACCCCCTCCCCCAGGCTTTAGGTTCTGTTTGGTTTTTTGAGACAGGGTCTTTCCATGTAGCCCTGGTTGTCCTGGAACTCACTATATAGACCAGGCCTCCAACTCACAGAGATTCGTGTACTTCTGCGTCTCAAGTGCTAGGATTAAAGGCGTGCCCAGCTTTAGCTATGCTCAGCTCCAAGGCCACATGTTAAATGCTAGGTCTCCAGCCTACTGCTCCTGGGAAATGGTGGAGTTGAGTGGGTCACAGGAGATGTGCTCTTGACGGTGAGAGTGGGCTGGCAGCCTCCTCCTCCCCTCGTTGACTTTTTCACAATGCAGGAACCACATGTGCCCACCCAACATTTTCGCCACTGTGCACTCTCCCACCACACGTCTCATGCACTATGTCTGCAGCGAGCCAGACACCCAGGCTTTCCGCTCTCAACAGCAAGCCTGGTTTGGCGGTGCTGGGGGTCACAGGCAGGACTTTGTACAGGCCTGGCAGGCACTTGGTCAGCTGAGCCACACCCCAGCATGCTCACTGTTGTCTTTTGGTGAAGAGGTTTTAGCTTCTCTATGGCTAGAATCTGTAGTATGTAATAGTATAATGCTTGACTGAAATGTAACTTCTCCTTTTGTGGCTATGATTTATTTCACAGTGTCCTAAGAAACCTTTAAGCTCTAAGTTCATGAAGATCTTGTACAGACCTTATCGCTTTAGTCCATCCCAAGTGTGATCAAAAGGGCAGTTGCCTTTCAGATCCTCTCTCTCTCTCTCCCTCATTCCCATTTGCAAATGCATTCTAACATTCTCTATGATTTTCTTTTTCTTTCTTTCTTTTTTCTTTTTCTTTTTCTTTTTTTGGCTTTTCCAGACTGGGTTTCTCTTTGTAGACCTGGTTTGTCCTGGACTTGCTTTGTAGAGCAGGCTGCCTTCAGACTCAGAGGTCCGCCCGCCTCTGCCTCTGCAGAGATCACAGGTGTGCTACCATCGCTCTAGCGGTATATATATTTTTTCAATACAGAAGTTCCTTTGTAAGTCTATCACTCAACAGGCCAAATTTTAGTTCTTTAAAATTATTATAAACTTTTAGCTGAATTCCATAGAGATCAGACAATGGACCCTTTTGATTCTGTTCTTTGAAGTTTGTCTGGACTTGTTTTGTGTTCAGCTTAGAGTCTGTCTGCAGAAGTATTCTGGAAAATATTTGAAAAGAATATATGTTCTCAGACCAGTGAGATGGCACACTAGAAAGGCACTTATTGCCAAGTATGAAGATCTGAGTTCCCTCCCTGGACCCAGGGAGCAGAAGGTGAGAACCAACTGCTGAAAGTTGTCCTCTGACCTGTACATGTGTCCCATGGTACTAGAGTGTGAGTGTACATGCGCACTTACACGAAAAAATAATGTAATGAAAAAGAGAAAATGGTTAAAAAAAAGAATATATATTCCTCAGGCATCTGATATAGGATCACATGTTGGATTTTTGTTTTATTTTGTTTTGTTGTTGTTTTGTTTTTTTCTGATGTCTTTATTTTCCCTCGGTTTTGAGTCTACTTGTACTATGAAAAGTACTTGAATTTTCTCACTATGACTGCAAAATGCAAAATTACTCACTTCTCTTTTTTTTTAGACAGGCCCTGGATGTCCTGGATTCTCTTTGTAGACCAGGCTGGCCTTAAAACTCACAGAGATCTGCCTGCCTCTGCCTCCTGCTTGGATTCCTGCTGTGTGCCACTATGCCTGGCCCCCTTCCCCCTTTCCTGGTTTTTCAAGATAGGGTTTCTCTGTGCAGCCTTGGTTGTTTTGGACTCTCATTGTAGACCAGGCTGGCCTCGAACTCACAGAGAGCTGCCTGCCTCTGCCTCCCTGAGTGCTGGGATTACAGGCATGGGCCACCTTGCCTGGCTCATTTCTTTTTTTAATGTGTCAGGGTTTTTTCCAGATATATTTTGGAGTATGTTATTATAGTCATACAAAATTTAAAGTGTTACAGGTTCCTGCCATGTAGCCCTGAGACATCACAAAAATCCCTCTTCACCTCACTGTTTTGTTTTGTTGAGATGGGTCTGGCTATGTAACCCAGGCTGACCTGGTGCCTCTGTGTAAGCTTAGGCTGGATCTTGAGCACACATCACTCTGCCTCAGCCTCCCTGACTACAGGGATTCCAGGCACACACCACCCAACCCAGCTTCCTAATAAAGTTTTGGTTATTTGGCCTAGCCAAATGAGATTTGTTTTAGTAAGGGTGATTCCTTCCATATATATTCTAGCATCTTTCCATTTTTAATCTTTCTGGTTGTACTTGAAGTCTGTCTCTTATAAGCAGCAGGTGATAGTACTTTTCCTTTCTCTGAGTTCTTTTATCTTTTAGCTGGAATATTTAATATGTTTCCATGTAATGTATCTTGACATTTTTAGGTCCAACCCTTTCACATTATGTTTTCCCTATCTGTCTTATCCTATATAGTTAAAGGTTCTTGTCTCCCTTTCCTTCCTTCTTTATACTAATTGTATATATTTAGATTTAAAATTTTTTTATTATACATGTGTGTTTGTGTGTGTGTGTGTATGTGTATGTGAATGAAGGTTCCCAGAAGGTCCAAGGTGTCAGATCACCCTGGAGCAGGAGTTACAGGTGTTTGTGAGCTGCCATGTGGCTTCTGGGGCTGAAATCAGGTCCTCTGCAAGAGCAACCGGTGTTCTTAACAGGAGAGCCATTTCTCCAGCCCCCTGTGCTATTTATATTTTATGTTCTATGTTTCCTCCAATATACAGTTACATTTTTAGTGATTCCTTTATAAGTCATAATATGAATCCTTGATCCATTAAAATCAAATACTATACAAATGAAGACGTTTGCCATTTGTCGCTATTGTTATATATACTTTATTATATACGTACCTGTGCAATATACTTATGATTCAACTTTGTTGAGACACAATGAATAAGCAAATAATTATTTCCAGTTGATGTGCATAGTAAAATGAGTTTACAAAAAAATAAATGTAGTTGGCATATTGATCATGATATGGAATATTTCATTTTAAAAACGTGTTTATTTTTATTTGATATTTAGGAGTGTTTTACCTTCAGGTATATCTGTGCACTATGTGTGTGCAGCAGAGCTCAGAAGAGGGTATCAAATCCCCTGGATCAGGAGTTTCAGATGACTGTGAGCCACCAGGTGGGTGCTTGGAATTGGACCTGGGTTCTTTGGAAGAGCAGCCAGTGCTCTTAACCACTGAGCCTTCTCTCCAGCCCTGATATTTCAATCAGCTTAGAGAATTCCTTGAGTTGGGCTGGGAAAATGGCTTGGTAGGTAGAGTGCTTGCCAGTGCAAGCATAAAGACTGTGTTCAATCTCCAGAACCTATGTATACAAAAACCAGGCATGGTGGTGGTACTTGTAATCTCAGTAGAGACGGAGACAGGTAGATCTTTGGGTGTCAATGCCCACCAGGTCCATGGAGAGTTCCAGGTCAATGAGAGACAAATGATGTTCAAACTGGTGACAGAAGTCAAGTGATCCTCATGCTAAAGCCAGCCCCTGTGTTCCCAGGCCTCTTCCTCCCAGCTTCCTCTCACAGGCTTCTCTCCCAGGAATGATAGCCCCAGAGCCCTGGCCATCATCCCAGATTCCCTATTCCATTCTCTGCAGCCTTTCCCACTACCTCAGCAGCCTGCGCTACCTCCCAAACACCTCCAGATCCTTCCTTTCCCATGTCTCCTCTCACCCTCTCTGGCCACATTGCCCCTCAGCTCCGCCTCCTATCATGTCCATCTCATCCACTCACACAGGGAAGTCTCTTGCTCCTCATTCAAAATCCAGTCCATGCAGAAAAATGCTCAGCGCAAAGCCTGCCTAAAGACCCTTCTTTCAGGAGCTGGAGAGCTGGCTCAGAGGTTAAGAACACTGGCTGCTCTTCCAAAGACCCTTCCTTCAGACACCAAGGTAGGTTTGTGTGTGTGTCCAGGAATTGGCCACATCTTGCCTTCCTTCCACCTAATGTCTTTATTTATCTTTTTTCTTTTCTTTTATGTGTGTGGATGTTTTGCTTGCATGTATGGCTGGGCACCGCAGGGGCCAGAAGAGTGTGTTAGATCTCCTGGGACTAGAATTACAGATTGTAGTGAGCCAACATTTGGATGCTAGGAATCCAACCTGGGTCCTTGGGAAGAACAGCCACTACCCTTCACCATCTCTCCTGGCCCTTGCTCATTTTTGGGACAAGAGCCTCTCCCACTGAATCTGGAGCTGTAAACACTGTATGGCCAGCGAGCCCAAGGGTTCCTCCTGTCTCTGCCTCCCCAGTGCTGAGATTCAGGCATGCATGTAGTGCTTGGCTTTTGCATCAGTGCTAAGACTTGAACTTAGGTCCTCAACCTTTCTCTGTAGGTGAGTAATGTGATTGGCTTCTTGTTTGTATCTTTGGAGAAAACCTATGTCCCTAGAACCAAAATAGTAGGTATATTCCACAGCCTACTTAAAAGGGGAACATTTAGCCCACAAGTTGGTTCTATTGCTCTATTCTTTCTGTAATGAGTGACTGCGTTTACTGACTTCCCTCGGGGTTCTAGCATGACTCACTGATCTATAAGCTCATCGTCCCTCGGTTGACCACAAATGGTCTCTTGCTGGACACTCCCTCCATCCCTTCCTTTTTTTTACTTGGCAGCATATCATGGAATCAATCACTCCTGAATCAATTCACAGAGCACTTCCTCATTTCTTGCAACAGACACACACTGTTCCCCATAAGCTGGGCCATGATTTATTTAGCCACTAGGATGGGCACTTAGGTTGTTTCCAGCCTTTCCCAACACAAACACGGCTGTAGTGAATCACTGTGATGTGGTTTCACACTTGGGCTAGGAATCTGGGAGACATTGGGTGGAAGGGTGTGTGCCTCTGTGATTTGTCAATCTTTATTAAATTTCCTCATTGGGGCCTTAGCAATCTGTATCTCTTTTCCCTGGGACCAGACCTGTGTGAGAACACAGCGGTCTTTGAGACCTGAGGCAGTGTCTCAGTCCTGTGGACTGTTTCACCTTGAAAGGTTTTGCAGGACTGGGGGCAAACCCCATTCTTTTCAGGTGTTAAAACACACATATATTTAATATATGTTATATATATAATGTGTACACACATACACACAGAATTTTTGAGTGTTGCCCATTCACCAGCAGGTATGTATGTTCACCATGTATGTGCCAAGGGCCTGCTGAGGTTGTCGAATCAGATGGTTGTGAGCTGCCATGTGGGTGCTGGGAACCCAATCCAGGTACTCTACAAGACCCCTAAGCTGTCTATCCATCTCCATCCCCCTCGGTTTGGGGGCTCCAGACTCCTTTGCAGGAGCTCCTGATTGCTACAGTTTTCCTTTCCACACACTTGACCCTTGTCTCCCTGAAGTACAAGTCTGGCGGACCTAAGCCCTACTGTGGCTCCAGGTTGCAAACGCAACCCTGTCACAAACTGCTAGGATTCTGGCTCTCCTACCTTCTCCACGCCACATCTATTTTGTTCCCTACCACAAAGTTCCTAACTTTGCTGCGGACACCCCTTTTCTAGCTCACGGTAACCCTTGGAAAGGTTTGGCACCCTTATTTCTATGTAGCGAGATCTTAGCATCCCACAAGGTCTCCTTGGCTTTTATTTTTCTAGAATTTGATGCGAATCAGACTCGGAATTCATGTCCCTGGTGAAGCAGCTACCGAGTTAATCTAAGGGAACTGAGACCTGCGGGGTGTCCATGCCCTGCAGCCGCCTCTGCAGTACGGCCACCAGGAGGCGCCATGCTCCCTCTGCCGCCCCAAGAGAGTGAACCAGTTGCGGTGAGTGGTGCAGCGGTTCTCTGGTCAGAGGCAGAAAAGTTTATGGCATCAAATAACTGAGGAATTTCTCCTGGTCCTTGGCTACATGTTGTCAGGAGAAAGACAGAAGGAAGGAAAGAAGAGGGGAGATGAGATCCGTTGTCCCTGGGTCTGGGAGGAGAACGTACCACCCTGCCAATATCCTACCGTAGTTTTCCTCTGGTCTCGGGTCTTCCGTTTAAAAAGCCTTTGGAAGATGTCCTTTAGAGTCAGCGAATCCGCCTTCAATCCCAGCATTCTGAAGCCTAGGGAGGTAGATCACAGGGAGGTAGATCCGATCCCCAGCCTCAAGTCTGCATGGGGCAAGGAGATAAATGGGTCAGCTTTCCATCCTCCATGGAAAATAATTTCCTTCCTGGATCCCAAGAAAGCAGAAAGGACTTCCCCAGAATGCAGGTTTCCCTGATGACACACATAGCGATTTAATGAGCTTTTAAAAACTTTATTACTATTATTATTATTATTATTATTATTATTATTATTTTGATTGTGTGTGTGTGTATGGGCATGTGCACATGAGTGCAGGTGCCTGAGGAGGCCAAAGGTGTCAGGTGCCCTGGAACTGGAGCTGCAGATAGTGAGCTACTTGACCATGATGCCGGGATTCAAACTCAGGACCTCTGCATGCTCTCACCCCTGAGCCATCTCTCCAGCGACCCTTGCTTGAGAATGGCTCTCACATATCCTAGGCTGACTTCAAGCTTGCTGCATAGCCAAGATGACTTTGAATTTCTGATCCTCTTTCCCCCACCTCCTCGGTGCTGGCAGGACAGTGTGTGTCACTACCGTTGCTGTTTCTGTGGTGCTGGGATAGAGTATAGGCCTTCAGACATTCCAGACAAGGGCTCCACCAACCGAGCTACATTCCAACCTTAACGCTTTAAAACACACCAGGTCTCATAGGAGCAGAGCGGCCTCTGTCCCAGCCTCCCATATGCTGAGATTACAGTGGCCAGAACGACTGGCTCCAGAGGGGCAGGGTCTGCAGGCTGTGACTGTCCATAATTGGAGGGAAGTTTCCCTGTGGGGTGGGACTGGAAGGAAGATGTGAAGAACTGAGAGAACCACTTTCGGGCACAGGGACATCATTCCCAGCTCAGAGGCAAAGAAGACCATCTGAAAGAAAGCCACTGGGGTTCTGGTGCTGAAAGCCAGGCATAGAAGGGAGAAGGGGAGTCTCTGCTGCTTTCTCAGAGCCCTGGGTGGGGGTGGGGGTGGGGGTGATACTGGGCTTTTCTTAAGATTTTTGTAAAGCAAAGACCAAAGTTACACTGTGCCAACCAGGTTGATTTTGGGGAAAAGGCATACTTAACAAAACTTCCAGCTTTAGCATTTCTTTCTTTCTTTTTTAAGATTTATTTCTTACCTATACAGTATTCGGCCCGTAGGCCAGAAAAGAGCACCAAATCTCATTAATTAATTAATTCATTCATTTATTCATTCACAACCAGATGGTTGTGAGCCACCATGTGGTTGCTGGGAATTGAACTCAGGACCTTTGAAAGAGCAGCCAGTGCTCTTAACCTCTGAGCCATCTCTCCAGCCCCAGCTTAGCATTTCTAAGTGTGGTTCTACACAAAGCTCATTCACACTGCTGTGCAGGCATCATCAAGGACCATTTCCGGAACTGGAACTCTGTTTCCATCAAACACCAACTCTCTCAAATGCCTGGTAATGACTTTGGCATGGATCAGAACTCTCTGAGTACCCACTGAAGTTACCAGATGCTCATGTCCCCAGACAAAGAATCGTACAAGGGACACATGGTAATAGAAACGGAGACAGCTTATTAAGGGAGAAAAAGAAGGCAACATGGCTCTGTGGGTAAAGGCCCTTGCCATACTAAGCTTGATGATGAAACCAAACCAAGCCAAACCTCTAATGGCTTCGTGGTGGCGCACACCTTTGATCCCAGCACTTGGAAGGCAGAAACAGGTGGCTCTCTGTGTATTCCTGGCCAACCTGCTCTACAGAGTGAGTTCCAGTCCAGCTAGGGCTGCATAGAAAGATTCTATGTTGGAGCATGATCTAATGCTAATTACCGGCCCGCTGGATATTCCCATCCTTGTTTGTGTAAATCTGCCTAAAACACTATACCTGATTGGTTCATTAAATGGCCTATGCCTGGGCAGGGCAGAATGGGGTGGGTGTGGCTAGGTTACTGGGGTTTGGAGGACAGGAGAATCATGAGACTCACTGGACAGAGGGAGAGAAAGAGAGGAAGAAGGAAGACACCAGGATAGGTTAGCCTGGAGGAAAAACCACGTGGGCCAGGAGAAAGACTCCAATAATGGATGTATACTAAAAGCAAGTACCGTGTGATTGTGTTTGGAAGGTGGACCAAATGAGGGGGATTAAGGTGGGTGGCATTGGATGGGGCCTTGGGAGACGGATGGTGAGGATATTGAGACAGTGTAAGGAAAATATCTGCCCGGCCCAGAGTAAAAAAGGCAATTATAAATCTAACAAATTTTTGTGTCTTATTATTTGAGATAGCAGGTTAGATAATACCTCCGTGATAATCTTAGGATTAATAATAAACATACAGCACAACACCCATTTCATTTTTAATTTACTGTAACAACCCTACCGTAAAACAAACAAACAAATACTATATTCAGGTAAATTAAAAATTTCAAAAAATATTTTTTAAAAAGATAGAAGCCACTCTGGGAGGCAGAGGCAGGTAGATCTCTGTGAGTTCAAGGCCAGTCAACAAAGTGGGTCTAGGACAGCCAAAGCTACACAGAGAAACCCTGTCTCAGAAAAACCAAATCAAACCTAAACAAGAACAACAAAAAACCCAAAAAACAAAAAACAAAAACAAAACTCCAAAAACCAAAAACCAAACCAAACCAAAACAAAAACCAACCAAACAACAACAACAACAACAAACCCCAAAACCAAAGCCAAACAACAACAAAGACAGAAACCAACTGTGGTGGCACACGCCTTTCATCTCAGAGCTCCAGGCAGAGGCAGGCAGGTTTTTGTGTTCAAAGCCAGCCTGGTCTACAGATTGAGTTCAGGACAACCAGAGCTACACAGAAAAAACCCTATCTTGAAACATCAAAGAAGAGGTTTCTTTTGGGGCTGGAAAGATGGCTCAAGGGTTAAGTGGTCTTCCAAAGGACCCAGGTTCAATTCCCAGCATCCACAAGACCTCTCACAACTGTCTGTAACCCCAGTTCCAGGGGATCTGACACCCTCACACAGACATACATGCAGGCAAAACACCAATGCACATAAAATTTAGAAAGGCAGAGAAAAATCCTACTCTTGCTTATGAGCCACTGTGCTCAGAAGAACTGGGCCACAAGGCTGTGACCCTGCATAGCACTGCCTCTTCTGTGTTTATATATGGCAGGCTTTTCTTGAGCATGTTCTGTCTGTTCCTGTAGCCCAGGAAAGGTCTTCAGTCCTATGCTAATCCTCCTGGTGTACCCAGTCCCTATTCTCCTCCTGCAGTGACCGACCCCCTTCTACTCTATCTCCAGGACTGCCTCTAAGCACTGAAAGAGATCCTGCAGCCTGAGCCTTTTATGACTGGCTTCCTTCATGTACTGTGGTTTCTATAAGGTTATCTGTTGTAACACATGTCAGAATGGTTTGTTTTGTTTTCCTTTTTACGGATGGACAATATTCGACCATAATCCACATTTGTGTGTTCATTGTCAGTGGACATGTGGGTTACTATCACCCAAGCTTCCTAGTGCTGCAACCCTTTAATACAGTTCCTCATGTTGTGGTGACCTCCAACCATAAAATTATTTTTGCTGCTGCTTCATAACTGTAATTTTTCTACTGTTACAAATTGTAATAAATATCTGTGTTTTCCTATAGTCTTATGTGACTCCTGAGGAAAGGCTGTTCTACCTCCAAAGGGATCTTGACCCACAGGTTGAAAAGCACTGCTCTAGAAGAATAGAACCAATAGGTGAACATATATTTTTGCTAGGTTTGTTTACACAATGGTGTGCACCAGCCAACAGTGGCCATCTTTACACTGAAGAAGCTGAGAATCAGTAGCTGCTTAGGCTCTAAGGCTGTTTTGGCTGGTCCAGTCAAAAACTGAAGGCCTGGAGGACTCCTAAAGAGTACTGGTCGGGTCCATCTTGGAAGGCCAAAAAAGCTGGCCTTACATGTCAGAGAAAGGTGGCAGCAACAGTGTAGATGACCATGAGATTAGATGCACTTGCCAGCAGAAGACAGAAAGGTAAGCAGGCAAAACCCAAAAACATTTCCTTCCAGCCTTCTTATGTTTGGACCTCAGGCAGAAGGTGTCATCCATTCCTATTCAGTGTGGGTCTTCCTATTCCAATGGATATAATAAAGAAATCGTCTCATAGGTGCTCCCAGAGGCTTGTCTCATAGTTGATTCCATATCCATCAAGATGACAAGCAAGATTTGCCAACATAGCAAGCAATGCTGTGATCAGCTAGAGGGCAATCAGCTTTCCATGTCTCTTTTGCTCTGGACTTGGGCCAGCCATGCACACAGTAGACAGTTTGAGGTTTTTTGTTTTGTTTTATACAGTGTTGGGGTTGGAACCCAGAGCCTCAGCCATGCTGCTGCTCTACCCCAGAGCCAACCAGTTTTGCTTTGTTAAGATTATTTATTTTTCTTTTGAATGTATGGGTGTTTGGCCTGCATGTATGTCTGTGCACCATGTGCATGCAGTGCCCGCAGAGGCCAGAAGAAGGCATCAGATCCCCTGTGACTGGGGCTATGGAAGGGAGAGAATTTCCGTGTGGGTGCTGAGCATCAAACCTGGGTCCTCTGCAGCAGCAATGTGTGCTCTTGATTACTCGTCTCTGTACCCAGCATTTTGTTTTCTGCAGAGTTACACCATGAAGAGCTGGAGACCAGAAAATGCAAACCTGGAAGAAGAAGCCGTGGCAGAGACTTGGGGAGCTCAAGTCTCCAGGAGGACTGCCAAGTGCCTGGAAACCAAGGTCAAGCCTGGTGGCCACTCTGCCACCTCGAGTGTGCTGGAATCTGACTTGAGCAAGTTTCCCAGGTAGAGCAGGAAGGTCCTTAGGCTTAGGACATTGGACAAGCAGACCTTGAGCCCTGTGCAGAAGCCTTGTGCTGAGCTTTATGCCCAAGCAGCCTCCACTCCAACAGTCACTGATCCCAAAAGCCCAGGAAACAGAGGCTAGAGCCTGGGGTCACACCTTCTTGCTGTGGGCACGTTAGGTCCCAGAGCACACCCCTCATTTGGCATTAGCATGACAGCACAGAGTCCAGCTTCCTACCTGTCTCAGCTTTCCCACTGGTAGAGGAAGGCTATAAGGCTGGCTCTGCCAGTGATCAAAGGGTCTCCTGAGATCCTGAGCTGCTGACCCTAGCCAGGATCCTCCAGAGGTGTTCAAGGCTACCACAGCTGAACTGGGAGCCACCCTCAGCCTCACTCCATCCTCCAAAGCCTCCCTCTCCACTGCTCTAGGCTGGAAATGGCTGCTACCAGCCTGCATACTACGAGCCTGGTCCCTGTGGCCAGGCCCCAGATTCTTCAGCAGTTGCTAAACTGCCCCGAGAGAGTGCCACTAAGGTCTTGCAGGGAGCAGAGTTTGCAGGCTGAGCTGGCGTAGGGACGCCCACACCCTATCTGTGGAGGGCATTTGTGGTGTACCCTCTCTTCGAACTTTCTGGAAAGGCCCCACCCTTCTCTTTCTTGCCCTGTGGATGGGGGCAGGGGGCGGGGTGGGGGATGGCAACACCATGGGGCTTCCTCTTTGCCCAGCTCACTGGGCAGTGACAGTCTTGGGTCTTCAGTTGCTTGCAAGGGGTCACCAAGGGCCATTCAACTGCTCTGCCTCCACTCCCAGATGTCTCAGAGTGTACCTGTGGCAGCCAAGGGCTGCTGGCAGGGGCCTTATCTGCACAGGGGTTTTGGGTGCTAAGGCAGACCTTTATCTCTCAGCCAAGGGCCAGGCCTACAGTTGGGGGCTTTGTAATCTGACATTGTGATTTTTCATCCTTGTTTTCTCCTCCAAACGGAGGGAAGATTTGCTGAGTCATGCTGGGGAGGTGGTTGCAGGGGGTTGGGGGTCTAGGCAGCTGGAGGACTGTGATAAGTCTGAGGCTGGGCAGAGGGGCGCTGGGGAGCCAGCAGGAGGAAACCCAGAGCTGACACTTCCCAGCTAAGATTGACGCCTTCTGTAGAGCTGGCCTGAGGAGGCTGAGGCTGAATCCTAAAGCTTTGCTTCTGAGGAGGCTGAGGCAGGGCCCAGACCTGGGGGCTGGGCGAGGGGGCATGGATGTCTTCCAAACTCCTCTGCATCCTGGGATTGTCCGGACAGTGACAGTGGTCCTGGTGGGATACACTAGGTCATTTTTGGTATATGCGTTGACTTCATGAGCCCCCCAGCCCCACCCCGGGTAGGGTAGGCATCTCAGGGGGGAGCAGCAGGGGCAGACGGGAGGGCACTGCTCGCTGGCAGCCATCCTCTTTATTTTTATTTTTATTATTATTATTTTTCATCCTCAGATCAAATTCTTCTATGCTTCTTCCAAAAAAACACCTCTCTGATTCATGGGGCTAGGCTTAGTAACTTCCTTGGTCTCTCAGAGCCCCTGAATATCTTAGGGTCTCTCCAGCTCTTGGTGTGGGGGGATGGTGTTTTCTGTCAGCAAATCATCCAAGGAGATGGCAGGCCCCAGGGTCCCCTGTCTGCTGCAGTGGCTAAGGAGGCGTGCCCTGCCTGTCACTCCACCACCTTTCTCTCCCCTACACCTCTGCAGGCTGGTCTGGTTTCTGTGTTACGGCTTCTACTGCTGGATCCCCCAATCTCTCCGGGACCACACACAGATGTGGGGTTTATGCTGGGCAGAGGGAAAGGGCTGACAAAATGGTCCAGTGGAGCAGTACTGGGGGGTTTCCCTGGGACACTCTCTGCTTAGTTTATTTCTGATTCCCTGAAGGCCAGCGTGCAACCACTGCCCTGAGGAAGGGGTGGGGGTGACTGACACCCCTGAGTCTGTGGCCACATCCCCCGCTGCTCCCAAAAGGGCCTTTGGGGACAGGAAGAACTGCCCACAGTTCTTTGGTCCCTGCCCACAGTCGCTTTGGTCCCTTCCTGCTGCCCAACTGAGCTCAGAGATAAGTCCTTGTGCAGCCCAGAGGGACCAGGGGCCCAGGCCTTCCTCAGAAATCATGTCAGAATCCCCCACATGGAGGAAGGGGTCTGAGGACCATGATAACCCCTCTATTTTTAAGAGATCCGGGAGGAAGTCCTAAGTCACCCTTGGCAGAAATAGCTCTGAGCTATTCTGCCTGGCGTCTGTGGCTGCAGCTGGTGGCAGGGCCGGTGAGGAGTGTATCATGGTTGGGACCATCACGCAACGGCAGCGTGCCACCTGTGCCCCAGCCTGGCCTGGAAAGTTGGACCCCCAAACCAGAGTTGCTCCTAAGGGTAATACTGGGCCCCACCGCCTCATGGGAGGGGCTGAAATCATTACACAAATGGCAGAAGGGAGAGAGCCGCTGAGGAAGCGCGGCCGTCTGAGTTGTAGTAAGATGGTTAGGAGAAAGCAGTGTGCTGGGAATCCAGAGTGAACCGCTGGGGTAGAGGGAGCAAAAAGAGCAGAGGCCCAGCGTCAGGGGCACTGGCAAGTGCTGCCTACGAATCCACAAGTGGTTTGTAGATGCTGGCCTCTCTGGCCTCAGTTTCTTTAACAGGGAAATGGGAGTAATAACAACATGCTTCAAACCTGTTAAATACACTTCTCGTTCCATTGTCTGGTGCTGGGTGAGTTCCCGAGGACTACCAGATGTCAGCTTCTTATCAGCGAGGCCAGGCTGGAGGTGAGCAGCAGAAATATATCAAATGTCACTTTTCTATTGTCCCAATCTTCAAACCGTATCTTCATGGTTTGGTTTCTTTCAAATAGGCAAACTCCGTTCTCTTCACCACCATTTTTGCTTCCACCCTTCATTCCCTTGTTCAAGAACTGACAGAAGGCTCTGGGCATGGTGGTGCTCACCTGTCATCCTAGCACTCAGCAGGCTGAGGCGGGAGAATCGAGAGTTTGAAGCCAGTCTGGCCACGTAATGAATTTGATACCAGCCTGGATGACATAGCAAGACTATGTTTCAAAAAGGAAAAAAAGAAAAAAAAAAGATAAAAAGCAATCTAAGGGATGCCGGGCAGGAGGCATTGTGGAAGATTCAGAAGTATAGAGACACTAAAGGTGAGGAAAGTTCTGACCAAGCCACCCAGCCAGTGTGCCTTAGCACATACCCCACACCCATTCCAGGGCTGTCCTTCCCATCTGGGGCTTTTGGTGAGGCTGCCTCAGGCTCCCTTTGACTTAGTGATTCCAGGGTCATCACCATCCCCTCACCCCATGTTGCATCTCTTTCATCAGCTCTGTTTATCCTGTGGCCCCTGGGGAGAAGCTGAGATTGTTGGCTGCCATCCTAAGAACCTGAAGGCTGCCTGGTGGATGACAGATCTGTGATGATCTGAGTGAATGACATTCACCTCAGTGAGACCATCTTTGTTCTTTTGCAAGGGACCCGGGTCCAGCTCTCATATATGACTCTCCTGGACATGCTCGCTCTGTGGTTACCCCGGGAAACTGCTTGGGCCTTATTTAGGCAGAAGGGGACCTGCAGATACAGACTGGTCTGGGGTCGGAAGGTCCAGCCCATCACCCCTCTTCCCAATGGGCAGGGAGACACAGCAGAAGCCTTCTCTCCTTCTTTCCTTCCTTCCTTCCTTCCTTCCGTCTTTCTTTCTTTTTCTTTCTTTCTTTCTTTCTTTCTTTCTTTCTTTCTTTCTTTCTTTCTTTCTTTCCCTTTTATTGCCTTTCTTCTCTCCCACTTTTCCTTACTGTTTATTCATTTATTTGAGATAGGGTCTCATGCAGCCCAGGTGCCTCAAACTCACTGTATAGTTGAGAATGAAGCTGAATTCCTGATCCTCCTGCCTTTATCTCTCAAGCACTGGATCCCACCTCCATGCTGGGATCAAACACACGCTGGATCAGCACACGCTGAGAAAGCACAGTACCAACTGAGCCACACTCACCCTAGCCCCTTCCCTCTCTTTTAAAACAAAAGAATGCAGAATTGCTTTTCCCTGGATTCCTCTCCAGAACACTTTCTGTTACAAAAACCATTTAAACTCCAGAAAAAAATAGAGAAAGGGACGTTTAAAAAAATAATTCACACTCAAAGAGGGATCTGTGACTCCCTCCATAGATGACTCCCAGCTGAGTGCGGCTGTGCTGAGCACCCCAGGTGTGGCGTCATCTCAAGTGCCTTTCCCCTGTGGGTCCTAAAGCACTAGAGAAGAGGATCTCTGAAGACCCTGTTTCTCCCCTCCTCTGTCTCCTGGTCTTGCTTCTCAGCCATCCACTCTCTCTCTAAGATTCAGGGTCTTTATTCCCAGGCAGGGATAAGCATATCAGCAAGGCTGTGTCTTCCTGGATTGTGACAAGTGATGGGCTGGACAGTCTAGTGGCTTTGCTAAATGTGAAGTGAGTCTAACTGTCACGTGAGACATTGGGGCAGAGAGAGGGTTGCACGGGAAAGAATGGTGAGGTGGCCTCAATGTTCTCTGTTCCTAAAAGCTTTTCCTCATGTGCTCGGAGGCATTGGAACCTCCTAGAGAACAGAATTTTTTGCTCTAGAACTTGCCCAAGAGCTGGAAGCACAGCAGGCCTGTCCCCTTGCTGGATGTCTGTGGCAGAGTCCTCAGCCAATGCCTGCCTGAAACTGATTCTCAGCTGTGGCTGATGGTGACACAGCAGTCGTCAGGACCCCAGGAAACTTGAGGGGCCTCTCTTTCCCTCCCAACTCTTGTCTTCGGGTAAAGTGGTTGAAAGTCTCTCTCCTGCGCCCCCGGTTCCCGCGCTCTGGGCCACCATGCCCCTGATAACGCTTGAAAGGCGCTATCACTCCAGGAGTGCCCTCCCGCCCAGCCCACTGCCAGACTCCATGCCGACAGTTGGCAGCCGGCACAGGCTGATAAACTTATCAGGCCGAACCTGAGCATGGCTGGGTCAGAACGTGTCCTGCCTCAGATTTCCCTCCAGTTGCCTTTCTGCACTCACAGTCTCCAAGAACCACAGGCCATGCCTGGCTTTGGAAGGGCCCAACCTCAGCTACATCCATAGGGGCCACTAGAGTGGCACCCTTCTAGAACTAATGCTGTGTGTCCTAGGAACTATCCAGACATCAGTTCCTAAGTCAGTTCCCTGCTCTACCTTGGAAATTCTATCCCAATTGCCAAGGAGACAGGGACTCCTGTGAACCTAAATTTACTAGGGACAACTAGACATTAGCTCCAAATGAAGGGACCTAGTATCTGCTAGACAGTTCCTCCTGGGCTGGGGCAAGCCAGCCAACATTACTAATGCAAAAAAGAAACCTATCTCCAAGGAGCTGTATACGCATGTAGCAGGAGCCTGGAGAGGCTGGCAGTTTGGAAGGAAGGGGCAGAAAGGCAAATTAATATAAACCTCAAATATAAAGCTCAAGTTATATTTGAGCTGAGGGAGTCTTTTTTAAATACCAACGATAATGTTATCATTCATGCCCATTGCAGGTATATAGTGTGCATGGGCACACACACACACACACACTTTCTCTCTTTCTCTCTCCCCTCAGCAGTGGCCCCTGTGGACACCCGCACATATTTCCTCCCTCTATGTGTGATATAACGAACAGAATAGTATCATAAGGCATATGCTGATTTTTTCCAAAAGATGTATATATCTATTTTATGGGTGTGGGTGCTTTGTCTGTGCACTACTTGTGTGCCTAGTGCCCTCAGAGGCCCTGAATGACAGATGGTTGTGAGCCACCATGTGGGTGCTGAGAATTGGACCTACCTGGGTCCTCGAGAATAGCAAACAGCCAGTGTTCTTCACCATCGAACCATCTCCCCAGCCCTGTATATTGATGTTTAAAAATTATGCGTATGTGTGTGTCAGTCAGTGTGAGGGAGTATGTGTAGGCACCTTCCCCAGAACTGGAGTTACAAGGGATTGTGAGCTGATCAACATTGGTGCTGTGAACCAAACCTAGGTCCACTTCAAAAGAAGTGTTCCCTTTTAACTTCTGAGCCAACTTTCCAGCCATGTGTACTGATTTTTAAGCTACCTTTTCCTCTTGAAATAATAAATAATTCGCTTTGTGAATGTGTTGATCCTGTAAATTTACTCTCTCTTCCATTTCTCAGGCCTACACATACCCTAAATCCAAGGTCCTTAGATGCACAGCAGGAGTGAGCTCACCCTTTTTTTTTTTTTTTTTTTTTTTTTTTTTTTGCCTGTCCCCAGAAGTCTGGACTAACAACACACTGGTGTGCCTTCTTCAGGCTTTCCTTTGTGAAATATTCAATGGGCCTGGGCATCAGTGGAAAATTGGTTTTGGAGTTACCATGGATACTCATCTCATATAAAATGATCTAGTATTTATTTTTGGCTTTGTTTTGTTGTTTGATTTTTGAGATTAAGATCTCTCATACTGGAGGCTGACTTTGAACTCTCTGTAGCTTGAACTTGTGATCCTCTAGCCTCTGTCTCATCAGAGCTGGGATTGTAGGCATGGTTGGTGGCCTGATATTTGCAAATAGCTTACACACATCCTCACGTGTACTCTATTTATTCTAGACTGTTCCCCCCCCCCCCAATTTTCCTCTTACACCTGAAGTCATTGTTTCATGCCTAAGTGACTGCTTCATGGTGTTGTTCAGGAATGGGGAGGAACAATGGGCCGAGGGGGCTGGAGAGGTGGCTCTTGCAGAGGACCCAGATTCAGGTCTTATCATCCACATGGCAGCTCACAACCATACAGTTCCAGTTCCAGGGATCCAGTGTCATCTCTGGCCTTGGCAAGCTCTTGCACGTAAAGTCACTCAGGCACCTATGCGTAAAATAAAAACAAATAAGCCTCTTGAAAACACTAATGAGAAAAGGCGTGGGCATGGTCAGCTTCAGCTCAGGCCCTTATCCCGGATAACTTTCCTCTTCTCCACCGGCAGGCTCAGAGGCTGTGAGCAGAAGGGGCTGCGGACCAACAGAGCTTTGCCATTTTGAAGACAGTTTCTGTTAATGCTCTGGTGTTTCATCAGCCTCTGGCCAGCCTTGTGGGTACCCCTTCAGACCAATTCCCATAAAGCACACTCAACCTCTTCGGACCATGCACAGATGTGCCACCAGCCATGTGGCCAGCTGGTTCTCGTGGGCTGTGGGAGTGCCTTTTCCTTTTTTTACAGTCAGGATGCACATGTACTCTGTGCCACTCATTTTTCTTGAATTGTCTCCCTAAGAGTGGAATGAGGGTCAAGGTTGATCAGAGCTTGAAAACTTTTTCTGGGGACCCTGAGGTGGGGTGTGAGGCTGAGCAGACTTATGGAGGGAAAGAAGAGCGTGCTCCCACGGAGGGGACATCAGTACCATGATGGAGGAAACCTGCTGTTCTTCTGGAGTGCTCAGGGCAGAGGGCCCAGCAGAGCCTGCTTCTCTCATGCCCTGTCCCTGCCTGTCCTCTGTCCTGTGACACTCCCCACTCCTCGAGGGCCATAGTAATGCCTGCTCACCCCAGTTCCCCTCCAAAGCACAGCCTCTGTCATGTCCCTCTTTCCTATCTTTAGGCCCACAGGGTCCTTTGGATATATTTGTACTCAGAGGGCCAAGATTCTTCCTCATTCCCAGATCTTCCCCTCTGGAACTCCCCCCATTCTCCTGAGGCACCATGCAGAGTTTGTAGGGCACTGACAGTGAAGCAAGGGCTCTAAATCCGGGGACTGGCGTCACCCATAAAAGAGAGGTCACCAAGAGCAGCAAGGACTAGGGCCCAACTGGATGATGGGATGGGCTACACTTGGACTTTAGGGACCCCAAAAGGCTGTTCTGATCTTAAAGGCAGCATGGGGCTTCTACTTCTCTCCACTCTCAAATGTCCAAACCCCCAGCCCTTGCCTCCTGGGCTGATTGGTCTACCTCACCTTCCCAGCCAGTTCACCCCAGCTCGGGGTACAGAGGGGCACTGTGGGCCAACTCACAGTCCTCAGCTGACCTAGGGGAACATTTCCATCCTTATCAGTGATTTACATTCCAGCCATGGGCCTGGCTTCACCCACATTCAGAAGGAACACAGAGATCAGCGCTGGGGGTGCAGAGTCAAGCAGGCAACCAAGGAGACCTTTCATCTGGCATTCTACCTCTGAATGTAGTCAGTTTGTTTCAGTAGTAAAATATTGCTCTTAAAAATATTTCTTTTATTTTTAATTGTGTGTGTGTACATATGAGTGCTGGTGCCCCTGGAAGCTACAGGCTGGATTTCCCTGAAGTTGGATTTCCCTGAAGCTGGAGTTATAGGCAGTTGTGAGCTCCCTGATGTGGGTGCTAGGGGACAGACTTGGGTCCCGTGCAAGAGCAGCTCTTAACCACCGAGCTGTCTCTATAGGCCCAAAGCATGTTTGGCTATTCTCCACTGAGTAGCTGACTGAGCCTCTGTACAGGGCTCACCAACACCACGATGGCATAGGCTCCGCCTCCATGCCTTCCCCGCCTTTCACAGAGGAGTTGGGATGGGCAGCCTTCTCCCAAACCCCCACACTCCCACTGCACTCACTCCTGAGTCTACACAATATCATGTTCTGTGTAAATGGACTGTGTAAATGCCCCACAGTCTGGAGGGGTCGGCTTGGAAAGCTGGACCCTGACATGGCTGCTACATGTCTGTGTAGCCCTTGAATGGGAGCCACCCTCTCCAGGTCTTGTGGCAAAGGGAAGTGACAGGTGATTTTCACAGGGCTGGGTGGCATCTCTCAGTTCATCCAGTGACACAGGTGGTGGGAATTTCTGGCCAGACGGGAAGCTAGGAGGACAAAGGTCTTGAATGTCCCTCAAATTCCAGCAGTGGGCTGAGCCCCCGCTACCCCCCCCCCCCCGCTGCATCTGCCACCCTAGACTTGAGATATCGCTAGACAGAGTCTCCAGAGCTGGCTGTGCTTCCACTGGACAAAACTACCACCAGCCAGTCTGTAAGGTACCTTCAGGCCTCTTCGGCTCCTGGATTGCTGCCTGCGTGAAACCCATTCTACATAGTTCCACTCTGGGAATGGAGCCAGCCCAGCCCAGGCCTTCCCAGCCTGGGCCCTGGTACCTGTGCCCATACCCACCTTGGTCTGTGATATGAAATGGAGAGGCAGCCCACTCCCTGCTCTGTGCCTGCCCTGGTCCCTTCCCCTTCTGCTTCAGGGGCACTCAGTGGGTGAGCAAACTGACTGCCCCTGACCTCATCCTCCTTCAGCCTCAGGCAATCTGAAGGAAAGTACTTACCTTCTTTCCCTTCTCTGTCCAACTTTCTCCTGGCCCCACCCTGTCCCACTGCAAAAGTAGCTGAAACCCTGATATTGTCTTGGTTTTGTTTAGCAAACAAGACACATGCAAAGCAGCTTTGTGTGTGTGTGCATGTGCATATGAGTGCATGTAGGCATAGAGTACCTTCAAACTTTATCTCCTTACCGGAGAGGTGCAAGATTCCCCCCCCCCCCACACACCCTTCATACACTAATTTGGCTTTGGGCCAGTTCCTTGCCTTCTTTGGGTAGGAAGAGCCTCACATTTACTGCCAGGGACCATATCCCCTAAACAAGTCAGCTCAAGAGGCCATGGTTGGGCTGGGTTGAAGGTTTAGTGGGTAAAGGGCTTGCAAAGCATAAGGACCTGAATTTAATCCTCTGCCCACACAGGCACACACACACACACACACACACAACACATCACCATCACACACACAGACCACATGACACATACATACCACACCAAACCACATCCACACCACAACTCCCACCCACCCACACATGGCCAGGTGCACACTTGTAATCCCAGTGCTGAGGAGACTGAGACAGGAAGATTGCTGGGCTGGCTTAGGCCCTCCTACCTGGCTGAATTAATGCACCCCACAACTACCTGTTGTGGTAGTTTGAATGAGAAATCTCCCACCACCTCAGGAATCTGAACACTTGGTCCCCGCTGGACTGCACCGTCTGGGAGGTTTAGAAGGTAGGGCCTTATTGGAGGAAGTATATCATTGAAAGCAGGATTTCTGATTCATGCTTGCTGTTCAAGAGGGAGCCCTCGGCTTCCTGCTCCAGCTGCCATGCTTCCCCTCTGTCCCCACCCTGATGAACTCATCCCTTTGGAACCATAAACCCCAATAAACCTTTCTTCGGTAAGTAGCCTTGCTTTTTGGTGTTTTACCATAGCAATAGAAAAGCAACAACGATAGCTGTTCAACACTTGAGGCAGCTCTGGCCTACACACACACGCACATGCGTGTCTGTGTGTGTGTGTGTGTGTGTGTACACACACACTCACTCACAGGGCTAGATTATGTTTTGCAGAGGAGCCTTTGAAGACAATGGAAAATTTGAGGGTTCTTTGTTTTGCTTTGGTTATTGGTATCAGGGATTGGACCCAAGGCTTCACGCGTTCCAAGTTACAGCCAAGCACCCATAGGATTTCATTTCTGAGCACCCTCTCATCTCCAGGCTGCTGGGGTCTCTGAGCCTCAGTTGTCCCATTTTACAGATGAGACATGTGCCTTGTACAGGGTTGTGTGGAGAGGAGAAAAATATATGGAAACTGTCCACCAAGGCCAAAACTGTCTACAGAGGACTGTGAGCAGCTCCCGGGCCTTTGGCAAGGGATACAAGTACCTTACTGTCAGAGGAGGGAGCCTCTGGGATGACCAAGGGAGGCTTCATGGAGGGGGTGTCATGGCCTCGTTGGTGAGGCAGGCCTGTAAGCAGAAATGCGGAGGGCTTGGTAGTGCTTGCTGAGGACTGGACTGTGTGCGCTGTTTCCCACAGGTAATGTCACAGAATCCCGCCAGTGTCCCCACCAGGACAAGAGTGCTGGGATTACAGTGTGACTGAGCCCTGAGAGGGTCAGAGCTCCGTTTGAAGTCACACAGCTGGTCAGGCAGCAGCCCCAGGCCTAACCTCATCACTCCTTTGCTGCACTCACTGGGCAACACTAAGGAGTGTGGCCAGTCTTAGAGCTGCTGGGGAGACTGGCCGGTGCCTGCAGCAGCACCAGCCCGGCTCTCCCAGGCGAGTCCTGGTGCTTGTCAGCTGGTCTGTGAGCTCCCGGTCAGGTCCTCGGGCAGTCCCAGCTACCTGCTAGGCGCTTCACAAATGGGTGTCGCATGGAAACAAATCCACCTTTATTTCTATTTACAACTGAGGGGCACAAGCTTCCCACGCACCAGTCACCGGTTTCACAGCCGGGTGGCGTGACTGAGGAGACCGACTCCCAGAGGCCAGAGAATACGGTCAGAGGTGGGGTCAGTACATCTGGCTGAAGCAGAGGGGTGCCCGATCAGCTGGGGCAAGCCGCAACTCTGTGTTCAAAGTCTCCAGGCCCAGAGAAGCAAGCAGGAGGGTGTGTCTGCGGCTCCCAGCTCTTGTCTGGTTGTGGCATCCCTGTTCCGGGGTTCTGTAGCTTTCTATGCTCTGGCATAGGATGAGACCAGAGTGCTTCAGAAGGGCCCGAGCGGAGTCTTACACCTTGCGGCCACTGGAGAAGGAGTGTGGTTTGCCTGAGAATGCCCAGCAACTCTGCGGGTCTCAGAGAGAGAAGCGCAGAGCCTCTAGGACGGTGCTGTCTCCAGGAGGAGGACTGGCGTCGTGAGGCTGGCCTTCGGGTGAGGCACACTGGAGCAGGCAGGCCAGCGGTCTCACTTGAGGTTGTGCTGGCTCTCACGGTGGCGTCGCAGGTCCACCTTCCGCTGGAAGCCCTTGCTGCACAGCTCACAACTGAAGGGCTTGAAGCCGGTGTGCTTGCGGCTGTGGGTGATGAGGTTGGAGCTTTGGCTGAAGGCCTTGCCGCACACTTGGCACTTGTGGGGCTTCTCACCTGGGGAAAGGGCAAGCGGTCAGACGGCAGTGCTCCTGCGGCCTCCACCCCACACGTCTCCATTCTCTACTGTGATTCTTTAATGGACAAGCTTAGAAAATGATGGGAAATAGTCAGGTGGTGGTGGTACCACCTTTGATCCCAGCACTGGGGAGGCAGAGGCAAGTGAATCTGTGAGTTCAAGGCCAGCCTGGTTTACATAGTGAGTTCCAGGTAGCCAGGGCTACACAGAGAAAGCCTGTCTCTAAAAAACAAAAACAAACAAACAACAACAACAACAAAAAGAAAAGTAAAAAGAAAGAGGGGGAAAAAAGAAGAAAAGAAAGAAACAAAGTGTCCACATGTGTATTGAGAGGTTGAGATTGAGGTCAACCTCAGCTACATGTTAACTTTGAGGCTAGCCTGGGCTACATCAGACTTTGTCTCAATAAGCAAGCAAGCAAGCAAACAAAATGCTTCTCCAACTGATACTCCAACCAAGCACCATGCCTGGAGATAACCTAGAATCCCTGCACAGATGTAGCCCATGGCAGCTCAGTCTCCAAATGGGTTCCCTAGTAATGGGAAAAGGGACCCTCTGACATGAACTCAGTGTCTCCCCTGAGCGGGGAGCTGCCTTACACCTTGCGGCAACTGGAGGAGTGTGGTTTGCCTGAGGATGCCCAGCAACTCCGCAGGTCTCAAAGAGAGAAGCGCCACAGAGGAAGACAATGCAGCCAGTCCTAAGGAGACCTGATAGGCTAGGGTCAGAGGGAAGGGGAGGACAACCTCCCCTATCAGTGGACTTGGGGGAGGGTCATGGGAGGAGATGAGGGCGAGGGCGGGAGGGAGTGTGGGGTTGGGAGAGGATGAGGAAGGGGGCTACAGCTAGGATACAAAGTGAATAAACTGTAATTAATAAAAAATAAATTAAAAAAGTTTCCTTGGCAGTCAATATTGTCAACTTGATGGGACTTAGGGTCACCCAGGAGACACACTTCTGGGAACGTCTGTGAGGGATTTTCTAGATTGGGTTAACTGAAGGCCCACCCTAAATATGGCTGGCACTGTGCTGTGGGCTAGGGTCCTGGCCTGAGGGCATATGAGGGAGAAAGCAAGCTGAGCACTGACATTCATCCCTCTGTGACCAGCCACTCATGCTGCTGCCCCCATGCCCTCCTGCCATGATGAGCTCTACTCTCAAACTGCGAGGCAAATAAACCCCGCTCTTAAGTTGCTTTTCTCGGGCATCTCTGTCACAACAATACTGATAGTCTTTCTCTGGATTCTAAGCTGGCACAAGCCCTTCCTTGTTTCTCAGTGGATCACCATGGCTTGTGCAAGGACTGGCCCGAGGAAGCACTGGGTTGCAGGAGGAGAGTATGACCGTGTGAGTGGCTGTGCTTGATGCAGCTTGATGCAGAAACCGTCCTCATCTGGCCTCAGTCTGCCCTCAGGTCCACGTTGACTTTGCTGCCCTCCTAGTGTTTCTTTCATTGAGGTCCAGTCCTCCAGCCTCTTTGCAACTAGCCTCCAGCCCCTCCTCTAGTGGGCCTCTAGATGCCAGGCAGGAGATGACCTGGCCATGCCCAGGCTCCGTGTGGGCACACTCACCTGTGTGGATGTAGGTGTGTTTCTTCATGTCTGACTTCTGGTGGAAGCGCTTCCCACAGAACTGGCAGGGGTAGGGCCGAGTGTCCGAGTGGATGAGTAGGTGGGTAGACAGGGTGGACGAGCGCTTGAAGGCTTTGCCACACATCCGGCACTCAAAGCTACGCTCCTGCCGGAGGAAACGAGGCCCTGGGGGGTCAGGCGCAGGTGGGGCCTCGAGGCCCGGGACAGCCAAACTGGGCGCAGTACTGGACCCGGCTGGGACAGCCTGAGGAAGAGGACACTCCGTTGGGGTGACCTCGAGGACAGGAGTCCAGGGGAGCAGGAGGAACTCCACCCTATTTCTGCTTCCTCAGCTTGGACTGAGGCTTGGGGCCTGCCTGGCTTCCTGTGAGATATTTCCCTGTGCCTTTCACAGTATGCAAATAAGCCTCAAGGTATGTTTGTTGACTGACTGATGAAACAGCTACTCTTAAGTTTTTCAGGGATTCACCAGTCATCCAGAGTGAGTTCCTCTTGGCTGGGACAGTGACATCAACTTAGTTAAGACAGGCTTGTAACCCAGCTTGGCCTTGAACTTATTATGTGAGTAATGATGACCTTGAACTTGTGATCCTCCTGCCTCTACTTCCTGAGTGCGGTTATGTACACTACCATTCCTGGTTCATTTGGTGTTGGGGCTCAAACCATGTAGGCTAGGCCAGCACCCTACCAGCTGGGACACCTGCCCAGCCCAGTAGCCTCATGATTTGGAGTGAGCCATTCAGCCTTCTGGTGTAGGTTGGCTTTCTCATGTGTGCACTGGGCTGCTGGCAGAGGCTGGCTAGGATGTGGGAGGCTGTGAAGTAGAAGACAGAGCCAGCTTCCAGCCTGATGCTCAGGATGGATGCTCCTGGGATCACTTCCCACCCTACCTGTTGCACTCTGAAATGGAATAGGTCCCAAGCCTGAGTCCCGATTGACAGACAAGTGGGGTGAGATACGTATTTAACTGAAGTCTAAAACTAAGAATTCAGGGTTGCCTGCAGGGCCACCCAGAGCACAAGATGGTTTTTGAGTCTCACAGACATATTTCAGTCCCCACTCCCAAATTCCCAGAGCTTCTTCCAAGTAGATGTGAAGCCAGGTCAGCCAGAGGCCCAGTATGCTAGGGAATTCAGACCGGGGGGGAGGGGGCAAGAAGTAAGTCCGCTCCTCCCCCACCAATCTGTGTCCTCTTCGGCCTTTGCCAGCTGCTCACCTGGGAATGGACATGTGTGTGCTGCTCCAAGCTCACAGCATGGCCAAAGGTTTTGCCACAGACATCACAGGCAAAGGGCCGGGTTCCGCTGTGGGAGCGGCGGACGTGCACTTCTAGCCCGTGAGGGGTGGAGAACACCTGGAGCAGAACAAAGAGTCAGGCCCCTGGAAGGAGGCAGGCCTGTGGTCATCCTGGCCATGGGTCCAGCTCCAGAGCAGGACGGAGCAGGGAAAGGCACCACATTGGTGGTCCTGCTGTTCTTCTGCTCTGTGTCCAGAGAGGTTAAGAGTGGCAGCTTCCTGTCTATAAAATGGAGGCTGGGGGTAGGGGGCTGAAGAGGTAGCTCAGCAGATAAGAATATTTGCATAGCACATTGGACCCTGCACTCTATAAAAGTAGACAAAACCAGGCATGGTGGTGCATACTTGCCATCCCAACACTTATGAGGTGGAGGAAGAAGGATCAGGAGCTCAAGGTCATCCTTGGCTACAAAGAGAGCTCAGGTCCAGCCTGAGCTAGCTCCAGACCTAGCTGGAGCCGCTTAGATACTGTTCCTCCTATCTCCTTGCTGTGGGCTCAGCATATACTTTGACCTCTCTGAGCCTTTGTCTTTTATTATCCACAAGAGTCAGGGCTTGGATGGTGTAAGGATGAGCATTCTGCTTCCTACATGGTTCCAAGAATCCCCGCATAGGGACCACCCAGCCAGAAATAACAGCAGGGTCCAGTGTCCTGGAAAGAGAGCTCTGGGCCGAGCCCCATGCCAGTTACCCACCTTGTTGCACTTGACACAGTGGTAAGTGTCCATTCCCGGAGAGTAGCGGAGGCTGAAGTCCAAGGGTGACTCAGTGCTGGGCACGAGGGGGCTGCCGTACAGCCGCACGGAGCGCTCCAGGAAAGCCGACTGCATGGTGGAGGGGGTCTGCTGGTAGCCGTGGCTGTAGGAAGAGGCCAGCGTATCCCAAGAGAAGCTGGGCTTGTAGAAAGGAGGTGACTCGGAGAGCGGTGACTCCCCATCCTGGGGTTGGGATGTCACAAGAGGCCCCTCTGTGCAAAGACACATGCGGGTGATTTATTTTAAGAATTTGCTCTCAACTCTCTATAGGTATGATGTATAACCTTGTGTGCACATGTGTGTAGGTGCCCGCAGAGGCTAGAATGGGGTGCTGGATCCTCCAGATGGAGCTACAGGGAGCTTTATGTAAGCTGCTTAGTGGTGCTCAGGTCCTGGAAGAGCAGCGAGTATTCCTAACAGCCATGCTATCTCTCTAGCCACCAGTTGATTAATTCATTCCATCCATCCATCCATCCATCCATCCATCCATCCACCCACCCACCCACCCACCCACCCATCCATCCATCCATCCATCCACCCATCCATCCATCCATCCATGCATCTGTCTGTCTGTCTGTCTGTCTATCTGTGATAGGCTTTCTCTATGTAGTCTTGGCTATCCTAGAACTCTCTATGAAGACCAGGCTGGCCTTCAACTCACAGAGACTCGCCTGCTTCTGCCTCCCGAGCGTTGGAGTTAGAGGCGTGCGCCAGCATGCCTGGTTCAGGCGATTAACTTTGAAATGAGGCGCCCCAGTGCTCCAGCTCTCCTGACGAGCTCCTGTCAGGGTTCCAGTGTGCAGCCCAATGTGCACCATTGCAGTAAGTCCTCACTGCAGTTTCAGCCCCCTCATGCTGGGCATCACCTGTCCACTGTCCTCCCATCAGCTTCACACCCACACTGAAGTCCTCATCTGGAGCAAGCCCTTGCCCAGAAGTGCCCATCAGAAGCTGAGAGCCCAGGCGGTATCCAGTGACCTCATTGATCCCCCGCCAACTTCATGACCCTAACAAATCCTACCACAGAGCCAACCACTTTCCTCTCAGGCACTTGCAGGGGACAGCGGAGGAGAGCCCAGCTGGGTACCTGGGGCTGAGGCCATCTTGGGTAGGCTCTGGTCCAGCAGCATGCCCCGCTCATGTTTGACTGGGTTCCAGTCCAGGGACTGGCTTGGAAGCAGTGTGCTGAGGACTGGGTTGCTACTCAAGGTATGCTCTTTTGCCACTGTGAGGAGACAAGACCCAAGAGTCACCACCCACAGTTCTGGAATGCCTGCAGGGAGCAAGAGACCACATTTCCGGGGACACCAGCTGCTGCTGCTCATGCCAGGTCCTCTCCCAGGGCAGGTAGAGATGAAGGAACTCAGGTCACTGTGAGCTCAGACCTCAGCTGAACCCACATGCCCCTTCCTGGCTCCAAGTCTGATGCTCCCAGAACCTCAAAGGTTAGAGGAAATAAGTATTTCTTTCATTCATTCCTTCAGTGATGGCTAAGACACTCCCTCTAGATGCGGAAGGGCAGCCACAGCTTCATTGGGATGGAGTATCAGGTGAGTTGGGGGGTGGGGCCTAGCCTGAGCTCAGACTCACCCGAAATTACAGCAGGAGGCCAGGCCAAGTCCTCGTCCTGTGCACGGGGCTGGTGGTAGGTGTGTGCCTTCTTACTCTTCACTAGGAAGGATCGAGGCATTTTTCCGAGTGTGCTCCACACCTGCAATGGGGAGAAGGGTGAGAATGGCTAAGATGGCAAGTATCGTTCCTTTGGGTTTTGAAGCCTCTTCCAGAGATCAAAGACACCCTATCCCCATGCTGGGTTGTTTAATGTTCCCCAAAGTTCACATCCACCTGTCACCTGTGAATGGCACATCAAGTTAAAATGTGGCTGAAGACAGGCCACAAATGACCAGTGTCGCTATAGGAAGAGGGAGAACTGTTTGTGTCAGAAGAGGGTTAGAGTCAGGCTGCTCTAATGGATGCTAAGGGCTGCTGGCTGCTTCCAAGAACTTGGAGAGATCCATGAAGTGATTTTCTCAGAACTTCCAGAAGGAACCAAACTTACTGACGATTTACCCCAGACCTGTGAATTAGTCACAGACGGAATATACTCGTGTTGAGAAATTTGAGTTGACCTGGGTTGTACTTGGAAAGAGGAGGAAGCTGGGATCTTCAAAGCAGGCACACTGTGGAACCCAGTTCTTGCTGTACTTAGGGGCTAGGGGTGCAGCTCAGCTGGTAGTGTGCATTTATGAAGCCATGGTGCACCCCCAGCATGGCATAAGAGCAGGTTTGATGGTGCATGCTTATGACCCCAGTTCTTGGGAAATAGAGGGAGGAGGGTCACAGTTCAAAGTGATCCTCAGCTGTATTCGAGTTCAGGGCCAGACTGGGTTATATGAAACTCTGCCTGCAACAGACAAATGCAAAGAGCTGTGCTGGAGTCTCATCTCGGTTGGACACACTTGAGAGACCACACAATATGAGCTTAGACATTAGCATTAAAAGTTCATGGCGAAGTGTGGTAGTGCATGCCTTTAGCCCCAACACTTAGGAGGCAGAGGCAATTGGGTCTCCCTGAGTTCAAGGCCAGTCTGATCGATAAAGAGAGTTCCAGACCAGCCAGGACAACATAGTTAGAGAACCTGTCTCAAAACAAAACAAAACAAGACAAAACAAACAAAAAGACACCAACAGCACCCCCAAAAAAGCTCATGTAGGGAGAACCTCTGCTTTCCTGTTGTTCACTTTGGGTAGACACTTCACTTCTCTGGGCTAATTTCCTTTGCTCCAAGATATGCTCTCCTGCCTAGAATGCTGGTGAGCCTCCCGTGGTCTTGTTGCCTGTCTTCGTCAGGGGTTGAGGAGGCAGGGGTGCTTATAGAGGGACTTGGGGTAAGCAAGACAAGGAGAGCCTTAACAGCAAGCCAGGACTGCCCTGCAGGCTGGGGGCTTCTGCAGTCCGAGCCTAAGCCTGCAGTCTGCTCTCCTCTGCTCTCCGAAAACGGTGGGGGTTTCTGTCTGAATCATGGAAAGAGACCCATCCACTGGGTTTAGCTGGAGGTCTAGCTTCCCTGTGGATGGTGATAAAGAGGTGAATGCCCATCAATCCAGTGGCATCATCGCTTAACTTCTTAGTCAGGAGTCAGGGAAGAACCTGAGGACTAAATGAGTCAAAGGATCCCCCAGGTCGCAAGGTGGGAGCCATGCCGGCCCCCCAGGATGTGTCCTTCTGAATCCTCTAGGGCAGCATATGATCAATCTCCTACAAATGGCTCTTATTTTTGCCCCAGCCTGGGCTGTGCTCCCATGGCTCTGGGAGACAGAGAGCCTCCCTTGGAGTCCTCTAGCCTCTCTGCACTCCATACTGTTCAGGTCAAAGCTCAGAAAACCTGGGAGGAGTCCCAGCCCCACCCAGGACCAGCTACCCACCACATCTGTGATACGCCCAGCAAAGGCGGGAAAAAGGATTTGGCTGCCTCTGAGCAACAGTGAAGGGTAGGAGATAAGACCTCCACTCAGACCAGGGTGGGAGGCAAGATTAGGAAAGACAGCTTGGAGTTTAGTCTTGGAGCGAGGCCCTCAAGTCACCCTGTCCGCGGTGTGTGTGTGTGTGAGTGTGAGTGTGTGTGTGTGTGTGTGTGTGTGTGTGTGAAACAAAACCAGGCACAAGAGGCTTTAAGTCTGCATGTTCTGTAACCCAGATTCCTGCTGAGGAGTATCAATGGTTGAGGCTGTTTGTAGCGTTAACCAGGTCCAACCCTCCTTGCTATGAAGCCTGTATTCAGATCAGTTAAGAGGGGGACCTGATTCCATGTCCGTCATTGCTGGGAGCAAGAAAGGACCTTGAGCACTTAAGATGCATAACATGGCACCTCCACCCACAGAGGAAGAGCCGAACCTGGCCAGGAAGGAGGCTCGACACAGCAGGTGCACTCTCAGGACGAATAAGGGGGCTGGCATAAATTCAAGGCCCTCCATTCTCTGAGCTCTAAATGAAGGATGGGACTTAACCTCTCAGGTCTCTCCCACTTACTGATCCCCAGGTCTCTAAACAAAGGATTGGAAGGGCCGCTGTTTGTCCTGGTACACAGAGCAGCCACGACCTTATCTTTTGGGGCCAGCCTTCCTCCCCTGCCCCCTTCCCCTCCAGCTTCTCCTTTCCTCCCCCCTCTGAATCTTCCCAACTCTTCCGTTGAGGGAGTCTAAGCCCTGAGCAGGGGGAGGAGACTGGATGTGTTCACTTGCCCCCAGGACTGCCATTCTCTCAGCAGAGGGACAGCAGTTATTCAATGTGCTCAGTGTGCCTCAGCCTGTGCCAGGCTTTGCACATCAGATCTTCACCGAGACACATTCGTCACCAGAGTTAAAGGTGACCCTAGGTCAACTGACCAAAACCCAGAGCAACACAGGACCATGACATTCATAGCACTTACTGGGTGCCTTATGCTTACATGGGAAGCAAGAGGTCCTGGGTGTTTTCAATTCCTCCCACGGGGTTGCCTTGGCCCTTATCCTTTCCCTTCCGGGGTCTTCTCCCCTAACCTGGCAGGATAACTGGCACTTGGTATCCACTCAAGCCTGCCGTGGAACCAAGCGCATGCAGAATTTCCTTTCGGCCCTTGTTAGCTGAGTTAAAAGAAGAGAGAGAGAAAACAGGAACTAATTACCTATAGTGTAGTTAATTAAAAACCACTTGGTTTTGATTCACACGAACCATTCTGAGAAAGAGCTCAGGGCAGAGATTGTGAAAGACACCCGGATTTCTTCATAAAAGAGAGCTAGTGATGGTATCTGGCCTCCGGAAAGAGGCCCCTGTCAGCATTCTTCATAAAGCTTCTATCCCGTGAATAAAGGGTCCATGGATCCTGACTTAGAACCTGTAGCTGGGGCTGCCTGGAGGGATGCAGAATCCTACACTCCCAGGTTTTGAGTATAGTGGGTTCCTCAGGACTTGGCTTTCCTGACTCGGAGGCTCCTAGTGCAGCCCACGGAGATGAGTCTGATTCTGTGACCGCGTGAGCCGCTAACCTGGGTTTGGTTTTCCTATCTCTCAGAAGAGACGGTTGGGCTAAGAGATTTCTAAACTTCCCCTTTACTCTAAAATCCCATGTACAATCTGTTGACCTTCAGCTAGGGACCGACCCACCTTGCCTGAGACACTGGCCACTTGGGTTCCCTTTTCAGGAGGGTTGGGCAAGACTGGGTTGATTCTCAGGGTCAGCTACAGGGGACCCTTTGGACTTCCTTATGCATAAGGACAGAAGGGAAGGAGGGAACCAGCAAACTGCAGAGCCGACTCATGGGGTCATTGGCCAGGAGCCTGGGTTATCTTGGAGATAACTTAAAGTCAGTGAATTGCATGTGCAAGGCCCTGGTTTCAATCCCCAGCACCACTAAATAAATAGATAATACTCAGCAATGACCTTCAGGAGTACACAGAGGCACAGAGTTGGGAGACTCTGAGCATCCACACTCACAGTAACACCATCCTCGGCAGCTGAGAGGTACAGGGGTCCATCCTGGCAGGATAGATAAGCAAGGTCCAGCCAGGCCAAAGCACACAATATGATTCAGACATCCCACAGGAAGAAATTCCAGGATGGGTGGCATGATGAAGCCTGAGAACACGCAGGGCGAGATAAGCTAGCCACAGAAGGACAAATGTATGGTTTCTCAGAATAGGCAAACTCTCACAGACTGGAGTAGATTTGAGGTTAGCAGCAGCTGGGGGCAGGGGGAAGAGTTATTGGTTAATAGGTGTTGAGTCTCAGTTTCACAAAAGGAAACAGCCTTGGGGATGGATGGTGCTGACAGGTGTACGAGATGAGTCTACTTGAGAGCTAAAGAGCAGTTCATAAGACGAGCTCAGCACAGGGGCACACATCTGTTCTGGACACTTGGGAGGAGGTCATGCAAGCCTGGTGACTTGTATCCAGTCCCCAGAACCACATGTTAGAAACAGACCTCCACGTGTGTGCGGTGGCATGCGAATCCTACGTCTCTCTCACATGCAAAGCAAACCCTGATGATGATATCTTTTCATTGTTCTTTTGAGACAGAGTCTCTCTATGTAGCCCCATCTGTCCTGGAACTCATTATGTAGACCACCAAGCATGTCACCATGCCTGATAATGACAATAATCTTAAGTTAAAAACATAAAGGAAAGTAACTGGTGGCATGGTGGCGCACGCCTTTAATCCCAGCGGCGCTCTGAGGCAGAGGCAGATGGATTTGAGGCCAGCCTGGTCTACAGAGTGAGTTCCAGGACAGCCAGGGCTGCACAGAGAAAACCTGTCTTAAAAAACAAAAACAAAACAGAAACAAACAACAACAACAAAAAAGAGCACTGGCTGCAGAGGACCCGGGTTCGATTCCCAGCACTCGCATGGCAGCTCCCAACCATCTGTAACTCCGGTTGCAGGGGCTCCATGCCAACCAGGCATGGATGTCGTGCAGTATCTGCATACAGGCAAAATACCCATACCCACAAAATAAAATAGAAAGCAAGGCTAAAAAATAAAAGAAGAAAAGTTCTGGGGATGCAGCTGAGGATAGAGTGCTGGGAGGAGGAGGCAGAAGGATCAGTAATGCAGGGGCTTTTTAACTACATAGTGAAAAAGAAAGACAGAAAGAAGGGGCCAGGAGTGCCTGGGAGTCAACTTCTGTGGTGGACCCTGAATCCCATGCCCCATGCACAAGAACACCACACAAATAAGCAAAAAAAGAGTCACTTTTATGTACATAAATGGAAACAAGACTGAGCAAATAAAATGTTGTCTTCTCGTGTCTTCACTAAGAGCAGAACAGCCCCTCTGGCTGGGATTGCCACCAGAAAGGAGTGAGCACAAAGGCCTTCAGACTTAGGAGCCGTCTGCTCTTTCTGGCAGGGAGCAGGTGTTGTGCCCCAGTGAAGGGACCTTGAGCTATCTGCCCCCAGAAGCTCTAGCAGCACCCTCAGCCCCATTCCTGAAGTGCCGGAGATGGTGAGCTCCGTTGGAGTGATCCCACCAGCCAAACCTAAGTCATGCAGAAATGCCCGATTGCCCCAAAGAATTCTCTACAAGATGACCTCTATGTGGAAACATTACTCCTGATGGAGGGTGAGCCAGTCACCCGTTTGGAGGGCTTGGAAGAACACAGGTGGGTAAGGAACAGCTCCGCCAGCACCCACTGACTGCCAGATCTCCAGCCAGAGGTGACTTGAATCCCCACCCCGCTGTGGTCTCCTAATGATGCTGGCTTTCCTAAGACCCAGCCATAAACTGCAGCATCTGTGGGCTTCTCTGCAATAATCCCTATTTTCTAGGACTCGAACTCACCTTTCCCTCTAGGTGGCTAAGAGCTAAAGTTACTCAAAGAGCCAAGACCCCCTGTGGTGCGCCATCCCTAATCCTGTGCTCCCCGAGGCTGGGCAGCCTCATCTTGTCATTTCCCTCCAGTGGCTTCCCAAGGAAAGGGTGTCTGACTCCCCAGTGGTTGCAGGAACTTTTGAGAAGGTTGTCAGGGCTACGAATTCCTTCTGAGTTCCTGGCACAGGGCAGCTCTACGCCAGGGAGATGCCAACTTGGGCACCTCTGTCTGTGTTGCACACTGCCCACAGCCCTAGAAGAGTGCTCTCGCTCCCTTCTGTGTGTATGCCAGAGAGAGAGAGAGAAAGAGAGAGAGAGAGAGAGAGAGAGAGAGAGAGAGAGAGAGACTGAATCTGTGAAACAGAAGTTTCACCAAATTTACAGAAGAAAAGCATGATTCCTACGCTAGCATGGGGCATCACAGACTGGCCCATGCTCCTTCCTCCTTCTCTCCCCCAGTGAGGAGCGTTGCATCCAGAAGAGGGACTACCACAGTATTTCCCCTCTCACTGCAAAGGGAAGCAGTCATCCTGCGTTGGGGGCAGAAACTTCTCAGAAGCTGAGCCCAGCTGCCCTGGTCCGGCAAGCACTCACCTGCAGGGAGCTGTCCTTTTCTGAGCTCTGAGAGCCGAGAACCTCTGTGCTGCCCCCGGGGATTGCTCTCAGCTCTGTCAACTTTATGAGTCTCTGAACAAACAGACACTTCTCCTTTTCGTCTCTCTCTGTTTTTTTTTTTTTTTCCCTCTGCTGTTCCCCTCCCTGATTTTCAATCTGATTATTTGTGTCAAAATCTGGAGGCTGCAGCGTCAGCCAATGACCAGGGAGCGCGAGTGCAGCCGCATTTGCTTATCAAAACTTCACAGAAGCTTCTAACCCACTGGAAATTTCTCCAGAAACTTTGAGCAGTGTTTGGGTGAAAAAGAGTGGCTCGCTTATTGAAATGTAAAACATAAAGAATTTACAGTTCTTGACTGGGGGCGTGGGCATATGGAGCCTTCACTTTCTTTAGGTTTTGTTTCTTTTTCGTTCTGTTCTCCCTTCTCTTTCTCCTTCTCCCCCTTTTTCTTTTCTTCTTTCCCCATCCTTCCTCTGTTTCTTCACCCCGTTCCCTCTCTTCTTCTCTCTTCTTTTTCTCCCTCCTTTATTTTTCCTCCTCCTTTTCTGTCTTCCTTAAGTTCAGCATCACACATTTGTGCTGGGGCATCAGAGCGGGCCCCTGCACTTCAAAGCTCCTCAATCCTGGGCCATTACAGATCACGCTTAACCAGCAAGGACCCTTCTCCCACTGGGATCATTAAAAGTAAAAAAAGAAACAAAACAAAATTGGAGTTTCCCCAGACAACACAGACAGGTAGAGTAGAACCAAAAAAGTATGGACCCTGTGCCTGGTGAAGTCCAAGTAAAGATTGAATACCAAGTTCCAGTGCCAGAGTGTGCTGCCATCTAGTGGCAGAAAAAGAGACAAAGAAGAAGGCCCCTGGTGTGTGTATGTGGGGTGGGGGTGAGGGGCTCTGGGTACCCAGGCCAGAATGTGGCATTTCACCCCACTTAAATAGATCCCCATTCCTTGGTCCCCACTTTCTCTTTCCTGCTCTGTCTCCTCCCGTTTGGGGATGACTGATTTATTCCAGGAAGGTTTTGCATACACAGAGAACTCCACAAAACAGCACTGTTAGCTGATTTGCATGCTCTTGCAGCCCGGACTGGAGAGATTATATTTCCCTCATAAAGAAAACAAACATGGTGACAGGAAGCCCCGATTGAAACTGCAAGTCCAAGGTTCGAAGTGTAGAGAAAAGGGATGTTTCATTCGCGGACTTTCTGCTGAGAGGCCCAGCCCTGTAGCAGCAGCCTGAGACTACAGCAGACTCCTCAGGACACTAGGACACAGGACACCTGGGGCACAGGCCCCAGCTGCTGGCTACAGACAGGAGTCAGCTACATTCAGCCCCTGGGTCTCTCTTGATGAAAAGAGATTTAGGAAAACATCTTGAATACTCTCTGTCTCACTGTGCAGAAAACTTAACAGATCATACTCAGGACATTTTCAAAACCTTCCCTGATGTGGACCAGCCCTCATTTCTTGTCACATATATTTACACTGGCCTGTCTTTCCTGCCAAGCCACATCTCATTCAAGTGCTCCTTTGTTGACATCTTTAATGGTTTTATACACCCCTCCCCTGATAACCTTCCCAAAGGTTTTGCTTTCTGAATGCACAATTGTTTGGCTGATCTCTAGCCTCAAGTTGCTATACAGCGCAACTGCTTCAACAGTGGCTCTGAAGCTGCGACCACACTGTCGGGGAGTCCTTGCTGCCACTGAAGGACCCCTCTCCCCAGGTCCGTGACCACACTGTCGGGGGAGTCCTTGCTGCCACTGAAAGACCCCTCCCCCCTGGTTTCTTTTAAGCTAAGACTCCCTCTCCGGGAGAACAGTGGCCAGGCCACCAGCCCCTTCATGTCAGGACCCCACCTGGCATGACAAGCCCACACAGCCCTGGACCAAGCCACCCTAGCTGGCCTCCGGAGCCAACACTGCTTCTCTAAGCAGTCAGTTTTGGAGGCCACGCTTTCATTTTGGCCCTCAAGGGCTGAGTGCTACCACCATCACTGTGGTCATTCATTCACTGGTTCAGCCGTTACTCCAGAGGTCCCTCTTGAATGAGGTGCTTCCTTTCCTCCTCCTCTCTTCTCAGTTTGGTCAAGGTCTGTTAACCAGTGTCCCATGCTGTGGGGTAAAAGTATCTTAAGGCTGTGACCATACAGGGCAGCTGACAGGAGAGTAAGAGGAGAGTGTCCGCCCCACCAGTCTCTTTTAAATATTTTACTTTAAAAATTTACGTATATGAGTATTCCCATGTGCAAGCAGAGCCTGTGGAGGCCAGAGGAGAGCGTCAGATCCTTAGAGCTGGAGTTAAAGCAGTGGTGAGCTGCCCAACATGAGTGGTGCCTGCTGGGACCCAAACTCATGTCCTCTGAAAAAGCAGCAAGCACTTTTAGCCTCTTTCCAACCGCTTACCACCTCATCTATAAGGACACTGATTCATCAGTGAGGAAGGCAGAGCCCTCCTGAAAGGTCACCTCTCACTGTTCTCACAGTAGGTCTCGTTCCAACATGGATTTGGGAAGGGCATATTTAGACCACAGCAGGTTTTTGGCAGGGACCACACAAACTCTTTCCCAGATGTACAGTTTGGAGTGACAAGCACTTCGAAGTAAAGGTTGGAAGAATGAAGTGTGAGAATGGAGCTTCAGAAGATGGACTCAGATTTGGGGAGTCCAGAGGAGGAAGTGACCCTTTATTTTATGCGCATGGGTTTTTGCCTACATTTATGCCTGTGTTGTGTGGGTGCAGTTCTGGCAGCAGCCAGAAGAGGGCATCAGATCTCTGGGACTGGAGTTAACAGAAATTTGTGGCTGTCCATAGTGACGCTAGGCATCAAACTTGGACCCTCTGGGAGAGCAGCCAGGGTTCTTGGCCACTGAGTTATCTATCCATGAAGTGGACTGTTAGTGGATGCTTGGACTGAGAGGAGTGACTAAAGAGAGAAACAGTGTAGACAAAGAGCTAGAGGCCAGGACCTCAGGGAACTGGCCACAGCCAAGTTCAAATGATAGACTGAAAAAAGAGGAGCCTGGTGAGAGAGGAAACAAAGCCAGGAAGGAACCTGGTGTAAAAGCAAGCCACCTTGACTCCCCTTTACCTGCAGGCCCAAAGTATGCATTTCAGAGCTTAGCAGTCAGTGTCACAACTCTTTCAGATAACAACTCACTTTCAGATGCCAATTGCAGAAACTCAATACTATTAAGTGTTTGAAATGTATTTATTTCCTGTTTGAGTGTTTTGCCTGCAGGCATGTACGCTCACCCTATGCACACCTGGTACCTGTGGAAACGAGAGGAAAAGGTCAGGTCCCTTGAAACTAGAGTTACAGGCGGTTTTGAGCTACCATGTAGGTACTGGGAATTGAACTTGGGTCCTCTGCAAGAGCAACAAGTGTTAACTGCTGGGCTATATCTCCAGACCAAGCATTCGATAATCTGACAGCAATAACAAAACAGCCACTTCATTCCACTGACAATGCTCCACTCCAGATCTGCTTGGATTCAGGTGCTGCAGCGACATTGTCTGGACTCTCACTGCCTTTGTTGTCTGGATGGGTTAGTTAATTTTCTCATTGTCATAGCAAAATACTTGAAAAGGGCAACTTAAACAAGGGAGTGTTTGCCCAGTATGGTGGCGCACAACTTTGAACCCAGCACTTGGGAGGCAGAGGCAGGTGGGTTTATGAGTTCGAGGCCAGCTGGTTTACAGAGCAAGTTCCAGGACAGCCAGGGTTATGTAGAGAAACCTTGTCTCAGGAGAGGGAGAGACTGAGAGAGGAGGGTTTGTGTGGGCTTGTGGTGGGAAAGGAGTGATGGCCGCAGCATGAAGCACCCTCTTACTGTTGTGTTCCCAATCAGGAAGCAGACAGTGCTGTCCTCGGGAAGGTTCGAGAACAGTGGTGCAGCCTCCATGACCCTGCAACTCTTGCGTTTTTGCACATCTGGAAAGTTAGCAGCATGTGAATGACAATGCCGCACTCTACCGCCAGCTTGGGATGTGGCCTGCTCCCTCGCTACTGCAGCTGTGGTGGTCTCAGAGCACCTTGGTGAATGAACCTCAGAAAACACTTCCTGGGGCAGTTGTTTTTCAACATGCCATTTTTGGTGATCTTCTCAGGTCAGACGCTCCCCTTTCAAATGGATTTTCATTTTCACAAGTTGGAGCCTTTGGTAATTGGGGTCTTACCTATTATCCCAGAGAAGAGGCAAGGAGGACTTTCTTTCAAGAAATTATTTTATTATTTAATTGGTGATGATGACGGCGATGATGGTGGTGGTGGTGGTCTGTGCATGTGTGCGAGTGCACGTGCTTATCTGTGCAGATATACACACATGTGTGGCTGGTGATGGGGAAAAGGCACTTACTACACAAGCCTAGTTACCTGAATTCAATACCTAAAACATACATAGGGAGAGGGCTCTCTCTGTCTGTCTCATTTTATCTATCAATCTATTTATCTATTTTGCTTATTGTGTGGGTCAGCACCTGCCTAACTGGCACATGTGTAAAGGGCACAACTTGTAGTAGTTGCTTCTCTCCTTCCACCATGTAGGTCCTGGAGACTGAACTCAAGCTGTCAAGCATGGTGACAGGCACTTACACCACTGAGCTATCTTGCTGATCAGATGGTCACAGCAATGACCCCACTTCTGGTACCAATTGCTTTGACTCACAGTTTAAGAAGGGATACTATATGGAGAGATGGCTCATGGGTAAAGTGCTTTCAGAACAAGCACAAAGACCTGAGTTCAGATCCCCAGCACCCATGTAAAAACCCAGGCATGACGTCATGCAGCTGCAGTCCAGTACTAGCTAAGCAGAGGCAGCAAGATCAGAAGCAGGTTGGCCAGCCAGATTAGTCAGTGAGTTCCAGGTCCAATGAGAGGTCCTGCCTCAAACATAGAGAGCCACAGAGGAAGACCCTCAACGTGATCCTGTGGCCTTTACATGTATACACGGAAGTGGAAGAACCCAAGGATAGACTGGTCCTTGCCCTCTGTGAGGCTTCTAAAGAGCTGGCTGAGCCTGGGCCTCATCTTCTCTATTTTGGTGCCAGGAAAGCACCCACTTACACATGTTGTTTGAAGTGCAAGATCAGATGGCAGCAGGCGGAGAGGAGGAAGACCTGGACTCAGCCACGGGGTGACTGCGGCCTCTTCCAAGCCTAGGCTTCTTGCCAGGATCAGCCTACCGGAGGGCACTCTAGCTACCAGAGAAGTAATTTACTATGTAGCCACACGGTGGCACTCTTTCCTCCTTTTCGTTGGACAAAAAGTGAAAACAAATAACGTAAAGGAACGTTTGAATCACAAGAACAATAAACGATCAGCCTGAAATGCAGATTCAAAATCCACCTCTTTGTCAACATTTTCAATGTTGATTTCTTTTTAATGTCTGTGTCCTTTCCTTTTTTCTCACCCTGTCTTCATCTGCTTGTCTCCTTCCTTTACCTTGCTCCCTTCCCCTCCCTGTTGCTCCTTCTTTATCCACCTTTTGCCCATCATATGTGCGTGTAATGACTTAAATTCAACCTCATCATTACTGACATTTGCCTGGGAGGCAATATGGCTAGAAGAATCTCCCCAAGATGGAGAAACAGCCCTTCAAAGTCCTCCCATGAGGCAACATTCTGAGAGACCCTAGGGTAAACCCCTGGTCTACTGGACATGATGAGCAGGAAGAGCAGTGCTGGGGAACAGAGTTCAATTTCTTCCCCGGAAACCTCCAGCAGCCCCGTGCTCTCAGTGTAGGAAGTCTGTTGAGAAGCCTGCTTGGCCTTTTCCTACAATGGCTTCTTCCATTGGAATCCAGTGTCTGAGATTCCAGAACATCGAAGCCATCCCACACACAGCTGGAGGCTTGTCCTGATGCTCGGTATGCAAGATCAGGTACGGTGTTATCAGTGGTGAGGGAGCATGGGCTCCCTGGATGGGCATCACATGGCATGCAGGACGTTAACCCCCTGGCCAGGCACAATTACAACCCTTTGTTCATGCCTCAGACTCCCTCACTTCCAGGGATGTCATTTCTGACTTGTTTGGTTTTGGGGTGTTTTGTTTTGTTCTGGTTTGGTTTGGTTTCTCTGTGTAGTCGTGGCTGTCCTGGAACTTACTCTATAGACCTGAACTCAAAGATCCACGTTCCTCTGTAAGGGAGTATCTGCCTGGGTTAACTGAGATGGAAAGACACACCCTGAATATGAGGGGCACTGCACTACAGGCTGTACAGGCTGGAGTTCTGGACAGAGTAAAAAAAAGAAAATGAGCTGAGCACCAGTGTTCCTCTTCCTGACTGCAGGTGCAAAGCTGCCTCAAGCCACGTCCTTGCCACGCTGGACTGCACCCTCAGACTTGGAGCAGAAACCAACCCTTCATGTCCCAAGTAGACTTTGACAGATGTTTGACACAGCACTGAGAAAAGTAACACACCTGGCTTCTAAGAAACAGCCAGGGCAGAGAAACACCCACTCTCCTCAACTCCTTTCTGAAGGCTTTTGTTTTATTGCCTTCAATCTAGATGTCTCAGTTTACAGAGCGTAGATTCTGGCTGGCAATCAGCAGGGCAGGTGACCTCCAGTCACACGTGTGAGCTGTACACCACAGCTGGATTCGACCCCCACCAGCGGCACGTGGTGACCAGGCCTCAGGCTCTGCATCTGTGGCACGAGACTGGAGGATGCGTGCCTGGGCACCATCAGGAGAACATTACGCTGTAGTCGGCTCTTAGCTGACTTGAGCAGCGGCACTGCACAATCTCTCTGTCCTTTTCTCTTTAATCGGGTAGCGGGTAGGGAGGAGAATAGGGCAGACTGTGTCGTCTGGGCCCCATTAGGCAGCCTCTGTGAATTTACATGGTGGGTTGATCATTAATGAAACACCTGGCATTTGGTTACTGCTCTATAAACTTCCAGTGACTTCCGCCTTTGCATTGTCCCAAGAGACTACTAGAAATTCCACCCTGAGGCTGTGGGAGGTGGAGGAGAAAGTGAATGTCCTTAACAGTGGCCAAGTGCTGTGGAAGGATTGCTGGGACTCTTTTCTTTGGTTCTAGAGAGCATTTTGGGATTACTGGGAATATGGTTAATAGAATCCTCTAATGGGGTTCCACATACCAATCTAACACCACTCACTGTTAGACTGGCATGCTAACACCACTTACTGTTAAGATGCCATCATGATGGAAGGCACACACTTACTGAAATGTGTGACACAGGAATGAATATCTGTGTTTTGCCCAGCAGCTTTGTGTGTCTGTGTATGTGTGTGTGCATGTGTATGTGTGTTCACTAGCCAGCCCTAAGAGGGTAAATCTCCTAGCGCATCCATCAAACCCTCTTAAATACCAGCACATGATGGCCTCAGTGCCTGGGTGGTTTCAGAATTTGCTATGGCTGTGAGTGGGTTCCCCCAGATCTACCTAGTTGGGAGAAGGAAGGAATTTTCACTTCGGATGAACGAAGCAAAGCCTCAAAGGAAGGAATAAGGGAGAGTGAGCACCGTTTGTAGTGGGACTGTTTCCATCCGTCCCACCGGCTCCACTTCCACGCAGATCAGAACTAGGAAAGGGCTGGAAGACAGAGGCAGGGGTGGAGTCAACCTGGAAGCAAGGATTTGCATCTAATTTGCATCTCTCTGCAAGCAGGAGCTGCCATGATGAAGCTTTCCCTCAGACTGGATTTGGTCAGACTTCCTCAGAAACATGAGCATGGTTCTCTACCAGACTATGTTTTGCTCTTCAAATACCTCCTCGAATTTATATTGTATAAAAAATTCAAACAGAAAAGCAAATAAGCCCTATCTCGCAAATACTGTATCCACCATCTACATTAGGCCTACTGTTTGCCAAATATGCCTTTTTGTCACAGATGCACATAAAAGTTTCTATGACGTGTTTAATTCTGATAGAATAGCTTGAAAATATAGACACTGTGACACTTTACCCATATTTATATATATGTCTCCTAAAAATAGGAGTATTTATCACATAAGCATATAAAAGACAGACATTTTCCTAAAGCTGTCCAATAGCCAGCCTTCATGCCCACTGTCACAGTTTCCCAAAGGTTTTCTTATTTTTTTCTTTCTTTCCTTCTTTCTATTTCTCAAAGGTGTTTCTACAGTGGCTCTGTTAGAATCTAGCACCCCATGGCCTTCTCTCCTCTCTCTCTCTCTTTTTCTCTCCCTCTCGTGTGTGTGTGTGTGTGTGTGTGTGTGTATGTATTAAGAGAAGTGCACTAGTTCATCCATGCCCACATGGAGGCCAAAGGAAGACTTCAACTATTTCTTCTATTAAGTCCCACATTGGTTCCCTTTCTTTGCTGTTTTTTTGTTTTTGTTTTTGTTTTTTGGGGTTTTTTTTGACAGGATCTTTCACTGAAACTGGAGCTTGCTGGTCTAAGTGGAAATGGTCTTGACTCCTCTATCTACTCTCCACACCCAAGCAGACATCAAGGTCAAATGCCATCACGTGCTGGGCTCCTCTGGACCTGGCCTGCCCACATCTGCAGGAGTCCTATGCAAGTCCATTAACTGACGACTGAGGCAAGACTCTGTGACGCTGCTTTCTTTTCTTTTCTTTTCTTTTCTTTTCTTTTCTTTCTTTCTTTCTTTCTTTCTTTCTTTCTTTCTTTCTTTCTTTCTTTCTTTCTGTCCTTGAGACAATTTTTCTTTGTGTAGCCCTGGCTGTCCTGGACTCACTTTGTAGACCATAGTGTCCTTAAACACACAGAGATATACTTGTCTCTGCCTCCTGAGTGCTGGAATTAAAGGTTTATGCCACCACCTGAATGACTCAGCTTCCTTATAAAGTTAAACCTACTGGGGTAGTGTTCCTCTGAAGGTTATACATACACATGCAAAACCCCAGAACAGCATGAGGTTTTTGGTACATGTCACCTTTGTCTTGTTTCCTGAACCCCATCTCACCCAGGGCAACAGTTTCCCAATTGTTCTGGCATTCTTGTCCCTGTCCTTTCCCACACACACTCTTACTCTTCCTGGGCTGTTCCTAATGGGCTTCTGTTTTCCTGGTTAACTGCTATTCTCTATCAGCAAGAGAGGTGTAGGCTGTGTGTGCTATTACAGTGCCCTTTGCTTAAATCTGCTGTGATGGCTACTGAGTGCTATCATAATTGCCCTTGAACTTTCCTGTCTCTAATTCTGGTCTGTAAGGTTCCTGAGGCCCTTTTTCTTGTACTACTGAGGGATCAAGTCTGATCAAGCATTCTTCTGGATGTTTCTGTGCGAGCACTCTGATTAAGATTGCCATTTACACCGGTGGACTATTCACAAAGACTATTTCCTACTACAAAGTGGGTGGGTTGTGACAAATGGGGCAAGGTTAACTAGAACAGGCTCACCTCCATCAAGCTGGGGCAATTTTGCTATAGTTGGCCTTTGGACTTGACCTGCAACATTTTTCACCCTATTTGCCAACCTGCAAACACACCCTGCAGAGTTTGGACTTCCCAGGTTCCATAACGGTGTGGGATAATGACCTCTCTCTCTCTGTCTGTTTCTCTGTGTGTGTATGTGTGTTCAGTTTTCCTAGAGAACCCTTATACCCACAATGCTTTAGAAAAGTCAGTCAACAATTATGTTAAGAGTCTTAAGGAGGGGTTGAGGATTCAGCTCAGTGGTGGAGAGAAGGGAATAGTGCAGAGGAAAATTTAGATCTGCATTAAGAAATGACAGATGTTAGGAATGGGGAATAAATATCTGAACAAATATAAACTTTTCCTCAATGTATTTCTTTTTTTTAAAAGTAGATTTGAGAAGCCAAACGTGGAAGGCAGAGGCAGGTGGGTCTCTGTGAGTTTGAGGCCAGCCTGGTCTACATAGTAAGCTCCAGGACAACCAGGGCTGTGTAGACAGAACCCCCCCCCCCTCTCTCTCTCTCTCTCACACACACACACACACACACACACACACACACACACACACACACACATAATAGGTTTGAGGCTAGAGAGATGACCCATAGGTAAGAAACTGCTCACCCAGAGGACCTGAGTTCAATTCTTAGCACCTACATGGAAGCTCACAACTGTTTGTAACTCCAATTCCAAGGGATCCTATGCCCTCTTCTGGCCTCCATAGGCACTAAAAATGCATATGGTGCACAAACATACATGCAGGCAAAGCATCTACCCATATTTAAAACAAAGTTGTTGATTCTAACTTGGTTGTGGTGGTGCATGCCTTTCATCGCAGTGCTTGAGAGAAAGAGGCAGAAATAAACTCTTGGGTCATATATTCAATTCCAGGTATCCAGGGTTAACATGATAAGGCCCTGTCTCAAAACAAAATATAGTTTATTCTTAAAAAGTGTTTGTGTGTGTGTATGCTGGTCTTGTCACATATGTTTAGTTCCGGGCACTAGGGAGGCAGAGGCAGGAGGATCTCTGAGTTTGAGACCAGCCTGGTCTACAGAGGAAGTTCCAGGACAGCCAGAGCTACATAGAAAAACCCTGTCTCAAAAAAAAAAAGGCATAAATAAATAAATAAATAATAAAAATTTAAACATATTTTAAATTATGTTTGTATATGTGCATCTGTGTGGAGAAATGTGCATGTATGTGTGCAGATGCCCTTGAAGTTCAGAAAAGAATGTTACATCTCTTGGAGCTAGAGTCACAGGTGGGTGTGGGCTGTTATATGGTGCTGGAAACCCAACTTGGGTTCTCTGCAAGAGGAAAAAGTGCTCTTAACCATGGAGACATCTCTGTAGCCCCCAATGTAATTGATTCTTGATTTTATTTTTATTTTAGATAGTATGGCTGTCCTGCTCTATAGACCAGGTGGGCCTCAAACTCAGAGATCCACCTGACTCTGCCTCCTGAGTGCTGGGGTTAAAGACATGCACCATTACACTCAGCAAGTAATTGATTCTCTGAAGTGAAAATAATAAGTGTTATTATTGGGGTTTTAAATCTATCTAGAAGTAAAATTATGTGATAAAAGCATAGAGTACCAGAGGAAAAGTCTACATTTTAAAAGATTTATTTTATGTATGTGTGTGTGCCTGTATGTTTGAGTACATGAGTCATGTATCTGGCTGAGGCCAGAAGAGGGCGTCAGATCCACTAGTGCTGGAGTTATAGGCTGTTGTCAGCCGCCTAGCGCGGGTGCTGAGAACTAAACTCAGGGTCCCTCATCAGAAAAGTTAAGAGATTTTCGGCTGAGGGATACTGTGGGGCTCATGGCGCACGCCTCCAGAGGAACTGGCAGAGCTGAAGTGTGTTCAGACCCTGGAAACCTCAAACTTGAGATTTAAAATCTCATTCTGAGAAAAGAGAGCGTTTCCCGTGCCCGCCTCAGGAGTATGTGACACAACCCCCAGGTGGCTACAGGTAGCCAGTCACAAAAGCTGTCCTCTGTACCTCTCCCCGTGCAAATAGAGCATTGCCAGCATCCTAGCCCCAGCCAATCAAATGCATTCATCCTCAAAGCCCCTCCCCACTGCCCAAAGTTTTAAGTCCCTGTTTCTCATGAAATAAACTGTTGAAGCATCATCTGCTTAGACTGGCTGTTTTTTTCCGAGCTGTAACACGGGGAGAAAGAAGGGCTCCCCTTCTCCCTGAAGAATTCATCCCTGGACACCGGACTTGACTGCTGACCAGGCAGTTGCCATAGAACCGGCAGAACCACTGTGGTCAGCAGTAAAGCTCACCCCGCACCTTGGGCTTCTGCTGTTCACTGCTGTGTTAGTGCCCATCGCTACTGCTGCCCTTCACCAAGCTCCGTCCACGGCGGTGCTCATCTGTGGGAGCGAGTGGCCGTTCTGTCCGCTTGAACCAACCTGGGCTCCTCAGGCTGCCTCTCTTGGTTTTGGAACCTTGAGTTGACACTGCCATCTGGGACCAGCAATCTCATTAAAAGAGCTAAATGTAACATTGCAGAAAAACTGATTTCCGGGATCCTTGGTGAGACTGGAATCCTGCAGCACAGACCTTGTTCCTTCACCCAGCTGTTCCTGAGGGAAGCGGAACCTGCGACTCAGATTCATCTGTTCCTATCTTGAGACGCTTGGACCTTCTGTCTGAGGAGCGAACACTTGCAGGTTGGTGCCTGTTCCCAGAAGGAACCAAACTACAGCATCACCGGAGCAGAATCAGCAGTGCAGAGAGGGACCACAGGATACAATCCCCCGCTAGGGGATTTTCACTATGGAGGCAAAACCGCAAAGAAAGGTGCCTGCTAGGCCTGCCAAGGGTCAGGGCCTTGGGACTTCATGACCACCATGACATGTGGCTAAAGCAGTTCATGTCTGACTTTCTGTACACCTCTGTCCTAAAGGATTCTTTTTTAAAAATTTTTTAAAAACAATTTACTTGTGGTTTTGTTTTCAATCTGAGTGTTCTGTCCACATGTACACCTGCAGGTCAGAAGAGGGCATCAGATCTCTTTATAGATGGTTGTGAGCCATCATGTGGTTGCTGGGAATTGAACTCAGGACCTCTGCTCTTAACCTCTGAGTCATCTCTTCAGCACCAGGATTCTATTCATTACTCAGATGGTCCCCATGTCCCTAAATTTTATTTGTTTGTTCACTTATTTATTTTTTGGTTTTTCAAGACACATTTTCTCTGCAGCTTTTGATGTTCTGGAACTGGGAATAAAGGTGTATACCACCACACCCATTTTTTTGAGATTTATTTTTATTATTCTGTGTGTCTGCGTTTGTACACCATTTGTATATTTGATGCCCAAGGAGGTGGTGAGCCTCCAAGTGGGTGCTGGGAATTGAACCTGGGTCTTTCACAAGAACAAGTGCCCTTAACCACTGAGCCAACTCTTCAGGCCCCTGGATTTTAAATTTATCTCCCTTTTTCTTTTAATTAGGCAGCTATAATTGTGCACATTTATGTACTGTTGTATTGTTGTGATGGCTAGTTTTTTTGTTTGTTTGTTTGCTTTTTCAGGATAGGGTTTCTCTGTGTAGCCTTGGTTGTACTGGAACTCACTTAGTGTGGCAGGCTGGTCTCAAGATCCACCTACCTCTGCCTCCCAAATGCCGGACCAAGATGTGTGCCACCACCTCCTGGCTGCTAGTTTGTTTTGTTTTAAATCAACTTGACACAAGGCAGAATCAGCTGAGAGGAGGGAACTTCATTTGAGGACATGCAGCGGGAGGCTGGGCTGCAGGCAAGCCTGTGTGGGTTTTCTTGATTAATGACTGATGTGGAAGAGCCCACCCCACTGCAGATGGCACCATCCCCTTTGCGAGTGTTTCTGGGGTGTATAAGAAGGCTGAACAAGCTGTGGGAAGCAGGCCAAGAAGCAGTATTCCTCCAGGTTGCTGACCTGAATTCCATTCAGTTGTAGACAGGGACCTAGCGATACAGGATAAAGTAAACTCTCTCTTCCCTGAGTTGCTTTTGGTTATGATGTTTTCCCACAGCATACACTTGAGCTGGATCCCCTGGAGTTACAGCAAGTTGTTCTCTGAAGGGGCAGCAAAGGCCTGGTCTGGTTTTTGACCTTGAACTGAGATATTTAAAGGGGGTTGTCCCACTGACTGGGAGCAACAGAACTGTTCAATTTGGTGGGACATGGACCCATACCACGTGCTCCATGAGTACCCAGCCCTCGTGTGCCTCCCAAAGAATGAGGTTATAAAGGTGTGTCGCCATGCCTGTCTTGTGGGTTCTAGGGGCCACATGTAAACTCTTATGCTTAAGTGGCAAAAATGATCTCCTAGACCCTTTATGACCCCTTTGAGCGCAGAATTCTTGTATAGCTTGCTACACAGTACAGAGAAAGGGGGGCCCACAGCCTCTCTGACCTGGTTTAGTGAACCCAGAAGAAAGAGAAAAGATAAAATGCCTGTATTTAAACACCCAGGGAAGCACTTTTCTTGGTTAGGCTCCTTTACAAGAATTTTCTCCTTGGAGTGGGAGCAGGAGACAAGGCAAGGCCTCCTAACCCCCCTCCTCTTGTAAAGTTTCAACAACCAAAGTACACTGTAGTGAACCAATGAGCTTTTTAGGCTTGCAAGACCATGGCTTAGGGTTTATGGCAGAAGCATGGCCATGATGGAAAATCTGTACCCAGCATGGAAGGTGGCTCCTCCATGTCTGTGTAGCTAAAGCCCTCTGCCCGTTGTCTTCCTAGCATATATTTTCCAGCCCTTCTCTGAGATCCCAAGCCGTGTGCAACTAGAGTAAGTTGCATACAACTGGCTGGAAGGAGTGGCTAGATACACAGGCTCGATCCAGTGACCCTCTCTGTCCATTCCTTCCATGAAGGACAAGCCCATATGGGATGGTCTTTTACAAGCCAGCACAGCTGGTCATATAATGAAGGCAGTTGTGCTGGTAGGATAGTTCTGTACAACAGCTCCAGTCACAAGATCAATAAAAAGAATCTTGCATTGGTGAGGCATGATCCATATTTGGTGGCCTGCACTGTGATGGCCAGGGCCACCAACACAAGTAGAAAGGGGGAGGGGCAATTCACCTCCTCAGAATACAGGAGATGCTTCACAGACTAGGGTGACAGATGCCCACCGTCTGCACTGGCCACAGTTAGGAAGCCGCTGCCACAGGGAGGCTCTAGGGTGCCATGTGGAAGGAGATGGTCTGATGAACAGCTTTTCAGAAATAAAAATCAATCTAGAAAAGCCTTGATTGGTAAAACAGCTCCTGGCCAGGCTGTTAGTCTTCTTGCCCCCTCAACAGTCCCTGGTGGTCCATAATCTGGTAACAATTACCATTTTTTTTCTAGACACTGTATAAACAGTAACAATGTGGCTATGTCCTCTCTGAGAGCCAGCATCCTTGAGTTCCGTGCCTCACTGCTCCCCTCTGCCTTGGTGAACATTCAGTTCCCATGAGGTCAGCAAGCTGAGGGAAGCAGGGCAGGGAGGGAGACCTCCTGGTTCCCCCTACCCCATTCCTTAACCAGCATAAGTCTCCCAGCCACTGGGAGTCTCAGAAATGTCTGAACACACTTGAATTCTCACACTGGTGTGAATGGAAAGTCAAGAGCTCACTCTTGTGAAATGGCTTATGGACCAGTGAAATTGAGAGAATCACAAGCCCTCCCCTTCCCCCTCCCTGAACCTTCCCAGGGGCTTGTGCTTGGACTGCTGAAATGCAAAATGTGCTTTGGAAGTGCTTTTTTGAGTGCAAAAAGTAAAGCAGATCTGGGAACTAATGGATGCTCTGCCCACAAGGAGCCCAGGCTGAACAAGTGAGGCTCTGTGCTTTCTATGTTTTAATGGCCTTCTGGAGTTGTCCCCACTCCTTTAGGCTTCACTGTTTGTTGTGTGGGTAAGGAGACTAAGGCTTGCCCAGTTGGTGTGACGGGAAAACAGCACCTGAACTCTGGCTGGAATCTACACTTCTCCCCTCTGCCTCGATGACAACAGTAGAACAGGGATACCTTCACATCATTGCTACCTTTCTAGGAGGCCCACATGGCTCAAGACCTGTTAAAAAGGCCGTTTGCTCCTCCAAGGACCCCAGGAGGGATGGAAGTAAGATAGGAAAGTTGTGGGCTGGACTCTGCTCATGCAGCTGGTAGGCCTAGAGAGGATACAAAAAATTTTCTAGTCCTCAAAGAGGACCTCAGTTGAATTGTGCAGGCAATTCAACTGGAGAGGTGACTGCAAAGAAAATAACACTTGAGACACAGGAAACCAGGAGAACAAGATTTGCACACACACACACACACACACACACACACACACACACGCACCCACGCACAAATCTTGGTAAACTGTGAGAATACGTTTGGGGACTTATTGGGTCCCAATTCAAGACAGCCTGGGAGAAGAGAACAGGTTATAGCTGAAGCACCTGGCCCAGGTGATGTCATAGGATACAGGATGTTGTCAGGATCCAAAAGGCCCCTAAGGGCTACTCTGACACCCGTTCTTTGCAGTCACCTCTCCTATTTGTAGTTCACAAAAACTAGCTTTTATGTAAAATAAATCCAACCTGAGAGTAAGGAATTGTGCTAGTTTTTTGTTTGTTTGTTTTGTCAACATGCCATAACCTGGGGTCATCTGGGTAATCTCAACCAGGAAAAGTGCCTCCATCAGACTGGCCTGGGATTGATGCTGGAGGGCTCAGCAGGTGGTCCTGCATTGTATAAAATACCAAGCTGAGGGAGCCATAAGAGCAAGCCAGTGAGCATCAGGGTCCTGTCTGGAGTTCCTACCATGACTTCTCTTCATGATGGACTGTAAGCTGTAAGAAGAAACAAACCCTTTCCTCCCTAAGTTGCTGTTGGGTCATGGTCTTCAATCACACAGCAACACAAAGCAAAGAACAGTAGTGCACTTCTGTAATCCAAGAAGTGGGGAAAGGGTTGAATCGAGAGACTCCCTAGTTGGGAACTAGCGTGGGCTGCACAGCCTCAGGCCCTGTCTCAGAAGTAAAAACGTCTATAGTGCTACTGATACTGGTACAGTCTTGTTCTTTTTCTTTTTTGCACATTTATACATATTTAACCACTTTTGAGCTTCATTTTCTTTTGATTTGGATGCCCCTCCTCCTCTCAGTTAGCTATGTTTATGATTGAAAGCCTCCATGTATGTTAACAAGGAGCTAGAAGAGAGCATTGGATCTCCTTGAGCTGGAGTGATAGGTGGTTTTGAGATGCCATGTGGGTTCTGGGAACCTAACTCTGGTGTTCTGCAAGAGCAGCATGTGCCCTTAACCACAGAGCTGTGTCTCCAGCTCCCTCCTGCCAGCTTTCCTTAGTTCTCATTATGTAAGTTTAAATATAGTTGGGCGGTGGTGGCACATGCCTTTAGTCCCAGCACTCAGAAGCAGAGGCGGGTCGAGCTTTGTGAGCTCCAGCCAGCCTGGTCTAGAGAGAGAGAGTTCCAGGACAGCCAGAGCTACACAGAGAAGTCCTGTCTCAAAAAACCAACCAACCAACCAACCAACCAACCAACCAACCAACCAACCAACCAACCAACCAACCAACCAACCCACCCACCCCTCCCCCAAACAAACAAGAAAACCCAAAACAAAAAAAAATAACAAAAAATACAATGCCTTACGGCAGCGGTGCACACCTTTAGTGCCAGCACTTGGGAGGCAGAGGCAGAAGAATCTCTTGAATTCGTGGTTAGCCTGGTCTACAGAGCAAGCTCCAGAATGGGCAGGGCTACACAGAGGAACTCTGTCTGGGAAAAACTAAATAAAATTAAAACAAAGTGATTAAATAGAAGCAAACAAAACCTAAGTACATTCTGATGTTCCTCTAAAAAGCGTTCCTCTACAGGTAGGCTTCCTCTCTTGTTTAGCCTATCCTGCCAGTGAGTACTCATTAGGCATGGGTCCAGTATTAAGTACTTTCACACGCGGTAGCTCTTTGCTTTCTTTATTCGCTATTTCAGAGGAAGAACCTGAGGCTTGAAAAGATTTCCTTGTCACGGCCTCTACAAGTCACTAGGTGTGAAGCCACTCCATAGACTCACTTCTGCCAAGAAAAAAGTGAAAAAAACATTCCCCATCCTTTTTGCTATGATTGACAGGCCGTCCATCCACGCTGACCCCAGAGACTCCTTGAGAAATAGGAACGCCCACAGGGAGACCCCAGTGGTGGCAGGTGTGCCAAAGGCACCTGGCTCACATGGGCCAGAGCTCTCCCAGCGCCGAGACCAGCCGGCTTGTTTGTGACTCTGCTTGCTCCCGAGCGCGCGCCGCCTGTCACCGTCACGTGGCAGCCCCTCCCCACCCCACCCCTCGGTCACTGGCGAGGCTCCGCCCCCCGCGCCGGCCCTTCTTTCCGCCTCCTTCAGAGTCACAAGATCTCTTAGTGAGGCCCCACCTTTGCGATCCTTCCGCCGTCCCCGCCTCCACATTAAAATCTTTTTCGGTTTTCTTTTTCTCGGCCAGCTTGTATCGTCATTCGTGGCGTATCCTGTCCCACCTGTAGAGGCTGAGGCATTGGTCATCTGGTATTGAGCTTGGTCGCAGGAGGGCCCCGGGTGGGGACTCTTTTTCTAGCGGAGGCCTTCGCCGTTCGGGACGCTGCACGCCAGGGGGAGGTGCTGCGCGTCCAAGATGGCGGCGCCCTGTAGGCTGGAGGGACTGTGAGGTAAACAGCTGAGGGGGAGGAGACGGTGGGTGAGTACGGGGGGTGTTTCCCCTTCCTTTCCTTGTGGGTTTTTCGGGGCAGCCCTGGCAGCGTGACCTCAAGTTGCGGAGCGCTGCGCGGCGCGTTGGACGTGTCTGGGCTCCGGAGAAGGGGGTTCAGGGAGCTTCTCCCTCGCCCTCGTCGCGCGCTGGCTCCGGCGGGGCTCGGCTAGGGCTGGCGGGGCCCAGGGAAGCCGGGGCGGGCCAGGCCCGCACGAAAGGACGGGCGGCTGCAGCTTCGGGCCTGGGGTGGCCCCGCTAGCCCACCCCCCTCGCTTGTTGCGGGCTGCGCGGCGCAGGTCAGAGACCCCGGCCGAGCGGTGAGACCTGGGGGTGGGGCCGTGGCCCGAGACGCCGCAGCCGCCGCCGGGGTTGGGGGTGAAGAATGAATGAAGGCGGCCTGTGGGCGCCCGAGGCTGCCCCGCGCCTGCTGCCTCGGTGAGTGTGTGCACGGCCGGAGTGCCTGGCTCCGGGTGGACTTGGGGATGTTTAATTGATGCTGAAAGACAGTTACCTGCAAGTCGGCAGAGGTGCTGGTTAGAGACAGCTGCTTGCCCAGCCGCTGCTGGACTCTCATTCATTCATTTGGGGAGCTGGAGGACCCGCAGCCTTCCGTCCCAGACACCTTTTAGAATCTAAGCACTTTGTGTTGTGGGTTAAAGGAGTTTGGCTTCGTGCGTTTGGATTCTGGGATGGAAGAAACGTGGGGACTAGGCGGAGTGTGCTCACCGGTAACTACAGCTCTTAGCTGCAGGGGTTAGGGGCTGTAGGGGATAGGCACTGTTGGAAGTGCTTCATAGCCATCCTCTTTTTGCTTCTGGACAAAGGAGACGCAATCTGCAGCCTTCCTAGATTAAGAAACTGAGGCCTGGAGAAATTGGGGTAATTTGCCCAAGGCCACACCCCCCTAGTCTGAGAGAGCACTGAATTGAGGTCCGACTAGTTTCATTTGTCTGCTATTTTATTAAAGCTGGCCTTTTATTAAGTGATTGTAGTTAAGCATTTGACCAAAGTGTGTGTGCGTGTGTGTATGTGTGTCTGTATGTAATTTTAAACAGGGTGCATTTTGGTTTGTATGTCTTATATTTTTGTAATGTGAGTGAGTTTGTTAGTCCAAATTAGATTACAAATTATTTTGTGTTTTTCCGTAATACCGATGGCATTCACTGCAAAAAAGAGTGCTGAAACATTTACTTAAAAAAATGAAGTATAGAATTAACACTTCACTTTATGTAGAGTAAACTGTGAAAGTACTAAAATAGACTAATGCTCTTCCGAGATATTTTGATTTATAACTTTAGGATCAATTTGGAGTCAGTAGCATTCAAACAGGCTGGGAAAATGCATCGGTAAATTCCAGGAAGCCACACAGAGCCTAATCTTCTGGGAGCCCTTGATTTACTGAGCAACCCACCTGTGATTCTTAAGTTGAGCATCGCTGAATAAACCTGGGATATGCAAATAGGAAAACTGATTTAGAGTTGTGTAAGGAAATGCCCCTTTAACAGTCATACATCAGGCAAACGAGGCTCCTCAGACTCCTTTAACCATCTCGAGTAAATGTAAGGGGTATTTATAGAGGATGTGAACAGAAAATACCTTCTTACTAAAGTTAATATCTTCTCTAAAAACACCCTTACATCATGGGGTTAGAAGGGCAGATGATGTAAGCTTTCTAAGCTTCATGCATTTCTTGGTGTCATGAGCACTTGGTATGTCCCTAAATTCCTAGTTAGAAGGAAGCAGGTTGCCAGCTTTCCTGCATGTATTCAATAAGCTGAAGTGTGTGCAGTCTTGTGTCTCAGCGGCATTCTTCCTCCCTGGCTTAAGAAGAGAGTTGTGTGGTTCTGCTGTGGCTGTGGTGTGATGCTTTCGTGCAGGCTTAGCTTCACTTATGAGAGATAACTGAACATTCTGACTAGGGCAGATGTAACACAAACCTGAGTATGTAATGTTTACATGAAGACAGAACTGTCCAAGTAGGAGTCCCAAACCAATTCATCTGAATCTCTGTGCATGCAAACATCTGGCCCCATAGTAGGTATACCTGTGTATTCTGTCCTTGAGGATAGATACCCTGTGCATGTTTGTTTTGTTTGGTTGGTTGTTTTTGGGTACCAAAGAGGTAGGGGATCATGGGCTGAAAGTATCAGTTTGGCTATAAACTTCTTTGTAGTTTATTGCAGAGGACTTTCTTAAGCTATCTTCTAGCCTATTTGTGAAGTTGTGGGTGAATTTTGAGCTTTGCATGCAGCTGGCTTGATCTGTTTTGTCCTCCTTCAAAGTGTTCAAAGCTGCAGGTATGTTTGGTTTTAAATTCCAGTGCCATCCTGAGCTAACAGCTTCTCCTGGAACTGACTGGATATCCTTGAATGCCAGATTTCTGTGATTCAGAGTCTTCCTGAGCTTTAGTAAATATTCTGACCAATGTTAATTGATCTTGACTCTATGGTAATAGTTCTAAAATGACAGAAAATGAGTGACTCTTGGGCTGGATGGCAGGGTGAGCTTGTATATCCTTTAAACAGCGTTTCCCTGTATATTCTTTTTATAAATCTCCCTTTTAAAGACAAGTCTTACTGATCATATAAGTAGCTGCAGGCATGAATGAAAAGTATATGAAATAGTTGAGGATTTTTTTGTTGTTTTGTGCACCTGTGTGATTTAAAACCTCAGATCATCAGTTGATTGCTGTGTAATAGAGTTTTGTGTGCATACTCAATTTTTTTGCTGTGAATATCCATTTAAATGGCAGAGATTTCCCATTAAGTAACAAGAATAATTTTTGCTTAAGTCTGTAGTTGCTAAATTACTAATTTAATATCACTTTTAATGAAAAAGAATAAAAAGATACACAGATTTACATACATAGAAAAGATATGTGATCGTTGGACCTTGTCAGTTTCTTCTAGTCCCTCCTTTTTTTTTTTTGGAGGAGGTATATAAGAAAATAGCAAAAGTAAAAAGTTACACTTTATAGCTGAATGAGTTCACATTGACATCTAGTGAAGAAGGTGCCTTACATGCACAGCGTTATCACCAAACAAGGCATGCTGTAGTTATTTCTGGCAACTGGTCATAATGTGAGTAAATTGGGCTGTAGGGTCATGATGCATTTGGTGTCTTATGCTGGTGATGGGATAGAGCAGGGCAGGGTAGAGATGGAGGATAGGTGCAGTGCTTTTCGGCCTGTGGTGGTTAAACTTGTGCTACATTGTGTCTCTTAAAGAGAACAGTAGCAAATTTGAAGTGTATCAGTTTTAAGTTACAGAATGGTGTTATTAGTGTTCCAAGTACCTGCTAGTAAATGACTGTGCTACTAAACACTCTACTCTGGAATACATTTTGTTTAGTGGCAACATTGTTATAAAAGTTTATGTTCTGTGCCAAGCACAGGTAAGTGTTTTCATGTCTGATCCCCCTTTACTCTTTCTGTAGCCTTGAAGAGGATAGGAAAGGATTCTGAGACTGGATTCTGGGCTGGAAGATGAACTTTGATTGCCTTCAGAACCCAAGTATTTAATGTTGGGTTGAGATAAACTGCCCAGTCCATTAATCTCCTAAACTAACCTATAGGTTAGTAGGATTTTATTTATTTTATTTTATTTTTATTTGAGGCAGGGGCTCATGAAATGTAGGCTAGTCTGGAATTACTGTGTAGCCAAGGCTTTCCTTGTGTTTCTAATCCTCCTGTCTCCACTCCTGATTTCTGGAATTACTGTTGTGTACAGTCATGTCTGAAAGGGTAGTTGTTTTTAAACTTTTGGGGGACAAAACTATTCTTTTTTAAGGTCTGTAAAAATCTTTGGGCCAATGTCTTGTCTTCTGCATTTGACACCCCCAAATGCATATAGATAATGGGATTTTGGAAATAATGTTACAGATTTTATGAACCTTGCTTAAAGCCCAACCAGTCATTTTAGGTAGCTTATTGCTCTTAAAAACACATTTGGAGGCTAGAGAGATGGCTAAGTGGTTAAGAGGACTTGGGTTAAACTTCTGGCACCTACATGAGGTTCACAACCATCTGTAACTCCAGTTCCAGGGGCATCTGACACAGTCTTCTTGCTTCTATAGCTGCCAGACACACGTGTGGTTCACAGACATACATTCAGGCAAAACACCTGTACATATTAAAAAGTGAAAACAAAATAACAGCAACAAAACAGCAGAGCCTACATACTTGGGCTTTATTAAACTGATAGGTAGGAAAGGCCTTTAAAAAATTCTTATGTATTTATTTTATTGCGATACTGGGAGTTGAATGCAGGGACTTGGTACATGCTAGGCAAACACTCTACCAACTGTGCTACATTAGTAGTCCCAACATTTATTTAATGTGTGTGGGTATGTACTTGTGGAGGTCAGAGAACAACCTCAGGTGTCATTTTCAGGAACACCGTCTACCTCCTTTGAGATAATGTCTCTCACTGGCCTGGAACCTGCCAGTTAAATTATGACTGGCTGACCACTGAGCTCAGGGTGCCTCCCTCTCCGTCCCCACCCCCAGCACTCTGCCCAGCTTTATGTGGATGCTGGGATCAAACTTAGACCTACCAGGCAGATGCTTCACCAGGCTCTTAGTTACTTTTTGTTTGCCATGACAGAACACCATGACTAAGGTAACATACTAGAAAGCATTTAATTTGGGGCTCACATTTCCAGAGGGGTAGAGTACATGAATATCATGGTGGGGAGCATGGCAGCAGGCAGGCTGGCAAGCATGGTGCTTGGGCAGTAGCTGAGCACTTACGTTGGATCCACAAGCAGGGTTGGGGTGAGGGAAGGAAAAAGGAGAGGAGAGGGAGAAAAGTATATGAATGAGGGAGAATATAAGAAGAGGAGCTAATTAGCAATGGTGTGGGCTTTTGAAACCTCAAAGCCCACCCTCAGTGGCAACTCTCCTCCAAGAAGACCAGACCTCCTGATCCTTCCCAAACTGTTTCAGCAACTGGGGACCAAGTATTCGAATATATGAGCCTGTGGGGATAGGGGTGGGAGTAGGTGGCGGGTGGAGGCGCTCACATTTACACTAGCTACCACTCTAGCTAAGCTGTAGTCTTAGCCTTGAGGGCCACCGTTTCGTTCGTTTGTTCGTTCACTCATTCATTCATTCAGGTTTTTTTTGAGGCAGGATTTCTCTGTGTAGCCTTGGCTCTCTTGGGCTTGCTTTGTAGACCAGGCTGGCCTCAAACTCACAGAGATCTGCCTACCTCTCCTCTGGCTCTGAGAGCTACCTTCTAAAGGTGAACATGCGTGCTGTTTGTGTTACAAGCCACTTTCTTAAGCTGTTAGAAGATTCTCTGTGCTTCAGTAGTAGTTTTGCCTTAGGTACCATACTTAAAAAGTAATCATTCTGGGCATGGTGGTGCACACCTTTAATCCCAGCACTCAGGCAGAGGGAGGAGTATTTCTGTGAGCTCTGGGCTAGCCTAGTATGCACAGAGAGTTCCAGACCAGCCAAGGCTATACAGTGAGACCTTGTCTCAACAAACAAACAAAATTTTAAAGAACTTAGGAGTGTGACATACTAATGCTTATTTGGCTTGGCATTCAATCTGTGTTGGCACCTTGAATACCTGGTGGGCCCATTACATTTTTCTAAAGTTTTGCATATAGATTTTTTTCCTTAGTGTTTCTTGTCTGTGTTTCTTATCTTTATCATTTTTTTCTCCTTGGGTTTTCTTCCCCCTACCCTACCTCCTACCAAGATTTATCGTATTATTATTATTTTTAATTTTTTATGGTGCGCACACACACACACACACACACACAACACCTGAGTGTATATATGTGCACCAAATGTGTCCAGGTGCTCAAGCAGGCTGGAAGAAAGCTTCAGTACCTTTGAACTGGAGTTACAAATGGTTATGAGCTGCCATGTAGGTGCTAGGAACCGAACCTGTGTCCTTGGCAAGAGCAGCCCATGCACTTAACTGCTGAGACATTTCTCAGGAAGCCCCCACCTCCACCGCAGGTTCTTGACCTTTAGTGGTGATGGAATCACCTCAAAGGTTCATTGCCTGAGATTCATACTCAGCTCCAGGGCAAGGCTCAGAAATTTCTCTGCCTTCCTTTTCTTCTTTGTCTCTCTCCCCTTTAAGAACATGCATTTCTAGTCAGTTCCTGGCCACTGTTGGTGATCTGGGGACTGCACTTGGGAGAAGCACTTCCCTGTGCTGTTAAGCCCTGTGCCTTTCTACCCTAGACTATGTCTTTGTTGTTTGAGACATGTTCTCACTCTCTCTCTCTCTGTAGCTTTTACTGATATGGGACTCACTTTGTAGTTCAGGCTGGCCTTGGACTTTTCATAACCCTGCCTCAGCTTCTCTAGTGCTGGAGTTACATGCAAGAGCTGTGATACTTAGCTGCCCTGGGTTGTTTCTGTTTAGGAAAGTTCTGTATGGTGACTTCTTGAAATATGCATGTGATATCTTTTATTTATTTTATTTTATTATTATTTTTTGAGACAGTTTTGCTCTGTTGCTCAGGCTGGGATTCACTACAAGTCCAAGTCTCTGCCTCTTAAGTGCCAGATCACAGGTGTGTGTCACCATGTCCAGCCTGCATGCATTTTTTTTGTTACATAATTTTGTTGAACCATTTATCTGTAGAAAAAAAAAAAACCCATGCCTTGTGGAACTTAGCTGTGACTATGTGGCCCTATGTCTAGAGGGTTTGTCACCTTTGGAATTGAGTGAGCTTAGTGACCTGTCCATTATTCACTGACGACTCTATGGACAGACAGAAATTATAAGTGGACAGTCTAGCATGTTAGAGCTCTTTTCTTGGTTTCTGTGACCTTGAGAAATTCTATAGTTGCTAAGACTATAAATCACAGCCACACCATCAGCTCTTTTGCCCTTTCTTCCTTTTTTTTTCCCAAAGATTTATTATTTATATAGCATTCTGCCTGCACACCAGAAGAGGGCACCAGATCTTACTATAGATGGTTGTGAGCCACCATGTGGTTGCTGGGAATTGAACTCAGGATCCCTGGAAGAACAGTGAGTGTTCTTAACCTCTGAGCCATCTCTCCAGCTCACCCTTCCACCCAACTTCTTCCTTTTGTGTCAAAAGAGAAAGAATTAAATCAAGTGTCTAATCTGTTTGGGTGCGTTGGTGCTGAGTTAATAGGACATTAAGTCACCTTTTAGTCCCTGAGTTAGGACCAAATACTCATAGCAGTATAGCACTTCTGTTATACTGGTCTATCTCAAGTATACTTGGTGATGTAGGAGTCTGTGCATCAGTCTGTCTGAATTGCCTAAAGTTTTTATTGACTCGAGAAGACATTTGTATATTATAGGCCAGTGTGCAGAGAGCTTTCTGAAATGACTTGACTTGCGGCGATCTGTCTCATTCGAGCCACTGTCCTGACAGAAGCAGTGAAAAGATGGGTGCAGGTCTTGCTAATGACAGCTCTTACACTGGAGTTCATGTGTAATCCCAATACATAGACAATCTGGCAATATCTAAGACTGAAATTAATGAAGATAAATTGTGATAATAAACCACCAGTGTTCTTTCTGTTTACACCATGCTGACACACAAAGCCCATGTCTTCCTTAAGCCTGCTTCTCTTTTTACCCAAAAAGGCTGCTTATGGAAATGATGTTACAATGAGCATGACTTTTAGGTCAAATATTGAGGAAGAAAAACTCTGAGGATCTGGGGGCACTTGCCTTTTTCCCTCTTGTCTTTTGAAGAAGTGGGGGAGCTGATGCTGCTCTTATGTTCTGATGAGTGTTTCCACCTGCACCCCTCACCTCAATGGAGGTTGATGCTTCACATCTCACTTTACTGATGTGAATATTTTGCCCAGTAATACTCTTCTCCTTCCGGCAAGATTTAAATATAAGTGAATAAGTGAACACTAAAATAGAGTACTGGTAGATAGGTGCTAGTGTACCCCAGAAAACTGACGCCAGTTCAGTCCCATTACTTTATCATTAAGCACAGTGGTAAAGAGATGAAGTCTTACTGTTGAGACATACCCCACTTAGATTCCTGTGGTAGTGTTCCATCTAGGAAAGTGGCCTTAGCTGGGCAGGCCAGGACCTCACCTTAGTGTGTCCTAATTTTACCCTCACCTTGAGCACTTCTTTTCAGGCAGATGATCCAAGTGGGATTACTTTATAAGAGGAAGTCAGTGTGACTCACTGACTAAGAGTTGATATGGGGGTTCTGAAGATGAGAGGCTCCTGCACCAGCCTAGCTCCATTACTTAGTGGAATGGAAGTAGGTAGGTAGCATTTCTTACTTGCAAGGTCTGGCCAGACCTTTGGTAGGGCCAGCGGCCAGCAGTACTGCCCATAGACTTGCAGCGGCCGCTGAGACAATTGGCAGGGCTCCTTGAATGTGTGCCACATGGTGCTGTGATCATCCTGCCACTGGGGCAGAGACTGTGTAGGAAAGGTGTTCAGTCCTGTTGTTGACACAGGACTGTGTACTCCAGGGCTTGTCCTCTACCCCAGGTAGGTAGACGGCTATGTGTGGAGCCAGGATTGGCAGTCAGTGACACCAGTGGTGCCCTAGGGACAGAATGAGTGGATAGTTTTTCCTCCTGTGTACTAGGTACCAAGATAGTCCTGGGTGGCTCAAACATGGGGCCCCTTTCCTCACAGAGTTTACAGTCTTCGATCAAGTAATCCCTAAACTTAGGGTTAAGAACCTATATATTTTGAAAAATGTATTGATTACGTATTTATTTGTTTTGTGTGTATGTGTGTGGGCACACACACAACTGTTCATGTGTGGAGGTCAGAGAACAATTGGAAGGAGTTGGCTGTCTTCTGCCAACCATGTGGGTTTCTGAGGATCAAAGTCAGGTTGTCAGGCTTGGTGACAAGTGCTTGTGTCCTCTGAGCCATCTCACTGGTTCTGAAGGGCTTGGGTTTAAAATCAAACTAGGATATATTCATAGAGACTTGACGTGAATAATGAATAGCGTGGACACAAGTAGCGTAGTGGGAAAGGAAAGTAGAGAAGCTGCTGCTGAAATATTTTATACCTGTCTTGTAGGATTAGACTTAATCTGTGCTGCTTGAAGGCAAAATCAGCCTTTGTACATTTACCAGCCACTGTGGCAGCTGCTGGGGCCAAGTACCTAGTGGGCTGCAGCTGCTCCCCAGTGTGCCCAACAGTTCCTTACACTTACTTAATGGGGTTTTAGGAAGTGACCAATATAGGCTGCTGGTGGATCAGGAACCTGGCAGGATTGGGCATGACAATGGGAGGGAAGAGGAGGCCTAGGAAGAATGAAGAATTAGCTGCGGAGAGGGCAGCATTTTAGATACATGGTTGGATGTGCCTGGTGCTCAGGTGGGGATCTGATGCCTTCTTGACTGAGGAATTTAAATGCTCTGAAGGCAACATAGTAGCGTTGAGAGGGAATGTGGCCTGCAAGAGCATGATGATGCAGGCCCACTAAGTGCTTTGTGCCTGTCACTAACTTCACTAATACAGACTCTTCCGAGGTCCTCACTGGAGCTCAACATCCTGTACTGAGGTTGAGGACATGCTCACTTTACCCAGAAGATAATTCAAGGCAAGACATTAGTGACTTAGTGAATAGCCCAAGGTTACAGAGCCAGTACATGGAGGAGCTAATGTTTCAATAGAGAGCCTATTCTAGAGCCACTGTACCCTCTTGCTGTTAGGGCATAAGAGAGGAGGCTGTGCTTCCAGAGCTCACTGGGAAGCAGGTGGCCTCCTGCCTAGGATGTGGGGCAGAGTTGTACTAGACCAGTCTAAACTCCCTTCTGATCAGGTCTCAGGTTTTCCTTCATTTTAAGGTTACTATCAATACAAATGTTGTATGTTTTCTCTGCAGTGATCATGAAAGACACCAGGCTGACAGCACTGGAAACTGATGTAACAACTGACCCCAGAACAGGTAAGGTACACATTTAGTCTAGTGCCTGGGGAGGACAGAGGGGAATGTCTCACCTTGCTCATGGGTGCCGCAGTGTGCAGATACTTCTGTATTTGCTGGTTTAGTGTTTATGGTCTTTGCCTCCTGCCAAGCACTAGAGCATCTATGGTTTGAGGTAGTTAACCACATTGGCAGTGACTTCCTAAATGCTGTTTGATGCCAGGCACTGATTGTATAAATACATGTTTTTCCACAACTACTGTTGGTGTATTTTCATTCTACAGGAGAAGAATTGGGCCCAGAGATGAAAGTCAGTTCTGTAACTAGCAAATTCTAGTTTTAGCCACTAATTAAATTGAAGCCTAAAGTAAGTCATTTAACCAGAGATTTTTAGCCCTGGCTGTGCTTCAGGAATCTACTTTGGATTCTGTAAACAAACTGGATGCCACATCTAGGCCTCAGTCTGTAACCTGCTATGCAGTAGGGCTTGGGCCTTGTCATTTGTAGAGTGCAGATGTTCTAATATGCATCATGCACTGAGACCTACTGTGTTAGCACTTTAGTGCCTTGATGTGTTTGTATCTATTTGTGCTCTTAAGTCAGCTTTTTTTGGATACATTATTTCCTTTGTTGGCTTTTAAGAATCAATCAATGGAGACTCCAAGTCCCAGAATGTACCCTATATAATGTTAGGGAGGCTCTGTGAGTTTAGTCTAAGTGGTCTACCTGCCCATTGAGCTATAGTCTTTAGTTTATTAGCAAAGGTGCTGTTACTAGTTGTTGTAATAAATGCCTGACAAAAGCAATTGGAGGAAGAGAAAGGGTAAGTCACAGTTTGAGACTGTCGTCCTTCATGGCAAGGAAGTTATGGTGGCAGAAGCTTGAGGCAGCTGGTCACATTGCATTTATGCTTGAGAAACAGAGAGAGGTGAATGCTGGTGCTCAGCTCATTTGCTCATTTTCATCCATTCTGGAGCCTCAGCTCACAGAGTGTTGCCACCCACACTCAGGATAGGTTTTCTCCGTTCCATTAAACCATTATAGCAGCACCCTCACATGCATACCCAGAAGTGTGTTTCCATGGTGATTTTCAGTCCCATCAAGTTGACAACGAAGATTAGCCCGTGCAGGTACCAGTTGTCATGCTTGTATGCTGTGCAGAATCAGGGAAGGAGGAAGGGGGTTTATTCTACAGTCTTCATACGTATACTGCTAATGTGACTCATTTCATGGTCAGTGGTCGCTACTCTGTCCACCACTGCCTCACTTTTGTCATGAAGATCATCAAGTATGGTTAGATTTCATAAGCAGGGACTTAGTGCAGATGGCAGATGGCTTTACATATTTAGAAAGTGAATTTGTCTTTTAAGAATGAGAGAACTTCATGAGTCTGACTCTCAGTTCTCAGTTTCTTCATGTGTTCTTCATACTGCCCTTTCTCACCTTCTCACTGTGTAGTGCAGACTGACCCCCATCCTCTTGTCTCAGTACTGGGAATGTGAGTGTTTGCCACCACACTGGGATACCGTCCCTCTTTTAGAATTTCACCGAATATGAGCTCAGAGTCAGAGGGTTAAGTGTTGAAAGCAGTGACACCCAAGTACAATTTCACTGTTGTTAAAAATAAATAAATAAAATAATAAATCTCACATTTTATTAAGCATTTTTATTACTACAGTCTGATTACTGTAGCAGTCAGATTTTAAAAGTGTGAAATTCATGTAGCAAAGGTGTTTTATGAGCACAAAACAGCAGATTGTCTTGTGATCACTGTCTGCCGCGTGTGTGGTGCCCTCTGAGCATGCACACTGGGTCCTGTCATCAAGTCGCATTCAGGGAGGTTTCCAGTAGGAACCCATTGTTTCGAAGGCCTTAGCCATCCTTCAGTTCACTTCTTAGCTGCCAGGGAGTGCTGGTAACTCAGAGTTCTCATTCCAGCAGCTTTTGTTAATAGGCTCAAAACTTAAGCATTTTTATAAAGAATATTAAAATTTGGCTAGTGAATAAAAATATTTTGCTATTTTATTTTTTCTTAACATTGTTTTCCTTCTTAGGTTTTTGTATACTTTGTTGTTGTTGTTATTGTGTTATTTTGTTTGTGGTGATAGAACCCAGGCCCTAACAACATGTTAGGCAGGCTCTCTACCATTCAGGTATCCCAACTCTCTTCATGACCTTCATGTTTAACTATTGGTGGTAGTTTTGGGTTTGTTTTGTAATTTTTTTAAATATAAAGTTGAAGTAAAATGGTTGATTATTTTAAATTTTGTGTTGTTTTGTTTTCAAGACAGGGTTTCTCTGTGTGGCCTTGACTGTCTTGGACTTGCTTTGTAGACCAGGCTGGCCTCGAACCCGTAGAGATTCACCAGCAGAGTCTGCCTGCCTGAGTTCTGGGATTATAGGCGAGTGCCATTAAACTGGCTTGATTCCTTATCTTTCTTTAATTTATCCTACGAGATGGAAGTATTCTAAACATGCTGCTGCTTCTGACACTGATACTACTACTGCTTCTCTTCCTCTTCCTCCTCCTCTTCTTCCTGACAGGGTTTTTCTTTGTAGCTTGGGCTTTCCTGAAACAGAGAAACAGGGTTTCTCTGTGTAGCCTTGACTGTCCTAGACTTGCTTTGTAGATCTGCTGGCCTCAACCTCACAGAGCTCTGCCTGCCTCTGCCTCCTGCCTCCTGAGTTCGCCAACACCACCAAGCATGATTTTCTTCTTGACTAAATTAAGTATAATTCTTATAGGTTATTTGGTTTGTAATAAGTTCAGACATAATTCTATGACATTTCTTGGGGACATGCAGGGCTGGGGATGGCTCTGCAATTATAGTTGCTTGTCAACCAGCATTAAGGCCAGAATTTAATCCCAGGGATCCTCATTGTTGAAGAGGAGACCCAATTCCTAAAAGTGGCTCTTGACCTCCATTTATGAGTGTGGTGCATGTGAGGTACATGCACAGATAAGCAAATAAAATTTCTTAGAAAATAATTCTGTGAAATGATGACAAAGATAGAATTTAGCTTTCATATGTTATTTAAATTTTTATAAATAATTGGCTTAAAGAACATACAAGTCATCTAAATAAACTAATCTTTTAATATTTGTGTTATTAGTAATATGTTAAGTGATTTAAATGTCCTTGATTGGGGCTGGGGATGGAGTTCAGTGGTGGAATGTTAGCTTACTATGTGCAAGGTTAGAAATCCAGAACTGTTTAGAAAAAAACAATCACATATAGCATTAACTCACTTTTTTATTTTTATAATTACACATTTTATCCTTAAACTGAAAATATTTTGACTTATAATACACAGGCCTTAGGTTTTGTCTTGAATGTTTTGAGTGAACAGGTATGAACTGTTAAATAGTCTAAATACACTTCTTGTCCATAACAGCAATGTGTTGTAGCTAGGTGTGATGTGAACCCTGTGGTGATGTCTCATACACACAGATAAAAAATGCCACCCACTCAAGTAGTCGACTTTTCAGCTACAGCCTTTCAAAGATTAGTACTTTGGCCTGTCATAAGTATGGAGAATGAAAGTTGGTTTTGCTAGATCCTGCTTTCCCTGCTGTTAAGACCAGGATGTTCCATGTGGTCAGAGTTGACCAGTAGCTGTAGAGGGTCAACTTGGTTGAGGGTTCCTCATGATTAGAAAGTTTCTTTTATTCCAAGTAGTGCCAATAGTCTCCTGCTCCTTTAAATCAAGTGGTCAGAGGAAGCTTCTCAGATGTGGTCCTCTGAGCAGATGATTGAAGAGACACAGCCACAAGGGTGTGGGAGAAAGCTCTAGCAGTAGAGAGAAGAACAACGATGAAGGTCTGGCTAATATGCAAGGAGACACACAGTGCCTTAGGGTGAAGAGGCAGAAGTAACTGGCATATGACATGGGGTAGTGTAAGACACTGATGAGTTTGGCTCTGATTCTCCAGGGGAAGGCACTGGCTGATTTTAAGTGAGACATCCTGACTTCCATATTTTAAAGTTCCTGCACACTGAAGACAAGTGAGGGAGGCTGCTGTTCTCTTGTCTCCAAAAGGAAGATGGTGGGGGCTGTGCTTGGGAGTGTGGCAAAGGGATACACAGCAAAATGAAGAGGCTTGCAGATAGGTATGTGTGGGGTTGGGGGTCTTGGAGTGTCAGGGAAGTCATCCAGGTTGTTTGTCTTTTTTAGAGATCCAGAAGACAAGCAGAACAGCAGGTGTGAGAGTCGGGAGTAAGCACTGAAGGTCATGACACCTTTACATGAGCAGGGCCATCAATGTGGGAGTGTGGCATTTAGCCATCAACATAATAATAAAAGGAAATGTTGCTTAGCCCTGTAGGATGCAGAAGTGGTTCCTTGGATTCTGTCTTTTGAATTCTCCAGAGTGGTCTTTCCTATAGTATGTCACTTTTGTAGCTGCACAAGGATGTGTCACTGTGTCTGTGGTTCTGACTTTCTGCAGGCTGAAGTGCATCTAACAGGCAATCAAGTGGAGACACTTCCTCTCCCTTTGCTGAGCCATCTCTGTTTCTTTGGTGAAGTATCTAGAAGTTTTCATCACACCTACCATGTCTGTCTTGGCACTTTATACTTGTATTCCCTAAGTCCAAGTTAATGTTCCTGTCTGGGGGCTGATTTCAAAGCTTGTGATTTAGCTCTCATGAGGGCTTTCCAGACTGTCAAAGGGCTTGAACTGGGGTTGCTGATGGTGAATCTCACACAAAACCCAAGATTTATATCCTGCCTAGGGATTATAAACTAGATCTTTAAAAAGTGTATTTTAGAACTACAGAGAAAAGAATTATTGCCCAAAACATTCTGATATGTTTTGGAATAAAACTTCCTCTTTGTTTTCTGTAAGCCTTTTAGGAAGAGAAAGCTCCACAAACCGTTGTTCACCAAAATCTCATTTACAGTTTGCAAACAGGCTGAGCTTTTTGTCCTGACAACGCCTCGATGGCGGGGTAGACACCATCTAGGTTTGCTACTGTCTTCTCTACTGCCTCCATTTGGATAACTAGCCTGGCATTACTATCTTCTGACCACACAGAAGACAGAATCTTGCTAACCTTACAGGAGAAAAATAAAACCAAACTTGGGACAGAATATTTGAAATTTATGAATTGCATTCTTTATCACTAGCTGGAAAATTCTTTTGTGACTTACTGGCAGTAAGTATAGGGATTGGTATACTGGTAACGGTGTTCTTCTGAAGTTGTCCTAAAATGGTGGCCCAAAGCTGTTTCTGTATGTGTTGTGGGATCCAGCTGGTCAGTGAGGAATGTCTAAACCACCTCGTCCCGTCACTGAGCAGAGATGGCTTTAGTGATAGTATCTTCATTGATGAGCTTAATTTAGTTGAAATTTAAAGAAGATAAATTTTATTTCTATTTTTAGTTTTTTAAGCTTAAAAATTCATTTATGTGTATATGTGTGAACCTGAGAGTATATATGTTAACCAGTTTTATGCAGGTGCCTGCAGAAGTTTGAGGAGGGCCTTTAATTCCTAGGAACTGGAGTTATAGGGGGTTGTGAGCTATCATGTGGGTGCCTGGAACTGAATTTGGGTCCTCTGCAAAAGTAGCAATTTTCTTAACCACTGAGTCATCTCTCTAGTCCCTTACTTTTTTTTGATACAAGGGCTTGCACTGTAACCTAAGTTAAGTTTATGGCTATCCTCTTGTCTCATTCCTAGGTGCTTGGATTACAGGTATGAACCACTATGCTTGCCTTTAGTTGGATTTTCATTAGCATGATGTTTCTCAAACAGGCTTTTATATCACCTATTTAAGAAATCTGGAAAGCTGCACATTGGGGTGGTGTGCCTTTTGTCCCAGCACCCAGAAGACAGAAGCAGGCAGATCTCTGTGGGTTCAAGGCCAGCCCAGTCTATAGACTAGGCAACTCAGGGCTGTATAGTGAGACCATCTCTTAAAAAATAGACAAAAATCACTTGGAGCTGCATGAGGTGATGGATGCCTGTGATCACAGTAGTGTAGAGTCTGAGGTAGAGGCTTGCTTGAGCCCAGGGCTTCCAAGATCAGCCTAGGCAATATAGCAAGACTTCAACTCAAAAGGGGGAAAGAAAACTCAGAAAAATTGCCTGGGTGTTATTAGAATGTGGATGCCTGGGCCTAAACATTCCAGGCAGTTCCCAAATCGAACCTAACAAAGACTACTATGGCTTCCTCAGGACAAAAAGTAGGGATGTATTTGTTTGTCCTTTTGAGACATCCTGATTCTCATTTGTAAAATAAAGATAAAACATGTTTGCCTCATAGTTGCTATGATGATAAACATTTAGTCGAATGTCACATTTATAGGTTTGGGGCTTCAGCATTGGACAGATCTGGGTTCATATTTGTTCTTCTCCCCTGGCTTTGCTTCTTGCCCTTTTAAGGACTAAGAGTAAAAGGTTTGTTAGCTTTCACTCTCTATAAGGTAGATGGCATGTGCTCATCATATGGTAGTAGTATCAGGAGCATATACATTGATGTTTGTTGAAAGTACACAGGTGTATAGTGAAGCTTTGGGAATGAGCTGCTTTCCATATGTAAATGTGAAGATAAGGTAGTAGTCGCTCCACTTCCAGAGCACTGATTTGGCAGGTGTGTCTTAGTGCAACCACTTGCCTATTACCAGCAGCTTTTGGGTATGCAGCCATTGAAATTGTCATGAAGAGAGTAGCATGTGCAGCTTTATTTGTGCAAACAGCTCATCTGCTTTGTAGAGCAGGATTGAAGCAGTGTTAGCCAGCACCCAGGAGACCCAGAAGCTGAGAGAACTACTGAGTAGCTGTGGTGACAGTTTCATAGAGCTCCATCAGCTTCCTAAGTTTGTCCATCAAAGAACTCCCCTGCCTTTCACCAGCACAGCTCTGCTAGCATAGGCTGCACTGGATGAGGTTCTCGGGTGTTTAGTTTTTGTGGTGTCAAGTAAGAGTCATTTGTCACACTGTCCACATTCCCATTTTGCAGTCTGGTAGTGGCCCTAATGAAGAGCTGTCTAAGCCTTTAGCACACGTCCTGGAGCCCACACAGCATAGTTGAGTGAGAGAATGGCCCAGCTAGCCAACATTGGGGAGCTACTCTCTATGCTGGACTCTCCCACACTGGGTATGCGGGATGACGTGACAACCATCTTCAAGGAGTCCCTCAATTCTGGTAAGTAGAGAATTGTTCTCACAAGAAGAGCTTGACCTGGAGCTGAGTGGGTTGGGGCCACTATGCTAGTTTTCATCTTCAGAGGATGTGTTTAGAAAGTTCAGTCTCTGTCTGTCTCTATCTCCCTCTCTCCCTCTGTCTGTCTGTCTGTCTGTCTGTCTCTCTCTTGACCTTGTTTCAATAGTTTTCATCTTCAGAGGATATATTTAGAAAATTCATTCTTTTTCTCTCTCCTCTCCCCCATCCATTCCAAACTAGTCTGGAACTTGTAAAACCCTCCTGCCTTACCCTTCCAAATGCTGGGACTTATTTCTGCCGCATCAGTCTTTTAAACTGCTAGGCCAGAGAGTATCCATTGGTGGGTTCCCAATTGGTGCATTTCTTTTAAACAGTTATGGCAGTGCTCAGATATACACAGACCATGAAGACATAAACCCACCTTCAGGTTCTGCCATTTTTGTCTTATAGATATGGAGAGAGAGAGAGAGACAGAGAGAGAGAGAGAGAGAAAATAAATGTATGTGATGTGTTTACATGTGTACATGTACAACATGTGCCTTTGTGTTTGTACATTTGTGTTTATGTGTAATTGTGTGTACTTGTGTGTGTGCATTCAAACATGCTTACCTGAGTTTGTGTGTACTGCATGTGTGCATGTTCTCCTGAAGGTCAGAAGACGCTGTAAAATTTCCTGGAACTGGAGCTATAGAGCCACCCCATGGGTGCTGGGTACTGAATCCAGGGTCCTTGTAGGAGCAGAAAGCATTATGAACTGCTGAACCATTTCTCCAGCCATTTATTTATTTACTTATTTATGTTTTTATACATTTATTTACTTATTTATGTTTTTACACATTTATTTAATTAGTGTGTGTGTGCGCACATCCACACACAGAGATTAGAGGAGAGCATTTGGGTGTCCTCATCTTCTGTCCTTTGACACAGTGACTTACTGAATGTGGAGCGAGGCTGGTAGCCAGCAGTCCCCAGTTATTTATCTTTCTGTCTCTGCCTTCTGGGGTTATAGGAATTCGTGACTATCCCTCTCACCCCGAATACCAGGATTTCTCTGTGCAACCCTAGCTGTCCTTGGAACTTGCTCTGTAGACCAGGCTGGCCTCAAACTCAGAGATCCACCTGCCTCTGGCCCCAAGTGCTGGGGTTAAAGGTGTGTGCCACCACCGACTAGCTTCATGCCCAGCTCTTTATGTGTCTTCTGGACATTTGAACTCAGGCCCTCATGCTTGTGCAGCAGGCACTCCACTCAGTGTGCCATACAACTATGATAGCATTTCATACACTTCTGTGTTTATTTAGGCCAGTAAGCTTACAATTATCCTGTTAGTCTAAGGAATTTAAAAAGGCAAAAACAGTACTAAATGACCTTGGTTAGTATAAGAGGACACTTTCTGGCTTTTATGACAACTATTGAGGGAAAAAGAAATAAGTTGGATGAACTGCCTTTTTTGTTTAGAGCGTGGGCCTATGCTTGTAAACACCTTGGTGGATTACTACCTGGAAACCAATTCTCAGCCGGTATTGCACATCCTCACCACCTTACAAGAGCCACATGATAAGGTAAGTGCCGGGATGGAGTAGCACTGCACTTTTTATGTTGTTAGTCAAGTAAGGGTGTCTGTGAACATCCACAACAGTTTACCCATAGCTTGTCACCAGAGACATATCAAATACTTGTAGGCTCCGAAAAGTTTACAAAAATAGCATCAGTTTCAGAGGCTTTTTACAGATTTTTCTCTTTAAAGAAATCTTATAATTCTAATACTATAGGAGATTAATGACAGTTGAAATAAAGATCTTTAAACATGTGCTTTGAGTAGGGTTTTTGAACTTACCAATAAGTGAAAATCCCTAAGAGTAGCCAGCTAAGTCTTGTGTTTGCAGGTGAGGTTGCCTGTTCTAGGATTGCATGTTTTTACATTGCCTGCTGTGGTCTTCTCTACTCTGGGCCAGATTGCAACCCCACAGTGGTTTGTTTTACATGTAAGGCTGGAGCATAGATTCTTGCCTGTTGCAGTAGTGTCTTCCGTAGCCTGCCGTGGCTTTCGACCTTGGGCTGTGAGCAAGGTGGGGAGAGAAGCTGTGGAGTAGTCTTAGTCCTCTTTCAACTCCTGTGCTAAGTGATCCTTTTTCATGAATTGCAGCTGGCCGTTCTCTCAGGCCAACAGGAGAAAACTTTGTTCACTACTGTAGTTTTGAAAATCTTGGGTTGGGTCTACCAGCCTTTGGTTGGAGCCTTAGCCTTTACAAGCTGAGCATCTTCCAGCCCAGTGGGCTTATTAAATCTTTTAGGGCCTGTGTTAGAAAGAAGAGTTAAGTGTTTAGAGTTTATCATTACTGCCTGTATTGTGGTTAACTTCATATGCTTACAGGAAAGTTTCTGTTGGTCTTTTACATTTTTAGCACCTCTTGGACAAAGTAAATGAGTATGTAGGCAAAGCTGCCACCCGCTTATCCGTCCTCTTGCTGCTGGGCCATGTTGTGAGACTGCAGCCATCTTGGAAGCATAAGCTTTCTCAAGCACCTCTTCTGCCTTCTTTATTGAAATGTCTCAAGGTAGGATATTTGTGAGATTTTGAAGGAAATATCTCTGTAGATACTGTTTTTGAAAAACGGCTTAACACAGATTTGCAGGAGTTCTTTTCTTCTGCCATGTGGGTCTCAGACACTGAACTCAGATTGTCAGACTTGGTGATAGGTACATTCACCCATTAAACCACTTCACTAGCCTTGGGTGTGAGTCTTACTGTGTAGTCCTAGTAGATCTATGTCTTACTCTGGAATCAGGCTGTCTTTCAACTGGAGGCAAGTCTTCTGCTTTAGCCTCCCAACTGTTAGAATTACAAGTGTTAACCACCATGTTCAACCTGTAGTAGTCCTCTAAAAAATAGTGAATTCGACTGGGAGTGTAGCTCAGTGGTAGAGCCTAGCATGCAGAAGACCCTGGGTTCGGTTTCTAGTACTAGCTAGCTCTCAGTGTGCAGTGTCCCTCAATCACTTAACAGAAAATTAGCGTCTTAGAAGTTAGTTGGATGGGTGAGGATAGTGGTATCCTGTGTCCTATGTTCTGTGTAAGCTGTCTCTTACACTTTCATCCAGGCACTGGGATGAGGGTCTTGAGGATTCTGGATTTGGGAGTTTCAAGCCTAGTTGAATCATCTCTCAGTTGAGATGGTGGAGCATGGGAAATGGTCCCCTAGTCTCACCACAATGGTGACAGGGCCCAGTGCTTCTTTCTGCTAAGTGTATTTCAGTGCTATCCCTCAAATTCTTAGGGGTCAGGAAATGAGCACAAGAGGGGCTTCAGATCTGTGACCTCAGGATTTGGACCCTCATCCCAGTGCTGAGCCTGACGTCGCCCTTCCCTTCTGCAGATGGACACTGACGTTGTGGTCCTCACAACTGGTGTCTTGGTGTTGATCACCATGCTACCAATGATCCCGCAGTCAGGAAAGCAGCACCTTCTTGATTTCTTTGACATCTTTGGCCGTCTCTCGTCATGGTGCCTGAAGAAACCAGGTATAACTCCAGTGTCTTCAACAGGCTTTGAAAGGGAACGCTGTCCTTACTGTTAGCAGCCATATGTTGTGGGGGAAGGAAGGGGATGTGTGGTATTCACTACACAGGTGAGAAAATGTCTGGATGTACCCATTGCAGGGCACATAGGAAGTGGGACTGGTGGGTGAGACACTGTCCTAATGCTGTTGGTCAGAAAGGATTGCCAGAGAAACTGAGGGACAGGAGGTACAATTTCCTGAATCTCATTAGTAAGAGTCACAGTCTCTACCTCTGAGTGTTGTACAGCTGAGCTTACAAATTCTCGTTTCCTCTATGCTGATGTTTACAGCCACAGCCTCACAGCTTCAGAGGACCCATTGGTTGTGCATGGAGGAGGAGACAGACTCCAGTGTCCTCATTAGGGCACAGTGTCAAGTACATGGGACTTTTCCCATATCAGATCACATCGGCAGGCAGGGTATCTCCTCAGAGTGATCCAGAAGCTGTCAGCCGGTGAACTGCAGTTTTTTTTTCTGGTAATCTTAGCATGAAATATTCATATTAGAAGATGAAATATGTATGGTCTGTTGGGGAGACTGCTTGCAGCTCTCTGCACAGGTGCCATTGAGCACAAGCCTGGTCTGCCAGCCCTGCTCATATCTTTATGGGAGAGAGGAACAGCTACTCCTAGCGCATGGGAGTTGCCATAAGATCTTGGTAAGGACAGATTAATGGAATTATCCAAGCAACTTAAACTAATTTCTACATCTGTAGTGTTTCCTCTTTAGTTATAAATCTGTACAGCTAAGATCATAACTTGGTTTTAAAGTCCCTTACATGCTCACTCTACAAACCTTTACATGTGGCACTGGGGGAGAGGGAGAGGAAGAGCCCCTTTGCAAGATACACATGCTGAATCAGGCAAGGAATGTCATTACAGATTATAGGGTGAGTGACTGTGATATAGAGGTAGGTCCATGTTGGAAGAGCTTTTGGAGTCTTTCTTGCAGGGGTGGCTGGAGAGGAAGAGGGAGGCAGAGATGAGTAAATGCCCTTCTAGGTCATAAGAAGCAGATTGGAGTTTACCCAAAGGATTTGCTGGTGGGTTTTAAACAAGGGCATATGGTATATCCAGATCTGCCCCTGTCTTACTTCCTGGAGCACAGTAAGAGAGCGTCAGAGAAAAAGTATGCCCGCACCCTCAAGTTTATGTCTCTACAGCTGAGTCTGGTTTTCTTCCTTAGGCCATGTGACAGAAGTCTACCTTGTCCATCTCCATGCCAGTGTTTATGCCCTCTTTCATCGCCTTTATGGAATGTACCCTTGTAACTTCGTCTCCTTCCTGCGCTCTCACTATAGTATGAAGGAAAACGTGGAGACTTTTGAAGAAGTGGTCAAGGTGAGTTAAAACAAAGCAAAACACTGCCCTTTTATTTGATCCTTAGAGCTTCTTTTCTGCAGATAATTTTATAGCTTTTGTATTATATGGCAGACAGGGAAGTTTTGAGAAGAAATCCTTCACACCGCCACTTCAAACCTAGGTAGCTAGTTGTCTTTCTGACTCCTTAGTCAAGAGTTGCTATTTTGTGCATTTTGTGTACATAGGATCATGCAGTGTCTGCTCTCTTGTGATTAGCTTCTCACCCTATTTCAAGGTTCATCTGTGTTGTAACATGTATCAGTACTTCATTCCTTTTTGTTGTCAAATAATGTTCCATCATGTGGATTTGCCACACAACTTCACATCTATAATTTGTCAACTCAAACTCTTCTAGCCAATGATGGAGCATGTGCGAATTCACCCGGAATTAGTGACTGGATCCAAGGACCATGAACTGGACCCTCGAAGGTACAGAAACTAAATTAATGACAATTTTTGAGTGTCAAGAGATTGAAAATGTGGGAATACAGATGTTCCATTTATAGAATGGGTTGGAACTTTGCATTTAAAGCATATTCCTCACAGAGAGCTACTGACTTCGTGAGCAGAGGCGGTGACATCCAGTGACTGTCCCCGGAAGCCCAGGAAGGCTTGCATTTTGGTAATTTGAGTGGGTAGGGAGGTTAATTGGGTTGCTGAAAACTAGGAGATTACAGAATGGCCAGATTTGGAGTAATGAACCTCCTTGGGTCTCTTTCTCTGTGATTAGTGTCAGGTGCCTGACACTCCTCCCACCTTGCCTCATAGGCCCTGCAGGAATTCCCAGGTGTGTCCTGAGGCCCTACTGAACCTGCTGAGGTCTGCATGTCAGGCAGACTTACGATTCCCAGTGAAGGGATGGAGGTTTTCTCAGGTCTCTTGGCTAAAAGGATAAGTGAGGACAGTAGGAGCCTTGGCGATGTCCTGAGGCATGCTTGTCTTTTGGCAGGTCTGTTCTGAGCTGAACTGGTTGGGACTCAGCTTTTGGCTTGTTTCTTCCGAGCCATTGCTTGGCCTCTTTCCTGGGCAGCATCTCTCATTTTTGGTATTTTGTGTCTTTCTTAGTATGTGTGTATGTTGGCAGGTGCAAACGTGTGTGTGTGTGAAGGCCAGAGGTGGGTATCTTCCTCAGCCAATTCTCCATCTTATTTTTTTGAGGCAGTCTTTCACTGAATTTGTAATTCATTATAGCAAAGCACCCCACTGTGCTTTGCTGCTTTTTTTCTGTTTTAAACTACTTATTTGTTTGTTTGTTTTTGTGGTAGATGTAGGTTCTGGGGACTGTACAAGCACTTTTCTGACTTGAGCCATCTCCCCTCACTTTGTTTGTGCTGGGCTGTATCCTCTAGCATTTAGGAAGGATGCAGTTGACTTAGCTGGGTGTGAAAGCTGAGCTGAGAGTCAGCCTCCTTCAGTGATTGGAGGCAGAACCCATGGCCATTTTGCTGGCAGTTTTGATGGATTTTCTGTTTGGGGCTGGCAGAGTATTTCTCTGTTAGCATGATATTCTGAAATTTCCTTGTGACCTATCTTGTGTAAACCTGTTGTCATTGTTCAGTATGCAAGATTTTAAGTCTTATAAGATTTTTCTTTATTGTTTTGGGCGTGGCTTTCCCCCTCTGGTTGCCTGTCCTTCCTACACACTCACTGGTAACATCAAAACCTGTTTTTCCTTCCAGTCCTTTAGTCCACTTCCTGCAGGCTGCATTGGTGTTCAGCCCTCCCACTTCAGTTATTCCCACTCTTGTGCTTTTTGCCTGAGTGTTCATTTTAGTTTGCAGAGTGCTTTTCTTTAGTCACCATCTTTGTCTCAGAGATAGTGTCTTTTTGGTTTTCTGTGCATAGTGTTTCTTCTAAGTCTTCCCCCTTTCAGTCACTTATTTTGATTTGTTCTTTTTAAGTCTTTGAGGCATTTGGCAAAGCTATTGTGATTCTCTTGTGCTTGGGTAGGAAGACAGGAAAGCTGGTTGTGAGACTGGGCATTTTGATCTAGAGCATTTCTGTGTGGATCTGAGCCTCTGGGGGAGAAACCAACACTGGGTTTGTGTTCTTTAGCTGGTCAGGTTTTTAGTAAATTCCCCTGAGCTCCAGGCTGTTGAGGCTCTGGCTGCTTCTGCAAAAGAGGTAGGTAAGGAGAGCTTGGTGGCTTGTGCATTCCGATTGTGTACTTTCTTGGAACTGTCTTGCCTGGGATGCCATGTTCTTGCCTCTTCTGTCGAACCTTTGTTCTAGCCTAGGCTCACTTTCTTGGAGAAAATCCCTTTGCCAGGGAATAACTAGATTCCTGTGAGGAATGTAGTCCCTTTCTGGGAACACAGAGTTAGAAGGGACTTCAGATGTTCTGTGCTTCTCCAGCAGTTCCTGTCCCAGCTGCCTCCAGGTAGCTGTCTCTAGTTTCTTGCCTTTAACCTCCAGTTCCAGAAGCTCTCAATGCTGTGAGCTCTTGGACCCCTAAGGGTTATGTAGTATATGCCAGCTGACTAGTGGCTTGAAGCTCTGTTTAGGACTTTGCTTCTCAGGTTGGACATGCCAGTTGGCACCTCTGTGCTGCTCTCCAGATGTAGACACTTGTGCTTTCTATTTTCTTTCCTCCCTATGCCTTGTATTTGAAAATGGCTCCTTATTATAGATGTTGGAACTTGGGGAGATTGTACGGTGGGTGAAATGTTCAGTCAGCCGTGTTAGCTTGGGGGCCTTCGCTGTCAGCAGCACACAGCACCTCAGTGCCTGGGCTTTTGGACCATCTGGTATTGGAAAGAAGCTCTGTCTGCCGTGAGGAAAGGGAGTCAGGAAGGAACATTGATAGCAAAGCCACAGAGCAGGCAATTGTATATGGTTGTATGGGGCCAGGGTGACACAGTAAAAGGCATTATAACATCCTAGAGAGCTCTTGAAATTAAAATGAACCCCCAAATCAGTACTTCAGCCAAGGAACTCGAGGTACAGCTGAGACTGGCTCAGTTGAACAAAGAACAGAGGCAGGTGACTGAGAACAGCTTTAGAATGGTGGGTGGATCCCAATAGCCAATAAAAACACTTTTAAAAGGAGGACACTTTGACAGAAGAAGAACTTTTTTTTTTTTTTTTGAAGAAGAACTTTTAAAAGAAATTTCCTGAAGCTGAAGCTTCTAGATTGAAGGTGTTTATCTAATGCAAGGCTCAGTCGATGAAAAGGAATGCTGCCAAACCCTCAACTTTGTGAGATTTCAAAATACTAGAAGAGTAAACCTTTCAGAAAGTGGAAAGAAAAAAACACCCAGACACTTAATAAGAACCAGGAACCAGAATAGTGTTAGCTTCTCAACTCCTTTAAGAGGTTTCCAAGTTAGAGTTCTGTGGTATGAGGCTCTTTTAGACAGGCCAGGACTCAGACCTGGTGCCTCCCCAGCTGGCATGGGAGAAAGTTCTACCAAATGAGTTCAAGAAGGTTAAGGCTTGATGTAGGCTGATCAAAGAGGTGTCAGAATACCGCGCCAAGGACTGGTGCAACTTCAGAAGGGAGCTCAGTGGGGAGGGGCACTAACCCTGCTAGATTCTGTATAATGTGAGAGAGACAGTGGGCTTCAGTCCAGAATGACCGGGCTATTTCAGTTAGCATCGGGCACATCACGCAGACTAGAAGAATAAGACAGCGCCAGGCTATACCAAGTGAGACACTGTCAGCGTCTCCAGCCCTGCCATGATTGCTGCTCACATAGTCGTAATAATTGTTTAAGTCAGCACAGTGGCAAATGCCTTTAATCCCAGCACTCATGAGGAGAGGTAGGCAGATCTACAAAGTGTGAGTCCAGGACAGCCAGGGCTCTTGTTACACAGAGAAACCCTGCCTCGAAAAACCTAAATAAATAAATGTTAAATCAAATTTGGGGAAAAAATGAAAACAATCAACTTGGGGAAAAGAGAAAGGATGGATGGCAGTGATCCCGGACCACAGTGCAAGTTAGTGAATGAGAATCATAAAGTGTATTTGTTGGGCTTTGAAGAGTTGGGGAAGCAATTCAGCAAGCAGAACTGGAAGCGGTAGCCAGAGTAGTTGTCAAAGAGAATAGCACAAGGCACCTTTAGCATGGCACTGACTTGTTTCTGCTTTCTGAGACAAGGTCTCCTCATATATTCTAAGTGTGCCTTGCTGTCTCAGTTTCCCACCTCCATCTTTCCTGGCATTGGGATCATAGGCTGCAGGGACTATAAGCTACCATATTTCAGTGACTCTGAGATAACATCAAGTACACAACATATATACATTTTACGTGGGTGTGAGAGAAGGGATAACAAACAAATGTGAAGCTGTTACTATTTTAGTTTGCAGTTTCAGATACATTAAAATATAAAGTCTATTTAAGCCAGGAATGGTGGCGAATGCCTTTGCTCTCAACACAGAGACAGAGGCAGGTAGATCTCTAGGTTCAAGGTCAGCCTGGTCTACAGAGTGAGTTCCAGGGCAGCCAGGGCTACACAGAAAAACCCTGTCTCATAAAAACTAAAAACAAATATTTTTTGTGTGTCTACTTAAATATCAAGGAAATACAGAGCATATTTTACTTGATCTTAAATAAAACATTTAGAGCCAGTGAGATGGCTCAGTGGCTAAAAAGCATCTTCTGCCAAGCTGGAGGACCTGATGCCACATGGTGGAAGGAGAGAACCAGTCCCCACAAGTTATTCCTGACTTTTTCAGGTGCACTCTACTACCACAAATAACTTATTTAGCTGGATGCTTTTCTAGTATGTGCAATACTCAGAGTTTAGTCCCCAGCACTGCAAAAATAAATAAAACATCCAATATAATCCTTTTATGTTTATTTACCTATTGTGTTTGTGTGCATGCATGCATGTGTGTGTATGTGTATGTGTGTGTGTGTGTGTGTGAGGACAGCCTACTGGAATCGTTTTCCCCTTCTGTCATATAGGTGGGCACCAGCATTTGAACTTAGGTAGTTAGGATTGGGAACAGATATCTACCTGCTAAGTCATCTTGCCAGCCATGTATTGACTCTCGTCTCGCTTAATCACTGTCTAGTCATGCTGAGGGTGTGGAAAGAGGAGCCTTCCCCAGTGTATCCCCATACAGATGTCTACAGCAGCCTGAACACAAGGGACAATGCTTGAAATACTTGCCACCCAGGGAAGCTGCCTTGTGCTCTGGTCATCCTTGCACACACTCTCCTTTTATTTAACATAATATTTTCAACACATGAGCATGAACAGGCATTCCATAAGTAGGTGTAGGTCACATGTTGTTAGAAGAACCCATACAATGCTCTTAGTGCTGTTGTCCTCCTCCCTGTAAACATGGACAGAGACAGGACAGAGTCCTGTCAGAATAACTATGAATTTAGAGCTGTAGACAATAAAGCTCTGTGTCCTACAAGCAAGTTTATGCTTGGGTAGTGTGCACAGTCTAAGTGTTTTGCTGGTTTGGGGCCATTTGTAGAATATTTGTCAGACCCAGAGAGATAAAAGAAGAAACCAAGAGAATGAATATTGCCTGTAGCTCCAGGTTTTTGTGGTGCTGGAGAGTAAACACACCTTGCCGATGTTGGGCAAGCCACAGACAAGCCTCTAGTTTGTGTGTTTGGGAGTGGGAAGCATCTATATGTGGGGTCAGAGGACAACTTTTCAGGGGTCAGTTCTCTTACTTTGTTTTGAGGCAGGGTCTCTGTTTTTGTCACTGCAGTCAGTATACTGGTCCTGGAGCTTCTAGCTGATGCTCCTGTCACTGTCTCCCATCTTGCTGTAGGAATACTGGGATTACACCATATCTGTTTTTTTATGGATACCAGGAACCAGGCTTTCTTGTGGGGTAAATGCTTTTACCTGCTGAGTTATTTCCTAGCCCATCTAGTTCGTTGAATGTCAATACTTAACAGTTTTTTGTGGGCAATTATCAGAACACTTTCGTAGTTTTTTCTCACTTAAGATAGTCGAGAGTAATGAGTTGGCTCATTGATTTTTAAGGTGCCTGCTGCTAAGCCTGATGACCTGTTCAATCCCTAGGACTACATGATGGAAGGAAAGAACTAACTTCCATGAATTGTTTTGTAATCGCCTGTGTCATTCCCTTGCCCCCAAATAAATTAAATGAAAAAGAAATCTTTTAAAAAGAGATTATATTCTAGTTGGGTGCGTCCTAGCACTTGGGATTGCCTTAAATTCAAGGACAGCCTGGGCTACAGAGTGAGTTTCAGGAGCCAGGACCATGGAGTGAGACCTTGTCTCAAAAACAAAAAACAAACGAAAAGATGGTGAGTATTTGAAGGCATGATTTTAAAAAGATTTTTAAAATCGACTTTAGTGAGGTGTATGGTTTATATACAATAAAATTAGTTTTGTTAAGGTTTTTGTTTGATTGTTTGTTTTGAGACAGGGTTTCTCTGTATAGCCTTGGCTGTCCTGGACTAACTTTGTAGACCAGGCTGGCCTTGAACTTACAACAATCCACCTGCCTTTGCCTTCATGAATACTGGGATTGCAGGTGTGCACCACTGTGCCCAGCTATACCTTTTGTTAAGTTTTGACAACAATTGTAACCAGGAAAGTTTTCCATAGCCCTGGCAGCTACCTGCTGCTCACAACTTGTGTTGACCTCTGCTGGAGGACCGCTCCCTGTGATGGCCTTATTTCTGACAAAGCCAGGCTGTGGTTCAGCACTGTGTCTGTGTTTCTATAGGGTTAATTGGAGGTGGGCTAGAGGCTCACACAGCAGGAACTCTTAACAGCACTTTACATATCCTCTAGTCCTAATTGGTCACACAGTATGCCTAGTTCAGGGACATCTTTGAGCTCAGCCCAGCTCATTGGTGCTTTCCAGCGTCTCCCATTCCCTGATTTCCTTTGTTTCAAAACAGATCTCCCCAAGAACCATCTGTGTGATTTAAGAGGCTATTCTTTGTCTTTGTTGGTCATTTTATTTTTCTTTCAAACTAGTTTCTATTAACTTGATGAAACCATTTTAACTAGGGGAAGTGGCTTGTTAGATGGGTGGCTAGTTGTTATACTAGTGCTGTTTCCTACCTGGGTTGACATGGCTGTGCCTCAATCTTTGCTAATGACAGTCCAGTAGCTGGCACTGAGTTGGCCTCTTGATTTAACTGATGTGGTTAGATGAATTAGTGTGTGCCTATCTTGATTTGTGTTGCCCTTTCTAGGTGGAAGACATTAGAAACTCATGATGTTGTAATAGAGTGTGCCAAAATCTCTCTGGACCCTACAGAAGCCTCGTATGAAGATGGCTATTCTGTGTCTCACCAGCTCTCTGCCTGCTTCCCTCACCGTTCAGCTGATGTCACCACCAGCCCTTATGTGGACACACAGAATAGCTATGGTAAAAAGCTATTGGTCTTCTTTGTTTGTACCTTAATCTCTAGAAAGCATTGTTTTTATTTTTGCTAGCTTTTGATGCTCTCCCTAGAGTAAGACTTTTACTGCCTATAGGCTTTTCCTAAAAAATTTCAAGTTGGAGTTTGCTTCCATTTTTGACTATTTTCTATTTAAAATTTTTTTCTTCACAATTTATTCATTATATATCCTGATTGAAGCCCCCTTCCTCCACTCCTCTAATCCCACCCTCCCTTCTTCTTTCCCTAGCTCCTTCCCCTCGTCCACTGAAAGGGGGAGTTCTCTACTATTACCATCTTCCCATAGCTTGTTAAGTCTCATCAGGACTGCTTGGATCCTCTTCCTCCATAGCCTGGCAAGGCTGCATCATCAGGGGTGAATGATCAGAGAGCAGTCAGCTGAGTTCATGATAGAGGCAGCCCCTGATCCCCTTCCTTCAGAGATCCACATGGAGACTGAGCTACTAATTGGCCACATCTGAGCAGGGGGTCTAGGTTCTCTCCATGCATGGTCCTCTGTTGGCACATTAGTCTCTTCAGGACCCCCTGGGCTCAGATCTTTTAGTTTGTTAGTTTCCTTGTGGGGCTCCTGTCTCCTCCATGTCTCTATTCCCATCCCTTTCTTCCTCCATAAGACTCCCTGTGCCCTGCCCAAAGTTTGGCTGTGAGTCTCACTATCTGCTTTGATCCCCTGTTGGGTAAATCCTTTCAGGGGACCCTCTATAGTAGACTCCATCCTGTTTCCTCTCTTCCACCGCTTTTTGTGTCTATCCTGTTTGATATTCTGCATGAGATTTAAGCATCCTCCCTAGGGTTTTCCTTAGTGTTTAGCTTCTTTAGGTCTATAGATGGCCATCCTATATTATATGGCTAATATCCACTAATAAGTGAGTATATACCATGCCTGTCTTTCTGTTTCTGGATTACCTTACTCAGGATGATCTCTTCTAGTTCCATCCATTTGTCTGCAAATTTCATGATTTCCTTGTTTTTAATAGCTGAGTAGTATTCCATTATGTAGATGTGCCACAATTTCTGTATCCATTTCTCAGTTGAGGGACATCTAGGTTGTTTCCAGATTCTGGCTATTAAAAATAAAGCTGCTGTGAACATAGTTGAGCAAATGTCCATATTGAATGGTGGGGCATCTTTTGGGTATATGCCCAGGAGTGGTATAGCTGGATCTTGAGGTAGTGCTATTCCCAATTTTCTGAGATTATTTTCTATTTTTCAAGCTTAACTGTTCTCAATTTCTTATCTAATAACATAGCAGATCCCCAGAATAGTCCTGAGCACATAACACAGTAAGGGTCCAAGTACTTACAGCTGGTTCCTGTGTTACAACAGACTCAGTCTTATCTGTGCATCCAGTGGGGCCCTACAGGAAGACTGAGATAGCGTGAGAGTCTGGATTCATAGCAGATCTTGGCTTTAGCTGGGATAGAAGTTGCATATCAGGCTGTCAGAAATGGTGTGCCTTTTTAATTATCCTGATGCATAATTAAAGTCACACCTGCCTGAACTTTAACTTCTAAAAGGCATTTAAAGAATCTTTAAAGGCTGGATGTGGTGGTGCATGCTTTTAATCTGAACACTCAGAAGGCAGAAGCAGTGAATCTCTGAGTTCAAGGTCAGCTTGGTCAGTGTAGCCAATTCTAGGGCAGTCAGGACTACACAGTGAAACCCTGTCTCAAAAACAAAACAAAAACAAAAACAAACAGCCCTACAAGAATCTTTAAATGTTAGTTTGTTCCCAGGGATGCCCAAGCTCCTGAGGGATTATAAATAGAGAGTTGAGTGTTATCAGAAGGCCTGGAGGATTGTGGTTGTTTACCATAATGACCTGACATCCTATACTCACCCCTTTCATTGCAGGGTGCGCTACTTCCACCCCTTCCTCCACCTCTCGGCTGATGTTGAATCCACCTGGGCAGCTACCTCAGACTCTGAGTTCCCCATCAACACGGCTGTTACCTGAGCCGCTGCAAGTACGGTGCCACTCAGCGAGCCTGCTCTCCTCTACCTCCTGGCAGAGCTGGGCCATTGGGCAGGATTTAGAATGTAATGGGAAAAGTGCATAGTGTGCGTTTTCAGGAGGGTGCTTGATAGGAGCAGAGAAAGCCACTGCTGACATGTGGTGCCTTGGAGTCCAGACACTTGAAATGTGGTAGAGATTTCACAACATGCTCCTTGTAGTTGAACATTGCCTAGAAACCTTGTGCAGGCCTCAGTCTCACTTGCTAATGTTGATGTTCTTTATTGACTTCTAGGCCTCTCTCTGGAGCCCATCTGTGGTCTGTGGTATGACCACTCCTCCTACGTCTCCTGGAAATGTCCCACCTGATTTGTCACACCCCTACAGTAAAGCCTTTGGTACCACTGGTATGTGTGTCTTAGTTAGACTTGATTGGTTGGTTTAGGCCTATGTTCTGTGACAGAGGAACTCATAGTGATTTTGGGGACCATTTGACAGTAATAAACTTGTTTTTGAAATTTAATATAAATTTCTGACCTTTTCAAAACGAGTAAAGTAAAGGGGCGGACAGATAGACACTGAGGCTAATCTGGATCCTGAGACATTAGCTGGACCACTCTATTTGTAGTGACAACAGGGTTAAGGTAATGACAGCTTTTCTGATGTTTGGCTCAGCCTTGCTGTGTGCTGTCCTTGTCTCTGAGCAGGTGGAAAAGGAACTCCTTCAGGAACCCCAGCAACCTCTCCTCCTCCAGCCCCAGCCTGTCCCCCAGATGACTGTGTGCATGGTCCCACCTCCCAGGCCTCAGCTACATCTTCCAGGAAGGTGAGTGTCAGGCCAGAGATGCCAGTGCACACATATCTCACCTTGTGAAGCCTAATGACACAAGGTACAATCCTGACACAAATGGGATGGAATTGAATCATAATAACTGAAAATAGATGCCACCAGTTCTCAAGCTGTGGCCTGCCAACCCCAGGACCCTTAGTGGGTTAGATCAGCTTTCAAATCAGCATTAATTGCTATGTGTCTTTCTCATGTCAGTGACAATACAGACAGTAGTAAGATACTTAGCCTCAGACTCTCAAGGTATTGCATTGTCCCTAACTTGTTTTTTAGCTTACATAGAGGGGAGAAGCATGCTTCTACATGAGGAAGCAGAAATGATGAGCTTTCCTTAAATCTGGACCTTGAAATTATGTACATACTCATAGGGAATGTAGCCGGGGTATTGTGGCACATATATAATCCAAGCTCCAGAGACTGTGGCAGGAGGATTATAAATTTAAGGCCAGTATAGATACAGTGAGATTCTGTCTCAAAAAATCAAACAAGATGAGCAAAATAAGAAACTTACTGAAAGCATGCTTTACTGCCCATTGCAGGGTGAGAGGAGTCCCACCTCCCAGCTGTTTGAGTTGGAGCTGAACTATCTGCTTTTTCCTATGGGACATGATTTATCTGAAAAACAAGTGACTGAGAGATGGTTTAGTCAGGCCTGAATATTTAGCAGGGAGTTGCTTTTTAATTGACTTTTTCAGTACAGGCTAATGGATTGCATTGTAGCATTTTAATGCTTACTTGTATTTTGCTCATATTTTTCTTCTTCCCCTACTTGTGATAAGTTTCTTAAATGATGAAACAACTGTCACTTCAAGATAAACAGCTGACAATATCTATAACCAATAATAAATACAACTTGGAAGTGAAAATAGTTCATTAAAAAGTTTGAGCCTATTTGAAGCAAGTCTGATCTACAGAGTGAGTTCCAGGACAGCCAGGAATACACAGAGAAACCCTGTTTCCAAAAAACAAAACAACAAAAAGATTGTGCCTAGGGCCTGGCATGGTGGTGCATGCCTTTAGGTGTAGCACTTAGAAGACAGAGGCAGATAGATCTCTGTGGGTTTGAGGCCAGTCTGGTCTATGTAGCAAGGTCTAAGTCATCTTGTGTTACATAGTAAGACCCTGTCGCCAACAAACAAACAAAACAAACACCATGGCTGGGCATGGTGGTATACACCTTTAATCCCAGTACTTGGGAGGCAGAGGCAGGTGGATCTTTGAGTTCAAGGACAACCTGGCCTACAGAGAGAGTTCCAGGACAGCCAAAGCTACAAAGAGAGAGAAACAAAACAAAAAACACAAAAACAATAAAAAGTCTTATGCTTGCTGTCAATGGTAATTGTGCAAGCAGTGAAGATCTCAGCTCAGGTTCCAGCACCCATGTAAAAAAGCCAGGTTTTACTGAATAGGCCTGTATCCCCAAGCTCTGCTGTTGGAGGCAGGAGGATCGCCTAGGGCTTGCTGGCTACCATCCAAGCTCCAGGTTAAGTGAGAGACCCTGTCTCCACAGAGTACAGCAGAGGGTGATAGTGCAGGACACTGACATCCTTTCGCCTCTGCACACATATGTGCGCACAGAGAGTAAATGCATAGTATGAGGAGTTTGTTTTCAGCTTCCATAGTGTAACTGTTTATAAACCGTGAGATATAATATACACTTTATTATTACATATCTGTAAGGACCCTGATTTTCTTATGTTTTAGCCAAAGTAACACACAGAAACATATCGAGAGTAGAATGTAAATTAAACAAAATTATTAAAAGAGATTTAAAAAATGTAGCAGTTGTAAATAATTTTTGTTTTAGAAAAGACAGGTTTTTCATAAAAGTATGCTACTTGCATTGACATGACATAGGTGTATTATCCTTAAATTAATAAGTTTCCTTTAATTTCTGTTTTAATTTCAAATTAAACATTTTTGGTAGATTTAACAGTACAAATAGAATCTCCTAATATATATATTTATTTTATGTGTGTAAGTGTTTGTTTGCCCACAGAAGCCAGAAGAAAGCAACAGATACTTTTATATATCACTCAGGCAGTTATAGATTGTTGTGAGCTGCCATGTGGGTCCTGGGGATCAAACCTGGGTCCTCTGGAAGAGTGGCCAGTGCTTATAACCACTGAGCCATTTCCAGCTGTAATTCTTTACATTTTTTAAGATTCTGAAGGGATCCTGAAGTCTAGCAGTTCACAGGACTAACCTTTAAACTCCATTACTGTTTGCCACAGAACATGCCCCAGCATTTTCACTGTGTGCATCCATTTTCAGGAAGAAAGAACAGACTCCTCACGGCCTTACCTTCAGAGACAGCATTATCTTCTGAATGACCGAGGACTAGGTAAACTCCCTGGGTAATGATGGACCTTGCTTGTCTCTTTGCATTGAACTCTATAGTTTAAAAGCTAAGCTAGGCAGAGGAAGGGTGCATTGGAGTAGAACTGCTTTCTCCAAGAGATACGAAACACTAGCATTAGTATTAGTAGCTGTCAAGCTACTGCCAGAAGTGCATCTGCTTTGAGCAGATCAAACCAGCTGATTTTATCTATTACTAGAGATATTATGGCCTGAGAATTATGCTTCCTATGGGATTGTGGTTGGGGTTGGAACCTTTGTAAATGACACATAAGCTTTCTCTGCTCATCTTGAAGAAATGTAGATGTGTGTGCAGTGTTCTAGGCTTTGTGATCATAAGGGTTAGCCAGTTTGACCTGAGTCGTTTCTGTCTCTCTGCAGAGGATCTACCTGGAAGCAAAGGCTCTGTTACTCTGCGGAATCTCCCAGATTTCTTAGGTGACCTGGCTTCTGAGGAAGACAGTATTGAGAAGGATAAGGAAGAAGGTAGCGTGTGGGTTGCTACAGGGTAATGAAAGTGACCCCCTTCTGTCTCAGAACTGAGCTCTAGAGTTACAACTCAGGGTTGCGTGACTTCTTGTGTTGGGGTGAAAGGTGGTGTTTGTTCCAGCATGTACAGGGAAAGGATTGCCAGCTTTCCTTCCCCTATAGAGCATAACCCAAGCCCAGTTGCTTGGTTCAGTGTTTACAGGGTTCCCTTGTTTCTTCACCCTCATTGCAGCTGCGATATCTAAAGAGCTTTCTGAGATCACCACTGCAGAGGCGGATCCTGTAGTTCCTCGAGGAGGCTTTGACTCTCCTTTCTACCGAGACAGTCTCTCGGGTTCTCATCGGAAGACTCATTCGGCAGCCTCTGGGACTCAGGGCTCCAGTGTGAACCCTGAGCCTTTGCACTCTTCCCTGGACAAGCATGGGCCTGACACACCAAAGCAAGCTTTTACTCCCATAGACCCACCCTCTGGCAATGCTGGTGCCAGTCCCGCTGGGGACAGAGATCGCCAGCCTTCTCTGGAGACCAGTATCCTTACTCCCAGCCCTTGCAAAATTCCACCTCAGAGGGGAGTGAGCTTTGGAAGTGGGCAGCCTCCTCCATATGATCATCTCTTTGAGGTGGCCTTGCCAAAGACTGCCTGTCACTTTGTCAGCAAGAAGACTGAGGAACTGTTGAAGAAAGTGAAAGGAAACGCTGAGGAAGACTGTGTGCCCTCCATCTCCCCAATGGAAGTACTGGACAGACTGATAGAGCAGGGAGCAGATGCACACAGCAAGGAGCTGAGCAAGTAAGCCTGGGCCCTATTGTTGTTTCTAACTAGCCCAAGGTTTCAGACAGCACAGGACCGTGAGGGCAGAGCAGGACTACTCCTTTCCACCTGGACCCAAGGCAACCAGTTCTCCTGTGTTTTCTTAGGCGACCTTGTATTCTGTTGCTTTTCCATGTCTAGAGCACAGGCACTTGTGCCTGGATGATCTGTGAGATGGCTGGTGTCTGCATGTAAATAAGTCTTCAGTACAGGCCATTTTGTGCCTCTGTTCTGTGTGGATGCTTTAGTGAGTGTTTGCACATTTGTTCTCTGAAAAGCAGATGTTAAAACTAAGGTTATAATAGCTCGGAGTTAAGTTATACTGACTTCAGTGTGTCCTTCTTAAGCCGGAGCTTTCTGTTTTCTTTTGTGCTATTGGTGAGAGATGAGCTTATTAGCATTCTCTACAGGATGAGGAAGCTAGATGCCCCACAAAATAACATGTTGCTGAAGAGTAGAGACATCTTTCAGTCATCCTTTTTTTGTTTTTGTTTTGTAAACCCTGTCAGAGAATTCCATGGAAAGAGAAAGAATTACCTGGCTAAGTTAAGTTTGACCCTTTTGCCACTGGTTTTTGGGAAATGTTAGTTTAATCTTTGTTTGTTTTGAGACAGGGTCTCACTAAGTATCCCAGGCTAGTCTGGAACTCATGACTTTCCTCCCGAGGTCTCCCAAGAGCTGAGATTTCAAGGATGTATCACCATCCCTGGTTAATCTTTACCTTTTTTCTATTTAATATTGTAATAAGAATAATAATATTTAAAACTCCACTTATAAAATGGTATTTGATGTAGTAGAGTCAGAGTCAGGTAAATGATCTGCATTTATCTTGCATTTATCTGACAGTAGCTTGTCCAAGGAGAGTGACTCGTCTGCATGCAGAGGGTTGGAAGTAGGACTCCTATTTCCCTGCAGAGGGTGGTTGGGGAGCAGATCCTGAGGCACAGCCACTAAGCCAGAGAGCTCAGTGCTAGGGTTGAGACTTAGTTAAGCGTGGTGAATTACCTGCCCCTTCCCAGCCAAGAGACTCATCCAGCTCAGTGTAGACTTGGAGTTTGAAAGTTTTCCTGAGTCACTGAAGATTCTGACCACAAGAATGAGAGCCAGCCTTGCTACAGTTAAAAGTCGATATATTTTTTGGCTGAGGATATAGCTCAGTTGGTAGAGTACATGGGACATGATGGCCCATGCCTGCAGTCCCAGCACTTGGGAGATGGAGGTTGGAGGATCCGAAGTTCAACATCATCCTTGGCTATATAACAAGTTCAAAGCAAGCCTGGGCTGCATGAGACTTTCTTAAAACAACAATAAACCAACAAGAAGTCCACATTCGTGCTTTTTAGGTCAGATCAGTATCTTACTATAAAATCTTTTCCTAGGTTGTCCTTACCCAGCAAGTCTGTTGACTGGACCCACTTTGGAGGTAACGTTGTTGCTTCAGCATACATCTAGACCTACTCATCCCTTTTCTGTCCTTGAAGGGTGCCCTCGGGAAGGGACTCCCTTTGGCTCCTGTTCTCGTCAGCTTATCGGCTTGGTTAGAGCATCCCAGGTCTTGCAGGCAGTGTTTTGTATGTTTAAGGAGTGGCAAGTCCTGTGAGCTTGGGAGTTTCATGAAAAAGAGTGCCAGGTTTCCCTAGAAAAGATTCCCTTGGTGGGAAAGTACTAGGAAGTTTCCCTGGGAAACACAGTAGTGAGGAACCAGTGGCAGAGAGAAAGGAGATCAAAAATACTTCCATGGTCAGGTTTCTTGCCTCAGAAGCCCACTCTGGTACCACCTTTGGATGCTTTAAAGGGAGGAAAAATAGAAGTGTCTTCCATGGCAGTGCTCAGAACTCCCTGAGTTCCATGGTAGTGCTCAGAACTCACACACTGGGAAGTGTCAGAGCTGAATGTGCACGTGTGAGGAGACAGGGTCTCTCACTGACCTGGAACTTGCTAACATAGCCCCAAGGATGCTGCCTCTTTATACATGGGTTTTATATATCAAAGCAGGCCCCCCTGCTTGCACAGCAACACTTCCAAGACCCCAAGAATGATGTTCTTTAAGTGAGACACAATGGGAAGGCCTTGATAGAGCTATGTATAAAGGCCTTTCTGCCACCTTCCCTCTGCTTTAAAATCAGGCTCTCCTCCCTCAGATGAGATCCGAACCCTCCGAGACCAGCTGCTTTTGCTGCACAATCAGCTGCTGTATGAACGGTTCAAGCGGCAGCAGCATGCACTCAGGAACAGAAGGCTCCTTCGCAAGGTGATCCGAGCAGCAGCTCTGGAGGAGCACAATGCAGCGATGGTGAGCAGTCATGGTGTCCGCCCACACGTAAGAGTGCAGCCTTTGTTAGTCCCAGCTCTGCCCTGAGTGGCCGAGGGCAGGCCACTTAGCCTAGGAGTGCAGGTGTACACAGCTGCATCTAGAATTCCTCTCAAACTCTCAAGAGCCATGAGAGCAAAAGACTTTTTGTGAATGCCTGGCTCTACCTGTGAATGTAAAGGCTCAAAGGGGTTTTATTTTTCCTGCTGGTAAACTGTTTCATGGCACAGAACTGAAGGTGTTTGATGTCATGGTTATACCCAGCCACACCTGGACTTGGAATGTTGCTGTTTACCTTAAGCCTTTTAGGATTTTTGTTTGTTTTTGTGGGGGGTTGTTTGTTTGTTTGCTTGCTTGCTTGAGATAAGGTCTTTCCATTTAGCCCTGGAACAAGAACTCACTATGTAGACCAGGCTGGCCTCAAACTTCCAGAGATCCGCCTGCCTCAGCCTCTTGAATGCTGGGATTAAAGGTGTGCACCACTACACCTGACTTACCTTAAGCCTTTTTTTTTTTTTTTGATGCCTCTTTACCTATTTGGTAGATAGTAAGTGATAGTGGTAGTCTGTGTGTGCCCTGTGGTGTTAAATCATACTGATGAGCACTTGCTCTGTACCTGGCACAGTGGCTGTTCAGTCAGAGCCCAGCATTTTAGAGGACTACAGCACTGTGTAGTCAGGGTCTTCCTCAGCAGGCGTTGAAGACTTCAGCAAGTATCAGAAGCACAGTGTTCCACATGCTGATGTGGAGTTTGGAAAACTTTTGGCAGTAGAGAGGCACCAGACCCATAAGAGTTTATTGGGATTCCAGGCAGTGTGTGACTGTTAATGTTGGTGACATGTGTTAAGCCTGAGTTTCACTGCCTGTGTTGAAAATGATGGTGTCTCTGTCTTTGCTAGAAAGATCAGCTGAAGTTACAAGAGAAAGACATCCAGATGTGGAAGGTGAGTCTGCAGAAAGAACAAGCCCGATACAGTCAGCTTCAGGAGCAGCGTGACACCATGGTGACCCAACTGCACAGCCAGATCAGACAGCTGCAGCATGACCGGGAGGAATTCTACAACCAGAGTCAAGAGTTACAGGTATCAGCTGCCCTGTCAGGCGGGTAACAGGGAGGACATCAGCTGTGTCCTCTCACCCTGTTCAGCTTGCCTGACATGAATACTTTGTTCTCTGAAATGACAAGTGCATCGCATGTTGGATGGATCTTACAGATGACAGAAGTTCCCAGCTTTCTTGGTTCATTCTTCCCTTAGTGTCCCCAACACCCTGGAGCCAAAAGAAGCAACATAGTGGTGCTCTAAGCCAGTGGTTTCTAACCTGTGGGTCATGGGCATCAGAAAACACATAGCATAGTTGTGAAGTAACAATGAAAATAAATTTATGATTGGGATTCCTAAGACTATGAGAAATATGTTTTTTCCGATGGTTGTGATCTACACATTGAGAATCACTGCCCTAAAGTAGTTCTGGATGCTCAGTGAAGTTGATTCCTCTTGGCATAGTGGCTGTTTGCAAACAACACATCTATATTTAAAATACTTTAGACTTCCCTTTTAAATAGCTATGATTGACAAGGTCAATTGACCCTGTTGGCACCACACAGTGTTTTGGCCTTGGAATCCATAGACAGTGACACCTTCATTTCCTCCTCCAGTCTGTTCTTTCTTTCTTTCTTTCTTTCTTTCTTTCTTTCTTTCTTTCTTTCTTTCTTTCTTTCTTTCTTTCTTTCTTTCTTTCCTTTCCTTTCCTTTCCTTTCTTTCTTTCTTTCTTTTAAATCACATAAGCCATCAAAAGTCCACCTTTGCCAAGATGTGACATTATCTGCTGGCATGTGCCACGGTCTTTACCAACTAATTAGTAGTTCCCATGATGTCCCACAGATGTCGCTGTGGTCCCCTCAAAAGAGTTAAGTTAAAAAAATCTAGGCCACATTTCTGCAGTTTTGGAACTGTAGTGATCAGGTCTTTGTGATCCCCTCCCCCCCTTATTTTAAGTAGTAAGAAATTCAGAATCTCTCCTTTAAAGTTGAAGAGTTTGATAATGATGGACAAAAGGACAAGAGAGTGGTTGAGTGGAGCAGCCCAGCTCTGCTGGCGGCTCTGCCGGTAACTCCACGGACAACCCTGTTTGGTAGACGAAGCTGGAGGACTGCAGGAGCATGATCGCAGAGCTGCGGGTGGAGCTGAAGAAGGCCAGCAACAAGGTGTGCCACACCGAGCTGCTGCTCAGCCAGGTTTCTCAGAAGGTGAGACTTCACCCCACCTGCTGACTCTTGCTTCAGGGCAGACAGATATATTACTTGTATGTCAGAATTGGTGATTTGGCAGGGAGCGATTCTACCCAGGAAATATTTGGAGACATTGGTGTTCCTGGCACTGAGTGGGTAGGGCCCATGGGTACTGCTGAATGCAGCATAGCCTCTAATGCAGATGGTCCTTACAGCAGAAGTGCCTACTGAGCTGTGGCCATCCCATGGGGCCCTTTTTTAATGCCCTGCTTTTGAAGTTTGTTAAGGCTTTTGAGTTATGACTCCCCAAAGGGATTTAGTGAAATCACTGTTGTGTATTCAAAAACATGTTAGTTCACTGGGGCTGTATCCCATAGCTGCCTCTGCTCCTGTGTTCTTGGGCTAGCTGCACTGAAACGCATCGGTGTTGCTTATGCACAGAGCGCAATCCAAGTGTGTTTCTGCTGCCCTTGGATGCCTTCTTTGCCAATAGCTATGGACTCAGTGGGAATGGTTTGTTTGGCCCTGCATTCCGCTGTGCTCCTTGATAGTCGTTGTCACTGTCTGTTGGCTACTTTTGCCATGCTAAACTTGGACTTTCTCACTTCTGTCTGGCAGCTCTCCAATAGTGAGTCGGTGCAGCAGCAGATGGAGTTCTTGAATAGGCAGCTCCTGGTGCTTGGGGAGGTCAATGAGCTGTACTTGGAGCAGCTGCAGAGCAAGCATCCTGACACCACCAAGGTATGTGGCCAGGGCACTGAGAGACACAAAACTACACTGCCTAGCCCTGTGTTGTGCAGAGCGTGAGAAGACATGCAGCAGGCGTGATGTGCCCTGGCAGGACTACTTTGCAAGGGACTCAGGCTACATGAGTGTCAGTTATTAGTCTCTTATTTGTGATAATACTGACTGACAAAAGTAATTGAAATAAGGGAACATTTATTGGCTCTCAGTTTGAGGGTATAGTCCACCTTGGCTGAGAAGGTATGGTGTCAGGAGTATGAGGCATCTGGTCATATGATCCACAGTCAGGAAGCAGGGAGAGCTTGGTATTCAGCTCATGTTCTCCTTTTCATTCATTCTGGGACCCCAGCCTGTGGGATAGTGCTGCTCATATTTAGGATTGGTCCTACCACTTCAGTTAACTAGTCTAATAATCTCTTATAGACAGGCCCAGAGGCTCATTTCCATAGTGATTCTATACCCATAAAGTGATAACATTGGCCATCACACTGTAAAAGCACAAGGAGGAAGGGTAAAGATGGGGGCAGCCAGCTCTGTCTGGCACAGCTCTCAGTACCAAAGGTATTGCTTTGCTCCAGTACCATTCTGCTTTGTTTTCATGTTTGTTTAGTCCTGGTGTCAGCATCAAGATCAGCTAGTGTTTGCAATGTGCTGAGACAGATGTTTATGTCAGTGTACAGTCAGCTCAGGCAGGGTTAGCAAAGGAGCTTGGTTGGAATTTCAGTAGGGTGTATTCTGGTGCTCCTGATACTGCTCCTCTATCAAGTGCCTTTACCACCCTTGGGCCAAGGGTCTATGAAATGTCACCCGTGGTCTCCAAGTGAAGAGTATTGTTTCAGAACCCAGGAGATGTAATTTATGGTAGAGTTGCTTCTTAATTAGCAGCTCTTCTCAGCCACCAGTTTAGACTCTGGAGGATGTCAAAAGTAAAACTATCTAGAGTCCATCTGTGAATTACTCTGGAAGCAGAAGAGTTTCAAGAGAAGATGGGGAGCAGACCCAAGGATCCACCTCTAAAGAGCTCGCTGAGCCATGTTTTTTTGAGGTAGGCTCTCCCTGTGTAGTATTGGCTGGCCTTGAACTCACAGAGATCCAATTGTCACTACCTCCCATGTACTAGGATTACAGGTGTTGGCATCATGTCTGGCTGCTGCTGAAACAACTTTTTGATGCCTCCAAAGAGAGAATGCATAGCTCTACTGGCTTCTGTTATTTGGACCCTAACACTGGCAGTGGCCATGTTCCCTCCGAGAAGCTGTTTCACAGTTAAGATTTGGGAAGTCCACTCATGTGGGCTGGGGTGCTGTCACAAAACAAAATGGATAATCTCACAGTTTTATTGCTTTACATGACAAAGTCATGAGGCAGGTGAATTCCAAGTTGATCAAAGTGGCAGCTTGGGGCCAGCATGAGGAAGCCAGGCTCTTTGCACCCTTTCCCTGCCATCTTACTCTGTCTGCCTTGTCCTCCAGCTAGCCGTGTTGGTATGCCAAGTGCTGTATTTCAGTCCTCAGACCTCTCCTATGATGTTCCCCTCCTATGAGTGGGTGTCTCCCAGTAAGAAAAAAATTTCTCAAACCCTTCTGCATGCTTCCTATCCTGTCTTCCTTCTTGATTTGAGGGGTGCTTGTTACTAGCCTGCGAGGACCTTGAATAGGCCAAGATATGCTTCTGGGTTCGGAGCTGGGTTGCTGTTCTTCAGGCCCATGAAGGAGGGGCAGGCTGTTAGGGTAACTGAGATGTCAGGGGCTTGCTGCTTTAATTCCTTGTGTGAATATCTAAAAATAAGACCAGGTGTCACTGCTGCTGTTCAGGGTTGCTTCTAGGGCCCAGCAAGTTTCCAGATGCTTAGTTGGTCATAAGATGGTCCTGTGTTGGAACAGAAACCTTGCAAATCCTCCCTTGTACTGGTAACTGTCTCTAGGTCATGTGTACATGATTAAAGTAAGGTAAACACTATGTAAGCAGCTGAATCATTCAAGAATAGTGACAGGAAACCAGCATGGTGCACTCAGTGCACACAATGAACATGTTACATTTATAGCTGGTGGGCTCTGTGACTGTGGAGGGTAATTGCTGCCTTTGTTACAGAAATCAGCTGTGTTAGCTGGAGCTGTTCAGCACAGCTGGGAAAGCAATGTTTTCAGCCATTTCTGCCTTCCACACTCTGGAAACATCTGATTTACTGGTCAGCATTCAGGCTTAATGCCTTCTGGAAAGGCCGCCTCCTTGTAACTTACAGTTTAGGCTCTTTTTGAAAACCTTGTATGGTGTCGGGTTTGTGTGTGCTCAGAACACAGTAACAATTGTTAGGAAAGCTTCCTTTCCACCTTTTGGTGCTCAGTCTACACTTACATGGATTCCCCATGCAGGAGGTCCACCTGCATGACTTGGCCTACAAACTTCGACAGGTACCCAGCCTGAAAATGCGGCTTCTCCTCAGCAGACAATGCTTCTTTTGTGCCACCATCTCAGCTGCTAGTAGAAGAGGGAGAAAAAGTAAAAACAGGGCAAGTGGCCACAGTGCCGCTACCCTGAAGCTACAGCTGCACAGATTGCTTATTTTATTGCAAATGGCTTCTTCAGGGCATTGTGACAGCCATGACCCTAAGGGCTGTGGTCCACTTCCGTGTGTCTTTTCTACTGGTACCGTATGTACCCTGCAAACAGAGTGAACGTGGCTGTGTCTCACAGAGCCCAGACATTATTTCTGAAGCGGTTGTCTTTCGTAAACACACTGCAGTATCTGCTGTACATGTCCTTTGACGCTGTAGATGGTTTCCTTGGGGATAGTCATCAAAAATGCCACCCTACTTGCCAGGAAGTTGTCCTCACTCAGCTGGGTCAGGGCACTACGTGCCTCTGAGTGTTGAAGACACTTCTTGTAGTTATTGCACACTTGTCTGTAAGTACTGACTCCAGACCTTTTTCTAGGAAGTAGAAATGATGAAAACTGCATACCGGAAAGAACTAGAAAAAAACAGAAGCCACCTTCTCCAGCAAAATCAGAGGCTGGATGCCTCACAGAGGCGAGTTTTGGAACTGGAATCTCTTCTGGCCAAGAAAGATCACCTTCTCCTAGAACAGAAGAAGTACCTTGAGGATGTCAAGAGCCAGGCGAGGTGACTGACCGGAAAGGTGTGGGTGGGGTGGGGCCCCTCCCGTGCTCTGAACCCAGCCCTGTCTTTCAGTGGACAGTTGCTGGCCTCGGAGGGCAGGTATGAGGCTCAGAGAAGGATCACCCGAGTGTTGGAGCTGGAGATCCTAGACTTGTATGGCAGGTTAGAGAAAGATGGCCGCTTACGGAAACTAGAAGAGGACAAAGCAGAGGCCGCGGAAGCAGCGGAGGAGAGGTGAGAGCAGCCCTATCAGGGCTCTGGAAGGCTCTGCCTGCAGTGCCTCAGATGTAGAGGCTACACAGCAGGGTGGCTTGGGGGTGGCCAGTAACAACCAGCAGGTCTGACATCCTCTGCTTGTCCTTTCCAGAGAGCCATCTTCTGTCTGCTGGCTGTTCTTAACCATTGCATATTATCATCAAGTGGGATTATAAACCCATTTGTTACTTGGGCTTCAAATGAGACTCTTGCTTGTCTCTATGATTACAAAACAGGGCATGGAGCTGGAGGTTGCCTTGGTGGTTAAGAGCACTGCTCTTACAGAGGACCTCAGTTTGGTTCCTAGCACCTAGGAAATCTGTCAGTGCCTTCTGGCCTCCTCAGGTACTCAGACACACGCATGGTGCACATGCATACACTCATACACAAAGTTTTTAATTAAAGAATGGGCAGGCAGGGTTCAGGAAGCAAGTATGATTTCACATTTCCTCTAAAGTGCTGCAATTACCAATTGCATTCCCTCTTGCTCTCTTACAGACTGGACTGTTGTAGCGATGGCTGCTCAGATTCCTTGGTAGGACATAATGAAGAGGCTTCTGGCCACAACGGTGAGACCAGGACCTCCAGGCCTAGTGGCACCCGGGCCAACTGTGGAGGTAGAGTCACTGGAGGCAGCAGCAGCAGCAGCAGTGAGCTTTCCACTCCGGAAAAACCCCCAAGCCAGAGGTTCAGCAGCCGGTGGGAAACCGCCATGGGAGAGCCCTCCAGCAGCATCCCCACGACTGTTGGCTCACTTCCTAGTTCCAAAAGCTTCTTGGGCATGAAGGCCCGGGAGCTGTTCCGTAATAAGAGTGAGAGCCAGTGTGATGAGGATGGCTTGACCATCAGTAGCCCTTCTGAGACCCTAAAGACAGAACAGGGGAAAGACTTGGGCATAGAAAACAAGACTCCGCTGAGTCTAGATGCCTCACACCCATCTTCCCCAAACTCGGACAATGTGGGGCAGCTCCATATCATGGACTACAATGAGACTCATCACGAGCACAGCTGAGGAGGTTCTGTCAGTGTTAATTTGCGTCTTTGTCGGCACAGAACAGGAGGTGTGAATGCACGTTCTAGGCTTTTCTGTTTCCGGGGTCTGAGCAGCTGCTTGTGTGGTGGAAGTGGGACAGGTCCTTTTGACAGAGGGTGGAATGTGGGATGATGGTTTTTGAGTCTGGCATTGAGACGCTTTCCTTCACCCAACCCCAGCCTCTTTCATTTACCCAGCAGTATGTACTAATTGAGGGCCTGTGCACATCCCTTGTAGCTTTATTTTCTTCCTTCTTCCACCAAATGGTTGTGTCATTCGAACCTGTGCAATATGAGGCCAAATTTCATCTTTGGGTCCAACATACCAACTCTCGCTTTCCTGAGGTCCAGATAACTGGGTGACTCTTGGGCAGACCAGGCAGTTAGTGGCACTGCAGGTAAGTCCAGTTTCGTCCCTTCCAGGAGGGTGTAGCGGAAAAAGCTGATTGCCTTTACGGGAGCATTTTCATTGCTTTTTGGTTCTGAAGTTCAGCATCTAGCCACAGATCTAGAGAAACTACTAGCCCATTCACCCCTGCCTGTTCTTGGCAGCTCTGATGTGCTTCCTGGAAGGTTCTGGAAGAACACCAGTTGTTTGACAGTGTAGCTGGCACCGTGGAGCCGCTCCGCCTCACTCTCTGGAGCTCTCACCCTCTGCCCCACTACCTCTTATTTATTTGGTATTTGCTTGAACGCTGGCACTATGCTGCCTGTGGGTGGGTGTGCAGGTGGTCATCTTGCAGTCTGCAGATAGTGGAGAGTGGTCCCTAAGAGGGGCACCCAGGATTCATGCAAGTGTGCATCTGCCTGGCCCTGCCCAGCTGAGCCATGGTTCTACCCTGCAGCCTGTTTGCCTCCCCTTGGGTCCATTTGGTCCCCTTGGGTCCAGCTGCTTTGTGATGCTGCGGCAGACGGGCTCAGAAGAGTTGGAGTTTCCTTAGAGCTTATGTGATGGTCGTTGTTGGGCTGAGGGTTGCCGCACCACAGTAGGTTCTAGCAGCTCTTTACACCAATTCTGACTTTGCAGGAGAGACTCTCCGTGGAGCTTCATGCCAAACACTTCTGTTAGGAAAGTAGAGCAACTCAAGAGTCTGATAAAGGCTGGTGGCCTATACCCACCACCTGCTCTCATGCTCACAGGAGATGACATCGGTCACAGTCAGGACACAGCGGTGGCAGAGAGTCCAAACTCAACCAACGCTCCTGAAATAAATGCTGAAGTGTAAGAGTTGTTGCCTGATATTCTGGCCCAGGCAAGGAGAGACTTGGGAAGGAGCCATAAGCTTGGTTTTCTTGTCTCTATTCTGTCTCTGTGTGAAGAACAGAAGGGTTTAGTCACGACGAAGCTAAAAAACCTAATGGTATGAAATCTTAGTGCATATGAAAGTTTCCAGCCTGAGGATGAAAATCTTTCTTAAGTGTGCAGTAAATATCCTAGCATCCTTAAGTAAGGTGAGACTCCATGTCACCATGGCAGTGCTGGCTGGAGACCTGTCAGGGCCATATCTCTGCTGTAGCTGACTGACAGCCAGCCCATAGGAAGGAGTGCCACTGACCACTCTCAGACCAGCAGAGGGCAGCTGTTGCCCCTGGACACTCAGAGTGTGGGTATCAGGATGCCATGTTTTTCATTTAGCTTTGCCCAAAGGAAAGCTTAAAAACCAGTGTTCTCTCACCCGATCAATTGTAGAAAGGGGCAGGAGAACATATTGTGGGAGAAAGATCTCACAGATTAATGGTAGACACTGCTCCTAAGAGTTGGTACCACCACCACCAAGAGCTATGACGGAGAACAAAACCCTTTTCACTACGTCAGAAAAACAAAACAAACCTTACAGACTGCATGGGTGATGAAGTTTAGGAAGAAGAGGTAGCAGCATGGTAAAATAGACTAAAGTATAGGCTGGCATCTCCATAGACTACATGTGGGCCTCAGCACTTTTCCTCCAGCCTGGCTGTTCCTATACCCAATGACAGAACATGAGCATCCTGTGTGGTTTGAGTCCTAGAAGGCCGTTGAGGCTTTTTTCAGCTAAGTTTGGGGCACTGCAACCCAGAGTCATCTTGAGAGCACCCAACCTATACACTGGCTCTTTTCAAAGGACTCCAGGGTATAATGGGTGGTTGGGTGGAGTCTCCTGTTTAGCAGTAACAGAGCATCCATGGGGGGGTGGGGGGGCACTGAGTCATCTGATGCTGCTGCAGGCAGGAGGGAAGCTTCTGAGAGGCAGCTGAGGCCTGGGCCAAGGTTTTAGAATGGCATCATGGGTAGCCTGGTGTGGGGTTGAATGGCCTCCATTCTTTAATCACTTGGGGTATATGCTGTGGTTGCCAATGGGCCCCAAGGAGACTGGAGGCTGTCTCCTGCAGTCTGGAATCTATTAGAGGCAGCCCTACAATATCACTGGGTTAGAGGAGCAGGCCAGTGCCCAGGAGGAGCTAAGTACACATCTCTGTCTGATATCCCTCCCTGAGTCTGTCAGAATTTGCTTTGGGAGCAAGAGCAATATGAGCGTGAACATGTCATCCCTAGAGCCAGCAGCACAGCTGCCAGGGCCGAGTGCTGGCCTCATTAGCTTTTCTGACCCTTTCAGGAAGAAAGGTGTATTCTTCCGGACTAAGCTGCAAAAGGTTCCAACTGTGTGTGACATGGTCAGCAAGGAGTCACTCTTCTTAGAAGGCAAACTGTCACTGTACAGGAAAAGTCCAGGAAGCCACCAAGCACTTCACAGGGTGGGTGGCAGCACCATAGGTGGCAAGCCACAGCTCGGGGCCGCTTGCAACACATGTGGGCTCCAGTGCTCTGAGGAGAATGAGAAAATATTAGCAGTTGAATGGTCTGAAAAAAAGGATCACAGAGCTCAGGTTGGCAGTAAGCTTAGAAAGTGAGGAAGGTGTAACAGCTGAAGTATAGTGAGCCCAGCCAGTGGGAACCTGCCACTTGAAGCTGGAAAGAGCAGCTCAGTGAGCAGTGAGGGTGGGAGACTCTGGACAAGCTGGTGGAGGTGTAGCATTGCCCAGGCTCGGCTTGTGCTGCAACACATGGAGTCTGCTCAGCCAGAGGCCAGTGGCCTGCCACTACTCAGATGGCAGCCTGCATCTGCTGCACCTTCACGGCAGGCTCATCGTGTGAATCCACTACTGTGTGGATTGGGAAATAGATCCAGTGTGAGGATGTTGGTGTCCCTGCGTACACCAGAGGTCTGTGGCATGTGCCTCCATCCTCTCCCCAGTTTGATGCAGAGTCACTGGTTCCCCTGCGGCTAGCCTGTGTAGGTAGAAATGGGAACGGATCCCTGGGCTGCTGCTGTGACCCGTGTCCTCATTCAGCTTCCCAGTTTGTGAGTCCCCATTGTGTCCAGGGCAGCAGTATCTCAGTCTGTATCACTGAGTTTTTAAAGGCTGTGTAGAGAAGCATTTGCAGCTACAATGGAAACTGCACCCCGACCACTTTTGGTCTTATGATGAAATTAATGGGGGCTGAGAAGTGCCCTGTCCTTCCCAGAGCCCCAGTTTTATCCACCTTCAGATGCGTAGGCTGCCTGAGCCACTGGAGTAGGCCTTCACAAGACCCCTGGAGTTTAAGAGCTCCAGACCAACACCTCTTCCTGCTCCACCTCACACAGTGTTGGAAGGGAGGGGAATATGATGCTGTTTGTTAGCTCTGTCAGATCAGCGGCAGGCACGCGTTTTTGCACTAGGAAGATTCAGTGGTCACTGTTCGTGAGACTGTGGACCACAAACACATTATGGAGGAACAGGTTTTGCTACGACATAGTTTAGTTTTATAATCAATCATGGATGAACCATATACAGCTAACTTGGAGTTTGGGGGGGGGGTTCCCATCAGTGAACATGAATCATATTTTTTAAAAAACTTTAGTTCAGTGGAAGTCACCTCTTCTCAAAAGGTTTAAACGTCCCCACTATGATCTTAAAAGCATGTCAAACAACCCGCATCAGATGCCATAGATACGGGCTGCAGGAGAACATGGTACAGTCAGTGAATGGAATCAAAGGTTTGCTGTCCTTAGAATGTTCTAAAATGTCAAGGCAGTTGCTTGTGTTTAACTGTGAACAAATAAAGATTTATTGTTTTGCACTCCGCAGTGTTGAGATGGAGTGACTTTGTTCTGGCCTTGGGGGCTTGTGGGTGAAATGAGGTGGTCCAAAGCACGGCAGTCTGTCTGGATGGTGGTATGGTTGTGGTGGACAGTCATTAACAACTACTGAACTTGGTCAGTAGAACAGAAAATCCTTCTGTCTTAAACTTGTGTCCCTGTGGAAGGAGCAGTATGTGGAAAAGGGCAACCTTTGACAGTGGCCACCTGAGTCTGGATCCCAAGTCCTTCTGATGGAAGCCAGCAGAAGCTTACCCCAGTCCTGGCCAGCTGTGTTTGTGATATCCCATCATCACTACCTGCTTCCTGGTGCCCCTGCCCTTCAGATATTGGGCAGAGGTGGGAGAAAACCTTTACATAATTTTGAGATTCCTCCCTCACCTAGTTCCTACCACTCAGCCTGGGCCTTAGCAGGGGAAGAAACCGTGTGCAAGCTGCATGCAATGCCTCAACCTGGACATGTCTGGAATTACTGCGCTGCCTGTCTTAGCAACAGCAGACTGAGAGGTGGCAGGTTTTTGCTTGTCTGGAAAACTCAGGTTGTCTAAACAGGTCTCTTGCCAGACAAGGATTTCACCCTTGGAGAAGCCTGTAGGCTGGCCTTGGTGACCTGAGCATCCCAGAGGTAGCCTACTTCTGAAGGGAAGTGCTCAGCTCAGCGGCAGAGGCCTCTGGTGCTGTCCAGGAGGGACCTTTGCTTGTGTGGCCACTACCCAGTGTCCTCTGATATCTTACAAGTACAGGGGTTTTTGTTTGTTTTGTTTTGTTTTTGTCGTATAAATCCCAGGAAACCAAGCCAGGCTGAGAAGTGGTAGAACACTTTATTCTTGAATGTCTCCCCCCGAGGAAGCAACAGTACAGAAGCTAAGTCGTCCCCTGTGAAGGGAAAAACCAACAGTCAGACCTTACTTTTGGGGTGCCAGAAATACACATTTTACAGTGTGAGGAGACTAGTCTGCCGTCAGGACCAGGCCGTCGTCTTGCTCAAGAGCAACAAAACACAATTCTTGTAACTTCTGCAATGGTCTCTGTCTCCTAACTAAGAGGGAGAACCATCCCTTGTTGAGTTCAGCCTTCTAATCCCCACCCCCACCCCACCACCTACCTGTTCATGAGACCTTGCAGCTCATCCCCAGCTTGCCCTTATCAAGACAAGGAGCTAAGTGGACCCCCTTCCAGCTGGCTCACTGCAGAGCCAGAGGCCACAGTGTGGGCAGGAGGGCTGGGCATCAGTAGAGTGCCCTTCCTCTGGGACATGCCCTCCCAACACCATATTGTTTGGGTAGCTCCATGAGTCAACACAGAGGTCAAAGAGGCGAAAATGTCAGAAGTGAAAAGCAAGAGATAGATTCTCAATTGTGTATTGGCCTCCAGTGAAAATAGATGACCAGTGGAAGCCAAGTTCGTTGACAGTCAGTTACAGTTTCCCACCAGCTGGTCTCCAGGGAGGCTTCTGGGAGCCTTTGCTTTTCTCCCTAGAGTTGAGACTTTCTTTGGCAACCTGCTTATGCTTGTGTTTTTTTTCTAACCAGAGCTGGAAAACCGTGTTCTGGGCAGATCTGGTAGAGGGTGCTTTAGTGGCTCCCTGGCTACCCAGGACCTCACTCACTTGCTGCAGCACTTTGCGAGGCAGCTTCTCGGAATGAGCAATCCATTCTTTCATTAAGTCCAGGACTATAGGGATGAGGCTGACCACGCCTCCATAGTGGTTCTTGGCCTCATCACAGCTGAGATGGTTCACCACATCATGTGGGTACCTGCAGGACAGTGAGCAGGTGGTGAGACCTACTGAGGCCAACAGGCCAACCTAGGAGGCATGAGACCTAGACACACATCATCTCAGGCTCCATCCTCATGTGTTCTGATTCTTAAAAGTTCAAGGCCACAGGCCCCAAGTATTTCTGGGGCAGATGGTAAGAGCTGTCAACCACTGGGACTAGGGACTAGAGAATCCCCTGTCATCTTTGTAGAATACCAGCTACTGCCTTCAACCCTTTTCACCGTAACATCTAAGGAGCCCACTGAAATGGATTCATGGCACTCTGGATTTCTCCATGGTCACCATGGAACCCCAGGGGCTGTAACTCGGGTGTCCCACTTCTGTAACTACCTTTCCCCTAGTCTGGTTCTAAGTCTCAAGAGTCTTTTTTTTTTCCTCCTATGTCTGTGACCCATTTTTAGGTCAGTCATTCCAGTAGGCTGTGACCTGTGCCAGCAGGGGTCCCTGTCCTCTCACAGAGACTCTGCCCCCGGAAGGACTTACTTCGCTCTAAGGCAGCTCAAGTCGTTGCTTTGGCTAACCAGGGTTTTGCATTTCTCGAGAAGGCTGTTGGTGACGGAGGTGCCAGAGTGCAGGGCTTCGAAGTGCTGGCAGAGCTTGTTCAGCTCAGAGCAGATGTCCAGAAACATGACCAGAATCCGCCGGTCTGTGGAGTTATTGCAGTAGTGTTCCATGTAGCTCTGTACCTGCAGAGGCCAGCATATTAGGAGCTGGAGAAACAGAGGACACTGTCCCAGATCTATCATGATCATGGACTTGATGCCAGACACGAAGCATTTAAATGTACAGGTCATGACACACAGCTAATGTGTTCTAAGCATCATTGGTGGGGGTGGGGGAGAACCTTTCCTAAGTCCGATCTCCCTTACCACTTAGGTCCACACTAGCTAGGGACTTTTTGAGTCTTTATTTTACATACTCCTTAAATGCTAGCAGCTCCGACAAATGAAGTGACTGACCTGTTTGGGGTGCCAACAGAAGTGGCCTGACTGGTTTGCTCCTCAAACAGTGGCCTGGGCTCCACCACCTGACTTCCCCAAACCACTGAGGAAGAAACAAGAACCCTCGGGCTGGTTGTACTACATTTTGGAGTTAGAACAAGTCAGCTACAAACCTGACTGGGTAAATGACTGTCCACAGGAGGTCAATGTGATGGATAGATTGTACCTCAACCCAGATTCAGAGACCATCTCCAGTAGGGGGAGGGTTGGAATGGGGAGGGGGGTTCAAGCTTATACCAGATTTCATATAGCAGGTAAACTTTGAACCCCCACGTGACTGTGCAGGTAGCATGGGCTCCTTGCCAGAGGGAGCCATACAATGTGCTGAGAACACTCATTCTCTGATCTGTTTTCCACTTGCCTCCTTGGTTGGGGGCAGGGATCCCTTTGTGGGTCTTTTGCTTGTTACCTGGGACTACCTGGAGACTTTGCATCTGAGCACAGGCCAGGTGAGATGGCCAGTTTCATGCCAGGGAGGGGCTGCCTCGCCTACAGGACTGAGTAATGGATCCATTCATTCTACAGCGAGCTGCTACTCTCCATGAAGTGTAAGAGGCACAATTGCTTCCTCCACACTCCAAACTGTCTCTCTGTCTAGCCAGGGCCACTCCGATTCTTAGTGATCTGAAGCGATTCTTCCCAAGCTTATAAGGGGCAGAGGCTTCCGGCAATACACCTGTCCAGGTACCAGGGATGGGACTGAATCCAAGTGTGACCACAGCACAGTGGCATCCTTGGGCTCCCTGAGTATGTAAGAGCCACCCCTTCTAAGCCCAAGGTGGGAAGCCCCACTATACAGGTGCTTAGGTAAGTGGGACATGGGTTTCCAGTCTCTACTAGTACCCTTGGGAGGCTGAGCTGCTGCCCTTTCAGTAGTTGAGGACTGTAAGCATGGGCCAGTGGACCACTGTGATAAGGTGGATGCAGATGCAGGTTTCATGGGTGCATTTTGTTCATCAGCATTTTTCAAGTGAAAAACAGGACATTTTTACAAACTTTAGAAAAAGAATATTGGTTTCCTCAGCCTCGTTTCTCCTGGGTACTCGGAGCCTGAACCACCCCCACCTCCAGCCCCCTTTACACCGGCAGTGGCTTTTTCTTAGTTCTAGGGTCCAGCCTGTGTATGTGTGCATGCACACACACGCTCTTGTGTGTTCCTAGCTTTCCTGGTGACTGGGGCCTGAACTTCCTGGAAGGCTTCCACTCCCCCCCCCCACCCCCGAGTGAATCTGGAAAATAGCTGACCCTTAAAGAAACAGGTTAAATAAAAGTGTCTGCAAAGCCTCCATCAGTGAGTGGGGCCAGTAGCCAGCTTGTGGCAGGATCTATTGAGAAGGATCACGATCTATCTGCTCACCAACAAATAACCCATGCTCAACCTAGGTCCAGCAGGTGACACCAGGCACTTGAGTGCTTAGTATGGGCCAAGAGTTTCCTGTGGATGCTTTCATTTGATATGCCTTACAGGTGGGGAAACTGAGGCTTAGCGAGATCTATTCATTGGCCCAAGCTACAGAATGGCGGGTGGACTTAAGCCCAAGCTGGCTGAGTCTTGAGCCCGTATTTTCATCACTGTTACATGTCTGGTAGGTGGGGATAACTGAGGGGCTCTCTCCATCAGTTAGAATCCGAGTCCTCATTCCAACTAATACATACCTCTCTGGGACCCCACAATCCCATGGGTCGGGTGAGAGGACAGGGGGACAGGGTTGGGAAGAACACCCTAGCCAACCCAGCTCCACCACCCTGCTCGCCAGGAGTCACCTGTTCGATGCTGGAGATGGGCCGGATTTTGTCGTGAGCATTCTCCCGGCAGTGCTCCAGAGCCGCGATGAAGGTGAACTGCTGCTGCTGGAAGAGCTTGTACTTCTGCTCGATGCTGCGGAGGGACTCTTTCACCTCATTCATTGCTGTTCTGGGGTCTCGGGGCAGCGCAGGTCTATTGGGAGGAGGAAGAGAGCCTTGAAGCCCCTAGGAGCCAGAGTCTCCATGCAGCTTTGGAGGGAAATGTCCTCCCAAAGGAATGCTGTGTCCCTACTTGGTGGGAAAGGAAGCAGATCCTGGAAGCTGCAAGCTTGTTCTAGGGCCTTCAAGTTGTCCACCAAGTCTGATCCTTGTCTATTTACCCTGCCAGGACACAGTCTGCCAGGAGCTGAGGCTTTCTTCACCTGGGGACAGTTTCTCTGGTCCTCAATGTCTCCAGATCATAGGTGTGCCCTCACACACATGCACACTGTCTTGAGTGTACGTGCACACAGCATCCAGGACCTCTCAGTGGCAGAACCAGGGATGCTATAAGACCCCAAACCAGCAATGTGTCAAATTTTAAAAACTGTCTACTATGGTGAAGTTTAATAGAGTCTGGGAATTCTTCCTGTGAGAAAAGCAGGGGAGAGTCAGTGCCTGGTTGTTCTGTGTGACTCCTGTTGCGGGCTGTTGGCAGGAGCCCTAGCCTCCAGTTTGCAGGTTTCCAGGGTAGGTACAGGAGTAGACTCCTTTCCTGCCTTATGTTAACTACCCATTACCTGCATTACATGATTAGTAAAGCCACCTGCAGGGAGGGTAGCCCAGGGACCCTCATCGATGTGATGCTGGCTGTCCTCAAGCACTGAGAATCTCTCCCCAACCCCTCCCACCCCCTGACCTGAGCAGATAAAGCAGAGAGTGCCCTATTCCATGCTGTCATGGCTTACTGACCTTAGACAAAATGCTTATGGTCTTTAGGGAATGTCAGAACTGGAAGGGACCTCAGTAGCCCCTACCCTGTAACTTCCAGGGGTTATATGGAAGAGATAAGGGTGTCACAGTGAGTCTGTGCCATTTGACTACTGGCTCCAAGGCTTCCTGATTCCTAAACAGCATCCACCGCTCTTCCACCCATATGTACAGAGCCCAGAGTCCAGCAGGCCAGCCTGTGTCACATGAGCCAAAGCCATCCTGAGATGCTGGAAGCAGAAGGGGCCAGACATGCAAGGTCAAGTGTAAGGAAGGTACATTGGTGGCTTCCTAGGGAGGAAACACCAATGGGAATGCACCTCTGTGACAAAATAAATGGCAGCAGGGGACTCTGAGACCTGAGAACAGACTAGAACACGGCCTCTATGGATGCTGGCCTACAAAACAGAGAGCCTGGAGATTATACAAGGTTGTCCCAAACTGTACCCCATTAACCTTCTTATGCCTTCTTAGCCTGTCTTTGCCCACACTGCTCAGTGCTGTGGTCGGCACTGCTAACCAAGGCTGTTCTGCCAGTCCTGGGTTCGGATCCTATTCCACTCTGACCACCAACCTTAGGAATAGTCTGAGCTTGTGCTGTAACATACAGGAAGAGACAGCAAGAGTCACCCAGCCTTGTGGTGGGCATGTCATGAGATGACAGGTGTAAGGAATGTGGGGACCCTGGAGCCTAGCAGGCAGCAATAATTCACAGTAGACCCCACAGCTACTGAGATTACCCAGCATCCAGGTGATGGGGTCTGCCATAACAGGTGTGTTGAGTACCTCAAGAGAAGCAGGGACTGCTGGGAGTTTCTGGGTGGAGGGTTAAACCCCAAGTTTAAAAAGACAGGGGTGCAGGTGGGCTATGTACTCAGCTGGGGGCAGGGATGTAAGACAGGGCCAGGCCAAAGGACCCCTGGGTCAAGCTGGATATTCAGAGCTGCTGACGGCATCTAAGCCCAGGAGTAGGGGTGAACACCACACTCGGTCCTTTCTACCCTGTGCCATGTGCAATCCAGGTGCTGGGTTCTGCAGTGATGGAGAAGTCATATGAAGGAGGCCCTGCCCTGAAGGAACTCTACTGGGGAGGAAGGAGGTCAGAGCAGAACTGAGTGGGGCAGGAGTGAACCGTGAAAGCCTAGACCATGAAGTTTGCCGGAGGAGCATGAGCAGGGCGGAGGCCACCAGACATCCACAGGACCCTGGCTTGACAGCCCCTCGCTCCGCAGCATCCTGGGGAAGAGCCGCTCATCTCAGTTCCCGGCCGCAGCTTAGGACAAGGGGCCATGCTGATTGCAGACGGTGATCTGAGGATGAAGCTAAACCCACACAGGAAGCAGACAAGCCAGGATTTGTCCCATCCGTTTGATTCTCAGTGTGGCTCTTCGGCTAGACCCTCCCCACCCCTAATGTTCCTTAGAGACAAGATGGCAGGCATCTGCTTGGCTGTGGCTTGCTGGGAACAGATGGGAGGTGCTACCAAGGATCTGAAAAGGTACCTAACCACTTCTAGGGTCCCACCCCCCTAGCTAGACTCAGGGCCTCACTTGCACTCCTATCCTGTGGCAGTGAGAACCTGCTGTCTCCTGTGTGTTCCCTTCCCTGCTGTCCGCTCTGGGCTTTTCCAAGAGACAGTGCTAACTGGCTTGCTGTGGCCCCTGAAACCCCCTAGAGCAAACTCAATTCTTGATCCTAGCAACTTGTGACATGCACACATCAGGGATGTCACAAAAGGGGCTGTAACAAGCTATCCAAAGTGATTGCTCCTTGAACACAGGCCTCTGCAGCCAAATTAGAGTGGATGAAAGACCTGGATGTTGGCACTGCTCCCTCTGGGGGAGGAGGGAGGAAAAAAGTGATTACCCCAATAGGTTTTAGGCTTTAATTGATTTGTATTTTTCCAGGCTGCTAAAGAAGATTAGATCATGGTATGAAAAGTGCCTAGGGCTTTAAATAAATGAGGAGAAACGAGAGCAACTTCAGAAATGTCCAGGAAGCACACGGAACCTCCCCCCCCCCAACCCCCAAGTGCAAGCTGCAGCCTGGCTGTTGTGTTCTTTGTGGAGGAGGTGTCGTTTTTTCTTTACCTCCCCAGATCACATCCCCTGCAAGGCCTGAGGCCTTTGAGGAAGAAGTCATGGAGATGGAAGGCAAGCTGCCAGCATTCTGTGGGCAGGTGTCACAATCCTAAGTCCGGATGCCTGCTCCCAGCCTTGGGCTGCCTCTGATTTCACCCATAGCCCTGGGCAAGACTTTCCCCTTTGCTAGGTCTCAGTCTCTGTTTCTGCAAAGGAGGGAATTTGGATAGGAACTCTTCAAGCTCCTGAAACCTCTTCTCTTGCCCAGCATCTGGTGAGGAAAGAGATCCTGGAAAGAGGAAATGACTTGCCCAAAGTCACCCAGCCAACTCCTCTGCCCAGTCTTATTCTGCAGTTTCTTGTGTGTATTCTGAGAAGAAAGGTTTTCATTTGATTGGCCCAAGGAGCCCCTGAAAGCAAGTCTGCATTCCTTCTTGACCTATGTAGACAGATGAACTATAGGGGCTGGAGATGGCTCTGCTGTTAAGAGCATTAGCTATTCTTCCAGAGGACCTGGCTTTCATTCCCAGCACCCAGATCTATTGGCTCACTGCCTGCAACTACAGCTCCAGGGTTCCAAACACCCTTTTCCAGTTTCTGCTCTTTCTCTGCCCCCACCTGTATACACACAAATAAAAATCAAACTTGTAAGAGGGAAGTTATTGCCGTCCAAAGTGATTAAGGTGAGATTTGGGTTAGTCTACAGATTAAGTGAGCTATCACTATGGAGAACAGGACCCACGCTACCCACTTCCCACAGGCCACGAATGCTTCAGGGCAGTCGTGGAGGAATGCTTGAGTGGTTCACACTGCTCAGGCTAGAAACTGAGGCCCAGGGCAAAATTGTCAAATTCACAAGGTCCAGACAGAGTTTGACTTTGGGCTGTCCCGGTGGGCTGTGCGTGCTCTCTCTCTTGGTGATTACACAGAACCCTTCCTCCATGCTGCCACACTTCTCCGTCCACAGCAGCAAGCAGCTATCCTCTCTCTAGGTCAGGACACCTCCACCTCTTTCTCCGCAACTCCCTGAGTGTTTTCAACCCACCTCTTCAGCGGCGCCCAAGCCCCCTTTACCCTGGTTTGATTGGCCTTCGCTTCACAGTGCTCAGATGCTTGCAGTGCCTCGGTGGGTGTGTGGGCCCCTGAGAGCAGGACGGTCATCCTAAGGTCTCAGGAAGCAGGAGTGGGCGGGGTCGCGGCCACAAAGACCTCTAGCCTATTGTGACCACAGGTGCCATGGCAATCAGGTCACATGGTCCGGCTGCCCTACCGGAGATCCTCCCAGTTTCCTCAGGGCCCTGGCTGCAGATGAATTTTGCTCCTGCAGACGCCGGACCCACATCTGCCCCAGCGTCTTTCGTTTAAAGTTGAGGGGACAGGTCCAGGGAGCTGGATGGTCAGGGTTGGACCCTAAGCTCCCAGCGCCCAGACCCACACGGTGGTTACACCAAAAGCAAGGCTTGTTTCTGGGATTCGATATCCCTAGAGAGGATGGGGCCATGAGGATCAAGGGCCCTGGGGCGTCGTGGGATTCCACACTTGATGGCCACTTGGGGCGTCCTTGCTCTGCGCCCCCTCTGAACGTCGTGGGGTCCTTGCACTGTGGTCCCTCGGGGTATCCTGGGGCGTTGTGGCCCGTCGCGGGGAGGGTCTACTGCCCTGGGGAGGGACAGCCTGCTGCAAGTCGGCCTGCAGTGGATGGAACCCGGGACCAGGACCCTCCCCAGCGGAGGCGCGCACCGATGACGCACAGACTGGCGTCCTAGCAACGCGGTTACTAGGAAGCAGCGGGCCATCAGAGACATGGATGCAACCACTGCCCCTCACCTCATCCCCCCGGAAATGCCTCAGTACGGGGAAGACAACCATATCTTCGAGATGATGCAGGTAACCGGGAGCCCGAGAGTGGGGAGTATGGCCACGGGATCGTAGGGGGCCAGCAGCACGGTGTCGGGGAATCCCTTTCCTCAGCTTCCCCACCGGTGAAATCCCGCAGTAGTCTCAGGGCCTCCTCTGGAATTATGCGGAGAACCTTCTCAGCTGGTGCCCAATCCCTGGGTCTTAACCTAAGCTGGGCTCTGGCAGCCCTAACAAGCTAGGCTCACCCACGTGAGTTCAACCGACCAGCTAAGGAGAAAAACAACAGTTTAAAAAACAAAACAAAACAAAAAGCAGAAAAAATTGTTCCATATAACCATAATGGGAGGTGGAACACATAAAAGAAGTCCAGTGATCCGCACCCCCACATCTAGTTTTGGGGTCCGGAGTGAGGATTAGATTTAGGAGCAAGAAGTATGCATAACTAAGGAGGCCCGGTCAAGAGTCACATCACTGACCCATCTGTCTCAGCTCCATCCTCTCCTGCAAAGTGGTCTGACAAGTTGACCACTCTGTGGATCTCTTCCTGGAAGACCAGCTCCTTCTCTGGCCAAAGTCACCAAGCATCAGCCCTTTTCATCTCCCAGCATGAGATTCCAGGAAATCCAGTTCTCAGTGACCACTGTCTCAGCTGTCAGCCAAAGACAGGGGACACATGTGTTTTGTCTCAATAGGATGTCTTCATTTCTGATGGGACAGGTATGGGCTGTGCAGGTTTTAAGATGACATCCTATCCAGGTGGCCTCATCTAGGACAGCAGTATTTTCACTTAGACTCATCCTCAGAACCAGCCTTTCAAAAGCCCTCCTCTTTCATCATGGCTCCAAGCCTGTCCTTGGCCCAACTGTCTGTGGCCTTAGGCCAAACCCTGTCCCCACCCTGTGTGGTGTAGTTTTCCACTTGTGCTCTGTGGAGGTGCAAAGGCTTTCAGGAGCTACACTGAAGAGCTGTCTGCCACTCAGCAATTCTGGGGACCAAGGGTAAACTAGAGTTCAGTTTGCAGTACCCTGTTCTGCAATTTGAGATATTTCAACCCCCCCTACCCCCAGTAGGGCCATGGAACTGAGTCTTCAGAAAGCATGCTTCCTTTGGAAAGTGTTAATGGTCGGGGGTGGGGGAAGACAGAGAGTGGCCAGTCACAGATAAAGCAGCTGAGTTGGGGGACGTCAGAGGGAAGATTCGTGATCCTGGCCTGTTTTCTTGTTGGACTGGCGGGGCAATCACCAAGAAAACTTTACTTTATTATCATTTTATTTTCAAATAATTTTAGACTTGGGAAGTTAGAAAAATGGCATTTACCGCTTGTCTACCCTTGGCTATCTAACATGGGTTTTATCAAAGCCATGAAACAGAAGTGGGTACAGAACTTCAGCCTGCACTGCAGGCTTCCCCTGGATCCCTCTTTCACCTGCACTTGGGTTTCTGTGGTGGTGTGTGCAACTCTCTGAAGTTTTCTCAGATGTCTGTGCGGCCACTGCTGTTCAGCCACATTAACACCATTCTCGGAATTAAGTTCAGTCACAGACTCGGCTTCTTTTTGTCTTGACCCGAGACATACTCTTGGCATCACCAGTCTAGAGCATGGATATTTTATATGTGTTATCTGTTCGCTGTCTTAGCCAGGAAGCAATCAGCAACATACCCTCGCACAGAGTTAGCCAGCTGTGCCATTGAACAAAGGGTGGGAGGTGGAGGACAGGGAGAGCTGAGGCCCCAAGAAGGGAAGGGACTTGTGAGATCTAGAGCCAGGCTGGGACAGGACTCCCATTCATGCTACGATCTGCCCTGCACTTCTCTGTCCCCACAGGCCAAGGTGCCCTCCTACCTGTCCTGCAGCCTAGCTCTCCTGTCAGCTTTCCAGGTCCCTGGTATGCCGTCCTGAAAATGGCTCCCTCTGTGTTTGCTTAGTTGGATTAATTGACCGAGTATCCAGGACTATTTAAACCCTTGGCTGATAAGTATACTGTCCCACCGTGGAGAGACCTAGCCAGGGCAATTATTTTGTCCCCTAGTTAACATCTGCACTGGGCCCCTACTGTAACTGTGCACACAGGGAAGACCGAAGAACCTATGGGGTGGTTGAGCAGGGATGAGGTGAGGCAGAGAACACAGGTACACATGGCAGGCCTGTGCAGGAGCATAGGGAGGCAGGGGTTTCGCTGGTGCACTGAGATCTAATGGCCATGCAGCCAGGTCAGAGAACAGGAGGCACTCCAGGCAGAAGGCCAGCATTCAGTAAGGCGCTGCAACAGGGCAACAGTGCAGGACCAAGGGAAGGCTTGTGTGGGAAGCACAAAGAGAGAAAAGGTGGGGGACCTGGCTGCTTGGGCCATACCAGCAGATGCCTCAACAGGTGGTCTCTATGACAACCGGGGCCCTGCACGTGCTAATTCCTTGATATCTGCTTGTGCCCACAGAATATGCTGGAACAGCTCCTGATACACCAGCCAGAGGACCCCATCTCCTTCATGATCATTCACCTGCGCCGAAACAATGACAATGGTGAGCACTCACTCCAGTGTGTGGTAGCTGCTGCCCATCTCCTGGCCACAGCCCAGAAGCCCTCTGTCCTGTCTGTGTCTGAAGGGAGATCAGAACAGGACAGGGAGGGGAGGTACTTTGACAAGTTGCAGTAGCTAATTGGAGAGTGCCTTTTTCCTTTTCTTTTTGAGCCCAACTAATAAAAATTCTCTTGCCAAGGTATTAAAATGCAAACCCCAGAATGGCCCGTGTAATCAATTATTAATGCTTCCGCCTGCCCTCGCTGATGTCGCCTGTTGGGTTTAAACTCTCTGATCATGCTACTTGTCAGGTGAAGTTTGGTTTCTGGTCTACCTAGACAGGCGAGCACTTGGACTTTTCCAAGGGTCTCATTACCAACCTACTAATGAGTTTCGGAGCTCCCCAAACCTTGGCTGAAGGCAGGCTGGCTAGACCTCAGGCTCAAGTGCAGAACTGGAAAGAGGAAGGCCTTCCAATAAGCCGGGCCTGTCCCTGCAGCCCAGGGTGGTGCAAAGCCGAGAGAGGATCCTTTTCCCCTGGGTGAGCTGTTGGGGGATCTGGTGTCTTGGTTGGTTGGTTTAATTTCCTACTGGTCCATTAGCAGTTTTGAGGGAGCTTTATCTTACCAGTAAAGGTAGCATTCAGGACTTGAGATGCCCCAGGATGGGATTGGGCTGCCTAATAAAAGTTAGGTGTTGGTTTAAGCTGGGTATGGTGGGCCACACCTTTAATCCCAGCACTCAGAAGGCAGAGACAGGCAGATCCCTGAGTTCGATGCCAACCTTGGCTGCCAAGTCTATCCAAGACAATTAGGGCTACACGGAGCAACCTTGTCTTGAAAAACCAAAACCAAAACAAATGAAAAAGTTAGGTTTTAGAAAGGTAGAGAGAGGGCACTAGAGAGATAGCTCAGCAGTTAAAAGTACTTGCTACACAATTGTGGGGATTCAAGTTCAGATTCTGGCACCCCCATAATAAACTGGGTGTCCAAAAACCCCTGTGTCTTTACTCTGAGGGGTCCGATGCCCTCTTCTGGTCCTGGCATGGGCACATCCACAGGCACCCACCCATGCACAAACAAACTAACCTTCCAGTGCTTAGCTCTAATTGTCAGGTTGGCTCAGTCTGCTGTGGGTGGTACCCTTCTCAGGCCATGTGAAAACAGAGAAATCAAGGCAGGGACAGGCAAGCAGGCAAGCATTCGTTTCTTTCTGTTCTTGATGTGACGAGCCTTGACTTACCTTCGGTAGAGAACTGTAGCCTGGAATTGTAAGCTGAAAGGAACTCTCTCTCCCAAGTTGTTCTCTGTCATAGTATCTCACCGTTTAGCAATGGAAATGAAATGGGAACAAATCTTTAAAAAAATTTTTTTAAGGTAGAAAGAACAGGCTCCATGCCTGCTGGTGCACCCAGCTCATCAGCCTTCCCCACGTGTCCTGTCCACACACCTTGATGAGTCTGGGTACCCCAGTACTCAGCTGAGTTTGAGACAGACTGGGTGGAGTGAGCTAAGACAGAGGGAGTCAGAACCCTAGAATTCCACCACCTTCCAGTTTCATCTACCCTGCCCTGGGCAATTCTCCTGCTTCCTCCCTTTGGCCGGTTGGTGGAGGGAGGCTCTGCACTGGCCCTATCTGCTCTTGACCTGAATGTCCTGCCTGGGTGGGTGTGCCCCAGGGGGAGGTGTATTTATTTACTTTCATTTTGGTGTGTGAGTGTTTTACCTACATGGATGTCTGTGCATCATATACATGCGGTGCTCTCGGAAGTACACATGGTTGTTTGGAAACTGAACCTAGGTCCTCCACAAGAGCAGCCAGTGCTCTTTAAGTCTGAGCTCTCACTCCACACCCCCACTGTGGGGAAAATTCTTTGAGCCAACAGCCTTCAAGCTTGGTAAGCCTTGGACCTGGAGGAAGAAGAGGGAACTCAGGCTGCTTCTGCCTTCTCTTCCTGTATCAGTGCTGCTGTGCTGGCTGCTGATGTCTGCTGGCCAGCTACCTCCTCCCTGTGTGGCAATCCGCTTGTGGCCACCTACCACACATTTCCAGGGCTGTAATGTTGCAAAGACTGCTCTTCACGGAGTCTTTCTCTTTACTCCACACAGCACTCTCTGCCGCAGGGAGAGGAATCCAGGCCTGTGCTGGGGACTGGTCAGCCTCCCACCTGCCATTCAGACGGGCGTTGCTTTCCAGCCTGCACATTCTTCAGACATACTTCCTAGGCTCCATAACCACGGTTTTAGTGCCTTAGCTGCTCCCCATCCTGCTCAGAGGCTTTGGTGAGCATTTATGGGACATCTATGTCTTTGGTTAGGGGAATTCATAGGCTTTTGTCCTCAGAAAAGCAAAGATAATAATGGGCGGAGGATGAGAAAGCAGGAGTCCACCTTGCTGCTGCAACTTTTCTGGGGTATCTCAGATAAGACATGTGGGATCAGCTCTCTGGAGCTTAGTGGGATCCCAAGACATGCAACATGAATATCCATGTCTCCTCTGGGCAGTAGCCACTGCAGCCAGGAACGCAACCCTGCTGCTTACTGGCAGCGGGTCAGGCTTGGGTCCATATGACACTGGCCAGTGACTAACATAGGAAGGACACATCCCAGCCCGTGAGCATGCACAGGAGGGAGGGAAGGAGCTCTGTCTTGGGCTAGCAGCCCCTTTGCCTCGAGAAAAGCATTTAGTACAAAGTGAGCGTTTACGGTGGCCCTGGGCAATATTAGCGCAGGCGGTGGTGGGGATAATGGAGCATTTCGCTTCTTATCAAACGCTTGTCCAGGAAAGCCTTGTATTAGAGTTCCGATACCTGAGGGGTTCCTGTGAATTTTAAATCATGCTCATAGTTAAGCCTCAAAAGGCTTCACGGATGGAAAGGTTCTTTGATTTTCTTTGAAGTGTTTGGAGGAGTTTGATTACTCTTGGCAGTCAAGCAGCCTTTTATGACACTGTTTATAAATAATTACTCATGAGCTAGGCTGGAGTTTCAAGGTGTTAGATTTTAAGAAACCAAAATTAGTCATATAAGTGAGTACGAGAAATTGGGAGGGAAGAAAGGCCATGATGTTCCTCTTTAAAGTATTTTCTTAGGCGTGTACAATTTGGGTGCCACTTAGAAGAGCCAGGAATAGAGGGGAGGAACATTTCCCATGTAGCCCCAGCCCAGGGCCTTTGCCAAGATGAACACACCATCCAGGAGTCAGACTTAGCCCCGGGATGTCCTAGTTACACCCTTGATGTGAGATGCCTCTCCCTCCCTCCCCAGCACCACCATCCCGGAGCCCCAGCAGGATCTGACTGGCAACATTCCAAGGAATGGGCAAAGGCTGTGGGTACCAGAGTAGGCTTGCACAACGTCTCACCAGCGTCGCTGGCTTTGGCTGAGCAGATGTTTTCTTGAGTCCCAGCAATTTCCCTGATTTCCAGCATGAAGCCCCTCTGCCTTTGATCACCCTCCCTGCTGCTCTCCAAACCCCAGCCTGAACTTTGGCTCCATTCCCACCGTCACCTTTCACTGACCAAGTGTCCACAAAGCTGCCTCACTTCCACACTTGGGCTGCAAATGGTGTTTCCTACCAGGTGTGGCATCTCCCACTCAGATGCCCTGGGAGGCCTTCTCCCAGCCTGTGACTCAGAGCAGGGAATGGATCTTGGTTCCTGCCCTGAGCCTTGCACTGACATCTTAGATGCTGGAAAATGCCCCCAGTTTCTATGACAACCTATGCCATGTGCTGCCCTCATTTGTCGGCGGATCTTTGAGGCCTAGTTCCTGAATGGCAGTCATTGGTGGCATCCCCACGGACCACAGAGTATCAAGGACAAAGCCTGTTGGTGTCCATGCCTGGAACAGACCATTTTGTGGCCTGGCTCGGGGTGTCCTTCCCGGGCCTCCCCGGGTGTGTTGGATTCTGTGAACCTGTGCCTTTTACTCAAGCCTGTTTCCGTTTGGCCACCTGAGGATGCCTAGCAGTTCCCTACGATGCCGACTGGCAAAGGGACCATTTGTAGGTGGCAGCAATGGTGGCACTCAGTGGTGACATCAGGAGCTTGGAACAATTGGGATGGTCATTGCAGGCCCTGCTGTGTGTGTGGCCAAGTGGCACTGATGTGGGCGAGACTCTGTGCCTGCCCTCTAGGAGCCAGGCATTTGCTGGGGGCAGCAGGGCCCCTGCGTTTAGCTTGTGGTGAAGCTCACTGTCGCAGAAGGGAAGCTGCTGCAAGTAGCGTGATCAAGCCCTTTACAGTGAGTGACCAGGCTGTGGTTTCAAGCAGGAAGAAGCAATGAGGCCCTGGGAAGCTCCTGGCTGGGTAGAGGCAATGGCATTCTTGACAGGGACATAAGTAATAAAGGAAATGTATGTTGGGATCATCTGGGAGAAACAGGGCTGCCCTGGGGCCTTTAGCTCAAAGGAGGGGATCATTAGGGACTCCTGAGCGTTCTCTGAGCCCCAGGGCTATAAGGAAAATCGGGGCCTATCCCAGCCTTTTGGAAGCAATACTCCTACAGGCCCAAGGGAACCTAAAGGATTCTGGGCACTCAGGCCAGCAGAGCACTGTGGTACCCACAGTGTGTGGCTCACTCTGCTAGCCTGCCTGCTATGTGGAGCCATGTGGAGCTTCTGTCATGTCCTGGGTCCTGTGCTACTGTGAGACTTTCCGAGCTGAGTTTGAGGAATCATCTCACTCCCTCTTCTGCCTTTACCTTGGAAGTGGGAAGGTGCTAGGAATTTGGGCAGAGATCTATTTAAAAACAAGCAGTCTAGAAGGGTGTCTATGTGCTTGGCCACTAAGCTACTGGACTAACCTCTACTCTCTGTGTTCCATATCTGTGTTGATCTTTACACAGAGAAGAGTCCCTCCAGTTCCATGTGGACACTAGAGCCTCAGGAGAGCTGGGGCATAGACAATGTTTGTGTGCCCTAAGGGACTCAATAGGGTGCAGGTGACATCATCAAGAGACTTGACTGGCAGTCACCCCCAGACTTTCATGTCCAGCTGATCTTGTTCATGCCTTTGCCCCCACGCCTTTCTCTGTGGTCAGTTTATCTCTCATCCCACAGGCCAGCAACTACTCCATGGTTTCCGAGATGACATGCCAGAGCTTTGGCAGGACCAAGGCTGTCCCTGAGAGCCAGGACTTAGAGCCACAAACAAGCTGCCTGTGTGTGTGTGTGTGTGTGTGTGTAAAAATTTGCATAGAAATGCCTGCATTTGAGAACAAAGACTTACCCACCTTGGGTTTTATAAATCTGTCCTATACGCTGCAGGTTTCTTTCCATTATTTTCTTCTGTAAAATGATGAGGTATGAGGATACAATTTGCTAAATAAGAAGGCATATATATATGTATATATGTATGCATCAAAGGTCGATTTACATAAAATACAACTTTATTTGAAAGAGTGTCCCCAAGACAAAGTCCCTGCTTAAAATGCTTTATGGCATTTGAAAATCCCAATTGTTTTTGATATTCATTAGTTTGGTAAACAAGTTACTGTGTCTGTGTCCCTGCGGAGATAGAAAAATAAACCATCTCTGTGATCGCTTACCTCTCTAAACACAGAGAATGCGTTCTGGGCACAAGCGTCTCCCAGGCTCGGGGTTATGAATGGCTATGTCACTGGCAGAAATGAAATCTGGGGAGGCTAGAGAGAAATAGACTCAGAGCAGCACAGACATGGGAGGCTGCTTTGTCATGCCCAGAGCTGACATGCAAATCTTTCTCTTCCACAGTGCCGAAGATCATGATACTAGGTCCTCCCGCCTCGGGGAAAACCACCATCGTAAGTGCATTATATTAAATGTCGTTCTAGAGCGCATCCTTCACTCGCCAGTAGACAGGAGGCTGTGCCTGGGTGAACTGTCCACACGCCTGCACGTCTCTTCCTACCCACTTTCTCATTACAAGTGACAGTGTGTGTTCAGAGGCAGTCTCTCAGTCAGTGTTCTCTTGCTGTGAAGAGACACTGTGACCACAGCAACTCTTATAAAGGAAACCATTTAGTTGAGCCTGGATCACAGTTCAGAAGTTTAGTCCATTATCAGCATGGCAGGGAGCATGGTGGCATGCAGGCAAAAGACATGGTGCTGGAGAGGGAGCTGAGAGTTCCACATCTGGATCAGCTGGCAGCAGGGAGAGTGGGCCTGGCTTGAGTGTCTGAAACCTCAAAGCCCACCCCTGGTGGGTGACACACTAAGCCAACAAGGCCACACCTCCTAACAGAGCCGCGCCCTATGACTCCCTGGGGGCCATTTCATTCAAACCACCACACGTGGGAACCGGGAAAATAGAAAACAGTCACACAGCCCTTCAGAGATAAGTGCTGCCTTCTGGTGACCCCTCCCCTGGTCACACCTCAGAGGCACGCTGTTGCTGTGGAGTGCATTTCTGGAAGAGCTTCTCAGTTAAACAGCCTGCAAACCTTAGGCGCTGCAGCTGTGGAGTCGGAGTGTGGGTTGTGAACTGGCTCAAGCGGGCAGAGGAGAGACCCTATGCCTCAGAGGCTCACATGCCAGTTCCGAGACTTCCCACACATCTGTCATTTGCCACCTTTTCTCTCTGGTCTCTCCACTTTAAAGATGAGACCGGCGAAGAGTGCGCCTCCCTCCTGTCTTCCTCTCTTTCCCACATCAGACACTGGTTGGATGCTGGTGCCTCCATCCTCCCGTGACGTTAATCTCCAGGTCACTGGGTTTCGTTTTTCTTTTGAGAATAGGGCCTTATCTTTTAGCTCTGGCTGTCCCAGAACTTGCGCTGCAGCCCAGGCTGTCCCCAGGCTCACACCAATCCTCCCTCAACCTCTCAGCTGCTGAGAGGTGGGCCACCATGGCCAGGTTTTCTTTTTAACTTTTATTATATCTTATTTATTTTGTATGTATGTACATGTACACACGTGGGGGGGTGTTGGCAGACATGGGCCACAGTGCACATATGGCTGTCAGAGAGAAACTTCTAAGTAAACTGATTCTCTCTCTCTATTATGTGGGTCCCTGGGATCGAACTCCAGTTGTCAAGATTGGAATCAGGCACCCCTGCCCACCAAGCTAGTCCCTGGTTGTGGTTTTGTTTGTTTGCTTTGGCTTTTTGAGACATGGTTTCTCTGTGTAGCCTTAGCTGTCCTGGAACTTGATCTGAAGACCAGACTGGCCTCGAACTCCATCTGGGTCTGCCTCCCAGTGCTGGGATTAATCGGAGGTGGGACTCTTTCTACTTCCTGAGATCATGTCCTGGTAGGGCTAGGCTGTTCCTTGCTGAGCTAGCACTTTGCCTCAAAAAGAAACTGACATGGGCGATCCTTGCATGAGACACCCTGTGCGTGCGTCTGTCTCCCTATTCTTCTGTGTGTCCATATGTAGTTTTTCTGTTTTATTCTCTCCCTTTCAGTCAGTCCCTGAACCCCACCATTACATCATTTTAGAGATGGGGTCCCCCACTTGCCAGCTCTTGGCATTACCTGCAAACCTCAGAGTCCTGGACTCCCCTACTGATGGGTGTGGTCACCCCTTGGAGCTGGACCCATCTGTAGTGCTCTTGACTGTGGAATCCATGATGACAGACGGAGTTTAGCCACCTGCTGGGCTCTCTTACTGCAACAGCCCTGAGGCCAGGGGCTTTAGGCAAAGGGCTCCTCTCTGATCACCAGGAGGGATTTGGTGGGCAGGGCAGGTGTGGAACACAGAGGCCGGCCTCCACCCCTCCCCTGTGGTCCCCCAAACTCAGAAAGGCAGCCCCTTGGCTCCTGTATAAGTGGATGGCCACACAGAGCCCACGGTGGGTGAGGCAGACAGTGCAGGTGAGAGAGGCTGGGAAGCACCTGGCATGTCTGCCTTCTGGGAACCTCTCCCACAAATGACTGTTTCTCTGTGACCAGCCTTTTCTTTTTTTCCCAAGTTCTCACACATGCCAGGCAAATGCTCCACTGCTAGGCCACAGTCCTGGTTTCGGCTCCTCAGCCATCTTTTTCTAACAGAATATGGAAGGATTTGGCAGTTTCTTGTTTAGTTTTGTTTTTCAGACAGGGTCTCTCTATTTGATCAGGTTGGCCTCAAATAGTTCTCCTGCCTCAGTTTCCCAAATGCTGACATATTAGTCATGTACTGTGCACTACCATACCCAGGCTTGAGTGTGTTTGTGTGTGAGAGTATGTGTGTGTAGACCAGAAGAGAATCCTTAACACCATCTACTTCCTTTGAGACAGGGTCTCTCACTGGCCTGGAACTCATTAGTAGTCTAGACGGCCTGACCACCAAGCCCTAGGGAACCTCCTGTCTCTGTTTCATGGCACTGGGGTTACAAGTGTGCTCCATGCCAGGAGCTGTTACCTGGGTTCTGGGGTTAAATTCAAGCCTCTCTCTTCCCAGCCCAGTAGAGTGCTCTGTTCACTTTCTTTTCTGCTCTCTTCAGGCAATGTGGCTCTGCAAACATTTGAACAGCAATCTCATCACCAAGGAGAACTTACTAGGCAGAGAGTATTCCTCTCTGGCTATGGAGGCCAAGAAATATTTCGAGGCTTACAAGGTAAGGTTGGCCCCTAGGTGGGGGAGGGGGACTGAGCAGCCATGCTGGAGCAGCTGTGGCTGCACATCTCCACTTCCTGTTCAGGCAGACATGGTGGAGGGAAGGGGATTTGAGAGCTCAGGCCCCTCCTTGTGGGGAAGTAGCCGGAGTAAAGGGCAATGGTTTGTCCTGGATGAGACATAGCAGTCCAGTCCAGTGAACGGGACAGACCTGGTGGCCATATCTGGGCTGTGGGGCTGAGCGGAGCCAGAATTTAAGGCATACCGCCTCCAATGCTATCCTTGAGGAATGTGTGTGTGAGTGTGTGCATGTGTGGATATGTGTGTGTGTGTGCGCACGCACGCGCTTGTGCACACGAATGAGTATGAATGTGTGTGCCTGGGAGTGTGTGTGTGCATGATGGTGTACATGCGTGCATGTGGAGACAGAGGCTGGTGATGAGTCTTCTCAATCACCCTCCGACGTGTCACTTTTGGTTTTGTTTGAGTCAGGTCTCATTGACCCTGGAGCTCATCTATCAGGCTGGACTCTCCGGCTAGTGACCCAGAGCTCCACAGGTTCTTCCTCCGCATTCCAGAGCACTGTTTCTCCTTACTCAAACAGAAATGCAAAGATTTTTTCCCCCAAAATTCCCTTTGAGGCAAAGACTGGGGAAGTGTTTTTTTGTTGTTTTTTTTGTTTGTTTTGTTTTGTTTTGTTTTTTCTGTTCTCTGAGGTTAAAGTCCTTTCTCCTCCTGTGGGACCCTCAAGTTTGCTGATACTCAAGTGAATGGGCAACTTTCCACATCCCCTCAGCACCACCACCTCAGATTCTACAGACAGAGTCCAGCCCATTCATTGTCCAGTGCCCTGGCCACATCAAGGCCTCTTGGCCCTTCTAGTGCTCAGATACTGAATCATGGGAACCAGATCCACCAGTCAGCCACTGAGACAGAAATGCAAGCCTAGCTGATCTGCGAACCCAGCTGTGAACTTTAGTTACACGCACTATGCCAAAGGACACCTTTTTGAGAAAACCAAAGATTAAAGTAGACCGCAGCAGATAAAGACAGTGGTCAGACATGCTGGTCAGTGTGGTCATTGACCCACCACCTGCCGAGCCACAGACCCAGGCTGCAAGGACCGCGCCAGATGCAGAGTTAAGATTCTTTCGAAACATGGAAGAGCCTGGAATCAAAATGTCAGAATACCCCAAGGGGCAGGACTGCACCCCAAGACACCAGGGATTCGTGGCAAGCCAGGGTTCACCCGGCTTTCTGTTTATTCTGAAATAGATGTGCAGAAGCCATGAGAACCTTATCGGCCAGCCCTGGCTTCAGTTGCTGCCATGTCAGGCCCCATAGCTTTAGGACTGAATTCTCCACAGGAAGTATGCAAACTCACAAAAACTTCCTCCCCTAGGGGTTCCCAGCTCCCCTCAGCCCTAGCAGCACAGTCCGCTTCCACGCTGGGGACCTTAGAAACCATCTGTGGTGTGGCCTTGCCTCAGTCATTTAGAGCCAGGAGTGGGGTCAGGCCACAACATTTAAAGACACCCTCTTGGGAACACTGAGGTGAGAGCCCGGTGCCACCCGCACAAGTCCCCTCTGTCACTGCAATTAACCATGTCGCATTGCTGTGTCTGGGTGCCCGCTGATCACATGTTCATTGGAGTAGAGCTGCCTGGTTGTGGAGGGAATAAATGACCTGAGCTGGGAAAGTGAGGCTCGGGGAGGCTTTCCTCAGCCTTGGTTCTTCCTGTTCCCATTCGCAGTGTTTACAATGTATTTCCCTCCCTGTATCCCAGGCTGATTAGGTAGCTAAGGATGTCCTTCATCTTAGGATGCTCTGGCCTGCACATCCTGAAGGTTAGGAGTGCAGGCACGTGCCACCATGCTCAGCTTTGTGTCTACAAATTTCAAATCTGGGTGGTTACAGCCCAGCTTTCTGGCTTCTACATTGCTCAGGCAACCAACGTACTTGTGGGGGTCAGAGAACAACCTGGAAGTGTAGATTCTCTTTCTCCCAAATGAGTCCCAAGAATTGAGACTCAGGGTTGGTGGCAAGTGCCTTTACCCACTCAGCTACCTCTCTGGATCTGGCAAAGGCTCTTGACCATGCTGACAGAGCTGCCATCTCTGTGGAAGGCCAACCAGCGCCTCTCCGCTTGCCTCTTTTTGCTGTAGCGCTGAAGTCTGTACTGTGCATTGAGGCACCTGCCTAGGTGACCCAGGAGCCTGCTGACAGGTGACCCAAGCACATGCCATTCCCATGTGAAATGACATCCAGTCCTAGAAATGAAGTGCTCTTGGAGGCAGAACCAGGCACAGCCCACATACCTGGCACCTCTGGGAAGGCCAATCAGCATGTCCTTCAAGAGAGGAAGGCATACTGGGGTGGCAAACCAGTCACCCCACCACTGGGCCCTAGAAGCTGCTACAGGCAACACTGGACACTGCCAGGGAAGAGAATAAAACCCAGGCTGGCTGAAGTAGTTTGTGATGCTTTCCCTAAGAAACCAAGGAAGCAGACTGCCCAAGGCCAGCGAGTTTAGGCACTCACGCCTGTGCCTGGGGGAGCCACCCTGGGCTCTGTCTACTTGTCTTTGCCTCTCCCCCTAAAGCCAGGCCTGGGAGCTGGAGGGTGGGGATGTACCACTGGGTTCTGGAAGGAGGCAGCCGACTCCTGCAAAGACAGTTTGGCAGGGCTTCGAGAAGCGGCCCAGAAGCCCCTGTGATGATGTGACACATCAAAGCTGCCATCCAGACAGCACAGTGGCAGGGAACGGCAGGGGGCACTTGAGATGGGCCTTGCTCAAAGTCACTACCTAGTCCCTGCTGGGAGGGCTTCCGGAGGCGAGCACCCCACGAGAGCCTGCCATCCTTCAACCATGCGCTCTGACTGCGTGGATTCCCCGCATCTGGGCTGAGGCCTTCTGTGTTCCTCCTATACCTGCGTGAGTGGATGGCCTCAGGGAGGAAGGGTGAGCCCTGAAAACATGGCCCGGGGAAGGAGACTGCTCTAGCCGGGAGAGGACTGGGAGGGAATGAGAAGAGGAGCTACCTACCCACTCCCTCTATATTGCCAACCCTGGGGAGCTTCATTGGACACCAGCAAAAGGTAGCCTCCCTTGCCAGTGGTTCCCCGCCTGGTGGACACTTTCACACTACGGTCACCTTAGGCCAGAGGTTCTCCATGTGCGGCCCCAGTCTAGAAGCAATGACATGACTTGGGAACATGTTGGAAATACAGTCTCTCAAATTCAGAACTCCTGCGGTGGGTTCCAGGAAAGCCACTGGCTGGGCCAAAACATGGCTCTGTTGGTTCAGTACCTGCCCAGCTTGCATGAGGCCCTGGAGTAGACCCTCGATAAACTGAGAATGGTGATACTTGCCTGTGATCTCAGCACGTGGGAGGTAGAGGCAGGAGGATCAAGGTCATCTTTGGCTACATAGATGCTGCAGGAGAGCCTGGGCAACCGAAAGCTTATTTCAAAAAAGCAGGGGCTGTGGGAGGGGGTGCTAGGGAGGTGGCTGAATGGGTGGAGAGCTTGCTGTGCAAGCATGAAGACCTGAGCTCAGTCCCCAGCACCCGTGTGAAAAAGCCGGGCACAGGGCACGCACACCGGTAATCCCAGCGCTGAGGAGACAGACAAAGCCAGGCACAGGATTTGCCAGTCAGCCAGCCTAACCTACTTGGAATGTTCCAGGCCAGTGAGAGACCCTGTCTCAAAAAGCAAGGTAGGTGGCACCTGAAGTAGAGGTGCCAACTGTGCCTGTTATGACTCCATGACTTCAATATGTCATTGATTCATAAAAGCCAGGCCTCCAGGGAGGACGTGTCCTTGGTACTATTCTGGTGCTGGGGCAGGGGTCCATTGGCCAACATTCACACCCGGCTGGCTGGGGGTAAGAACTTATATCATTTGCTCATTATTGTGGTGTGAACATACCCAATCAAAGCCAGCTTTGGTCACCAGTTTGAAGTCATCAAGTGTGCAGTTGGAGAGAGGTGTGCATATACTCTAGAGCCTTGGCCAATGACTCCCACTTACACCGTGTGTGGAACACAAAGGCAAAAGACACAGTTCCTTTCCCTGAGAAACGCTACCACTGCTGAGGATGACGGATCCATCCTTGGACAGCTTGCGTAACGAAAAACTTCATTATCCACAGTCCTGAGGCGTGAGCAGTGTGTATGTCATGAGGCATGAGGGAGTCTGAGGGTTGGGGAAGCCTGCCGCCTGGAGGTAGGCGTGGAAGGGGTGACATGGGCATGCCTTCTGTGCTCAGGGGCCCAGTCAGGGGTGCTGCGCGTGTCTGCCCCCACCCCCCAGCTCCAGGCTGGGCCCAGGGACCTCACACTGTGTGTCTCTCCTTCAGAGGATTCCCAATGTGATGCTTATCAACCTGGTCCAGGAGCGCCTCTGTGAGGACGAGTGCCTCAGACGGGTAAGACTGCACGGCACTGTACGGGATTGCATGGTTAGGTGTGGTTGCCAGGGAGGGGGGAGGGGTGGCTCCATCTTCCAGGGTGCCTACCAGAGGCTACAGAGAAGGTGAAGCTGTAAACCAGAAGCTCAGCAAGGGTCGGTCTGTGGTCAAGGGCTTCAGAGCAGCTGTGGGACTTGGCAGCTATCTTGAGGTACCCCTGCTGATGGGAGCAGTCAGCAAAAGTGTGGGGGGCAGGGACTAAGTGAGCCAGCGTGCGACACTGAGGTGAGCAAGGTCCTTAACTTACATTCTTTTTTAAAGACTTTATTTATTTTTATTATATGTGTCTGTTTTGCCTTCATGCATGTATGTATACCGTATGTGTGAAGTGCCCATGGATGCCAGAAGAGGTCATAAGGTCCCCTGGAACTGGAGTCACAGATAGTTGTGAGCTGTATGATTTGGGTGCTGGGAACTGAGCCCTGGTCCTTTGGAGGAGCAGCCAGGGCTCTTCACCAGTGAACCATCGCCCTAGCCCCGGCCGTTACCCTCTAAGTCACTCCCTGCACGGTTTCAGAAGATCCGGCCCAGTGTCTGAGGGCCAGCCACAAGCAGGCAGATGGCCCAGAATCACACCAAGAGAAAAACATCCAGGACTGGGCAGGTGGATGTACTGGCCTGTGTTTTAGAAGTCACCCTGCAGGGGCCTGGCAGTTATGGTGGAAAGGACGTTTCTATGGGGGAGTTCTGTGGGTCTTCTCTCCATCCCTCAGCCGTAACTGCAGCGGAGCGCAGAGGTGGAAGGGAGGCAAAGAGATGAAGAAGAGGGTAAGGGAAGCTTTCCCTGCTATCATGTGACTGGGAATAAACTGGCTAGCATGGAAACCGCGGCATCTGGAGCCCCCTGAGCAGCTCTGAGAGTCACAGACCTCTTGAGCCTCAGAAGAGACAGAATAGCAGTGATGAATGCACGTGTTTTTTTCTCATGCTACCGCATCCCGGTGGCTGAATATCTGCTGTGGAAGTTAGCCTGCGATGCAGAGCAACAAATGCTTCAGGCTGAGTTACAGAGTGGTCTTGTGTGTCCTGGCAGCGAGCTGCATTCACATGAACTCAGCTGCCCCCTAGTGCCACTTTAACACATAAGAAATGCCACACAAAGAGCCAGAGGGGTGGTTGAGCAGTGAAGAGTGCTTTCGGCTCTTGTGGAGGACCAGAGTTGGCTCCCAGCAACTAAGTCAGGTGGCTCACAACCGCCCATAACTCCAGCTCCAAGGAACCATAATCCCTTCTTCTGGTGTCTATGGGTGGGCTGCATACATACTTGCAAACATAATACAGTCATACACATGTACACAAATATATAAATCTTTAAAACTGAAATATGAAGTAGACACAGACCCAGATGGTCAGGGCTGCCGGGTCTCTACTAGACGTTATGGGAGTATGGTTTCGGGGAAGCTGCAGTTCTGTGTGTAGCTCAGGCTTGTCCCCAGGATACACAAGAGTCCTATAGCTCAGCCTGGCTTTGCATCTCTAATCCTTGTGCCCACATGTCCCGAGTGCTGGTGTTACATGGACCATGACAACTGGACTGTGCAGTGCAGGGGATGGAGCCCGGGGTTTTGCATCCCCAGCGCCAGCAAAGTCTGATGTCTAGTGTCCCTTCTTGAGCCTTATTTACAAGCTTGTTCCACACAGCTTCTTTTCATAGTACACCTGCAGTGTACACCAAGTTCAAGGTCAGGCTTTCCAGAGGCCTTGCCAAGAGCTCCCACTGTCATCAGAATGCTGACATTTATCGTTATTGATATGCTTACGTCATACTTGCTGCCTTGATTGTATGTTATTCCATGCAATTGCATTGTGTTGTGATTGATATTGTTGACCACAGGGATATTTATACCACTGATTGTCATAGTGACTTATGGTGGGAGCAGCTTTATCTGATTTGCTTTGTTGCAGGCACATCTGCACTAGTTAGAAAGCCTGTGACCTGCTAGTGGCCCCTCTGATCAGTTATATGCATGTATGGCCAGGCCGAATACTCCATCCAGCACCTCATGCAGCTGTTGCTGTTTTATGGTGTGTGTGTGTGTGTGTGTGTGTGTGTGTGTGTGTAGGCCTGAGTTTGATGTCAGTGTCTTCCATGATTGTTGTCTACTTTCATTTACTGGGGAGGAGCCTCTTGTCATGGAAGGGGTACCTCCTGAAGACTTGGTCAGTGTTCCATCCTTCATGCCTCCCATTCCCCACCTGTACAACAATGGGGTTGGGCTTGAAGACAGAGAGGTGCCTCTCTGACCTGCATGCCTATGATTGCGGTTGTGTCCCAGCCATTGTTACCTGCAGGGGAAAGAACCACCTCCTTCAATTTGTTTTAAGATTTCTTTTAACCTTCAAGGGGCATCTGGAGCCGTTTTCATCTCTTCCCGACGGAGACAGATTTCCAGGGTGAGGCGAGCCTTCTAATAATGAGCTTTGGTTGTTCAAAAGCAAAACAAACCCTCACCCAAAACAAGCAAGCTCTCCTGCTTTTCGGGAGAAAAATGACACATATGCATATTCATTTATATGGTAATTATTATTATTTAGCTACACAGGGACTAGAATTGGTAATTTAGAGCACAAAAAGATCGCAGGGAATATCGTTCAGGGAAACATAACCCATCAGGAATCTGCAGTTAATGCCCTGTTTCTTTTCTTTCCCCTGCTTTTTTCTTCTTTTGCAATCTCTTTGAAGAATTTTATTTGAAGTGACCATCAAATGCATTAGAGGGAGAAATTAGCAGTTTGTTTCAGAACTACAAGGTGGCAGCTCAGCCTGCCGGAGATATATGAGGTGCTTCTTAGGGACGACCATGCCTCTTAGGTCAGAGGGTGCCCACACCATTTCTCTTGGCCAAAGGAGAGGTAAGAAGGAAGGTGTGAGCACTGGGAATGTGCAGAGGAAGGACCATAACTGGAGACTGTCCGTGGTACCCTGGCCAGTATGTGTGTGCCCTGTTTGATACGGATGGTCGACAGTCCAACTTTGTGCAAGTTTCCAGGTTCCTTCCCATGGCATCCTTCATGTGGCTTCCCATCCCCTAGCATCCAAGAAGCCCTGGGTTCAATTCCCAGCACTACATTTTAAAATGTGGTATGGAGCTGGGCATGGTAGCACATACCTTTAATCCCAGCACTCAGGGAGGCAGAGGTAGCCTGTACAAAGTGAGTTCAGGACAGCCAAAGCTACACAGAGAAACCCTGTCACGAAAAACCAAACCAAACCAATCAAACAAACAAACAGAAAGACATCAAAAAACAAAAACATGGCAGAAAGAATAAAAATAAAAATAAAATGAAAAAAAATTTGGCTATAGTATATCCATTCAAATAGTTCAGAACTCAGAAGATGCCAGAGGCCCTTCTCTCGCCCTCCCTCCCTTCTCTAAAGACAACTATTGGGAAACCTGCCTTGGAAGCTCATCCTTCAGAAGATGCTGCTACACACAGGGCAAACAGCTGTTTCTTTAAAACAAACATGAATCTGGGCATGCTCACATCTGTAACCCCAGCACACAGGCAGGTCCCTGGTGCTTTCTAGCCTGTGAGGCTAGCCGAATCAGCCTCCACATGCAGGAATGGAACCCTCAGCCGCACAGCAGAAACAGATGCATGCTATCCCAATCTGAATGAGGCAGGAAGGGAGTTCTTCCTCACTTGAGCCTCCACCTCAGTGTGTGCCAGCCTCTGGTTTCACGTGAGCGAAACAATGCCTTCCTTGTGACAAGTCTTTCCCATGCTCTATTGTCCTTGCGTGAAATCGTCTCCTCTCTCCCACGTATTTCCCGGCCTTTGACTGTCCTCCCGGGTCTGGTTCTAGTGACAGAAGAGGGCCTGACACAAGTGTGTGGAGCTGCAGCAGCTGACCCAGAGCTCTGTGGTGGCCTGGAAAACATCCTCAGTTCTGGCCCTCACACCACAGACACGGCCCCACTGCCGCCCAAGCCTCAGCTCCTCCCCTCCAATTATTTGGCCATCCATATGTGTGCACGTGTATGGTGTTTGTGCTCACAGGCATGTGTGTGCACATGTGTGTGGAAGCCAGAGGTCACCCTCAGGTGTCTTCCGCAGTCACTCTTCACATTTTATTATTATATTATTATTGGTATGTATATGCACAGGAAGGTACCAATGGACTCCAGAAGAGGACCTTGGGTTCCCTGGAGCGGGAGTGGTAGGCAGTTGTGAGCCACCTGATGTGGGGCTGGGAAGTCCCCTGGAAGAGCAGCAGGTGCTTAACCGCTGAGCCATCTCTCCAGCCCTTCCACCTTCTGAGACAGGGTCTTTCGCTTTTGCCCAGAATTTGCCTGTCTGTGCCCCCCTGGCACTGGCATTGCAAATGTGTGCTATGTGGGTTTTCTATGTGGTTTGGGGTCCAGCCCAAGTCTTCATGCTTAAATGACAAATGCTCCAGCTCCAGAGCGTCTCAGCAGCATCAGTTTCCCTTTGTGTAAAAGGTTTTAGGTAGACAATTTCTGGAAAAAACTTCTATAAAAATAGGTAGCGAGAAAAGAAAGTCAGTGTCTTAGTTAGGGTTCTGTTGCTGTGAAGATGTACCATGACCACGGCAGCTCTCATAAAAGAAAGCGTGTGATTGGGCTTTGGTCCATTGTCATCATGGCAGGAAGTATGGCAGTGTGCATGCAGACATGGTGCTGGAGGAGCTGAGAGTTCTACATCTTGATCCACAAGCAGCGAGGAGAGACTGTCACTGGCCATAGCCTGAGCATACCAGACCTCAAAGCCACCCCTACAGTGACACACTTCCTCCAACAGGCCACACCTGCAAAGAAGCCAAGCATTCCAGCACAGGAGTCTATGAGGGCCATACCTAGTCAAACCACCACAGTCAGCATAATCCTCTTGTGATCCCAGCTCCTGAGGAGCAGAGGGAGGAGGGTTGCTGAGAGGCCGCAGCCTGCGCTACAGTATGAGAGCCTTTCTCAAGCAAACAAGATACTAAAAAAATGAGTTGGCATTCATCCATAAGGCAGGGTGACAGTCTTGCTTTGTGCTTAACATCAGCCATATTGATGGTTGAACCTTATTTCTGCTGATGGAAGGAATAAAGAAAAACATTGGAAAACGTCACAGCAAAGGGCATTACATCAGCCTCAAAAGCGGGTTCTCAAGAACTTGAACCCCTGGTCTCAAGATGTGCTGCCAGCCCAAGGTGTCGCAGTTGAATGTGATCAGGGCGTGGGAGACCAAGGGTGAATGAGACTTGCAAGCACCAGTGGTGAGAATCTTCAGATTCCAGCCACAGTCAGCCTCCACTGCCGGTCTAAACCACCCAGGCAGCAGCCGCACCGTCTCCATAAAGGAACCCAAATACAAACATGTCTGTAGTGCTGACTTAAGCTTTCACCCTGACCACATGACTCTCTTGATCTTAACCACCAGCAGCAACTTGGAGAGGGATTTATTGCCATGGTGATGCAGAACCTGGGACAGATCCAAATGGCATTCTTTCCTTCCTTCTGTGATGGAGCACAGGTTCTCTGCTCTATGGGAGAGCTAGTGGGTTCTGTCACTGACTCCCCAGAGCCTGGAGCACTCCATGAACAGTGCATTGGACATCGGTTTCCTCTCCTTGCATTACAAACCTAGGGGCTTGAAAACCCATGTAGTAGGCCGGTGTCTCCGTGGGTCAGGGTCTTGTCTCAGCCTCCTGGATCCTTTTCTCTGAATCTAGTCAAGATGCTTCTGGGCATGTAGAGTGCTCACCTCTGTGATCTGAGCCACCTCTCAGCTGGGCTGGGTCATGCAGAAACTAAGTGGCTAGAGAGTCTCCAGGCTTGGGTCCTGCAGTGCATGGCCACAGGAATGACTGCCTCGTTCTCTGATTGAGAAGGTTTAGCTCAGTGTTCAGTGCCAGGTGCCGGCCTGGTCCACTGGACAGAGTTAAGCTAGGTGAAAATCATCTGAGAGTGGTCAAGGGTGGAAGACGATGCTTGCTCCTATTGTGCTTTATGCTAGAAAACAGTCTCAGCTAGGTGGGCATGGTGCCGCACCCTATAATCTCAGCACTTGGGGAGGTGGGGGAGAAGGGAAAGGGGAGAGGGCCAGTAAGAGGGAGAAGGGAAGTGGGAGGGGTAGAATAAAGAATAAAGGAGAAAAGGGAGGAGAGGGAAGGAGAGTCTTGCATACTTCTGTGGGTAGGCTTATGGTATACCAAGAACCTTAACATGTCAGGACATGATCTAATGAGGTTGTTGGCACACCATACCCAAGGAGTAGGTAGGAGTGCAGTCTTTTACATAAGGGGCCTGAAGGGAAAACCAGCCATAGCCAGCCTCCTGGTCTTGTCCAGTTGCTAGAGTAGATGGGTTAATGGGGAGTTAATTGAGGGAACTCCATCTGTGTGGCCATGGAGAAGCCATTGTCCCGTCTGGGTAAAGCATTCCCAGTGTGGCTGCTTTGGGGTGTGACTCCTCATCCATAGACCCATGCTCTGTAAGTAAGCCCAGTGAACTTGTTGGTTCTCAAAGGTGAGCTTTGGTGTAATTAAGTCTTGGTTTTGACATTGTAACTGTATGAAGACAGGGTAGATGTCATTCCTGTGTTCCTGTCCCCTTGCCCTAGAAGAAGTTCTCACAAACAGTGGTAAGCCAGTATTTGTCCGCGTGCACTGTGCCTGTGGCCCTGAACAGCTGACCCCTAGGAGGCAAGGGAGGACAGAGGTCTGCAGTAAGGAGATGAGCGTACGTGGTCTACCAGCTCACTGCAGAAGCATAGCACCCACCGTCCAGAGGAAAGGCAGGCAGTGGGGTGTGAGGCTGCCAGCATTCACTTGCTCCTTTAACTAGGAAGAGCAGACATCCTGGCATAACATAACCAAGCATGGCGGTACACACTTGCAGTCCCAACACTCAGGAGGATCGGAAGGTCAAGGTCAGCCTGGGATATGTGAGACCCTGTCTCAAGAGAAAGAGACTGCAACTCTGGCTCTCGGTAGAGGCTGGAAGCTGGACTGTGTTCCAGTCCTGCGAGCTACAGAAGTGTCCTGGGTATTTCCACTGCACACAGAACCTGAAACTTGTCTTGGTGCTCACAGGTAGGTTTCTTTTAGATCTTGTGTGCAATCACAAGTCTGATTTACAACAAGGTGGGGGTGCTGGATTTAAGCGTACGTGGGTGGGTTTTTCCAGTCTCCACCCTCATTTTGGTCCTAAGTTCTGTTTCCCCTGGCTGCAGCACTCGATGGTCGGTACTCGAAGGCAGAGACGTCACCCCAGCAGCAGACTGACATCAGTGGCTGTCGGTGGGCTGCTGGGCCACTGTGTAGGCTCAGGGATTGGCAGCTGTCCCTGGCACACCGATGGCTCTAAGAGGCCTCTGTGCAGATGCAAATAGGACCGGAGGGGCTAGAATGAGCTCAGAAAACAGGTAGGCACAGATGTCAGTCAGTTTTTACCACATTACCAACCCTTCTTTACGGAGCCCATGGAACCTCAGGCTGAGGCTGTGGTGAATGTGATCTGGGGCCCGCCACGGGTGGATGTGGGCTGATGTCTGCAGACTGAACAGCAGACACAGTGTGGCTGGAGAAAGTGTGTCTCTGAAGACGCAGGAGACTGCAAATTCCCTCTCCAGCCACTGGCTGGCTTGGAGTTTTTCCTGCAGCAGTGATGGGGTCCAGTCAAATTCATGAGAAGGCAGAGGTTTAGGTTGACAGGGAAAGTAGCTGTGCCCTCAAGTTCAGGGTAGGCGTTGGGGTGGTTCAGAGAAAACACTCAGAGGAAACAGGCCAGGAGAAGATTGTTGCCCATTGGGAGCAGGAAAATTGAGTGGAGCTTAGGATGCTGTGCCACGGGGAGACCAGGCATACTGGAGGCAGGTGATGGGAAGGTTGGTGCTGTGTGGACAGCGCCAGCTGAGGAAGGGCAGCCATCATGTTGAATAAACCTCTGTGACTTTCTCACCACCCCTCTGTCATGCCCTCTCCAGTGCCTCCTGGGAATTTTGCTCTCTTTGTACTATTTTAGGAAACTAACAGGATTCTAGTAGGAGAGCTGGCTGTGTGAACAAAAGCAAACTATGGGGTTTTTTCGGAGGGTGGAGGGGGGGATAGGGAGTTGATTTGTTTTTTGATCTTTTCTCAGTATTTAGCCCAGGCTGGCCTTGAACTCATAGCAGTCCTGCCTCAGGCTTCCCACTGCTGAGATTATAGGTGTCCATTGAGTCACCCCTACGACTATGCTTGGACATCCAAAGAGTCCTTAGAGGCAGCTACTCACCCTGGTTGGCCCCTGCTTTGTATCATGAGAAGGATGCTCATTCACTCATTTTCAGCTGGTTGGGCAGAAGACTATGCCAAGATGTGCTGGACAATCCCCCCCTCCCAATCCCCGGGCCGGCTCTGCTGACCTTTCCTGTATGGAATCACAATGGTGATGCCTCAACAGCCGGGTTGCAGGAGGCCATAGTCAGGCATGAACTGGCAGCTCCCTGGGCAGACTGAAGTATGTCTGTACCAGGTCCTGTTCAGGGCTGGAGGGGGGCCCGGATCTTCCCTCAACCAGCACCTGGCTGGCCAGCCTCTCCTCCCCACAGTTCTGCAGACCCAAGTAGGATTTCTTTCTGCAGGCAAAGGGAAAAAAAAAGATTAGTCTCCTTTGCTAGGAGTGATGATTCGAGCCTGTACCCCAGCACTGAAGCAAGACGATCAGGTGTATATCAAGTTCACAGCCTGTCTGGGCCACGCACACACACAAACAGTTCACTTTCTCAAAAATTATGATGGCGTGGACTAGCGAAGTCCACCCATCTCTGTCTCCTGAGCCATCAGTCCATGTGTTGTGGACAGCCTGCCATTTTATTTAGGGGAAAAGGAGGGCAGCACCGGATTTCCAATGCCTGTTACACTTGCCTTGGTAACTCAGACTTTGGACCAAGGGAATGTGATTGGAATCCAAGCCCCTGGCCTCTGTTGGCTTCCTGGGGCCCCTGGAGGAACCAGCCAGCAGCTCCCGGGTGCCTCCTGTGGAGCTTCCTCCTAGTGATCCTTGGTTGGAGCAAGGATATGATCAGGGGGAAGATCTGGGGGAGCTCCCAGGGAGTACTCACACACTGGCTTCCCTTTGAGGAGCCACGCAGGGAGGGAAGAACAACATGGAGGCAGTGTCCCAGAGGGCAGCCAAGCTTCCCACAGGCCTCGCTAATTGTGCTTTGATAAGTCAGGAGGGCAGAAGGGGCCCGTGCAGTGCACGATGCAGGCCGAGCCTTGCTGCGTCAGGACGCGCTCTGCTGAGCCTCACCGACTTCCCTGGGCTGCCGGGCTTCTCTGCTTCCCTTTCTTGCAGCTGTGACATCTGCTCGGTGCCTGTCCCTCCTGTGATACCATGCCCCTTGCAGCTGTGCAGACCCCCAGCTCTGTGCGGAGTGCCCCAAGCATACGGCCTTTTTGATGTGTGATAAAACACTGCCGAGCCACGGGGGTATGGTGAGCGGAAGCATCGGAATATCAATTAACCTGCTCAGAACAAAGCTGGGCTCCAGTGTGGAGCAGTCAACTCACTGAAGTGTCAAGAAGATGGATAATGTATCTAATTAGGGGTTGCCTGATACCTCTGCGTCAGGCCACTCCTGGCCACCAGACCTGGGAACCTAGCAGAGCACAGTGGTGGCGAGTGTCTCAGTGTCCCTGGCACGATTGTCATCTGTTGCTGTTTCCTGATTAACTGCTTCTTGCTTTGCTGAACATGTTCTCAGCTCTGATTGCCGTTTCCCCCGGAAAGCGCACCCCCTTTTACAGCCGTGACGGCCCCTGTGAACGTGTATGTTCTGTGTGTGCTCCGAAGAGAGGGCTTCCTGAGAGCTGGGCCTGGGGACACCTACACAGAAGCCTTTATCCAGCCACTGTCCCTCGAGTGGCAACTGATGTGGACCCGCATGGACAGCACAGGGATGAGGGTGTCCATGGCTGCCTGTCCTGTGTGACAAGGGCCTTCCTCTTCCTAAAGTCTCTAACCTACACAGGAGTTACCACAGCCAGGAGTCAGCGAGGTATCCCTTGTTTTACTGCCTTTTCCCCAGACATTGGGAACCCAGCTTGTGCTTGTGTGAAGTGGGTGAGCGCTGTTCTTGTGAACAACTATAAGAGCTTTGGACCGTGTGAACTCATGCACGGTGAGGCAATATTAAAACCAGGTCTTTCTTGAAGGGTTTGCTTCTTCTACCTTCCAGAAGTGACTCAAAGGTGCAATCCCAGAGCTTGGAAGGCTGAGTTGAGGTAGAAGGTTTGCTACAGAGGCTTGAGACCAGCTTAGTCTACATACCAAGACCTGTCTTTAAAACAAAGGCTGGGCAGGGTGACACACGCCTTGTTCCCAGGCAGAGGCAGGCAGATCTCTGAGTTCGAGGCCAGCTGGTCTATAGAGTTGAGTTTCAGGACAGCCAAGACTACACTGAGAAACCCTGTCTCAAAAGACCAAAATCAAAACAAAAAGGCGGGGGCCTCAAAACTGACTGAGCAGCTCTTGTACTAGAAGAAAGAGCGACTGGGCTCAGGATTTCCGCTCCCCAGCCCTGATCATAGGAAGTTGTGTGTGTGTGTGTGTGTGTGTGTGTGTGTGAAGTGCTGTGTGTGTGTGTGTGGTAATGAAGCAGTCCACTGCCCTAAGTGCTCTGTGTGTGTGTGTGTGTGTGTGTGTGTAAGAATTTACCTACAGTTCCTGAGGACACTGGTTCCCTCTTGAAGATCTGAAAAGGAGGAAGCTGCAGCCAGAGCTTGGAAGGCTGAGTTGAGGTAGAAGGTTTGCTACAGAGGCTGCGGCCTCACCTCTATCCCTGCAGCCCCTCCCAACTGTAGGAGTCTGTCCTCCTACACAAAATAAGGTCATTGGCCTAAAACAAGGACTTGAGGGATGCAAAGGCTGTTCATCCCTTTTCTCTCCCTTTTGCTTCATTAGTTCTGAAACCAGGGTTCTGTGGCAGTGCTTCTCTGTAAAGAATTAATGAAAGCTTGCCTGGTTTTTCCAACGTGCTTTAGGTTTAGCTTTTTATAAAACCATCTGTGGAGGCTGTTGGCACCTAAATATTTCAATAGTAAAAAAAATAAAACAGGGGCAAGATAGTATGTGTGTGTGCACATGTGTGTATACATGTGTGAAGGTGCATGTACACGTAGATGTGGATGCAGGAGGTCAGTGTCTGATGTCATCTCCTATTTCTCCACCTTTGTTTGTTTGTTTGTTTGGTTGGTTTTAATATAAGGTTTCTCTGTGTAGCCTAACCAGGCTGGCCTCAAACTCACAGAGATGTGCCTGCCTCTGGAGTGCTGGGATTACAGGCCTGGGCCACCATGCCTCCTGTACCTTATTTGTTGAGACAGAGTCTGTCACTGAGCCTGGAGCTCACCATTTCAGTTAGACTGGCTGCCAGCCAGCCCACCCCTGAGATCCTCTTGTTGCTAGTTTATCAGAGCTGGGGTTTTAGGTATCCACTACCACATCTGACTTTATTTTATGTGCATTGGTGTAAAGGTGTCAAATCTCCTGGGACTGGAGTTACAGACAGTTGTGAGACACCATGTAGGTACTGGGAATTGAACCCAGGTCCTCTGGAAGAGCAGCCAGTGCTCTTAACCACTGAGCCATCTCTGCAGCCCCATATCTGATCTTTTATGTTTATCCTGAGGAATTCAAACTTGGCCCCCATGTTTGGGCAGCAACTTTTTGATTCTGAGGAAAGGTGCTTATAAGGACCTGCTCTCCTTATAAGTTCAGGATGCAGGGAGAAGGCTCATCCCATCAGCCTGTCCTCCGACCACAGGGACACTGAACCCTCGGGATGACTAGGAGGAGGGTCTCTGACAAGGGGAGGCCTTCCTTTGCCTCCCTACACTGTGAAGTAGACTTGAAGCCATTTGCTTGTTTGCTTTCATGCTTACAAAGTTCATTTTACTGCTTTGAGTTTTAAATCTAAAGGTGTAGAATGTATGTGTATGTGTGTGTGTATTCTAACTCTAGACTCTCTGGACTTGAAAGAACTCTAGCAACTGTTAAATTGCTGCAGGATATAAGAAAACAAATAGAAAGATGAGTCACTGACTTCTGCCATAAAACATCAGCTGCTCATGAATTAATCCGCACAATCAGTGTTATTCCAGAATCCTCAGAGCTTCCATCTCAAAACTCAACAAAAATGTTTTGATTCTCACTTGAAAGAATACGGTTTTGAAAAATATATATAAACATAGGACAATAAGTTATGAAATTGTAACAACTTTAAAGGTTAAATAAAAATGGCCTCGTGATCTTCAGACAAGTGATGGCCATGCTTGTGCCAGCCATTGCAGCTTAACAAGAAAGCGTCAGATGCGGAGGGCCTGCTCTCAGCCAAGGCCAGGATGGCTGGGAGCCTCCACGCTCACAAAAGAAAGCATGGTCCTATTAAACATGAAGTGTAAAATCAAGAGAGAGCATAGTTTAAATACAAGTGGATATTTACCTCCTTTCATGGTAGGAAAGGCCTTTTCATGCACCCACAAACACCATAGTCCAAAAAAAGGGTCAGTCTTTGTCATAACAAACAAACAAACAAACACACAAAATCAGTGTGAAACAAGCAACACTGCACACACTTGGCAGTCAGTGAGGCAATAGTCTACCTCAAATGGCTGTGGTAGTGTTTGCCAGCATGGGTTGGCTTCCTGATATGTAAATTAAAGCGGTCTGGGTATGTATTATGTTTTGCCGGTCAGGTTTTCTCCCAGGGTACTGTCCATCGTTGGTAACTGTGCAGGGAAGGGAAACAATTCTAAGTTGTGGTGTGGTGGGCTGGAGAGCTGGCCCAGCAGTTAAGTGCTGCAGCCCTCCTGCAGACCTGAGTTCAGTTCCCAGCACCCACATCGGATGGTTTACCATTGTAACTCCAGCCCCAGGGAGTCTGATGTCACTTGCTGGCCTCTGAGGGCCTCCACGTGGCACACTCAGACACAAAGACAAACAAAATAACCCTTATGTAGCTGTGGTTATCCTGGAACTCACTGTGTAGACTAGGCTGACCTCAAATTCATAGAGCTTCATCCACCTCTGCCTCTGGAGTGCTGAAACTGAAGGTGTCAGCCACCATGCCTGGCCTGGGAAAACCCCCTTTTAATTTGGATTATTTGAGGTGGGATTATATACCTTTAGTCCAATTTTTTCGAAGTGGAAAATTCAACCTTTACTCTGGGTCACGCCTTGTGCTGGCAGCCCATATTAAGGACATGGAAGAAGGAAGCTGGCTCTCTTTTCCTTGCTTGCTCTCATTCTCGATAGCTAGTCCATCCCATCACTGCCATTGGAGCCTCCTCCTTTGGGATTCCAGCATACACTGAAGACCAACTGAGACATTCAGCCTTGTGGACTGAGCAACTAATGGATTCTTGGACTTTTTGTTAATAGCCAGCCATTGTTGGACTAGTTGAACCACAAGACTGTACCACTCTAACAAATCACACACATATGCACATACTCGACCCCCACCCTCACGTACACACACACACACAGGATTTATTAGAATAATTTATAGGTTGTGGTTCAGTTAATCCAACGATGGCTGGCTATGAATGAAAAGTTCAAGAATTCACTAGTTGCTCAGTCCACTAGGCTGGATGTCTCAGCTGGTGTTCAGTAGACATCAGAATCCAGAAGAAAGAAGAAAAGAAGAGGAGGAAGAGAAGGAAGAAGAAAGAAGAAGGAAAAGAAAAGAGAGTAAGAAGAGGAGGAGGAAGAAGGCAGCTCTAATGTCAGTGAAGGAATGGACTTGCTACCAAGGTTGAGAACAAACAGGTGGAGGGAGGGAGGGAGAGAGGGGAGAGAGAGAGAGGCGGATGGGGAGAGCTTCCATCTTCCATGTGCTTATAGGCTTTCAGCAGAAGCTGTGGCCCAGATTCAAGGTGTGTCTTCCCACCTCAAGGATCAGGATTAGAAGTAGATCTTCCTACTTCAAAGTCAGCAAAATTCCTCACAGGTCTGCCCTCCACTTTTTGATTTTAGTTAATTCCAGATGTAGTCAAGTTGGCAACAAATAATAGCCACCACAGATGGTGAAAATTGCTTACAGCTTCATGGGGCTGTGGGTAAAGATGGCTCGCTCACTTTGGAGGTGTGGTATAAACCTTCAAAAACAGAGGCAGTGAAGGCCCAGCATGAGCACCTGCTGGTGGTGGCTGTGGCAGCCGCAGGAAGCCAGGACATCGGAGGGAGGCCTGCCATGCTTGCCTTCTTGGGCACTGGCTCTGCGCTCAGTCATCGGTGTTGACCGAAAGCACTTTCATCCACTGAGCAGCCCCTCCCTAGTTTAGATTATCGTCTAGAAGGTCCAAAGAGGCTGGGAACTTTGAAACAAAAGAAGCCTGCCTGGCGACATCTCCTTTGCAGCTGTTCACCTGAGTTCAATCCCCAAGGACCCGTGTGGTATAAGGAGAGAACTAACTCCTGAAACTCGTCTTCTGACTTCCACATGTGTGTTATGGCAAGTGCACATCTACCCTCCAATGCGCGCACACACACACACACACACTCTCTCTCTCTCTCTCTCTCACACACACACACACTCACACATACTTATCACACTCACCTACATGTGCGCGCACAAAATAGATGGATAAATATTAAAAAATAGTGAAGGGGCTGGAGAGATGGCCCAGCAGTTAAGAGCACTGGCTGCTCTTCCAGAGGACCTGGGTTCCATTCCCAGCACCCACGCGGCAGCTCACATGTGGGGGAGGTCCAGTGGCCCCAACTCCTTCACACATGCACACACGAAGACCAAACACTAAACATACATAAGAATAAGTAAACACCTGAATAAATACAAGCTGGTGAAGAGCCCCTCCATACTCTTTATCTAGGGCTGGATCCTGGAGGGCATTCCTGAGACTCGGGAGCAGGCACTGATGATCCAGACCCTGGGGCTGGCGCCGAAGCATGTCGGTGAGCACAGCCCTGGTCCCAGATGCCCTGAGCATGCAGTGTGAACCCTGTTCTTTAGCCCTGGCCGCCTCTCATCGTCTACCCTGGGCCCAGCCACTGCCCACAGGGGGGCTTTAAGGGCCTGGGATCCAGTAAGAAAGAGACACATCAACCACAGAGCTAAATGTGCTGAGGGCTTGTCATTAAGAAAAGCAGAGTTCCTGCTGTCAGGGATCCCCCTGCTGTGGGCCTCTTTCTGAAACCAAGAGAAGGGGGACAGGGTCGAATCACAAAGATGTCTACACAGTGATTTTCCACAGTGAAAATTGATGGCCAGGGATGTGTTCCACCGTGGACTGGTCTCAGAATGGTTTAGTGCCATCTGGGGGGATGGATGACGTGGGGAAGGTCTCAGGCATGTGGCACCTGAGCCCAGCACGCCAGGTTTGTTCCTTTTTTCCCTGTCCAGTTGTGCTTAATGCTCCGGACACAGTCCTGATTGAGAGAAACGTGGGGAAGAGGATCGACCCTGTCACTGGAGGTATGAAGCCCCCACCCCGAGGGATTCAAGAACAGCGAGGGGACCCCATCCCACTCTGTCTCTAGGCATCCAGGGGTCCACACAGCCGAGAGGGCCTGTCTCAGAGCCAGAAGCCTCCGGGAACAGGAATCCCAGCCGGCCGAGAGGCATCACTGGCTTTTTTTTTTTTTTTTTGCCTTAGGACAAGGTTTCATATAGTCTAGGTTGGTCTTGTGCTTGCTTTGTAGGCAAGGACGGCCTTGAACTTCTGATCCTCCTGCCTCCGTTATAGAAGGACTGAGAACAGAGAGCCCGTCAGGGTCCCTGCTTCAGAAGGTCCTGGAGGGGGAATGGTATACCAGCTGTAGGTTTAGAGAGTTGTTATGACTCCACCAGATCTTGTAAATGTCACAAACCCTCACACTGGTGAATGGGGTGCTGGGATTGAGTCCAGGGCCTTGTGTACCTGAGGCAAACACTCTATTACATCTGCTAAGCTGCATCTGTCTCCACCCCATTGTTTTTTTATGGTTAGGAATAACAGCTGGTGTTATTCATGCACTGTTGTTGTTAGAACACTCGCTGGCTCTGAAGGGTCAGCCACACCCCTGGGCAGCAAGACAGGAAGTGCAGCAGCCCTGGGTGGTAGCTAAGCCTGTGCCTCTCCCTGTGCAGAGATCTACCACACCACCTTTGACTGGCCCCCTGAGCCCGAAGTACAGAACAGGCTGATAGAGCCAGAGGGCATCTCAGAGATAGAGACAGCGAAGAAGCTGCTGGAATACCACAGGAACATCGTCAGGATCCTCCCTTCGTACCCCAAAATCCTGAAAACCATCAGCGCAGACCAGCCGTGTGTGGACGTCTTCTACCAGGGTAAATACAGCAAGCCGTCCCACCTCAGAGCCACACAAGGGCCAAGCTGCTCTGAACACCTGACTGTTGTTTTTAAACAAAATCCCAAACATCTGATTTTGCCAATAAAGACTCAGGAGCCAGATGCTGGAGTGAAAGCCTACTAGCTCAGAGAGACAGAGAAAGCACCCAGCTGAGCTTCCTACTCAACTGACATCCCAGAAGGAAGAGCCCCTTCTCCATGCTGGCTTAAGAACCCTCCAAACTGAATGTCCCTCTTTTCTATTTCTTGTCTGTCTCTCTGTGCATCCTCTGGACTTCTTCTCACTCTCTGTTTTTTTCTTAAGTTCACTCTCCGTCAGCTGATTGCTTGTTCTGCCTCTTGACCTATGGTTGACTTAATTTTACCCTGCTTACAGAAAGATCTTGGATTAAAGGTGTGTGCTAGGGCTGAGCCACCACAACTAGAAATAGGTTTTTCCAGTACATAATCTCAGGGTTCATAGTGTGATCAAATATCCTACAACACCTGACTACTTCCCCATCCCAATGTCCATCAGGCTGGCTACAGCAGTGGCTGGGATGTGTGGGCACCCTGGGAGGCCAGTCACTAATGGGCCATCCAGGGACCCATAGAGACCCTGGACCGATCCTGACACCTGGGTGTGGCTATATCCCGAGCTCATAGAAGGTTTGACAATGTGTGGGTGTAAAGAACGGGAGGTTCTGAGGCCTGATCTTGAAGGAGAAGAAAATGTAAAGATTAAGGCAAAAACACATTTATTGACGCAAAGCAGGCAAGGTGATTCCGTGAGCCAGGATAAGCTGCTTGCTGCCCACTGCCATACCGCAAGGCTGTCCACATACTTGACAGCTGCCCAAGGGCAGCCTTGCAGAAATGGGATATTTATAAATACTCAAGGAATATTTAGGTTTTGGTATCTCTAAATCCATTATCTCCTTCTGTCTGACACCAGGAGAACAAGCATTTAGAGTGTTTTGAACAGTAAAATAACAGGAGACACTGAGGCCCTTGATGACCCTTTTCTCGTAGGCTCCTTCAAGGAAGAGAAAATCTGATATGATGGTGGTGCTCAGCTGGCAGGGCGCTCAAAGTGCTAGCTTCCACATAAACCTGGCAGAGTGGCATACGCCTGCAATCCCAGGTCTAGGCCGATGCAGACAGGAGGGACAGAAGTTCAAGGTCATCTCTGTTACACAGAGATTTTTGAGGCCACCCTGGGCTGCATAAAACCATGTGTTTAAAAAAAAGAAAAAAAATAACTTTAAGCTGAGTGTGGTAGTGTATCTTTGTGAAGCCCGTACTTAAGATGTTGAAGCAGGAAGATGGACAAGCTGAGGCCAGCCTGGGAACTAGAGGGTGAGCCTGTTGCAAACATTCTAATTTTAATTTGAAAAGCCCACAGAGAACTACAGGCATGACTTCACTTGGCTCCACATGCTTGCCTAGGGTGTCCAAGGCTGTCCCTGCAATGTCATCTTCAGCTGTGTATCAAACTTGAGGCCAGTCGGGGCTATAGGAGACCCTGTCATAAAGGGAAAACAAGTAGTGTTTGCTTTGCAAACATCAGAGCCCACGGTTGCTTTCCAGCAGGTGTGACAGTACATGCTTGTGATCCCAAGGCTGGGAGGTACAGACAGACAGATCCCAGCCTCACCTACTGGGTGTTCTAGGCCAGTGAGACTTTGTTTCTAAAACCAAGGTGGATGGTTCCTGAGATTGTCTTCTGACTTCCACACAAATGCATACACATATTTGTGTGCACCTGTGTGCAAGCAAACACACACTCATGCACGTACGAACACATGTGCACCCCAGAAAAGGCCCTCTGCAGCCCTCTGGCTGGGGCCTCTCTGCACACTCTGAGGCAGGCCAGGCCCTCTACCAGCCACCATCGGGCAGGCATCGAGAAGGTGGTCCTGTTTGCCAGGTTGAAGCCACCTTGCAATTTTCTGGAGCTTTGCATCTCGGAAAGATCTTTAGCAGCAAACACATGCTCTTAAAATAAACATCTACCACGTTTATCTCATGCCACTGTTCTGAGTTTGCACATTAATTACTCCTAAATTACTTAATTAAATTTAAAAGTTCATATGATCATTCATAAAGAATTCATGCCTGGAATTGTAAATAAAAACGTGAGCATCTAAATATTAATTATTATTAATTAATAATATGAAGAGATAAATTGAAAATCAGGCTGCAAGATTCCCTCTGTTGTTTATTTAATCTCTTCTCTGCATCCAGCAGCCGTCTATTTCCAGAAAGAATAGCTGGATGCGGGACTGTCTGGGGGATCATTACTTCTAATTAACTTAGTTATTCACTGTAAATTAGGCATCGTTTGCAAGCAGGCTATAGTGTCTGTGCTTTTCAGGGATGCTGGGCTGTAGAAGGCTTTGAGACTGGAGAGCCATGCAAGGGTGCCTTGCTTTGGGCTGTCCTAGAGGAAGAATTGTACCCCAGCTTTGAGAGGTGCCGTGGCTACACTACACACTGCACTGGCCATCTGTACGCTAGAACAAGGATAGCTCCCTCACGGAATGGCAGACTGAGCAGATGAACATTTAACTTAGCAGTTCACTCATGTTGCCGTGGTATGATATGCCCATGACAGTGATGACCACAGCCTTGGGGCAGTCAACTTTAACTCACCTGTGCTGCTAGTTCTGAAAAGAGGAAACTGTAAATCCTAGTGACCAGTGAAATGGTCCTGTAATGATGCCGAGTTCAGGCCGGGGGGCACAGCTTAGCCAGCAGGGTGCTCACGGACACATGAGGGCCTGAGTTTGCATTCCCAGCAGCCATGTTTAAAATGGGCTGGTGAGATGATTCATCTTGCTACTTGCTACTGAGGCTGACAGCCTGAGTTCAGTCCCCAGGACTCACGTGGTGGAAGGAGACTCCCTGAAACTGTCCTTTGACCTCCTCACAGGCACTGTGGCATGTGTATGCCATAAATAGACAAATTCACTTTAAAATATACATTAAAGACTGTAATCCTAGTTCCAGGCCTGTAATCCTACTTATGGGGAAGCAGAGACAGGTAAACTCCAGGTTCAGTGACTAAGGCACACCGACATTGACCTGGAGGCTTCATATGTGGGCGCTTGCATGTGCACATGCACACCCCCACATAAACACAAACATAAACATGTAGACCTGTGTAGACACCATACATGCAATTCCCCCCCTCCCCAAAGATTCCAAAGTCTGCATATCAACAAATCCTCCTGCTTCTCATCATACAAATCACCCGCCAGGGAAGACATTTGACCATGCCTGAACATGTTTACTGGCCATGCTACGGGAACCATGTAAAAAGAGGCCAGCATGGGCTTCAAATGTCGGATAACCAAATTCCATAGTAGACACACCCACACATTCTTCCTTAAGCCATCTTCCTGAAGGTGACATGTTGGCCCAGTCCTTCCTCAGGACAGGATCTCCTTACCAAGGGAAGATTGGCAGATGCCACTCACAGGTGGCCTTGCAGAGTCTGGGGGCCTTAGCAGGAGGTGAGGCCTTGGGGAGGAGACCTTGTCTTGAAGGCTGTCTGGTGGGTAGCTGCCCTATGCCGGTCCCCACCAGGCCGCTCTCTGTTCTCCTGGTTTCCCTCTTCCCTATTCAAGCTTGGTGGGAAGTACCTCCTCCCTGAACTTCCTGGCATCCTGTGTCCTTCTCACAGTGAAGTGTTCAAGAATGCTCCCCCTCTGTCTTCCCACCTCTCTCTTCATCAAATGTCAGGGGAGCAGCACAGGTCAGGAAAATGTGGCCAAGTGTGCCCACTCCTATGACCTATTTCATTACTGCCTTTTTGGAGACTTGCAACAAAGTTAGTGTCCCTGGAGAGTGGCTGCACAAATTATTCTCCACCAATTCCTGAGTCTTTTAGAAGTCCCTGCACTCCAGGCTTCTCTTCAGTCCAATGCACATATCAAAGCCTCCGTGTGACACACAGCACACACCTCCCCTAGGAGACTAGCGTGGTCCTGGGGCTTGGGGTTAGAGGCTCAGGCTGGGAACCACCTAGCTGAACAGTAAATAATAAATGCTTTCATGTCTAGGGTCAGCCTCCCACCTACAACACACTCAGCCCCGATTCAAATCGGGGGCAAACACAGCTGGCTGCGGCACACTGTGGAGATTGCAGGGCAGTGCTGAGAAATTGCATCAGCCTCTGCGCACCTCCATGCCTGACCCAGCGGTGCAGTTCCTTCCCCATGGTGATCCCTTCATCTTCTGCATGTCAGGAGCACAGAGAGGTCCCGCTGTGCTGAAGCAGGTAGAGCCCAAACAGCGGTGTGAAGCTGGCTTCCTTCCCCAAGGGACCTGCTTTGAAATTCTCGTATCCTCTTGTCCTAGCTCTGACCTACGTCCAAACTGGCCACAGATGCAATGCCCCGTTCACCCCCAAGGTGCTGCTGTGTGGGCCAACAGGCAGTGGGAAGAGCCTGCAAGCTGCCCTTCTGGCCCAGAAATACGGCCTTGTGGATAGTGAGTATCCTGCCCAAAGTGTGGCTTCCCGCCTTCTGCCTGCCCAGGCTTTGTGTGGTCCTGGCCGGTTGGGAAGACCCAATAACAACTCTCTTTCCTGCTCTCGCTTCTTAACCCTTCCCACTTTCTTCAACTCTGTGGGGATAAATTTTCCTTTAAAGGGTGTGGCCACAAAGACATGAACCAATAAAACATGGCCAGGGCCCAAAGGGCCGAACATTTTCTAGCTGTTGATTTTCACATCCTCTGGAGCACTCTCTTCGCTGTCCTTCCAGGTGCTTCCAAACAGCCCCTTACTAGGCCCTGCTGTTTTATTCACGGCCTGGCTCAGCTCTCCCAACCCAGGTCAGTGTGACAACAGGCAACGCTTTCTGCACCAGAGGAAGCGTCCCGCGCTGCACAGTTTCAATAAATATTTTACCAGGCAGAGAGAAAAATATTGAAATCAGCTCTCCGGGTCTTTGCTGAGGTGGTCCCAGGCGGCCTTGGCTGCTGGCCTGCGTTAGCGAGATCAAGGGCTGGGAAGGAGGGAGAAGCTGCTGCAGGCCCTCAGAATGGCACTGGGGGCATTTTAAGGTGCAGCCTCTGTGTGCCACAGCCCAACTAACTTCTCAGAAACTACTTCTCCTCAAACACACAAATACTCACATCCACTCCCCAAACACATGCAAAT
>CM053752.1:108877305-109127754 GCA_028658305.1 Pachyuromys duprasi | reverse complement strand
TTCCTAGGCTGCTTAGCAGGGACAGGAGCATTGTCTGCCGAAGAGCATGAGCATGGTCCAAGCCAAGTGGACTCCGAGGTTGTTAAACTGTTCCTTATACTTGCTGCCTCAAGGGTACAGATATCCACTGGGGCCTGGAGGAGTGTTATTCTGCTTTGTCCATCTCTTAGACCAACAAATAACCTGGTTTTAATTGTGACCACCTTTTGATTACTTGTGACATTAGCAAGGTTGAATATAATTTGATAATGGTTCTGTGTATTTTCAGTTTTTGTGAGCTGCTGTGGCTGGTGTTCCTCTTTACCTAATTTTTATTTGTTTGTTTGTTTGTTTATTACGGTGCCAGAGCTAGAACCCAGGGCCTAGCACTAGGCAAGGGCCCTCACTGCCCTTACCCTAGCCACACTGTCAGTGAAAGCTGGGGCTGCTTGTTTAGTTGTCTTGGCTGCTCCTCAGTGCTCTTGAGTGCTATTATTGATTCTCCCACCAGGTCCTTATACCTACTATAGACTTCAGGTCCCAGGCTAGTTTTGGAGATTTGGTATTGTTGCCAGGGAGTATGGTGGCTTGTCCCAGCCTCTTGGCTCTCAGGTGTCCTGGAGTGTCACTGTCCCCAGGAGGTTCTCCTAGGGTGCTGCTTGTTCCTCTTTTGTGGGGTCCTGGGGCAAACAGCCCTCTAATTTTCTCCCTCTGCCCTTCTCTTCCGGAGTGGGTGCCAGGCTTTTGACTTAAGTCAGACAGTATCTAAGGTATAACCAGGAGCAATGGGGAGGCACTTCCCCTCAGGAGATCTGGCCCATCACTGCATTCAGTGCCCAGACAAATGGAGGAGGCCCTTCTGAGAGGCCAGCTGACAGGTGTGGCTTTCACCATGATCCAGGGTCTTGTGAACATGGCGACAGGTGTGTGTTTCTCCGGATGGCTCCCGTCCTCCGTGTTTTGTGCTGTTTTATCCCTCCACAGCTTTGTGTTTGTCTAGACCGTATACCACTATCCGTTCACACTTCCTACAAATTAATGACCCAACCACTGCCAATATCATACCTTCCCAACAGAAGCAATAAATTCTGCCGCCTTGTCTCACTAAGTCCAATCTCACAGGCATAGCAAGAAGCACATTTACATAATGTCACCACTCAGGGCCTCATTAGTGGCTTCAGAGTAGCTGCCAAGCCAGTCAGAGCGGGGGACCTGAAGAGGGGACACAGCATCACTCAAGCTGGAGGGGCCACTGCCGAAAAGCTGGGCTAGAAAGGGTGGCGAATGCTTCTCCTCAGTTGAGTTTTGAGAGGTTGGTGGGATGAAGAGAGGACTGCCTGGCCATCCAGGGCCACTTCTCCCGAGTCCCTGCTATCGACAGCCTAGAGTAAGCTGCCCAAGCACCAGTGACATCTGTGATTAAAGTGTGCCCTAGCCTAGGGAGGATGTTCAGGTTTGAGGATCCTGCATCCTGATCCTGTGACGGTTAGTGTGACCTGCCAGCTTGACACGGCCTGGCATTACCCGGAAGACAAGCCTGGAGGCACACCTGTGAGGGGTTGTCTTAATTATGGTAATCAATGCAGGAAAACTCACCCAAGAGCAGGAACATTTTTCTGGCTGGAATCCGGGACTCTGTGTAAATAGAGAAAGGAGCTGAGGGGCAGTAGGCATCCATTGAGCTCCGCTTCCTGTGTGTGGCTGATGTGACCGGCTGTGTCTTAGTCAGGGTACTATTGCTGTGATGAAAGACCATTACAAAAGCAACTTGCGGAGGGGAGGAAAGGGTTTATTCTGCTTTTGCTTCCACATCACTGTTCATCACTGAAGGAAGTCAAACAGGAACTCCAGCAGGGCAGGAACGGGAGGCAGGAGCTGATGCGGAGGCCTCTGGAGGGGTTCTGTTTACTTGCTTGTCCCCATGGCTTGTTCAGCCTGTTTCTTATAGAAGCCAGGACCACCGGCCCAGGGATGGCATCACCCACAATGGCTGGGCTCTTCCCCATCAATCACTAATTAAGAAAATGCCCACAGCTGGATCTTCAGAGGCATTTTCTCAACTGATGTTCCCTCCTTTTGGAGGACTGTAGCTTGTACAAGGCGACACAGAACTAGCCAGGACAAGCTCCTCCAGGCTCCCACTGCCATGACAGGCTGTACCTGTCGGAATAAACCATTTCTTCTGTGGGTTGATTTTGTTAGTGTTTTATCATAGCAACAGGAAAAGAAACTGGGTCAGATCCCATGAAAAGGCAGTTTCCCCCACTCCCACCGCCTCCGCCAGCAGGGACAACCGTCGGCTGGGACCAGAACGGAAATTGTGGCCCTCCAAACCTGGTGAAAGACACCCAAAATGTCCACATCCCGATGATGGACTGTGAGACAGACTGTGAGACCTGCTGAGCAGAGGCAGCGGGTGGAAGGCCCCTTCTGAAGGGGGCCATGTCATGTCTTTTTACACTGCTGCCAGAAGGTACCTCTTGAATGCTATAGGACAGGTTGACGCACGTTGTCACACTTTATATTCAGAAGAGGGAGACCATAGCTGCTCCTCCATCACTTACAGTATATGTGTAAATATTTGTGTGTGTATGTGTGTATCTGTGTATCTATATGTGTATGTATATGGGTGTGTGTGTACCATGGGAGTCTATCCAGGCATCTCAGATGGCCCTCTTCAGATTCCCAGTCATGTTCTAGTACCTTTGCCCCGAATGCCTGCAGCAGTCTTAGGAATGTGGAAATACCAATTACAAGTTTTTCCAAGGGTGATCAAGACCCACAAGGTAGAGAGTTTGGCTAGCCAGGCAGAGAGGACGTCAAGGAATGTGTCACTGGAATCACTGTGCTTAGAAGGCAGTGTGAGGAGGATTAAGAGTTCCAGGTCATTCTCAGCTACACAGTTTGGGTATGGAGTTTGTTTGTTCTTGATTTTTATTGTTGTTGTTGGGTTTTGTCCTGTGTAGCCCCGGCTGTTTTGACCTTGAACTCAGAGATCCTCTTCCTCCCGAGTGCTGGGATTAAAGGCTGCTGTCGCCACCATGGCCACCGCCACTGGCTTATAGCCCATTTGAAGCCAGCCTGGAGCTACATGAAATCTTGTAGCAAATGAAAAAAATATATAAATAAAAGTAAAAAGACAGAGAGACACCACTGTGGCCCAGAAGTCCCTGGGACCTCTGAGCTGATGGCTGTCACTGCCACATGGCCACCCAGCATAGAAACCCCATCCTGAACAACCGCCAGGCCAGGCAACTCAGACTCCTCCAGAACCTGCAGGTACCCGTGAGCACGCTGCTCGCTCATGCTCCTGTTCCTGGCCTCCTGGTCAGCTTTCTCAGAGACAGGCCCTCTCCTGTGAGGTGGCAGGCCCAGGCCCTCTCCTCTCGCCGTCCGCCTCCAGTGCACCCAAGCTCACAGCCCCGTGTCCCTGCCATCCTTGCAGTCCTGTCACTGGCTCAGGTGGGTGGATCCAGGTGTCATCTTTCTCATGCAACCACCTCCTCCTGAGTCCCCCACTGGGCCTCATGATGTTGTGTCCCAGCTGTGACCTCTACGGACTTGGTGTTGTTCTCTTTCTGTCCTCCCAGATGCTGCCAACACCTCTCTCCTCTGGACTCAGCAGCAAAATTAATAACTGTACCATTTATTCCCCCATCTTTCCGTATTTTCTGGGCAAGGGACTCCAGGGCAACAGTGCCACAGACCAGTGTGCTGCTTATTCCGTGCCCCAGACTTTGAAATATATAGGCCTGACCTCCCAAACTCATTCTGACTTGAGCTTCAGCACACACCACAAATTTAGTCCTTAGGGTTTGACATGAGGCAGGGAGCCTCTGATACAGCCCACAGGACTCCATCTGCCAGCCAGGGTCTAGCTTCAAGGGTCTAGCTTCTCTGCTGAGAAGCTCCTAGTGCTTTTGCCTGGGTTAGAAATGAGCGAAAAGGAGTCCAGACTCTCAAAAAGCAAGTGCACCAGCATTTCTAGATCATTTAAGATCACCAGCACTGACAGTCTTTGCCTCTGTGGAAGCCCACAGTGCATGCCAAGTTTCTGTCCCGAAAACCAAGCACAGGGCCAAGAGGTCTCAATGCGTGCGTGTGTGAGTGTGTGTGTGCATATGTGCTGACTCACCTGGTTGGAAAATGCACACGGCCTTTTTGGGGGATGGAACTCATTTCCAGATTGTGGGTCTCCTAGTTGACATGCTACCACCCCACCTTGGTTTAGGACCAGGTCTACCCAACCTGGTCATCGGTCTTGTTCTTGGATATTGCTCGGGTTTTCAGTCTAGGAGATTAAAAGCAGCCAAAGGGCAGGGTGGTACATACCTTTGATCTCAGCACTCAGGAGGCAGAGGAGAGTGAATCTCTGGGAGTTCCAGACCAGCCAGGCCTACACAGTGAGACTGTCTCAAACAAAAACAAACACCAACAAAAACCAGCCAAAGGCCTCACTTACATTTGGCTTAAGTCTTTGCTTTAAATGTGTAATTCATCTGTCCTGAGCTGTCTACAGCATGCTTGGTCCCATCAGGACAGCTAGGACCTGTCTCATCAGTGGGGCTCTTCGGGACTGGCTTCTAGCTTTTCCCTCCTCTGTCTCTTTAGGGAGAGCCATCACTACAGTTCTGTCTAGCCGGCTCTTGACAGGCTTGCAGAGGCTCCTGATTTACCTGCCTGATAGCCAGCAGTTAGTGCAGTGTTGGTGCCTACATTCCTTGGCATTTCCCAGGCATGTGCTTACTTCCAGGGGAGACTACAACTGTTTAATTGGCATGATAAAAATGACAATCCTGGTGTGGTTTTGGAAAAGATCGCTAGAGTTATTGGCATTTCCTCCCACACAGCCTTGGTTTCCTAAACATGTCTGCCTGGTAAGGTCCCTTGAGGTCTCATAGAATGCAGACAGAGGTGGGAGGTCTGAGGCAGCGTTGAGCCCCTCACTTGAACAATCACCTAGCAAAACTAGCTAGCAGAACTCAAGCACGCCATGCCAGCCCAAACCAGGACGATTACAGCGATTCTGTGAGTCCGGGTCCCAGGAGGCGGCCTGCATCAGAGCCTAGTTGCAATGCCTCATTTTGTTTAAGATGGGGAATTAATATTCTCATCGCTAAATGCACACAAAAGAGTCGACAATGGGCTGCTCTCCCCTTTTGTTTAAAACTTGCAAAGAGCTGCGGAGTTGAAAGACCTTGCAAAGCCCCCATCTGAGGAAGTAAGAGCATGCGAGCCTTGTTTGGAGCCCTTGCTAGCTGCAGGCTGCCTTCCCGCCGAGGGGAGACCCTGGGGGACCTCTGCCCGCTACCAGCAGCCTTCCAGTGTGGTGTGTTTGTACTCGCTGAAGACAGCGCAGGCCTCTCTAAATAATTTACCAGTTGATTAATAGACTCACAGGGGTATAATTAGTGGAGGGAGAGACAGCGGGCACAGTAACCGGCACACGCTTGGGGGAACAGCCAGCCTTTATTTTTCTACAGAAATTTTCTAGGGTGCTGGGCGTTTGAAGCTAAGTTGGGAAGAGCTCAGCGCCTCTTCCCTTTTGAAGTGGAAATAGGACAGTTTGAATCCGTCGAGTTTAATTTTTCACAAGCTTTAGGGGCCCCGCAGAGTAACTTCCTTTTTATTATTGAAAAAAAACCCCACATTTTTCTTTCATTTTTCTGTGCGTGCACACCCACCCACCCCTGTGTGCACACACACAGTCCGAGTGCTGAGTCCTAAACACGTTAATTTGCTTTCCTATGCAACATGGGCTGCCCTCACACTGCCTCCCCTGGGTGTGTCCCCCAGCACCGCCCCCCGGCCAGAGGCCCGCTGGAGGGTGGCCTGAAGGTGGATTAATGGATGCCCCTGTAATGTATGCATTCTCCAGGATCCCTCACCTCGGCCTGACAATGCTTTTGAAGTAGCTTCCTTTTTCAAATCAAACTTTTGACTTTTCCACGGGGACTGGTACAAAGACTTCCTTATGGAAACGAGGTAACACTTTTCCTTTCAGCCCGAGAGAGCAGTGGCCGGGCTAGTCAAACAGGCCACTGGCATAAAAGTGCTGTTTGCATTTTGAGGGTCCAAGGGCCTGTTAATGAGGATGGATCTATAAAGGGGGTCAGTGAGAACACCCCCCCCCCCGTCAACAGGTCTGTGCTCCTGGAAGCCCAGTTGCTCATGTGTCTTCACTAGGTTTCCATTGCAAAAATGCACATTGCCTTTCTGCATGATCAAAATGACATCCGGAAAGGGGCATCGCCTTGGCACCACAAGCCACGAAGTTTTCTGTTCAGTGACTAGTCCAGTAGGGGAAACTGAGGCAGTTGGAGATTCTCCATTCATGGGTGCAAGCAGGAGCATGGGCCCAGGGAGCTCCTCCATCCCTGATGTGTGGTGTACACACACCTCCGGTTTCCTGCAGACCTGGAGCGCTTGCTGTGGATCAGGTATCCAGCAGGCAACAAAACAAACCCAGCCATTTCTAGGAAGCCAAGGAGAGCCCAGAAGTGCAAAGAGTTCTCCCTTCTGCCCTGACCAGAGTTTCTGGAAGCATCCTCCTCTCTGGGGGCAGCCAAAGAGACCTCAGAGAAAAATGAAAACTGCAAGGCACTCAGCTGTGAAATTGTCCTCGACAGGCTGTCCCAGGAAGCCCAGCCTGCTTCTCCAGGCAGGAGGTCCCCAGTGTGCCATCTGGGCAGCCCTTGGCATGGCTGGCACTGCCATCAGGCCCCTCTCAGACCTTCCCAAAGGCGGGGCTGATTGGAAGCCCCCTTTCCTCTGGGAGTGACCTCAGCTGATGGGAGCAACAATTGCTTCTCTCTCGAGTGGGGCCTGTGAAGCCTGAGCTGCGCTGAGGAAGCCATGTCCCCACCATGGCCTCTTGTGGCCCCTGTACCTATAAAGCCAGCTCAGAGACATCTCTGGAGCTCATCCTCAGCGCTGGGGCCCCCCTGCATGGGGGAACCTGCTGCAGTCCTGTTGGATGCAGCCTGCAACTTCACACCTGTCTACATCACTCTGAGTGCCGCTGTGGCAGCAAGGGGCAGTGGGTGACAGTGGGGCCTGGCTGGGGGGAGGGGGGCTGAGCAGAGAGGAGGAATTGCCTGCCCTTGCCTCTGGTTAGCGAAGCCTCACACAGGGATCCAGGGCTGGAACCCAGGAGGGAGGACTTCATCCTTCTTAACCTTGTCCTGATCTTGTCTGTCAGCGTCTGATTCCTCCCAGCCTGTCTAGAATGGCTGGGTTTCTGGGGGGTAAAAAGGTTACCCCCCACACACACCTTAGCATTTCCCTGTGTCTGCTTGTATGCTGCTCTCAGTGGGTGGGGGTGGGCAGGCTTTTTACTCAATGCCCAACACCAGCAGCATGCTCCAGAGGACAGATCAGCTGATATCTGTGACAACATCAGTGTTGGCAGGTGAGAAATGACCCAGTCCCTGTCTGTGGACTGAACCAAGAAGACTGACCCTTGGGACTCAGATGCTGCCCTCTGCCCCCTGCTGCCTGTTTTTATGCAAATGAGAAAGAACAAAAAGGTGAGCGCCATGTGGAAGGTTGCTAGAGCTCACCTACTGTCAGCCTGGACTGTGGGCGCCCTGGTTGCTACTTAGGGCTCCAGAGTCATGCCAACTGGTTCCCATTTAGACTCTGCCATGCACGCCAGGCCAGGTGGCCCTGGCCAAGCTGCTCGCCCTCTCGGAGCTTCAGCTGTCTTGCCTGTAAGATGATCTTTTACCATTTCATCAGTTTGCTTGGTATGCACAGTGAAAGTGTGTCAACAGAATGCTAGGCACAAAGCAACCTGCTGTCAAGCCTGATGACCTGAGTTCAGTCTCTGGAGCCCACATGGTGAAAGCAGAGGACTGACTCCCACGTCTTGTCCTCTGCCCTCTACACACATGCTGTGGCGGTACCCCATAAGTGTAATTAAAACAGTAACGACAGCATGCTGGGCACAACGCATTCACAGTGGTTACTCAGTTCCCTGCTCCACAGTGACAGGAGCCATCCCTACTGTGGCAGTGATCTGACTACAGATGCATTTGCTGTATACATCGTGTGTGTGTGTGTGTGTGTGTGTGTGTGTGTGTGTGTGTGCAACTTCTGGTGGAGGCCAGAAGGCAATGCTGAGTGTCTTCCTCAATGACTCTCTACCTGATGTTTTGAGGCAGGGTCTCTCAGCGAACCTGCAATTTATCAGTTAGGCTAGACCAGCTGGCCAGCAAGCTTCAGGGACCCCTTGACCCACAGTGCTGGGCTTATAGATGTGTGCCGTTACTCCGGCTTGTCTGTGGGCGCTGGGGATGTGAACTCAGGCCCTCATGCTGACACAGCAAGCACTTTACCCACTGAGCCATCTAGCCAACCCTCCTGTATGGAGTTTTGGATATCCTGTTCTCTCCCTGTGACAGCCACCTGTTTTAGATGCCCGGTCTTGATAGTAACCATAGGGAGCCTTAACTCTGGTGTCCAGTGGTCTCTTAGTGTGACAAGCTGGCCTCCCGTGTCATAAGATGGAGGCTACCTTACCATGATCTTGATTTAGCATGAGGGTCTGGAATAGGACTTGCCTCCACTCTGCCCTGACTTGGGGTTAGCTGACATGTGGATTCCTAAAGATTGTTGGCTGGGTCTCAGAGCCATGTGCCTGGTTCTTATCCTTCTAGGCCTCTTCCATGTGCCTCTTCTGTGGCCAGCATGGCCAACCCAGACTCCTCACCTCTGTGCTTTGTGCTTTGGATGACAAGCTTCGGACACCTGGGTCTGGCCGGGCATCTTCCCCTGTGGTCCTCACGTGGCTGGCTCCATTTCTCACACATGTAATAACCACAGGATCCTCCACCCTTCCTGTGCTATGGCTGGCTTCCCTGAGCACAGTGTGGATATGGGCACAATGCAGACTTCCTAGTCTCACCCTTGTTGAGTTCTTCTCCCAAAGGCACCGACAGAACACAGAGCTTGGCTGGGCACCCAGTCTGGCTGCATATCCAGCCAAGCTCTGCCCCCCACCCCCTTATCTCTGCAGCTCCAGGCAAGTGGCTTCCACCTTTCTGTGCTTCAGTTCACAGTCTGGGACACTGCTGTCACTGTGCTCAGATTGTTATCACAATGATGTGAATGAATACTTGAATTAAAATGAGCACGCATGCTCAGACCAGAACCTGGCTGGAACACACTTCCTGTTACAAACACCACTGCGGTCCCTTCTTCCTCCAGACCACATGAGTTTCTGCTCCAGAGCCATGGCTGGCTGTTTTGCCACCAATCACCAGGGCAACAGCATCTGAGATGCCTGGGAGATATACGAATAAGCTGCTGCTGAGCTGCATGCTCAGGGTGAAAGGAATCGGCTTCTTAGACTCTGACCTTCCCTCAGTCGGTGCATCCCACTTTCAGTCAGTGTGCATGCACACACACTGGCTGGCCTGGTTGCGCTCTCTCACATCCTCTCAGGGCCCATTAAAAGATGTGAAGTAGGAACAGCCATCGAATTGAAGTGCATGGTGTGGCTAACTGAGCGGGTTCTCAAGTCATGTCGTACTATATGAAGTTATTTATAGAAGCTAGCCTGTGAGAGCAATCTTCTCCTCATGTATAATCATACCAGGGACAAGCTGAGATGTCCCCGTTAGCAGCCTACCCAGCTACGGGCGTGTTGGCACCAGGCCACCTCGTCCGAGTGGGCCTTATAGAGAGGGAGTGGTAAAAGGTGGGTGGCTACTCTTTGAGGAGTGAGAACCGAAGAACCAAAGAAGACCCCAGAGTCCAAAGGAGCTCACATGCTTTTCTGCACAGGAGAGCACTGCGGTTCCCTGGAGCCACGGTCTTCCAAGCAGTTGGCTCAACGTTCAGGAGCACAGATGTGAGACTAGAGACCTCTGGCCGAAAGAAACAGAGAGCTGGAGGTTTTCACTGTAAAGAAGCCAGGCACGGAGAGCCAAATATGGACCCCTCTCTCATATGGAATCTAGATTCAGTTTTTGAAAGACATGGATGTAGGACAGGTTGGACTATTTGGGACGAGGAAAGGGCCAGGTAAACAGAGAGGGATGGTTAAAGCACTGTGCGTATTGATGGAGATGGCACAGTTAAACCTGTTATTCTGTAAAACTGGCATCCACTAATTTTTCAAAAAGAGAAAGGCTTTAAACTCTAACAAAACATTAGAAGACATTGATTTAATCTTGCACCTGGAGTTCCAAGGCCTGACAAGACTGGGGTTGGTCGGGGAAACGTGAGTTTAGTTTATCAAAGAGCCAAAGAGACCTGGAGGCTTTTGTCCGTGTTTGAACTTCAGGGTGCAGCGGGAGGAACAATCCTTAGCTCCCTTGCTGGTTTGGAAACCTGTGTACCTTTAGGTAGACTCACTGAGGTGCAATATCCACAATTGGCCAGTAGGTGGCAGTGCACAATAAACAAATGGCATCTTTCCCGGAAACTCAGGGAGCCAGATCCACCAACAGAGCTGTGAGGCTTCCTGGCCTGTGGTGATTCTGGTGACCGCATGGGGAGGACTTGCAGGTCATCGGTGCCTGAGGCAGCACCATCAGGAAAGTAGCTCCTGAAATGGCTGCTTTTGCTTTCATTGACTTAAAGCAAGATTTAAGGGGTCCCAAGACCCAGGCTGCGTCATGGAAGCCATTCAGTGCTTTCCCTCTGGGCATCTGGGTGTATGGAATGGAAGTCAGCACAGAACTAGTGTTGACTCCATGGTCCTTCTATCCATGTTGTTTTTAGCTCTCCCTGCCTGACTACCTGGGTGGCTCAGGAGGAGCAGAGTGGAGCTCTGGGGAGCAGGGGACAGGAGGAAGGAGCGTTCTGGCCGGCGCCCACAGCATTCCAGGAAGATCAAGGGAGGAAAGAAATCACAGGGACAGCTCGAAGAAAACGTGAGGGTGTGAGGACAGGAGGGAGGGTGTGAGGACAGGAGGGGAGGGGAGGGTGTGAGGACAGGAGTACCCGGGTGCAGGTCAGGACAGGGTTGTGAGGGAGTGTGGAGGGAAGGTGTGAGTAGGCATTTGAAGGAAGTATGCTGAAGGTGAGGGCTTCTCTCTGACACACCTCAGGGTGCCCACGAGGGGAAAGAGACTCCGGGTACTGTGTATGGGACCTCAGTGGCTTCCTGTAGGGTAGACAGCAGGGGGCACTGTGGTCTGCCAACATCCGGGATAGTGTCTGTGGCTGGCACTGCCTCTAGAATAGGCTGAAGGTGACGTGCCCAGACCCATAGCCAGAGGAATGAGTCCTGTCCAGGTCCATCCCACAGCGGCCATCTCAGGATGCTATGTTGTCCTCTCTGGAGCCTGAAATTGATGTTTGCTGGAGGCCTGATGCAGGTGGAGAGTTTAGCTACAAGCCCTTAACCCAAGACCAGAGGGTGGCCACAGCTCCTTGGTGGATGCCCTGCCGGGCCAGGGAGCACTCCACTCACCCTGTGCCAAGTGCACCCAGCTCTGGAATCCATGAATTAAGATTTTAATGACCTTGAGCCAACTCGAGGACCTGGAAAAGAAGAAGGAAAAACCCCTAACAGTGTATGGTATGACCTGATGGAGTAATAGACCACTCAAGTCTCGCACGCTGCTAAACTCAGTTGACAGGGCGTTCTGGAGAACTAGCCCTTGGCAGTGGCTGCTGTGAAGGGCGAGATGTTAACTGTCAAGCCTGGGAATCAAGCCCGAGGCAGCTAACTTAATGGCAAATGACTTTAGATGGAGAAAAAAAATCTCTGGGAGAAGAGAATAAAGGATAAATGTACACGCTATCAAGGGGTCAGCAGATTCCATCAGCGGAATCTGGTCCAGAGATCGTGTGGCTGCTACTGGCCAGCACACACGGGCTCAGGCCAGCATGCCAGCCACCTGCAGGTGACAAGGCGGCTGCAAAGCAGACACACCCAGAAATACCTGCATGTCCTCCTCCATTCTCCTAGGCCATATTTGGGGTCTTCACCCAGACCCTACCCCTCCTTTGGCTGTCCGGAGAGGTGGCAGCGGCCCAGAGGCCATATCCTGAAGGGCCTGCCGCTTATCCTTTGCCAGCAGTCTTTCTGACTCCTTCACCTCAGCCCAGATCAGACAGCAGAGCTAGTGCCCAGGGAGACCCCTCGTGCTCACTGAGACTTCCGAGGGAGAGGACTGCCATGTGCCTCAGCCCTGTAGCCCTTGGAGATGCTGTGGATTTACTGATGCTCCATGTGGTACAAGGATCCTTGTCAGATAAACCAAGGTGGGCAGATCTGGGCAACCCCCAGGATGCCAGGCTCCTGGCAGAGCTTCCCAATCTGCTGAAACAAGAGGACAGGTGTTACCCAGCCATGGAGCTCCTCCTCATGTGGGAGCCACCGGATAAACCTAAGAATGGCAGTCTTGGGGAGCCTCACCCATGAAACAGGTTCACGGTGGCCAGCGCAGCCTCCTGCGCACGGAGGCTTCCTCTTTTAATGGCTCCGTGAGCAGTGTCTGCCCAGCACACAGGAAGCACACAGAAGGTTCAATGCCCGACACCACATGAACCAGGTATGATGATGTACTCTGGGAATCCCGGCACTTAGGAGGTGGAGGCAAGAAGTTCAGAGGCGTTCCTTGCTCACACAGTGAGATCTTGACTCAGGCAGGGAGGGAGGAAGAGAGGGAGAGAGGGAATGGAGGAATTCTTTGGGGATTCTCCCCAGTGTTCTGAGTCCATGCAAGTAGTACAAGCAGTAAATTAGAAATCCTGTCTCAAGGTAGAAGGCCAGGGCTCCACATTCGTTGTACATGTCTGTACTCACATGAATGTGCACACACTGAGCCTCTTGATTGTGGGTGTGATGTGACCTGCTACTTCAAGTCCCTGCCTCGACTCCCTGCTATGATGGACCATAATGTGGAATTGGGGACCACAATAAACCCTTTATCCTGTAAGTCAGTTCCTGTCAAGCCTCGAGAGAGGAGAGCACTGCAGGGCAAGAGGCCTCCTATTAACTGCTCTGAATGGGCAGCCAAGGGCTTTTGTTTGTTTGAGACAGGGTCTACCTACATAGGCTGGCTTCGAACCCACAGAGGTCCATCCACCTGTCTCTGCCTCCCAAGTGCAGGGAGTAAAGGCACTACCACTGTGCTGGCTGGAAAGCCCCTAATGTAGGAGATGCACCCCCCTTGGAATACAGCCTGTGAGGTTTTTTGTTTATTTGTTTGTTTGTTGTTTGTTTTTGAGCCTGGGCAGCACCCAGCAAACAGTGGAGGAAGGCGCCTTTCATTCTCCAGCTCCCTCAGCAAGTGGGGCCTTGCAAGGCTTCAGAATATGCTCTCAACCCACAGATGTTTGGTGAGAGGGAAGCCTTGCAGAAGCTTCTAGAGAAACAGCCAAGCATCCCCGCTTGAGGCCCACATCCATGGCAAACAGTAGTAATATTTACCCAGTATTTCTGGGAAAATGAGTGCAAAGCGCAGGCGATGCCTTGCAAATTGCCAGAACGCAGAACATTAGCAACATGGAGCATTTAATGAGTCTAGGAAGAGAGGTATGAGTTTCAGGAAAATGTCACTTGCAGCAATGTAAACAGGCTTCTCAGAGCAACCCGTGCGGGGGGACTTGTTCCAGGCTCCAGGTGTAAGTAGGGCCCTGCTTCCGGAGAGACAGTCGGGACTCACCGGGAGGCCAGAGGGGTTGCTGGTGAATTTCAAATCCACAGAGGCCAGTGGGCTGGAATCTCAGCGCAGCTGGATGGACATTAACACTCCCTGCCCTGGGGTGCTTCCATGAGCGCATTTGCACTCAGCCCAATGCTTGGTGGCCCCAACCCCACTTCAGAGGCTGACTAAGACTAAGACCTCGGGGTGATTATGTCATGAGGATGAGCCCCTGCATGGGATCAGTGGCTAACAGTACCGAAGCTTGATAACCTGAATTCAACACTCAGGACCCACACAAAGGTTTAAAGAGAGATATGATTCCATAAAATTTTCCTCTGACTTACATATAAATCCCTTGAAAAAGAGATCCGGGCCTGCAAAGATGTCAGCTGTTGAGAACACTGGCTGCTCTTGAACAGGATCCAGGTTCACTTCCCAGCACCCACACGTTGGCTCACAACCATCTGTAACTCTGGTGGCAGGCAATCTGACACACTCCTGGCCTCTGAGGGCACCAGGCATGCATGTGGTGTACAGAACAGAAATGTACACCAAACAGCCATACACATAAAATGAATTATAGATAAATAATAAGAGGTCCCAGTGGCACCCCACCGAGGAAGCCACACCTACACACTGTCTGTCTGTCCTCCAGATTCTCTGAGAAGTCCATCCACATGCTCTCAGGTGTGTGTGTCTTCTGAACGCAGCGCCCCCTGCTGTCTACCCTACTCATGCCTCCTGATCCTCTGCTTAAGCCCATAATAAAGCACCTCTATCCACTCCACTATGCGAGAACCAGCAAGGGGAGCCTGAAGTCCCACAGACAGCAGTCTGCCATAAGCTTTGCCTATTAGCCTCCAGATCCAAGAGCCAAATTCTCCTCATTGCTCTGTTTCTGGATTCATGGTATCTTGCTCTAGCTGCCATAGCAGACCAAAATGGAGGGTGGTGTCTTGTTAAGGTCTGAAAGGTGAAAGCCAAGATCACCCAGTGCATCGCCGTCTCAGGCAGCTTGGCTGCTCCTGCCACTCCTCTAGCGGGACTGCAGAGAAAAGGTGTGCAGGTGGTTCCAATTGGCTCCGCCTAAAGCCACCCCCCACCCCCACCCCGACCCCCACTGTAGCTCAGTGTGGGGCCCAGGAAGGGTAGAAAGCCCTTGGCTACAGAATGTCTCTTTTCATCCTTCCTATGCAGTTCCTGACAACATCATCACCAGGGCTCTGGCTAACCGTCTGAACAAACAAGACTGCATTCAGAAAGGGTGGGTGCTGCATGGCTTCCCAAGAGACCTGGACCAGGCACAGATGCTGAGTGCTATGGGCTACAGTCCCAACAGGTGAGCTGCCTCCCCAGAGCCCCACCCCGTCCCAAGGCCCTGACAGTCTTCCCATGGGGTTCCAGTGATGGTGGCTGGTGTGCCAGCAACAGTTTCTAGTGCACTGAAGCAGACTGCGTCATCCCATCCCATGCTTCCTGCTCCATTTGTGGGAATGCCGAGTCAGGCTAAGGTTCAGGTCTTGCTTGGCTTTCTTCCTTGCTTGTAGGTTGTGGGTTTGAGTTCTGTTTAATGTGTCTCTGACTCTATCTATGTGCATGATCTGGCCTTTGTAAATTCATTGGGTGTGGTTAAAGAATCTGTAAAACCTAACAAAATTTGGCCTAAAGCTTATAACAAAAGGCTTATGGTTAAAAATCTATACATAGGGTAATTTTAATTTGCTATAAACATGTGATTCAACTGTTTTAGAATATATTGCATATGTAACTTGGATTCAACTCTTTTTTAAAAATAGATCTACTAGGAAAATATGTTTTAAACAGCAACCATGTGACTTGCCTCCATCTTGGCTGATGACCTCATCAAGATGGAAGCAGCCACATGGCTGGCAGCCATCTTTACTAAGGTTAAAAAGTTCATGCCATGTGACAGCACCACCTTAAGATGACCACGTGGCATAAAGCTACAATTACAAAACTTCTCTGTCCTTTAGTTTATCATTGTGTCTCTTTTTAGACTAAGGAAGCAACAACTAGTCTCCAAAATATTTTGGATTGGTATGAATTTTTGTATGATGATAAAAATGTAAGTTTATAAAGGTCTACTCAAATTAACAAAAGCTGACTTAAAGATTTATACCTAACTACTTATGTCTTTGCTAACTGTTCAACCCCAGATGAATGGGGAAAAATTATAAAGGAAAGACACGATTGCTTCTAGGTGGAGAAAGTTTATTGTAGATAGAAGGCAGAGCATAGCCAGAAGCAGAGACATCTGGGAGAGTCAAAGGTGGACATGACCCTGAGCCAGGACATGTAGGGGGAGGGGGAAGAGAACCAGCAGCCAGGAAGCCCAAAAGAGAATAGAAGAAAAGACCAGGTAACCAAACTGGTTAGATAATACAGGGAAGGACTGCTAGGGATAGAGTGGTCCAGCCCCTGGGCTGGAGGAGTTTAGGGAGAGACTCAGGGATGCTGGACCTGACAGCCAGGTCCACCTTGATTTGTTAAATAGGTACTTCAGCCGTTTGTCCATGGTTTGAAGCCTAACCAGCTTCAACATTCTTGGGTCACCTCTGAACTTTCTGTTTCCCATGTCCATTTCCCCAACACTACCACACCATCGAGCCACTTGAGGGTGAGGCAGCGAGTGTGTGTGTGTATGTGTGTGTGTTGTGGTGATGTGTGTATGTGTGTGTGTGTGTTGCTGGTTCTCTTTCCACCTCTCTGTGGGTTCTGGGGAGCAAGCTCATGTTGCTAGGGTTATGCTGTCTTGCTGGTCCTAGCTGCTTTAGTTTTGTGACATATTTCAACACAATGTAGCACACGGCCCTCTCTTATTGCTGTTTCTTGGACTTCTTGCACCAGGTGACATGTATTTGTTTTACATGCATAGAGGCACAGCTGCCATGGGAATTCCAAGTGGCATGGCCTTGACTTATCAACTGCTCTGCTCTACCCCAGCATGCTGGAGCTAGGTCCAGCGTCCTCCTGGAGCACACACTTTGAATTTTAAGCCCATTTCTAGGTTTGATGTTGTCTGCTCTTATTGCTGTAGGTACCAAGATGAGTTTGTTTTATCTGTTGTTGTTTTTTTTAAGAGAACAGAGAAGTCATTGTTTTTGCTTTTCAATTTGTTCTCTAGCTCCCTTCTAGAACTTTCTGTCTCTGAGTGTTTGGATGTGTGGTTCTTGAGGTTTCCATGTGGAGGTGATGTAGACTTCTGTGAGGTCTGCCTCTCTTCCTTTCCAGTCTTAATGTTTTCCCTGTACCATTTCATTAATTAACATACAAACTGTTATGTTTTATTGTAGCATTTGCAACAAAACTAGTTTTGGTTGATTCTCCTTCCTGACTGTTCTCTCCCATCCACCTACCTCATGTGTCTTTCCCTTTACAGCCTCCTTTTGACTTTCATGTCACATTTGTCCTAAAACCTGCCCCCACCCTTCGCCAACACCATCTCAATGTCCTGCCCCCACCCTTCCCCAACACCTGTTTTTCTCCTCACATCCAGTTACACACGCATACACACATATGAGCCTTAAAAGCTAGAATCTGGATTCGGGCAAGAACAAGTGATTTATCTTTCTGTGTCCCTCATTTTACAGATTCATCTGTTTTCCTGAGAATTTCATAATTCCATTTTCCTTTTATTTGTTGTGTCTATGTACTACATTTTTATTACGCACTCATCAGTTGATGGACGTCTGTGCAGGTTTCATTGCCGTTGTGAACACAACAGCGATAAGCATGGATGTGCACAGAGCCCTGTGGTGGGGTACAGAATCCTTTGGATATATGCCTAGCAGTGGTGTATCTGGGTCATGTGGGAGATACACTTTTAATTTTTTGAGAAACTTCTGCACTGATTGCATAATGGCTCTACTAGTTTACTAGTCTCTCCAGCAGTGAATATGTGTTCTTTTTTTCCTACATGGAATTACATTTTCTACACAGACTGGCTGTGGTGGTGGCTATCTCTGTTTGCTACACTCAGGCGGTGGAAACAGTTTTATCTCTTCTGTGAGTTTGAGGCTAGCCTGGTTTATGTAGTGAGTTCCAGGCCCAGGCCAACCAAGGTAACATAGTAAGGCCCTGTCTCAAAACAACAACAGAGCAGAAAATAGTTTCTGCACAACAGAGCTAAAAGACAACCTACAGAATAGAAAAAAAAATGCCAGCTATACTTCAGACAGGAATTTATACACATTTAAAAATTAAGTGAAAGGAAGATCAGGGTTATCCTGGACTGCGCAGGTGAGTCCAAAATAATCAGAAGAGCCCTCAAAGCCGTGAGAATAGAGGAGAAAATCAGAGAGAGGCCAGGCAAGGGAAGGACCTAACATACCACTGCCAGCTTGAAGACTGGGCACCTTCGGGGAATTCAAGAAGGAAATTAATTCTACGGCCATCAGCGAGCTCCAGCTGACAGCCACCACCTGGACCCATGCAGATCCTGACCTGCAGAGGCTACCTCAGTGTCCCTGGGCAATTAAGGTTATTAGGGTAGCAACAGGAAACCGACTCACCTTTGGCCACATATGTGAGGTCAATGAAGTCGGGTTTCCTTCTGCTATGGAGGGCCTAGGGATGGAACTCAGGTTGCCAGGCAAGTGCCTTTATCCGCTCAGCCATCTCGCTAGTCCTTTCTCATTTTTATTACAGTTTCTTATTTATTCATTCACTTACTGTGTGTGTGGCCTCTACATTTTTAATTGTTTATCCTGTGGCTAATTGCTTAATAGTTACTTGAAGCAGCACATATTTGAATTTTAAAGTCATGTCATTAAGTGTTCAGCCTAGGAAAAACATGCTCATTCTATTTTCAGATCTGTACCCTTAGCCCTTCCTTACTGTTTGTTGTTCATAGCTGTGTTAAGGACCAAGTGATTGTTAACTGCTTTGCTAATGTTGCATTTCTTTCTCTGTTGGTTTTTCTTTTAGGGTTGGGGTACCCCAAGGCACATCCCCAGCCCTGTTATTTAAGTTAGGGTCGATATCCCTGGTTGTCCTCAAACTCAGTCTCCCAGGGTTTCAGACTCTCACTGCTGAATGTATAGCCTTTCTGCTGGTTGTTGTTTCATGTAGCTTTGCCTGTGTGCTTTGGTGCGTGTTATGATTGTGTGGGCAACACACCTGGCAGAAGCACCTTAAGAGAGGAAGACTTTCCTTTTTCTCATTGTTTGAGAGGTCAGGACACGGCCGCTGAGCACCATGGGCCCAGGCAGTCATGATAGGGGCGGGAACACGTGTCATGAGTGGTCTTTACTGCCTGTGGCCTGGGACCTAGTTTAATCTTCAGAGGCACAACCCAAGTGACCCTTTTCCTGACTCAGCCCCACCTCCTGAAGTTTGCCAAATCAGTGCCAATGGTTGGGATGGGGGAGGGTGTCAAGTAAACAACACAGGATCCTGCAAACACATTTCCAGTTCCACCCACAATAGAACACACTGGTCTACCAAAATAAGGATTCCACTTCCAGACATTTATTTATTTGAGGCAGGGTCTCACAGACCCTGGGCTGTCCCTGAACTCACTGCAAAGCCGAGGATGACCTTGAATTCCTTATCCTCCTGTCTCCACCCTCTGAAGTGCTGGGATTGCGTATGTTCGCCCCCCTGCCCCCATGCCTGGTTTATGAGGTGCTGGGCATCGAACCAGAGCTTTGCATGCTAGGCAAGCATGCTGGCAGCTAAGCCACACCCCCAGCCCACCAGTCTTAAGAGCTGTGTAGAGCCGGCATGCTATGTTCTGACAGGTCAGCCGTAAAAGCCCAGAAAGGGAGCTGAGGCAACTAAGCTTTTGGCTTGTTCTTTCTTTCTTTTCTTCTGGTTTTCCCTTGAGTTAATTATTGTACCCAGAGCTTTGGGGTAGAAGCCCCAGCCACTGAGGCTTGACCACTGCCCTCCACTCTCCTCACTGTGATAAACATGTAACCAAACACAATTTAGGGAGGAAAGTGTTTCGCTTGCCCATCCTGATCATAGTCATCATTTGTCATTGAGTGAATCGTGGAAGAATGCGGCTCACTGGTGTACCCAGCCTGCTTTCTGACAGAACCTGGGACTACCTGCCTAGGCGCTGCACCACCCACCGTGGGCTGGAACTACCCACATCAGTCTGCAGTCGAGAAAATGTCACACGGACATGGCCACAGACAAATCTGATGGAGGCATTTCCTACTACATCAGCTTCGTTCCTGCCCTCACCTTCCCTCCCATCCTCCATTCATGGACACTGGCCCTTAACCCTGTCCAGCATTTTGAGGTTAGGGAGGCAGAGACAAATACATCCTGGGATAGTCATGTGCCAGTCCGTTACATGGACTGTGCCTTGATCTTCTTTGGTTTTGATTTACTTTCTAGATCTATGACAATTTTCTATCCCTATTTTTACCTCACAAAGCCCTTCTCTGAGGAGCCACACCAGCTGTTTACACAGTTCCGGCCGCCTCCATGTTTGTTAATTCCGATCCACTTTCATTTGAATGGATTGTATGGAGTCATTTTCAGCAGGGCATGTGAACACTGTGCTGCCTTCCTGTAAGTGGCATCTGGCAGAGTCCTGCACACACCCTGTGTAGACAGCAGCATCCTAAATCTGCCTCTGACATCTTGTGAGGACAAGGCCCTGAAAATGTTAGGATGTCACCCCTCCCTCTCTTTGTCTCTTCTTCTCTACCCCATCTTCCCCATTCTCCTCTTCCTCCATCCTCCTTTCTCTCCTGTCTTCCGCCTTCCTTACCCCTCTCCCTCCATCCTTCTTTTTCATTTTCTCTCTCCTCCCCTCCCCCTTCTTCCATTCCCTTCCTTTTACACCTTCAGCAGCCTTCTCCTCAGACCAGAGGTGCTGTGAGCACTTGTCATCACAGTGCGCATGAATACTTCCACGGCTGTTCGCTTACTTTTCTTCTCCCTAACTGGGAATGCTGAGCTCATCCGGTGTGGGGCGCCAGTTCCCATACTGAACTTGCCCCTTCCAGCCTCTGTCCTTTTCTTCTGCTGGGTCTGCTTCTTCCCAGGGCTACTTCTTCAGTTCTAGCAGCTTCTGCTTTCCCCTTGGGGATTTCCTTTTCACTGTGTCAGCTTTCTTCTTGTCTTTTTAAAAATCTTATCATCTTCTCTTACTTCCATGGAGCCTGTCCTCTCTAAATTTCTCTGAGCATATTAATACAGTTTTATCTAAAATGGCCTTACGTTTTGAGGAGTGATTTTTCACCTAAAGTGTATTCGTTGTCTTTTTATTAACTTTTATCACTTTCCTTCCTTTCCTGAGAAGCTCTTACATCCAAGATAGATGTATTTCGTAAATCATCTGTCTTTGGAGAGGCCCATGTGTGTGTCTCAGCAGTGAGAGCTGGTGTATTAGGTCTGCGGGCACAGCCATAAATTACTACAAGTTTGGAGGCTCCACACTGCACAGATTCAATTGGGCTGCATTCTTTTCCGAGGCTGACAGGACACCCTCCATGGCTCATAGCTCCTCACCTTCATTCAGGGGAGCCCCTGACCCCTCTGCACCCTCAGTCCCTCCACAAGTAGAGCCAAGGAACTATGTGATTAGATGGGGCTTACCCCAAGAAGCAGGACAACTGGACACACTGAGATCTCTAATCTGCTCCATTGAATAGTCTTTAACCTTCTGTGGATGATGGGGATTGGGAGGTAAATATACTGTCTGAGGTCAACTGACTGAATGTGCAACTTATGAAAAATTTGGCAACAACACAGGACAACCAAAAAAAATGAGTTCATAATCAAATACATTATGAACCCAATGTAGCTCTGATAGTGCTCACCCATGTTGCATGATGTGACTCTACTGCAGCTTTGGTTCACACTGCCTAAAACATCCAGGCTCAGCTCTGAGACTATGGCATGTTATGAACTGCAGTGTTTGTGTGGCACTTACAGGCTTCTACTCTTATGGAAACAAAGGCTGAATTATAGAAAACAAAGGTGTTAGGTACTTCCCTGCTATTGTTCTTCAGCATGGAAGCAGCAGATTGGTATATTTGGGGATTGCGGTGTTGGTATGTTTGGGTTTACAATTTGCTGTTTGTTTTGTTGACTTGGGTTTTATTTTGAAATTGTTAAATTAGGGCTGGGGATGCCGCTCAGTTGATAGAGTGCTTTCCTCCGAAGCACCAGGTGTTAGGTTCAGTCCCCAGAGCTGTATTCAAGCTAGGTGTGGTGGCACACAGTTGCTGTCCCAGGATTGGGGAGTAGAAGCAAGAGGATCAGAAGTTCAAGGTCATCTTCAGCTATATAGGGAATTATTGACTAGCCTGGGCCCCATAAGACCCTGTTTTTAGGGAGGAAAAATCACTCAGTGAGGCAGGAGAGATGGCTTGGTGGTTAAGAACACTTGCTACTCCTGCAGAGGACGTGGGCTCAGTTCCCAGCATCGACATCAGCTGGCTCACAACCACTTGTAACTCCAGTTCCAGGAGATTTAAAAAAGAAAAAATAAATCACTCAGATATGGGCAGTAGTGGTACATGCCTTTAATCCCAGTACTTGAGAGGAAGAGGCAGGCAGATCTCTGAGTTTGAAGCCAGCTTGGTCTACAGAGCAAGTTCCAGGAGAGCTAGGGCTACACAGAGAAACCCTGTCTCAACCAAACTAAAAGAAAAAAAAATCACTCAAAGAATGTTGGATTGAAATCAGGAAATGTGAATTTAAAGTAGCCAGTCTCACTCTGTCAGGTGACTGTCATCAAGCAAACAAATGGCAGATGCTGGAGAAGGCGTGAGAAAAGAGCAGCCTATTCACCATTGGTAGAAGTGTAAACTGGCAGTGTGGAGGTTTCCAGGAAGCTGAAAATAGTGTTCTCTGGTGACCCCGCTATAGCACTCCTGAGTCCCCACAGACTCCATACCCTACCACAGACACATTCCATCATCTATGGTCATTGCTGCTCTGTTAGTAATAGTTAGGAACCAGCTCAGATGTCCATCAACTGATGGATACATAGTGTGAATTTAGTACTGTAGTAGTCAGAGTTTTCTAGAGTAACAGAACTTATAGAATGAATCTCTCTCTATATATATATATGTATATATATATATATACACACACACACACACATATATATATGGGATTTATTAGAATGACTTACAGGCTGAGGTCCAGCTAATTTAACAATGACTGGCTGTGAATAGAAGGTCTAAGAATCTAGTACTTGCTCAGTCCACGAGGCTGAATGTCTCAGCTGTCTTCAGCTGGAATCCTGAAATGTGGGCTCTAATGTCAGGGAAGGAATAAACTTTCTAGCAAATGTGAGAGTAAGCAGACAGAGCAAAGCTGCCTTCCTCCATGTCCTCACATAGACTTCCAGTAGAAGGTGTGGAAAAGATCTGGATTAAAGGTGTGTCTTCCTACCTCAGATCCAGATTGGAAGTGGGCCCTCCCACTTCAAACTGAGCAAAATGCCCTCGCAGCTGGCCCTCCAGTTTTGGGTTTTAGTTAATCCCAGAGGTAGTCAGGTTGACAACCAAGAACCGCCATCATAAGTCCTATACACACTCGAATTTTATCCAGCTCTAAAGAAAAGTGAAATTATACAATTTATGGAAAAATGGGTAGCACTGGAAATATGATTTTTAAGTGTTTTCTTATTTTTAAGTATACGTCTGTGTGGGTGTATGTGTATGAGCGCAGCTGCCCCTGAAAGGACTCAGCCCCCAGGGGCTGGGGTTGCAGGTGGTTGTGAGCTCCCGGATGTGGGTGCTGGGAACTGCTGGATCACCTCTCCAGCCCCAGAAAACACATCATTAGACGAAGTAATTCAGGCTCAGAAAGGCAAAACACACCATTATTCACTTCCCGTATGCAGATCTTAGCCTCTGTTTTTATGTACATTCATCTGTGTGGGAGTAGCAGGTACAGGTGTCAGGGAACTGAAAAAAGACTCAAGCGAGCTGAGGCGGGGGGGGGGGAATGTGGGCCATAGAACAGCTGTGATGTGCGCGCAGATGGGGCAGCCTTACCTCTTCTGAGGGAGGGAGGGCTGGTGTGCAAACTAGAGGTGGGGAGATTCAGGGTGCTGAGGAAATGCCTGGAAACCTGCTACTTTGCATTCTGAGATTTTTTTTTTTTAAATTAGAAAATAAAGGAAACAAAAGCGTCACTTTCCTGAGGAGGAAAAAAAATAATTTCCAGCCACATCCAAAATGGCCCTAAACACTCTTTCACCACTTTGTTGATATGAAGTGGTATTCTCACAATTAACTATTGTAAAATCAAAATAATCCATCCACTCTGTGTCCTGTGGTATAAAACATTCTACCACGATTAAATTCTCATTTGTATGCAAATTTGTTTTCTTCTTTAATTAAAGGTAAAAAATGTTTTTGCTAAAGAATTGTTTTAAAATAAATTTCTTTATGTTTTATTATCAATAAATGTTTGATTAGCATGTCTACTTTATTAGGTACCTAAATATGAAGGGTCACAGGGGTTGTATGAACATTTCTCAGGAAAAGGGTCATGAGTGACAAAAGCTTTAAGAGTCATGGTGTGAGTCTCCTGGGATCCCAGAAATCCTGCGCCACGCCACACTTGGTCAAAAGCCCCTGGGACTAAGGTTGGAGGCCTTGGGGGCAGCCACACAGCTTGCCAGCTCACCCAGGAGGGGAGCCCAGGCAGGGGTGTGAGTATGGAATGTTCCTGTGAGGGAAGGTGCACGGGTGTCACCGACAGCTGGAGGAGGGAACCAAGCGCTGGTTGTGTAAAGCAAATGACTTTTATGTCCTGACTCAGGGCGCCCAGCCAGCCCAGAGGATTAACAAGGAGCGGGTGTCCTGAACTCTGGAGGACACAGGAAGGATGTTCAAGAAGCAATTTGATTTCAGGCAGGCTCGCAAGTGGATTCATCTCCACTCACCACGGAGGCTTTTAAAAAAAAAATCATTTTCCAAAGGCTTTGTAAATAATTCCAATCTAATTTATTTGACCTTAGGACACAAGACAGGCACAAAATGTACAAAGACTGTTGTCAATGACAGATCTGCTCCTGTGTCCTGGCGCATCTTTCTCTGTGCTTTCCTAGCACTGTGCTGACCCTCCTCCGTCCTCCCCCCTTCCTCCTCCCTCCTCTCCTCTGCCTCTTCCCCTGACACCCTCTCAGCTTTGGACTGAACATTCTGGTGATTAACTCAGAAAGGGATTTCAGTCATGAACTGCCCCCAGGCCCTCACCCCAATTCAGCCAGAAAAGAGAGAGATGTCCTCAGGTGAGTCTGCCCGGTGTGAGGACAAACAGCAGAACTGTGACTCTGGTCTGGGTGTGATGCTGGTCATAAAACACCCCAGTCTGGTGTTGCCGGCTTGACAGTGGGAGGAAGTCCTGGCAGAATTATAGCCACAAAGCCAGGCTAGGGACACAAAACAGAAACTATAACTCAGACACGAAAACAATCTCCGAAGGCCCAGCAGCCACCCACCTCCTCTTTTTTTTTTTTCCAGGAGGATTCAATGAAATTAGAATAAAATAAATTTACATATATATCAATTTTATTATTAAAATATATTCACACTAGTAAATAGAGTTATTGGAGAAGGGCAAGCTTGTCTGTGTGCCAGACTCAAAAATAGACCTCTTTGGCTTATCAGAAAACAAAGTTATTGTCTCCTCACCAAATATAAATCTCCTCTTCGAGCCAATAAGTGCAGTGTGTTCAAATGCAATGCTTTGTCAGGCTCCCACCTCATAAACCCACAGCCCATAATAGTAAATTACATTCCGCCGAGCAGTATCAATCTCTCTGTTCTAATACCGCATGGTGAGGGAAGCCCAGCAATTGATGTGTCGAGAGGAAGGAGAAAAAGTTATTTGAGAACAAATAAAATGGGCTATAAAGTTTGTTAAAACGTAATAATAATAGGGGAGAAACAAAGAATGCCGCTTCCGAGGCTGCGCACAGAGGCCTGTCCTCTGCTTGCTGTGAAATAATTCATCTCGTGCCGCATGTCTGCAGCCATGTATTTTCTTTAAGATTCACTGTGTGTGTGGGGGGGCATATAGACTTTGAAGGATACCTGGAAGTCTGGTGTCTCAGACAGCTGGGTATCCGAACCCCTACTCTTCCCTCAGCACTCCCATGGTGTCGGTCATAATCATGGATCCTGGGAAGGGAGGTGAAAGGCAGGACTCGATGGACCTCAGTAGAGTGCCATTTAGCAGAGCACTAGCAAGGGCTTTGACGGCAGCTGTTTTTTCCCACGCCCCTCTCTCTCTATCCCATCAGGTTAATTTTAGGACCATCAAGAACACTCTAGAATGTTACCCATCTGTGACTTAGACTGTGCCCAACTGGAAACTCTGCCTAGGTTCCTTTGAGGGAGTTGCGGGGTGGGGGGGGGTCTGAATTAATAGTTTTTATGTTTTCTAAGTTATGTGTGTCCTGCGTCCAGAAGTTGGCTTGTCTCTAGCAAGGCCAAGGGCTCCCTCCCTATAGCTGTCAGCATCCTGTTGGTTCTGGCTGCTAATGTTGTCTGCTAGACAGGCACTTCACAAAGCTGTCGCCTCCAAGGAGCTAGAGAGCAGCCACTGTGGAGAGAGAGAGGCCAGCAAACCACCCCTGTGTGCATGGGGCCGAGGCTTTGCCAAAGGCAGCCTGTCAGAAAGCCAGCCCTTCCAGACAGACACGCCTTCTTTATGGTTTCCCTGGGACCAGGGCATCCTTGGTTCCCAGACAGATAAGCATCCCTTTCTCATCTCCCTGTGTGTCCTCTTCCACTTTCCCATTCACTCTTTATTTTTTAATGCTCTGAGGCTCATTTCTCTACCTAGGTCATGGCTGTCCTCCTCCTCACCCCTCCTCCCTTCTCCTCCTCCTCCCCTTCCCCTTCTCCTTCCCCTACTCCTTCTCTCCCCTTTTTTCCGTCCTCTTCTGCTCCTTAAAAAAAAAGTAATTCATTTATTTTTAATTATTTAAAAAGCTTTTACAATTTATTTGTTTTACCTGCTGGTCATGGTGTCACACACCTTTAATCTCAGCAGTGGGTGCAGAGACAGGTGGATCACTGTGAGTTCAAAGCCAGCCTGGTCTACATAGTGAGTATCCAGGGCTGCATAGTGAGACCCTGTCTCCATAAAATTTTTAAGAAGTATTTTATATGTATGGGTGTTTTGCTCGCGTGTATGTCTATGCATCACATGTGTGCCTGGTGCCTGCAGAGGCCAGAAGAGGACATTGGTATTACAGAGAGTTTGAGCTGCCATGTAGGTGCTGGGAATTGAACCCAGGTTCCCTGGGAGAGTAGCCAGTGTTCTTAACCATTGTTTTTTAATTTTATAATATTGGACTAAATAAGATCATTTTCACTAAGCATACAACATGCATTGGGTCTGCCCATTTGCTTTGCTATCCTCCCCTTCCTCACTTGTCCCAGCTCCTGTCAGGTCCCTTCATTCCTCTGACAGGACCCTTCTACTTTCATATCAGCCATGCAGAAATGATTTTATGAATATGGAGATATATATATCCATATATATATATATATATGGAGAGAGAGTTTTGAGCCCACAATTGAAAGCAACTGGATGACATTCATCTTACCTTCTTTTCCTTACTCCCTCCTTTCTTTCTTTCTTTCTTTCTTTCTTTCTTTCTTTCTTTCTTTCTTTCTTTCTTTCTTCCTTCTTCTTCTTATAGTTTGGTTTTTCAAGATGGGGTTTTTCTGTGTAGCCCTAGCTGTTCTAGAGCTTACTGTGCAGACCAGGCTGGCCTCAAACTCAGAGATCCAATAGCCTCTGCCCCCGAGTGCTGAGCTCAAAGGTGTGTGCCACCACACCCAGCACTCACAGTACATCATTTAACTCCTTTCGATGCACTAAACACTGAGGTCCTCCACACAAGTTCCCAGGAGTGGTGGAGCTCCTGGGGAGGATCTTGGTAGGGCCTCCACACTGACTTCCATAAAGGCTGGATGAGTTTCCATTACCCCAGCTTTGTGTACATCCTTCCAACGACTGCCTCTCTGACTGCGGTGGGGAGAGGCTCCGTGGACTAGTTTTTACAAGATTTACTTTTATCTTACATTATGTGTATGTAAGTGCTGAGCCCATGGAGACCAAGAGGGGGTGGAGGATCCTCCAGAGATGGAGTTACAGATGGGGAAATGAACTCGGGTCCTCTGCCAGAGTAGCACTGACTCTTAATTGCTGAGCCCTCCTGGCAGCCCCTGGGTGCATTCTTGTTTGCACTTCTCTGATGACAGTTGAAGGTGAACATTTTGCCTGTTTACCGGTCATTTGTACTTCATCTCTTGAGACCTGTCTCCTCATCTCCTTATCCCCCTTAGTCACTGCTTCGATTGCTTGTTACCATTTCTGAGTTTGAAGAGGGTACTTTCCCTCCCCTCCCCTCTTCCTCCACTGTGATGAACAGGAATAAAGACCTCAGGACTGGATTTTTATGGAGTAATAACTGTGTGCCCTTTTTCCATCTCATCAAATCTGTTCCGTAGCCACAAAGCAGGTTTACTCATGGCTGATGCCTGCGTTAGAAAGACTGGGTCCTGGCAGAGACCAGTGTGAAAGCCAGCTCTTGATTTGTCACTGATCCCAGCGGTGGGATTAGTGCGCATCCTGCAGCCACATTTAACCTGTTTCCTTGTCTGTTGAATGAGGCAGCAATCACTACTCTATCAACTTCACAGCACTCCTGCTCTAGAGAGTAGAAGGACCGTGTGTGTGTGTGTGTGTGTGTGTGTGTGTGTGCGCGCGCGCGTGTGTATAAAGGGGTAATTGATATCAATTCTGCAGCTGCAGTAGGCCTCTACATGGTTCCCACTGGGAAGACCCATTCAGACATGAAGGGTGCGGCTAAGTTCTGTCATGTAGGAGGTTGCACACACCCTTCTGACATCAGTAGGATGTTTATCTATATAAACATGTGTAAACACATTGCTTAATGACAGTCACCAGGCACCATTTAGTCCCAGCTCAGCAGAAGTGGAAATGGCGGAATCGTTTCGTGCCAAAGATGACCACACTAGTACAAACAGCTCCTTGTCGTCATTATTAATTATTAATTAGTTAAGACAGGGCTTCTCTAGCCTAGGCTAGTCTCACACTCCCTGAGTAACCAAGATTAGTCTTAAACTCCTGATCCTCCTGCCTCTGCCTCCCAAGTGCTGGGACGACAGGTGTGAATCCAAACCCAGCTAATTCCATTAACCTTTACATCATGAAATGTTTTGCTACACTGTGAAGTCCAGAACTGAATTGGCAGGTAGTTCATATGGCCTAGTTCTCTCAGTTTTCAAAGCTTGTTACTTTTCATTCCCTGTGACAGGTTCCTTTAGAGAACAGCACAGCGAAGTCCTCGGATAAGGACAGGGCCTCTTCTAATCGCTCCAAAGTAAGGATGCGATCGCTCTTAAGAGTGCAGCAATAAGAGCAAAGAAAAATTAAAATGCAAAGTAGGCTTGCTTGTGCGAAACACAGGCGTGCTCTCTCTCTCCTCTCATTATCACTTGGTCCTTCCAGGAAGCTTTCACATCTCTGCAGCTGATCCTTATGTGGATTAGGGATAATAAACAGCCCATTAATGAAGGCCTGAGTGAAGAAATGGAGTTGGACTGTGCAGCAGAACTCCGCAGCTGGCAGAGGTTAATAACTCCATTACCGCGGCTCTACGCCTGAGCTGCCCGACCAGCGGGGTGTTAGCCTTATCTTACTCCTCATTAATTGAGCTAATAGAACCCAGGTGACCCTAGCTTGCTGCTGTCCTCACAGAGTCTGCCAGACATGGGCCGGAATACTCATCACCAACTGGACTGGGATGCCTCTGGCTTGGTTGGGTTCCATTCTAAAGGACCCATGAGCTGCAAGCCCCAGCCTCTGAGCAGAGTTCTCTGCCATGGGCTCTCCACATTGCCCGCTTGTTTCCCACAAGCAAAAACACAGCCAGCGCCCGCTGCTCCTTCCAGCCCCACTTAGCAGGTGTCACCCTGGCCTTGCAGGCCTCAGCTTTTCAATGGATGGCTTTGGTCTCATGCCTGAAATTCTAGCACTTGGGAAACTGAGGCAGGAGGATTGTCATAAATTAAAAGCCAGCCTGGACGGCAGAGTGAGACCATCTCAAGGAGACACACCACACACACACACACACACACACACACACACAGTCTTTGGAGGAAGTAACGATTATTTCAGCTAATCGTCTGGGGTCAAGGGTGCAAAAAGTCAATTTTTTCCCCTTTAGACATGAAGGAGCCAGGTGACCCCATAGCACAGGAGCCTCTGAAATCACACAGACAGTGGTGTCCATATGTACAAAGGGCATAGTCCCTTCTCCCATGACTGCAGTCACTTCAGAGTAAAGATCCTTCAGAGCCCAGTTGTGTCCAACCTGTGGCCCATGAGACACATGAGACCAAGTGTGTTTGGGCCAGCACAAAAATCTCACACTTACCTTGTGGTGTGTGTGTGTGTGTATACGTGTACATGTATGACGTGCATGTGAGACTTGATTGCTCAGTTCTTAAGTGTGAACTTTGTAGATGCAATTGCCATGTTGCAATGTAAAAAGTTGGGTGTGCCTGACTGGTAGATGTGACATGGTGACAACAGATAAATGAAAGCCCAGGCTCTGTCACTCACAGTGAGCAGGAGCTGCCAAGTGGGCCAGGCAGGGGTCGTGCCCAGAGATAGCTACCAGAGTTTATGAGTGCAGGCAGGTGTGTTAGATGGAATTCAAGGGCCTTCCATACACTGGCTAACTCAAATCATTTCTAGACTCTAGGCCTCCGACTCGTGTGGGACTCCCAGGGCTGTGCTGGGGTGAGGCCTAACAAACTTCCTGTGAAGGGGAACCAGAAATGTTTAGAATTTATTTTTTTTTACTTTTAATCGTGTGTGTGTGTGTGTGTGTCTGTGCGCCATGTGAGCGCCTGTGGAGGCTGAGGGTGTTGGATCTCCTGGAGCTCTGCCACCTGACAGGGGCACTGGGCATTAGACTCAGGTCCTCAGTAGGATGGCCTGTGCTAGACCACGTGAAATTAAAGCACATGCAGGAGCCCTGCTCCCCTTATCTCTCTGCATCCTGCTGCACCATGAGCCTCCTGGGTCTCCATGTGGTACCATGTGGGTCCTGCATTGCTTCTCATCGCTGTCTGCAGTGACCTCACAATGAAGAGGCACCATCGTCTAGGGCTGCAGAAGCGCTTGTCACGCCTACGTGTTTGGACAGATCAAACGGTGGCTCTTAGCAGGCCTCACTGCAGCAAAGCTAAGTGCCCCACTGGTAAGCCACTTCCGGGGGTGCTGGGGCTGAGGCAAGCCTGGAACAAGACGCCCGAGTGCCTGAGCCCTGCAAGATCTGAGGTCAGAGGGCAGGCTACCTCAGGAAGTGAGGCTGAAGCCAGATATACCCACTTGGGCCTCACACCCAGTTACAGCAGTGAGGGGCCGTCAGCCCACAGTCCCTGGAGTTGTAGCATTTTAATCTTTCAGTAAATAAGAAATGGAGCGGACAATGAGAATGTTCCCATTATTTTCCTGCCAAGAGACTGTTGACATTTCACCACTTATTTCCAATGTTTGTTAAGAGAGAGTCTGTGGAAGAGGACCCTGAACAAATGGAGGGGTTGCACTGCCTTTGCCTGGGTTTGACCTTGATGACAGTCTGTTACTAGGTTTGTGGTCTCAGAGAGCACAAGAACAATTACAGTGGAAACAATGGCATCAGAAATATCTGCTACCTTTAACCTCTACCTGCAGCCACGAGGATTTTGCAGAGCGTTAAAATCTGTGCGTCTCAGATACAGAGAGGCCAGGGTGGTCACAGCCCTGCGGGCTCCGTGGGGAAGCAGGGTTTGGGAAGGGTGCTGTCTGGTGCCTCGGATTGGTAAGCAGCAGGTGAGCCTCACAGAGATGGCTGGTACTTTGGGGAATCAGCCGGTCTTAAGAGACCCTGCAGAGCAGGGCTTGGTGTAATCTTTTCTTAAACATGACTTTGTGAGGCAAGAACAGAGCCAGTGGAACGGCTCAGTGGGTAAAAGCACTTGCTGCCAAACCTGATGACCCGAGTTTAATCCCTCAACCCAAAAAAGCACAGGTATGAAGCCAGAGGTCATTCAGTGCTGCTGTCACTCACTGCTGGCAAGCTTTTCCTCAATGTAGTCCAGAGCTGTCCAGACCTGCCTGTAGCGCCGACCCCACTTTGCTGCATGCTGTCACGGTTAATCATCCTCTTGGTTAGATTCAGAAAGTCGAACGGCTTTTCCAGACACGCTTTGCTGAGGTGGGAAGAGCCGCCTGGAAGCCTCCAGCCCCATCCCATGGCCGAGCAGCCCAGACTGAGTGCAAATAGGAATGCAAGCTGAGCAGCAGTGTTTGCCACACTGCCGCCCTCTGCTTCCTGACTGTGACTGCCACATGACCCGGCCTCCATGGCTTCCCCACCAGGCCGGGCTGGATTCTCAGGCAGAGAGCCGAAATAAACAGTCCCCCACCCTTACATTGCTTCTAGTCAGGTGTTTGGTCATATTGAGGAGAAGAACAGTTGGTACAATAGTCCAGGTACATGTGCCATTAGGAGAGAGAGAAATAGCCTTCTGGACTTCCTGTGTCGACGGCTGCTGAACCTCATGGCCAGAAATGGACCCTCTGTCCAACTTCAAGGCCCACTCTCTTCTTTGGCAAAGCCATCTCAGTTCCCCTTCCCCCTCCCCTATGGAGTCCAGGCTCTCATTAGAGGCCCAATGCCTTGCATCCAACCAGAACCAGGTTGGCCCACGCTAGCAGTGAGTAAGACATCTGGGAAGATAAACATGCCTTCTGCAAGGCAGAAGTCAGATCAAAGCAATCTCCTGCCTCAGGTGGAGAGTGACAGGTGACCTTTAACAGAATGGAGCCCAGGGTAGTTGGCATTTGAGTGGCGCCATGATGGAGATGCCCCCATTTGAGACAGACATGATGCTCAACCGTTAACTTAAATTCATTTCCTGGAGACGGGCAAGCAACCTGGCAATCTCAGCCGACTTGGGGAAATGGTGTTTGTTTTTCTTTACTCAGAGGAGACTCAGGAGACGTCAGTGTGGACTTCAATTTCCAGCTTCCTCAGAGGTATTAAATAAAGCACTGAACTGCTGAACCCAGCCTCCGGCGGGAAAGCCAAGGCCCCTGCCAGATGAGGCAGCACATGGTGGGCTGTGTGAGGCTGCTCTGCCTAAATATCAGCTAAACCACTTAATATCAAAAACTTTTAAGCAAAGTCTTCCACAAATAGAAGTGCAGCTTTCCTTTTTTTTTTTTTTTATGAGCTGTGAAACTCCAGGCACTGCTGTCTCTGTTGAGATCCCAGATGCCCCTGCGTGGACAGGTGGGCCAGAGTCACCCACCCCAGGCTGGGTTCCAGACAAGGTTTTCATTGGGGCCTGCAGTGTGGAACCTCTGCTTTAGTCCTACGACTCTGCCTTTGGAGAGTGTATTCTAGAAACTGAGACATGTTCCAGGCAAGTGAGAAGCCCAAGCCTGCTCCTTTCCACCCGATTCCTTGTGCCTCTGCTCACCTTTGTACTTCCAGTTCCCTAAACGTGCTGTTTCTCTTGTCAGATCCCTGTGGGTTTTTCCCAAACTCTGTCTTTTCTAAAGGCCTAACTCAGACACAGCCTCCTACAGGAAGCCTGTCCTGAGGTCTCTCCAAGCTCCACAGAAGCGCACTGTTCTTGCTGTGACAGGTCAGCGGTTACATCCGTGGAATTTTTGCTAGGCAAACCCTATTTGAGTTCTCTGGACACAAAAGGAGACAACGTTCAGGATGCTTTGCCATCATGTGTCTTACATTCTGGCTGGAGGGAGACAGGCCATCGACAGCCAGCATGCACATGACTTTGCCAGGTTCTATGGGGAGCAAGGAAGATAAGATGGACACCTAGAAGGGAGAGGAACGGGGTGTGTTGGGTGGAAGGTGGCCAGAGAAGGCCCATGGGATATAGAACAGAGGCCTGAGATCCGTCTCCACTATGTTTTATTGTGTTTGTGAGTGCTGGAGGATTGAACTTGGGGCCTTACATGCTAGGCAAGCCTCTACCACTGAGCTGCATTCCAAGCCCCTCTGTTTTAATAGGCTAACTCAGGTCGGATGTGATAGCTCAGTGTAGTCTCACCGCTAAGGGTTCAGAGGCAATAGGCTGCCGATAGCTTGGCCGACATAGCAGAGCCGGCTCCTCCCAAGCCTCTCTTCCTGACTTTAGACTCCCTTCTGGCCGTGCCCTCACCTGATCATCCACGTGTGCGCGTGTGGCCAGGCGTCTTGGCATGTCTGTGTTCCCTCTTCTTAAAGGAACACACAGAGCATGTTGGCTCAGCCCCTGGTTTTCGCGTGTACCTTGTCACCACTGCAGAGCCCCGCGTTTACCTCTCAGGCTCTGGAAGCAGGAGCTTGCCCATGTTGGCCTCAGGGGCCCAGAACTCCCAGGAGGGATCTATGTAAGTGTGGAGCTGCGCGTGGGGCGGGGGTGGGGTGGAGTGGAGCTCCTGGGCCTCTGGCTCACTCATGCTCAGTGCAGTAGCGGCCCTGGATTCTAGAAGTGAGCTCCCACCATACTGATTTCTTGGTTCCAAATATGATGTGTTGTTCATATGGAGCAATAAAAGCTGAGAGCCCTGAGGGAATTTTGGTCAGAATGTTCTAGGTAGATGGAGACCCGCACCAATCAACTTTCCTCAGAGTGTTTCTGAGCTTAGCTCTTTCCTTCCTGAGAGGCCCTGGGTACATCCATCAGGGTTGCTTTGGGTTTTGGGGTTTTAAAAAATTATTTGTTTATTTTTGTTTTATGTGCATTGGTGTTTTGACTGCATGTATGTCTGTGTAAGGGTGTTGGATCCCCTGGAACAGGAGTTACAGACAGTTGTGAGCTGCCATGTGAGTGCTATAAATTAAACACAGGTCCTCCAGAAGAGCAATCACTGCTCTAACCACTTAGCCATCTCTCCAGCCCTGCTTTGGGTTTTTTATTGAGAGCTTCTTGCAAAGCTTTTGTTCTGTGCCCTGAGCTAGCTCCACACTATCCAGATGAAATAAGGGGAGTCTCCCCCAACTTAGCCCTGCTGGGCTCAGAGAAGAGGCTCTAATATTGCTCACCCCATTTAGTCCTGGCTCGTTTGGTACCTGTGGTCAGTGGCCTTGGTGCTTCAGTATTTGTGAGGCGACTAGTAATCTTAGACCCTATCATTGTTCTTGGCCCAATCCCATGTCATGATGCATGGAGCCCTCTTATGTTCCCCAGCCCCACATTTGGCCAGAGCTTGGAACAGGCCCTGATGATAACCTGATCAGTCTGGAGAGCTGTCTCTTGGGCCTATTCCTAGGTTACAAATGGGGGCAGAGACACCTTCCAACCTCCCAGCCCTTCCCCGCCAGTTTATCACTGCAAGCTGGGAATGACATGTTCTCATTCCCTGACTCAAGTCAGGAAAGCCATACCCAAATATGCCCTGGATAGCAGCTGGTCCACCCTCCTCATGGCACTGAGAGGGTATGGAGGCTCAGAGAGACTAAGCCAGTCCTGGGATGCTCTGTTGGTTTGGGGTTAGGCTTCCTGCCCAGCTGGGGGCTTGGCAGTGGTCTGGGTTGTTTTGCTTTTTCTGCTAAATGCCATGTTCTACAGGTGAGGGCCAGAGCTGGCCACCCGGCCTTCCTGGGCCCTTGTTTGCTTCCCCGCCCAGCCTTATGGCAATAGAGGCTATGGATGAGCGGGATTGCATTTACCTGGTGGACTCTCCATTGGTTATTTCAGCTTTGTGCCAGATGTGGCACCGGGCAAGAAGCTCTGGGAGGGCCGCCCTCCCTCCCTCAACAATAATTAGCCTTGTAAGACTAATGGAGGAGATCGTGTCTAATTACCCCATTGAAGGCCCAATTATGCGATTAGCTATAAGCTAATGATGAGAAGAGCCTCTCATTTGCATAGCATTAAGTTAATTGCACCATAAGCGGAGGGTTGGGTGGGTGATGACGGCAGGATTGTGTTTCTGAAAGGCTCCTAATGACCAGTGAGGACCATCAGCTGACAGCTTTATTAATTAACAGAGATCTGGTTACAGGCTGGAAGGCAAGGGGTAGTCAGTTCAAAGGCTGGGTTTCTCAGAAAGCAAGAGATGGGGTGGTGGGGGGCTGTGCTGCTGGTTCTGGGGCGCAGCACCTGCCAGGCTAGAGGCAAGCTCATGGGCACCGGCAGGAGCTGTTCCGGAAAAGTCTTCACATTCTTGCTGGCCCTTCTGGCTATGCTGCTTGCACACACTGGCTGCTCACTCGCACCTGCGTCCGACCTTCATTTGCTGTGCTTCTGCATAAGCCAGGCTGGGGATCCACGTCACCCTGAATGCTGTCCCTGCCCGGGGAGCTTCCCCAGAGGGCTCCTCTCTGCTGCTTGGCAGTCTCCCACAGCAGCTGTGGGCTCAGCACCAAGTCATCCTGGTGGCTCATGTTTGTCAGAGAGATTTTCAGAGTGTGGATAATCTTGAGAGTGCCATAAATAAATAAACATCAAGATTTCTAAAATCTTGGGGGGCCTGGAGCTCAATCAGGGCTCCGCAATGTTGTGATTTTTGATGTCTTCTCCCAGGAGGTTGGCCGCCATGGATTTCCAACTTCCACTCTTCTTCCCTGCCACCCGGTCCCAAGCCTTATCCCTGGCCTGAGGGACTCTGTCCTGGTCACTGTTTGGTGAATGAGTGATGAAACCAATCAAAAGAGATGGCTGGGGTGAAGACCCAGTTGCTTCCCTTTGAGCTGCAAAACAACAGCTTTACATAAACTGTCACTGGTGCTTGTGGGCCAGCTTGCTCCTTCGTCTACAAAATATTTTAACACTATTTCTACCAGGAATTGTAACTCCCTCAGCACCAGGAAGTCTTACACTGTCCAGGAGTGTTCACAGAGCATCAGAATGCCCCTCTGTTGGCAGAGGACTCAGTTGTTTTTTTTTTCCCCATGATGGATGCTGATGTAGCCACCAATGTTGTATTTTCATTTGATTTAGACTTCTTAGGAAGAATTCACAGAAATAGTATTGCTGTGCCAATTGAAAAGCTAATTACTCTTTTAATTGAAAGAATCAGGGCTGGAGAGCTGCCTCAGTGGTTATGAGCACGTGCTGCAGAGGATTTGGGCTCAAATCCCAGAGCCTACATGGTGGCTCACAACCATCTGTAACTCCAATTCTAAGGGATCTGATGCCCCCTTCTGGCCTCTTCAGGCATCTGCCCGCATGTGGTACATATGAACTTATGCAGGCACACCCAAAGACATACAAACAAAAGTAACAGAAATAAATCTTTAGTTGAAAGGCTAGGTATTCATTGAAAGAGAATCCTTAAAAGAATAATTGAAAATGAATGTTTCAGGGTTGTTTGTTTTGTTTTGTTTTGTTTTTGAGACACAATTTCTCTGCAGCCCTGCCGTCCTGGAACTTGCCCTGTAAACCAGGCTGGCCTTGTATTCCCATAGATTCATCTGCTTCTGCCTCCCAAGTGCTGGGATTAAAGGCATTGTCACCACTGCCCTGCAAAGATTAATGATTTTAAACTTCTAAGTTAGTGTAGGAAAGCAATAAATCCAAAGACCATCAAGAGTGTGTTCTAAGAAGAGGGATGAGTGGAGAAAAGCTCAGGGGCCAGGGGCTGGTTCTTTGACAGAATTAATAAGGTTGGTAACTCTCCATAGGAATATATGTGTATGTGTGTGTGTGTATGTGTGTGTGTATATGCAAGTTTATACTAGTTACAAAAGAAATCATTGCACAGTCCTTATAGAAGTGATTAAAACGATAAGAAAATGCTATTGTTAACTTAGCACAGTAAATTTGGAAACATTGGCAAAAGGACATGTTTTTAGGAAAAAAATATCTTATCGCTGTTGACATAAGAAATAGTAAATCCAAACAACCTCTCTGTCTCTCTTTTGAAGTACTAGGGATTGAACTCAGGCTTCCTATGATGCTCTGTACCATGAGCAACCTCCCCAGCCCCTCTAATAGCTACGTGTAACTATAGAGTACATTGGATCAAACTCAAATTTCCCCTCCCCCAAACACTGGACTCATATGATCTTTGTAGGGGAAACATACTAAGACAGACACAGTATCAACCATCATTCTATGAATAAACTCTTTTTAGAAGATAGAGACTGAAGAAACACCCCACAATATATTTAGCAAGGTTAATAGAAACTTAGTCTAAAACTCAAGGGTAAACTAAGATAGAAAAGATACAGGACACTGAAATTCAGTGTGATTCATAGAGTTACCAGCTCCTGGATATGAGCCAGTTCAATCCAATTGCATACAAGACATTCAAGGAGAGTCCAAGCAGCAAAAAAATGTGACTTGAACTCACCATAGGAAGCCTGTTGGGGCAGTACCTCCCAATGTTCCCTTTTCAGGAGGCTGAGGCAGGAGGATCATGGGTTCAAGGCCAATCTGGACTACATAACAGGGCAGGCAGGCAGATAGATGAACCAGAATAACAAGTTAAAGAAAACAAAATAAAACCACATGGCTATTCCAATAGATGAAAATAAAACATTTGATTTTTTTTCCTCCGAGACAGGGCTTCTCTCTGTAACAGAGCACTGGACTCACAGAGATCCGCCTGCCTCTGCCTCCCAAGTGCTGCGGTTTAAAGGCGTGCCCTGCCACACCTGGCTCTGGGGCCATTTCATTCAAACCACCGCACACAGACCTTTTCCAGGGAGATTTCAAAGCGTGTGCTTTAAGGTCAAGTTTGAGATGATTCCCATTTCTATCATTTCTACGACATACAACCAAATAGCGAAGCATTGAAAGAAGAATGAATAGCATGGACTACAAGAACCAGAAGCCCCTTCAGTAGGTGTATGTTTGTTTACATTAAGAAAACCCGGAAGAGTCTATGGCAGGGTTGAGGATGCAGCACAGTGGGTAGAGTGCCTGCCTAGCATGCATGAGGCCAGATCCAGTCCTCAGTGCTTCACAAATCTGAGCAACGTTGCACCTACGCTCCTAATTGCTTAGGAGGTGAGGGCAGGAGGACCAGGGCTTCAGGATCATCCTTAGCTGTGAACAGAGTTGGAGGGTAGCCTAGGATACATGAGACCCGAGGTATCTTTTGGACTTCTCCGCTTACTCTAAAGGTATTATGTAAAGGGGAGGGGCTGGTGGGATGGCTCAGCAAGTACTTACTTTGCAACTGATTTGATGACCTGATTTCCACCCCCAGAACTCATGTAAAGGTAGAAGGAGAGAACTGACCTTGTAAAGTTGTACTCTGACTTCTACACGTGTGCCCCCATACCATGCACACACAATAATAAATGCTCTAAAAGATTCCGTGGGCTGGATCCTTTAATCCCTGCATTCAGGAGGTAGAGGCAGGTGAATCTCAGTTCCAAGCCAGCCAGGGCTGCACAGTGAGACCCTGGTGAGGGTAGCAGAAGTCTTTTAGCTCCTTCTGTGGTTTATGCAGAAAAGCAAAGAGTCAAGAATATTCCAGAAGAAAGGCAAAGTGGAAGGGCTTGCTCTGTCAAACACGGAGGCTGAGTTGAGATGTTAGGTACCAGCACTAGAGTAAACCTTCTACCAATGGGATAGAGTACAGAGCCTGGAGGAGCTCACGCCCATAAGTACTCCTTGATGTGGACAGAGAAGCACAGGCCAGTGTGAAAAGATGGGTTTCCCCATAAATGATGCCAGAACAGTTGGGTATCCACGCTAGGAAAAGCTCAATTAGACAAGTGTTTGTAGAGTGGATGTCTTCCCACGTCATCTGTAAACCTAAATGTGAAAGAAAAAGGAATATAGAGTTCTTAGAACACAATCTTAGAATAGAGAGGGCATCCTAAAACAGGCTATAGAGAAGAGGCCAGTCCATCCCACTACCTGGATGGAAGCTGAGAGCTTCTATTCAGCCAAAGGCGGCTTATTCCATACTTTTCTCTCTGCAGTAAGAAGAGTGGCTTCAGAAAGGAAAGGTTTGCTTTGGCTCCTGCAGTAGAAGCCTGAGGCATCTGGCTGCACTGTCCCCACACTCAGGAAGCAGAGATGAATGCTGGCTGTCAGCCCACTTGTTTCTGTTCACTCAAGGACTCTGTGGAATGGCACCACCCACACTAAGGATGGGGCTTTCTATTCAGTTAAACCTCTCTACACACTAACATTTATCCTGAGGCTTGTTTCCACAGTGACTCTAAACCCTATCAAGCTGACAATCACAGTTAACCATCACAGGGCCAGCAGGATGGTTCAACAGGTAAAGCTGCTTGCCACCAAGCCTGGTGACTTGTGTCCCATCTCTGGGACCTACATGGTAGAAAAAGAGAACTGAATTCCACAACGTATCCCCTGCCCTTTACACATTTACCATGGCATCCTCACACACACACATATTTAAGATTTAAATTTTAAATAGGAGTTTTTGCTTTTTTCATTGATGTAGGGCCTTCACTTAGCTTAGGCTGGCCTTGAGGTTCAGATGACCTCGTACCTCTAATCTTCCTGCCTCTGCTTACAAGTGCTAGGATTGTAGGCTTGTGCCATCACTTCAAACCTGTGCAAATTTTCAAGTAGGGAAATACTATTTTCCTCTCATCCCAGACCTTCACTCTCTTCCTCAGAAGCAGTCTCTATTAATGCTTTCTAGAGTACGCTATAAAATTCTTCTGCATAATGAAATCTATGCATTTATCTTTATATTGATGGATATATAAGTATGCATAGATCAGATTCCTCTCTCTCTCTCTCTTTCTTTCTTTCTTTCTTTCTTTCTTTCTTTCTTTCTTTCTTTCTTTCTTTCTTTCTTTCTTTCTTTCTTTCTTTCTTTCTTTCTGGTTTTTCGAGACAGGGTTTCTTTGTGTAGCCTTGGCTGTCCTGGACTCGCTTTGTAGACCAGGCTGGCCTCAAACTCACAGTGATCTTCCTGCCTCTACCTCCCGAAGTGCTGAGATTACAGGCATGTGCCACCATGCCTGGTTTCCTCTTTTTCATTGGCTTATTTAATTTTTAATTTTATGTACATTGGTATTCTGCATGCTTGTCTGTGTGAGAGTGTCAGATCCCCTGGAACTGGAGTTACAGGCAGTTATGAGCTGCCATGTGGGTGCTGGGAACTGAATCCAGGTTCTTTGGAAGAACGGCCAGTGTTCTTAACCACTGACCCATCTCTCCAGCCCCAGATCTCTCTCTTTTTCTCAATGACCATAGTGTTATGTCCTGTGAATGAATTTGACTGGATTCCTGTTGAATTGCTTTTTCCCTTTTACTTTGCAAACAGCCCTGTAAGTGTGGCTGTGTGTTCAGAAACTGCCTCTGAATATTAAAACTCTGGAAGCAAAATTACCAAAATATATTGTCCATGGGCACCACCTGCATGTACAGAGCCCCTGAAGTGCTATGACAAGGACAGAGAACTGTACAGCTGAAGGCGGGGTGTGCTCTGGAAATGACTGTCCAAGAGCCACAGGCAGTCTACTAGGGACACTAAGCTGCAAGACTTTGGAACATTTGGACAGCAATGTGAGTGAGGGCCTGGGGCTGGCAGGTCAGCCACCCTCCCAGGTTAGTGGTTCAGCTCGGGTGAATTTCCACCCCAGGGTTAGGCAGGAGACATGTCTGACAGCATGAAACTTAAACTCTAGGAAGCTTAATTGTTCCCTAGAAGCAGTGATGCAGTAATGGTGTGTGTGTGTGTGTGTGTGTGTGTGTGTGTGTGTGTGTGTGTTCAGGTTCCCTGTGGTTCATTTATGGGTGCCAGAGGTCAAGACTGGGTGTCTTTCTCTATTGCTTTCCACCTTTAATTTTTTTAATTTTGTGTGGGGGGGTGTTTTGCCTGCATTTATGTCTGTGCACCATGTGTGAGCACTGCCTGTGGAGGCCAGAAGAGAGTGCTGCACCCCCTAGAACTGGGATTGGAGATGGTTGTGAGCCACCATGTGGGTACAAGAAATCGAACCCGGGGCCTCTGCAAGAGCACTGAGCAATCTCTGCAGTCCCATCCACCTAATTTTTTCAGGACGAGGTGTCTCACTGAACCCGGAGCTGGCTGTTTCAGCCAGACTGGTTGGCCAGCAAGCTCCAGAGACCTGCCTGTCTCTGCCTCCCAAGCACTGAGTTACTACATAAGACATTTTTTACCCAGTTGCTGGGGATTTGAACTCAGGTCGTCACGCTTGTGCAGCAGGCACCCTACCCACTGAGCCACTTCCCCAGCCCCAGTGGTTAATTCTTTAATGTGTATGTAGAATATTTACTTAGTAACAGTGCTTTCCACTTTTAGCACTCTGAGTGGATAGCCCCAGACCAAACAAGACAAGCTGGGAAAATCAGGGCCAGGTATGAAAAAAAGTCCCTTTTTGGGAGCTGGGCAATGCCGCCTTGTGAAGATGGGAGCCGATGGGCATCAGTCATCTGTGGGTGCAGGCGCAAGGCAGAGCTGACTCACAGTGGGCATGGGTCCCTGTACTTGGTCAGCTTTGCTCTTCGCTTGGGTTTCTATTGCTGTCCTGTAGGAGGGGGAAGGAGGAAGGGGAGGGTGATGTAACACGACAGGACTGTGAAGCAGACCTGAAGTCAGACAGAGCTGAATTCATGTCAGGAAACTGAAATTTAGCGTCTTCAGAGTGACCAGGACCCATAGAACAGCTTCTATGCTAGGCCACCCCAGGCCACTGCGCATAAGATGGTGGCGGAGAGACTTCTGGAGCCGCTGGGTCCCAAGGATGAGCAAGAAGCTCATGGGGAGGAAAGACCACGGCCTGGCAGGAGAGGAAACAGGAAGGGCCAAGGCTGAGGGCTGTCTCTCACCATGGAGCCTCAGTTTCTTCATTTGCAAGGTGGGACCGATGGTGTAGCTGTGTGAAGCAGAGGAGGGCTCAAGTGAGGCAGTGTACACAGTAATGAGTTGCGGCAATTATCCACAAAGAGAAGCCTTACCCCATAGGCCCCCGGGGGTAGCCCAGACAATTCCATCAGAGCTGGCCCTGCCCTCAGAAGAACGAGAAGTCTTTTCACCCGATCGTCCCACTTCCCCAACTCTAAAAGGGCGGCCATCTTTTTTCAAACACACCGAGGGTTTAGACAGCCTTGTGTTGAAGCAGGCAGGGCCAGAGGCAACCCATTCTTCAGCTCCCAGCCCTGCCACCATCACCCCAAGCTGTTGAAGTCGGTTCTGCTAATGGCCCCAACCCCTGTGGCTGCCCTGGATTGAAATGTCAGTCACTGTAGCTGCCCCTGGTCAAACGTGTTCAGTTGTCATCTGCCTAGCGCCCACGGCAACCACCGTGGCATAATAGAGACAAACGCAGCACCGAACTGGAACACGATGGGTCCGGAATTATGTATTTAATTCACAGTTGGAATAGAGTGCTCATAAAATCCTGATCATGATAGAGAGGCTAATAAACACTTCGGATCATAATGATCTGGGGGTGGGGGGTGGCTTGGGGAAACAGTTAGTTTTAAAGTGGTTAGAGATGGAGGAAATCAGCCAGGCAGAACTCTCCAGACACCAATCCAAGGAGTTGTCTACGTGGGGCTGGTAATGATCTTGAGTGAGCCGTATTATGAGTGTGTGGGTGTAAATTTGAAAGGTGCACACATAGAGGGCTGCGGGGCTGTGTGTGGACACCGCCCTGTGCTGTATGCTGCACGGTGGCAGGTGCAGCTTGCCAGAAGGCATCTGCCTTCAACAGCATCGACTGGGCATCACAAAGTGTGAGCCCAGAGGGCAGCTGGGGGTGGCTGCAGCTCAGCAGACGGCATGTGTAGCGCTGTGGTGGGGGTGAGGTGGGGGGGGGGAGCTGTCCAGGGTGGAGACTGTGCTCCAAACCGCTGACCTGTTGTGGTCCGTCAGGAGGGTTAGAGCTGCTGTGCAGGTAGGGAACAGCTACTGCCCTGAAGGCTGAGGTGTATTACAGGTTCAAATCCTGTCTTGCACATGCTGGCCACTGGGCTTTGGCTAGCTTACTCAAGTCGGGTTGGTGATGAGCACCCATCACCTTGTGTGGCTGGAAAGATGTTGCTGGGAAAGGAGGTGTCTATTGGGGCTAGCCTGGAATTTTCCATTCTCCTGCCTCCTTTTCCTGAGTTCTGGGATCATTGCTATGAACCATCACACCCAGCTGAGCAGGAACCTGGAATCTTGCCAATGTTGTTGGCATTTTGGGGTGAGGGAGCAGCTCAAGTCTGATTATGCTTAGGAGAGGGGTCCCTGGCCACTGCTGAGACATGGGTTTGTGACCCACAAGGCAGGGGACATTTTCAAAGCGAGCGATAGCATTGTTTAATGAATGGCTTGGGAAGTTGCAGACGCTCCACCACTGGCTGGCTCTAGTAACTTCCTTTCCCTTGGTGCCTTGGGAGGTGACAGGTCTGATCTCCTGCCCTGGAACCTGTCTAGCAGAAGCCTGGGTGCTTCCTTCTTTAGGGATAATCCTCTGCATGAGACTGGGAAAGGGAAGGAAACAAAAGGAACCAGAATCCAAAGCATCGGGTGGGAATCTGGACAGAGCTGACTCAGTCTCTGTGGAGGTGTCCCCATGAGAAAACACCCACCAGCAACGGGCTCCAAAAAGAAACCTCCCTGCTTGGAAAACTTTGAGGACTGGAGGCAGGCACTCACTGGCCAAATGACTACAGTTGGAGGTTCCTGGGGTTCTCTGATCTGGGATGCCATGATGCAACTGCTCTTGGGGCTGCTGCTGTGATAACTGGTGATTTCCTGGTGTCCGCAAGCAGGGTGTGTGTGTGTATGTGTGTTTATCCATTCCTCAGACCCTCACAATGCCCTATGGTAAAGGCTGTGTGCCAACAGGGCCAGCTCGGGGGATGTAAAGCCCTGCCTTGACCCAGACCCCTTCCCTCAGGAGCTCTCTAAGCTGCCTGAGCACCTGTCCACAGCAGGGGTAGCTTACTGGGTTCAGGGAAGGGCACTTACTGCCTGGGGAGAAGCTAACAGAAACCCGTCCCCGGGCTTCAAGGTCTCTGACATACACAAAAACAATCTGTTAGATATTTTAGGCAGTTAACTGTAACATAAACACTGTGGTCCCACAAGTGAGTGCTGGGCCCTGTCGGCTGGACCGAAGGTCCACTCAGGTCAGAGGTGATGGTTTCTCCCTTCAGCAGAGAGAGGACCATGGCGCTAGAAAACCTCAGCCCATCATTTTAGACCCCTCGAGCTGGGAGAGGGGGGAAGGGAGCAGCCTTGCCGAAGCTTTCCTTCTAGCACAGCAGCAGGAGAGGACACAGTCGGGCTCTGGTGGCAAGGAGGGCAGATGGGAGCCTAGCCTTGCTCAGTATCAGTTTGATATTGGGCTGGGGCATTGGGTCAGTCAGTGACGTGCTTGTGTAGTTCCAGCACCCTCTCCTCTCTGTGGGCATCAGGCATACACGCAGACACACACACACACACACACACTATACATACAGGCAAAACATGCATATAATAAATCTTAATAATAAAACAAAAACTCAAGGTTGATGTTTCCTGAGAAATACCATCTGATATTGACCTCTGACCCCCATACACATGCTAACACTCCTCACTTTTTGTTGTTGTTGTTGTTGTTTGTTTTTGAGACACGGCTTCTCTGGGTAGCGTTGGCTGTCGTAGATTAGCTGTAGACCAGGCTGGCCTCAGCACCCCTCACCCTTGCACTTGCACGCGCACACAGTGTTCATGCATGCATGTAGAGATCAGAGGTCAAGTTATGATGTTTCTCAGGTAATGCCCCCCCCCTTCTTTTTTGGTCATGAGACCAGGTCTCTCTCTGGCCTGGAGATCACTGATTGGGTGAGGCTAGCTGGCCAGAGAATCTCTGTGATCTACTTCTTGTTACTTCCCTGACTCTTGGATGAAAAGCATGCAGCTCCACACCAGTTTTCTCATGTAGATTCTGTGGATCAAATCAGGTCCTTGTGTTTGCAAGACAAGCACTTCACTGACGGAGGTATCTTCCCAGCTCAGGAATAGTGCTGGGAAAGGCCAGATTATGTCTTCTGCATATCTCTGCCTCTTCCATGCTGAACAGCATCCATGAAGTAATAAAAGAGAGAGCAGGCCTGTCCAGGCTATGCACAGAGCCTGAGAAGAAGAGGCTGGTCCCAGGTGACATAGGGAGGGGCCGAAAGCTCAGAAAGGCCCACAAGGGACTCTCATGCAAGCTCTGATTGTCTCTCAACACAGTGGGAACTCTGATAAATATATGTCAATAGTTCGGAGACAGGCAGGCAGAGGACTATGTCTTGGAGGAAATGAAAAGGTGGCAGATACAGATACCAAGCCCATGTCAAGCACCCTGGATGCACTGTGGATGCCAACCTGAGTGTGTGAAACTTTGTTATTGCTCAGACAGACAGACAGACAGACAGAACACGTGCACCACCACTGCCCAGGAAAGGGTTTATTTGGTTTACACTTAGAGTTGATTACTAAGGAAATCCAGGGCAAAGAAAGCCAGGGCAGGAACCAAGAGGCAGGAATTTAAATAGGTTACTGCTTACTAGCTTGTTCCCTTGCTCAGTTTACTTTCTTATACAACCCGGAACCACATGTCCTAAGATGGCACTGCCCCAAATTGTGGGAACCACCCCACATTCTAAGCTCAGGTAGATGATGTCTGATGTATATTTGGAAGCAGCTGTAGAAAGCAGCTCATTTATCACTTCCCCATGGTGCTGGCCTGTGAAGATTCCATGGGGAGGCGCTGGGGAGATGTTGATTTTTCCCAGCTCGGAGGCACAGATCTGTACTGAGCTGTTCTCACATTCTCGCCAGCCCCTCTCACATTTGGCAGCTGGGTTAGACCCATCCTGCGTCTGTCTGCCCTCGGAGTCTGGCAGCTGTGTGTCCTTGTCTTCTGTCTGTCCCCCCTTGTTTCAGAAGGACACTGACTCCAAATCAGGGGCTTTCTAGTGACGGAGGTGTCACTCAGGTGCAGTATATCTTAGCATGCTTGAGTCATGAGGTTCTGTCCTCAGCAAAAGCAAAGCAAGAACATTTTAATTCTGCAGCAAGGACAGAGTCTGGTCCAGTCACACGTGCTTCCCCACTGTGCTGCTCCTTTCATCTGAAATGGATGTTTTTCCTTTTATAAAGATAACCTTTGGGGGCTGGAGAGATGGCTGAGCAGTTTAGGACATGGGCTGCTTTGTAGAAGACCTGGGTTTAGTTCCCAGCATCTCTGTGATGGCTCACAACCATTAGTAACTCCAGTTCCAGGGCATCTGAGGTCCTCTTCTGGCTTTCATGGGCACTGCACTCATATGACACACAAACATCCACATAGTCAAAATACTCATACACATAAACTAAAAGTATTTTAAGAGAAATAAATAGGAAATCATCTTTTCCGGCTCAGGTGCAGCTTGGAGCGGCAGAGCATTTGTCCAGTAGGTGATTTCCACCCCCAGCCTGGGACCCCAGCTTTATTACAGACATCTTTCTCTGAGGATTTCATGGCCAAGGTTTCTCTTTCCTAATTGTAGAACAGCACAGCCGCGTTGTAAATACAGCGAATAGAGCTGAATAACGCAGGCGGCCCATTTGTCTGTCCTCCTGCCTTCCCTTCTCCCCCCTCCGCCACCCCCCCCGGGCATTCTGATCCACTGGGTGCCCACATACCTCCCTGGGTTTACTTTCCTTGGTGAGTAAAATCAGACTATTCTAACCTACACCACTAACACAGCTGTTAATGTTTTTCAGGTTTGGTTTTTGTTTCTTGAGAGCCCCAGCACTGTAGCTGAGTCTCTCACAATGTAGGCTAGCCTCAAACTCGAGATTCCACTCAATCCTAGCTTGGCAAACTGACAAGTGTATTGGGTTTGCTTACAGAGTACAAGTGAGGGACTATGTATAGGGCTATAGGTGACCCCATTACCCCCGAATAGATGCCAATGTCTCTAGAGCTATTTAAGTGTACTTCCCCCTACCACACAACCTCCACGTACTGTATTTGCCAGCATCTCCTGAGACCATACATAGCTGGGGTGGGGAAGAGCGGCTGGCATCTCAGGAGGTGGTGGTCCTCACCCCTCCCTGGCGAGGGAACATCAACAGGCCCTATCATAATGGTCAATTGCTGTTCTGCTCCCAGGACAGCATTCTACAGGATCGCATAATTTTGCTCTTGTACAGCTAATATACTTAGAAGAAATTCTGAGCCAAGATGCCTAAACTCCTTCAGGCCTCAGTTTCCCCATTTATGCAGTAAGAATACTATTTGCCTTCCAGGATGATATAAGGTAGCATCTTTAAAACACATAGCGCCGTGTACCTGGTAAATGATAGTGTGGTTTAATTTTTAAGCTAGAATATGTTAAGTCCAGCTTGACCACCAACTGTTGGCAACATTTAAGCAGAGGCCCCAGATGAATATGGAAAGCCAAGTCAGCATTGCTGCTTTAGTTTGCAGCTGAAGTGGCTGCTGTCTGGGTTCTCACCTGTGGCTCCTAGGTTTGTCCAAGAGGTCCCTCCCCCTTCCCGCACATCACCAGAGATGTTTCTGGTTGCCTAGGCTGTCCTTCATTTGACAGCATAGTGTGACTGGGGAGCAAAGGCTGACTCCTGCTGTGGGGTGCAGGGAGGGGAAGGTGGAGAAAAAGGATGGGGTCAGGCCCTAGGTGGTAGGTTCTACTAAAAACCCTTAGCAAAAACGCAAGGTGTGCAGTTATTCCCAGTCAGCCCAAGCATTAAGCCTGGGTTTAGATGCATTCTCTCTCAGCTCAGTACCAACCTCACCCTACCTTAAGTGGACTATGACTTCTTACCCCGTACTGCTTTTCCCTCAAGAAGGGTGTGACGTTGATGATAGGTATGTGTAAAGGGTAAGACCCCATACAGGCCCTCCCCTCAGCTGGGAGGAATAGGAGCAAGAGTGCAGAGGTTTGGTCCTGCTGGCTGCAGGCTTTTAATTTGCTTGTGTGCATGTGTGAGCGCATGTTCTTTCATAATGCTCTCATGTGAAAGCCAGATTTGGCTTGGAAGCCCAGAGATGACGGTATGATTCTGGAGATGGGCCAGTCAGTCTGTCTGGAGACTCTGACCATCTGAGGGGAGCTAGAAAACTTGATGGTGGGTGGAGTCTGAAGACCTCCAGCTGCAAGGTGGCACAGATTCTCACCTCCTCTCAGCCTCCCTCCTCCCTAGCATGCCAGGATCTTCCCATGCCCGGGATGGGTACATCGCTTTTTGCCTGTTTCCTTTCTTGAGCATCCAGTGGCAGAAAGTCAAGGTTTTTACGCCCAAGCTTGCCATGATCTGCATTTAATGAAGGCCCAAGCGGCTGCCTTGTACAGATGGACAAAATCGGGCCTGGAGGACACACTTCAAGCAGCAAGTACCGGAGGTTGGCTGCCCTGGGGAAAACCAGGGCGTCTGTGTGCCCTTTGCACCCCCTGAACTCTGGATGGGTACTGGGCTGGAGAGGCCTCGCAGGGGGTTCAAAATTCACTTCCTATCTCCCCTGAAAAAAGGGGTCAAGTCCCAAGGGTCCCCAAGGTCTGTAGTAAAACAAAAGGCAATTGATCACATGCTAAGCCCTTTTAATCACCTAATGGATGCTGACTGCCGCTGCTCCTAGGTTTCTGGTGAGGCCAGGCCAGACACTGTAACGACACCCAAGTTTTGGCCTAGCTTCTCCACATTACAGCCACGACACTGACGCAGACAATTGAAGTATTTGAGAACAATGAAATATGCATGGCTATCTGTGACAGCCCCGCAAAGTCGGGCAATTAGCTGCGTAATCTGAGAGGGGAACTGGCCCTCAGCAGCCCCAGGCTCCCCATTAGTTAAATGCATTTTGTACGTCCTCATCCCATCAAATCAACTAACACTTCCTTTAATTGGTTCATGAATTATACAGCCGCCCCCTGCATTATAATTTAATCGCCTGTAAACATTCATAGGGCCCCACCAGTAAAGTGTACCGGCGCTCATTAATTCGTTAATTCCAGCAGATGGAAGAGGAGCTGGGACTAACGGTTTCGGAACAGAGCGCCTTGGGCAATGGAAGAAGGGAAAAAAGGTGGGGGGCCACTTAGGTTTCTTCAGGGCTGTCAGAAACTCAATCTGTGAGCTGTCAGCAGCCTGGACCAGGCCCCACCCCCTCCGCTTCCCAGACTGCAGGGAAGTGACTGGTGGATTCATAGGGCGGCTTGTCAGTCGGCTTTAAACATCAAGCCAGCGGGTAAACCCGGCCCAATGTAAATTAATTCTTGTCTTACTCACCCCCCCTCTGTCCCCATGAATATTTCATGGCGGGTGGCATAAATATTAATTCTAATAGCTCTGCACAGTGGTTATTATTTCTGTTTTATGACAAATATTCATAAAATATTCAAGACCCTTTTTTAGAACATTTACACACTTGATTGTGAATTTTCCCAGTTTCCTGGGGACACTGTAAACATATTGGGGTTCTCTTGATGGACTCTTCCCTCTTAATTAATACCACTGGCTATTAATATTTAATCAGGCTTGTTTTTTTTTTTTTTTTCCAGAAGTAAACCCTATTACATTGCAGAGCCAAAGGGTGTTTTCTTTCCTTTCTGTCTGTAAAATGGGAGGTTTCTGGCCCCTCCAAGACTCTGAGCGCTGGATGGGCTTACAAAGGATGGCCTTCTTGCCTTTATTTTGAAGACCTTATTTATTTCTTTTTAACTGAGTGCTCTGGAGACAGCCCAACTTTACTGTAATGAAATTCTTCAGAAGAGTGCTGTTGCTGTTTTTCTGCAAGGATTTAACATAATTTTGGAGTAATTAAAGTGTAGATTTAAGAAGAACAGTGGCAGATTATTTAGGCCAGGCAACCACAGTGTGGAGTCCGGGTACACAGTCTCATGCAATCTGCATTGTCTTTGGCTCTAAGACGCAGCTAGCTGTATACCATCCGACAGGAGCCAGATGAAGAGTCAGTCAGTCCTTGGGCTGACAAAGAGGAACCTGAGCAGTTAGATCCAGCCACACCCTTTGAGTTAAGTGGCCTGTGTTCCCTAGGCAGTCCTGAGTCTCACTAGAGGCTTCTGGAATGTTCTATCAACCTGGGGGAATGAATGGTGGTTATTTGAAACATGGGAACATAGGGCAGAAATACAGCATCGTGGACACTGACAGACTGGGATCGCAGTCTAGAGACAGCAGGTGACCTCCAGGCCTTTGAATGAGCAGGATCACAGCACCTATGGCAATGTTTCTCCTGGTGGAGGGTGTGTGTGGTAATGTGTGATGTGCTGAGTACAAATCTCTGGCACAGAGTGTTGACAAAAGTTTTGATAGGGATGATGATGTTGGTGATTAAGGTGGTAGCGATGGTGCTGCTGCTCATGGTGATAATGATAACAGGAATGGTGACATCAGTGCTGGTGGTGGTGATGGTGAGAGTGGTGATGATGGTGATGATGGTGATGATGATGGCGGTGGCGGTGGTTGTAATGAACAAAAGGCCAAAGATTCAAACTAAAGCCAAGAAGCAATACACTTTTGAAATCCCCAAGGTGATGGATGGTTCAGGTGGGCCAGTGGACAATGGAAGTAAGAATTCCTCAGAATACAAGGCTTTAGCAAGCCCAACAAAAGGAGGCCAGCGAGGGTAGGGATTAGCCTCTGATAGGTCTCAGGTCCCTCCCTTGCTTCTGTGACAGGAATGGCAGCCGTCCTGCCTCTGGCCTCCTGAAAGGATAGAGCAGGCAGGGGTCACTGAAGAGTCCTTCCTTCACAAACAAACATGGAGGAAGTAAGCACAGTACAGAGGAATTATAGGTAACATCTGGAAATAGTCCCAGGGCCAAGTCTCTGCTACTTTTCAGCCTAAAACTTTGTTCGGAGCCTTGCTCTTCGTGGCCTGTGACGTGTTAATGCCATCATGGTGCCACGGCCTCACAGGGTGTGGTGAGGATCAAGGCAGGGTATCCACAGGGCCCAGCTCAAGGCACCATGCAAGATGTGTTCCAGCTCCCAAGACTCGACTCTGTATCATTTCCTAGCACCACACTCAGTGTGTCAGGTAAGCAGCTTGCAGGTTTATTGGGAGAGCTTACACTAGGGAAATGGGCAAATGCTACAATTTTCAGAGCTTCCCCTGACTTGCAGAAGCTAGATCACTAGCAAGCCATGAAGCAAGGATAAGGACACGGAACATATGAGCTTTGTACTCTTACCAATGTCCTGGGATGATTATCTTTATTATTCTAGCCATTGGCTTTTGCTTTTGGAAACAATCACTGTGTGGTTCCAGGCTGACCTCAAACCCTTGAACTCCTCAGCATCCTCCCAAGTAAGCTGGGCATGGTACACCATGTCAGGATTTTCCTGCACATTTTTAAGTGGCATCAGATAATTTCACTTGTTCTCTTTTGAGACAGAGTCTTACGTAGCCCAAGCTATCCTTAAACGTGCAGATATAGCTGAAGATGACCTTGGGCTTCTGATCCTCCTGTCCCCACTTCCTAAATGCTGGGATTATAGGCATGCACCACCATGCCAATTTCTGCAGTGCTGGGGACAGAACCCAGGGCCTTGTGTATGCCAAACAAGCATACTACCAATGTAGCTATATTCCCTGGTCTCAATCTAATTTTTTTCATTTAATATATCATGAGTGTATTTCTGTGCTGGGTGGACTTTTTGTTGCACTAATGCTCACAAGTCAATATTTCTGTATTTTATCATTTTGAAATCATGGTCATCTCAAACAAGAGGATCCCACAAGGGAGATGGTTCCAAACCTTTCTGGGTAGTATTAACTGTCAAGTTGAATCAACCTATTATCACCTGGGGAGAGAGTCTTAATAAGGAATTTTCTAGACCAGGCATGTCTGGAGTTGGGTTGGTTAACTTGATTGTTAATTGATATAGGAAGACCCAGCCTACATGGGCAGTACCATTCTCTAGGCAGAGGTTCCTGAATAGTGAAGAGAGCAGAAACCAAGCTAAAAGCAAGCAAGCAAGCAAGCATGTCTTTATTCTCTCTCTGCTCTTGACTGTGGAGATGATGTGGCCAATTATTTCAGGTTCCTGCCACTATGACTGCCCTGTTATGACATACTGTAACCTGGAACTGTAAGCTAAAGTAAACCCTTCTCTTTCCTAAGTTGTTTTGGTCCGGGTATTTTATCACAACCAAAGTGAAATTAGAATGTCTTCCCATACCACTTGGGCCATTTGTTTGGGTTAGCAAGACAGTAGGCAGAACAAAATCATTTGCATTCTCTGAGGACTGGAGAGATGGCTCTGTGGTTAAGAGTGCTGGCTGTTTTTGCAGATGTCCTGAGTTCAATTCTCAGCATTTACATGGCAGTTAACAACTGTTTATACCTGTAGTCTCATGGGATCTGATGCCCTCTTCCAGCCTCTGTGGGAACCAGGCACACACATGGTGAACATGCATACATGCAGCAATTCACTATACATATGGAATAAATTCATCTTCTCTCTTTGGAAAAAACCATTTGAACTTTCTTTTCAAGGTTTGATGTTGGTCTAGCTGTTAGGGCCATGTGGACCTGTGACCTAATTGTATAAGTCAAAAGAGGTTAATGATGGCTGTCATTCCTTCAGGCGCTGCCCACTTTCCTGTGAGAAAGAGTCTCTCACTGGACTAGAACTTGCCAAGTACACTGGTCTGTCTGGTCACAAACTCTAGAGAATCTGCCCATCTCTGCCTCCCCAGCACTGGGATTGCCAGCATGTGCCCTCAGGCCCAGTTTATTTGTTTTTAGATAGGCTCTGCAGATTGAGCTCAGGCCGTTGCTCTTGCAAGGCAAGCACTTTACTTCTTGAGCTCTTTCCAGAGCCCCTAAACATTTATTTCTTTTTATGAATTATTTTTTATTTTATGTGCATTGGTGTTTTGCCTGCATGTGTATCTTTGGATCCCCTGGAACTGGAGTTACAGACAGGTATGAGCTGCCATGTTAGTGCTGGGAATTGAACCCAGGTCCTCTGGAAGAACAGCCAGTGCTCTTAACTGGCTGAGCCTTCTTTATCACCCCAGAACTTAGTTTTCAAAAACAACAGAATGATGGGGGAGTATGAGTATGGATTTGAGGGCACCAAAACTGCTCATGTTAAGATGTTTCAAGCTCACGAGAACCTTGAGGGCCTGGACAAGGTCTCATGTCCTGTCGGCTTGGCCTTCTCGTCTCAGGAATGTGGCTCTCATCCCTTTTACTACTCTTCTGACCCAAAGCCTGTGTGAGAATGCACTCCAGTCAGCGGCCTCACTGGCTGAACCCCTGTCCAGAGGCTGGAAGAGCTGCGTGTTTGTGTTCCTCCTCCATCCTCCTGTCCCTACCAAGCCCCGAGAGTGGTCTGAGATGTCTCAGGTTCCCTGGGAATTCTGCTAAGGGGTTTGCTTTACAGGTGGAGGCCAGCTTGTCTCCTGTTATTTTCATTTGCTCTTCTCTGTGGGAGAAGCTTGCAGAATTACCTGGCTCCGACAATTGGCTCTTCCTTATTGTCTAGGGAGCTCCTGGGTGGCAGTGTATACAACAAAAGAATTTTTTTTCTTCCTTTTCGGTGGTGAAGGAGGTAGACATTTTAAGAGGGCTTTTAAAGAGAGCTGGGTTATGCAGTAGTATTGCGGGTCAACCGGACTGCGCTTGGAATTGCACTTGGTAAAGTGCCAGGAGTGTGCACTAATTTACCAGCGAGCAGCCGGGAGAGTGAGTTTGTTGCTCGCCACTGGAGAGACTGCAGGCACACCAGGGTGGGTTAGCACTGCCAATTGTGCATCATTCTCAACAAGAAATGGCCAGTGGGAGCCCCTGTCTTGAAGGAGTCGGAGCTGGAGGTGAGAGGAGTTGTCACTACCACCCAAGGCCAGACCCAGGACCCTCAGGGTGGCAAGATCAGATGGAGATGTTTGCCTTTTGATTTTCAGGTATGCTTGTCAGGGTGAGACACATGCATAGCAACCACCTTAAAATGCTGGCCACAGAAGCCCTGTGTCCAGACTCTCCTCTACAAGGCTGTTTGTGAACACAGCCTCTATCAACACTTAATTCCAGGAATCTTTGCAGGCTTTCTCTGTGACCCAGGCATCTGCCATGAGGGCCAGAAAGCCAACAGCATGGAATCAAAGCTGTGCTCTGCTCTGAGGTGGGGCTGGGCCACAGTTTCTGCGCTGACAGTCCCTGGTCCACCTTCAGCATCTGTTTGGATGTCAGCGTTTTCAAGATGGGAAGGACACAGCACAAACAAGGCAGCCACGGCCCCTTTCCTGACCCTTGATGTGCTTCTGGGACGAACGTGCTGAGCTCTGAATCTGGACTGAGCCTCTTCCAGTAGAGTGGCATTACTGTGCAATGGAGACGGCAATGCAGGGCAGATGGCTCAGTCAGCAAAGTGCCTCCTGTGTCCCATCACCAGACCTCACAGAAAAGTGCCAGGCATGCTGGTACATGGTTGTAACCCTAGCACTAGGAAGGCGGAGACAGGAAGATCCCCTGGGGTTCTCAAATGACTAGCTGAATGGGTGACCGCTAGAAAAATGAGAGACCTTGTCTCAAAGGAGGTAGACGACCCCTGATGATGATTCATGGCTTCCACATGGGGGTGCTCAGCAGCTAAGAGCCCCTATTTCTTTTGCAGAGGATCTGGGTTCTATTCCTAGCACCCACATGTTAACTCAACAACCATCCATAATCCAGTTTCAGGGCATCTGACATTCTCTTATGACCTCTGTGAGCACCAGATACATATGTGGTACACAGACATTACATGTAGGCAAATCATACACATAAAATAAAATAATTAAATCTAAAATTAAAAAAAAAAAAGACCTGGCTACTACTATGCTCTGGGGACACCCTGAAGCTTGCTGTTGAAGGAGGACTCCTTGGCATCATCTTCTCCCTCTGTGTCCCGGATGACGCTTCCAGTCAAGCAGTGTGCTTTTGTCCCTCGCTGACAGATCATCCTCAGCTCCGGTCTGCAGTGCCCTTTGTGCGCTCACTGGTAACTCTCCTCTTCCCTGGTCAGGTGGTCAGGCGGAGTTCTTCCTGAGAGGAAACACCATGAGTTGCACCACGGCCAGTGACAGACCCAGATGGCTGGACAGACAGAGCCCTGGTGCCTGTTAGCCTGAAAGGAGGGCTCCCCAGGACAGAGGCTGGGTCTTTATAGGAAGGAAAAGGCAACTTGAGCCTTTTTCAAGAAACTGTCTTCTTTTGTCCCACTTTCCCGTTTGGATAGCGGCTCTGCAGATGTGTGTTGCCAACTTCGTATGTAGTTCACACTTTTTCAAGTTTGGATACAAATGCTTGATCAGATATGTGTTTTGCAAATTTTTTTGTATTACAATTCTGGCTTACTATTATTTATTTATTTTATTTTATTAATATTTTTATTTTAATGTATTTTTATACACAAGGTTTTTTGTTTTAAGATTTATTTATTATGTATACAGTGTTCTATATACATAATAAATACCTGGATGCCAGAAGAGGACACCGGATCTCATTACAGGTGGTTGTGAGCCACCATGTGGTTGCTAGGAATTGAACTCAGGACCTCTGGAAGAGCAGCCAGTGCTCTTAACCTCTAAGCGCCATCTCTCCAGCCCCAACAGAAAGTTTTTTAAAAATTGCATTTATTGTATTCTGTGTGTGCGTGTTTGCGTGTGTGTGTGTATACATGGTGGTCAGAGGACTAGCTGCAGGAGTCAGTTGAACAGGGGTAGTGAGAGCCTGATCCTTGCTCTGTAACCTGGTTCAAGAGAAAACATTCAGTCTTTGGCCTTTTGCATGGGGTTAGCTGTTTGTGGTTGTTTTGTAGCCTGACCTGCATGAGGAGAGAGGATGCACAGTGTCACACACTTGCAATTGTAACACTGAGGCTCCAGAGGCAGAAGGATTGAGAATCCAAGGCCAGTCTGGGCTGCATAGCAGTTGGAGGCCAGCTACATAGTGAGACCCTGTCTGTGTAGTCTAAAAACATGGCAAATTTCATTTTAAATTTAAAAGTGATTAAAAAAATTAGGCTTCCATTCCCAGGCTAAAGCTCACTTAGCTGTAATAGTGAATTATTTCCTAATGTTTGTTGGGCTGAATTCACTAATTTACGCCGTGCCGTGCACACTGCATCAGTGTTGTACTGTCTCACAGCACCCAATGAAGGAATTGCAGTCATTTGAAAGCAGGTATGTCCACCTGAAGCCTGTGGGCCACTTGTAGCCTGGCTTACTAAAACATGAGTGTGAGTGTGTGGGGGCATATATGTGCGCATGTGTGAGTGAGTGTGTATATGGGTGAGTGTGTGTGTATAAGCATGTGTGTCTGTATGTGTATAAGTGTATGTTTTGTAACATGATTTGGTTCTGAGTGTGAACTTTGTAGATAACAGCATCACGTCTCAGTGTCAAATGGTTGCATGAGCCTGATAGATAGCGTTGCAGCGAGGAAAGGCTTGCCAGGCTGCTGGAAACTAGCTGTGCCTGCTTCAGGGGCAGCTGCAGCTACACTCAGTGCCAGCAGGGTTTTCTGGAGGCTGGGCTAAGGCGGGCTTCAGGAAGGGGAAGCTGGGAAAAGGGAGAGTCTGTCCTGGAAAAGAACATTTGACTCTGCTTCCTGTTTGTTTGCTAGCTGTGTTTTCTTTTTCTTGAGTTCATACATGTTGTAGTGTGTGACACCAGGTGTGTGAGGTGTCCATGTTGTTTGAATGTGAAAGGTCCCCATAACTGGCTCATGTATGTAAATATGTGGTGCTCTTTGGGAAGGTACTGGAAAGTTTAGTAGAGTTTGCTAGTAGAAAACTGTCACTAGGTCAGTGGAGACAGGCTTTGTGGTTTTAATGAACCATCCCAGATCCCTGCTTCCTGTCAGCAGAGATGGTGTGAGTAGTTGCCTCATTCTTCTGCTGCCATGCCTTTCCCATCATGGTCCTGTGTCCTTAACTGTGAGCCAGAATGAACATAGAAAGAATGTCTTGTGTCTCTATGGAAACATCACCTATCAATAAAAAGCTAATGGCCTATAGCTGAGGCAGGAAATAGGAGGTAGGACATTCGGTAGACAGAAAGGATTCTGGGATAGGGCCAGGCACAGGAGATTCTCCAGGCAGGATGTGAGGAGGACAGGCGCAGGGTACCTGAGTACAGGTAACCAGCCACATGGCAATGTAGATTAGTAAAATGGATTATTTTAAGTTATGAGCTAGTCAGAGAAAAGCCTAGCTATATGGCTGAGGTATTTGTAAGGTATATTTTGAGTTGTTATTCCAGGAGCTTTGGGCCAGGAGGAAAAAATACCCACAACAAATAAATCTTCCTCCTTCAAGTTGCTTCTTGTCATGTATTAGGTCACAGCCTCAGTGAGTGAGGGCACTTGCCAAGCTTGATGATCTGAGTTCAATCCCTAGGACCCACAAGGTTAAAGAGAAAACTAACCCCTCAAGTTGTCTGTAGAGGGTGGAGGTCCTTGCACTCAGAGATGAACACTAAGGAAACCAGGAAAGTTAAACATTAAGGTTTGTTTCTTCAAAGGAAGGAGATGTTTACTTGTGTTCCATCTGGAATGCTGGGAATGGATGTATTTTATCATCTGGTGATATTTTGCTAAATGTAGGGCCATACTTCACCCAAATCCCCCAGACTATTATATTTGTTTATCCCAAACTTTCCCCCACTGAATCTTGAGCTCTAGTATTTTCTGTCTGGGTTACCTCCCATCCATAATCCCACAATACTTGCTAATGTTCTTCATTTGGGCTGCTTTACCCCATCCACGCTGATCTGGCCATGTTCCTCTCTCCATACCAGCCCATCTTTCCTTTCCTTTCTTCCTCTCCCAGAACCTGTCTCCTTCCCAAGGTCCTTCTTTCCTGAAAGCCATTGAACCTTTGCCATGCCTACCTCTGCCTGCCCTGCCCAGGTGAAGGCCTTTCAGTCAGCCAATCAGGAATAACTGGGGAACGTTTCTTCTCATCACATGGGTACAGGAGATAGTTCAACATTAGTCACAATGTCCATGGCATGGTGGTAACCATATCTCAAGGCACTGAAATCAGCATTTGAAAACACAGTTGGACTTTCCTCCAACAGAACTGAGTTTCATTTTGGAGCTTTCAAGCGTCCCCATGGTTGCTCTCTGACCTCTAAATGCACATTGTGGTACATGTCCCTCATTGCCTCCCCAAAAATGAATAAATAAAAGTTTTTAAATTTTAAGAAAAGGTGTGGTGGCACACACCTGTAATCTCAGCACTCTGACAGGTAGAGGCAGGCTGATCTCTGTGAGTTCGAGGCCAGCCTGCTCTACAAACTGAGTCCAGGAGAGCCATGGCTACACAGAAAAACCCCGCCTGGAAAAACAAACAAAAAAAAATTTTTTTAAGAGTGACTTTGGGTAAGTATTAGAAGGAAACCCAAAGAAAGCCAGCCTATGTGAAAGAAATGTATGCATTTGTGTAAGTCAAACACTGAAGCATCAGCCCCTGGCAATGCTTGGCCCTAGTGTCTCTGGCCACCTCTCTACTGGCTCTGAGCAAGCTGCCTTTTCCAGGGTGGGGGTGGGGGGTCCTCTTGGTAAGCCTGGGCTTCCACTTCTCCCACTGTGTAGTCAACAGATGAGGTTCCTGTAGCAGGCGCTGGAGCTACTTGCACCTGCCTGGCTTGGCTTGGCTCTGCAGCCTGCGGCAGCCCCTGCAGCCAGGGGGAGCCCGAGCTCAGCCTAGCCTCCTCACAACCTTGGTCACAGCCAAGCCACAGGCACCAGAGAGCCAGAGGGAGAAAGCATCTCTCAGCCAAGAGGAATGGAACAAGGACAGTCCAGACAGGGTCTGAACAGCTACACTTGGCTGCCTCGGGGAGCTGGGGCAGACCTTCCCTGAAACACACCCATGCACACATGTGGGAAATAATGCCAACCCTGGCCCTTGGATGACAACAGCCTAGGGTTCCCTCTGGTGACCATGGCGACTGTTGTAATCCTGACTGTAACAAGATTTAGTTTGGGGAGGCAAATGAGTGACAACAGAGAGGCCAGTGCCCCACAGGGCCACAGAGTGGCGACACCAAGGGAAAGAGACAACAGAGGGAAGGGGACAGGGTGGCTTGGAAGCATGATTGTGGTGTCTGTGGGGAGGAATGTGCAAGGCAGGGCAGGCCCCAGAGTGGCCAGTAGATGATTCTGGAAGGCTCAGGGCTACAAGTCAGTCTTTAGTCACCTTAGTATCTGGCATTAGGGTGTTATTGGCCAGAGAGTGAATTTGATTGAGAAGATGGCTCGGTCTCTGGCTCTAGATGGGTTTGCTGTGTACCTGAAAGTCATGTTGACAGGTTAGCACTGATATTTCCAATGTCAGCCTGGGAAGAGGGGGGAGTAGTCTTCCGAGGATTAGCAGGCCCAGGCTGTCAAAGCTTTGCCAGGTCCAGATAGTAATCACCATGGATACTGTGGTCTCTCTACAGAGTGTTCTTCCTCAATGTGCCGTTGGACTCCATCCTGGAGCGGCTGACACTGAGAAGGACTGACCCTGTCACAGGAGAAAGGTTGGTCAGGGCTTACTGGTGGTTGCTCATGGAGGGATGCTGATGCCTAGGCCCCCTGCAGAGCCATGTCTTCATCCAGGTGCTCAGTGCTATTGTAGACCTGCTTCAAGGTAGAGCTGGCTACTACAGATAGAGGCTAGAAACAGGCCTATTCAGTGAGTTCTTCTGGGTATGTCTGTTGGCCTCCTTGGTCTGCAAGAGTGATAAGGGAAGGAATGTACCGGGCCCTGCAGCGGCACACTGGTGAAGTATCGAAGTATCCGGTCACTGCATTCCTGTCTCCAAGCTGGACTCCTGCTTCAGAAATGGCTGCACCAGATGGGCAGGCTACTGGTACTTGACAAATAGTGTTTGGAAGCATGAAAAAAGAACAGATGAAGCTGGGGGGATGCTCAGATGGTAAAGCACTTGTCTTACAAGCAAGAGGACCTGAGTTCAATCACTAGAACACATACACTCTCACACACACACACACTCACACACACACACATACTCACATACACACACTCACACACACACACACTCACACACACACACACTCATACACACACACACACACTCACACACACACACACACTCACACACACACACACACACACTCATACACATACACACACACCCTTTGTGGTAGTATATGCCTTTAATCTCAGCGCTTGGGAGGCAGAGGCAGGTGGGAAGCTAGCTTGGTTGACATAGGGAGTTCCAGGACAGCCAGGGCTACGTAGAGGAAATCCTGTGTGATGGCTATTCTTGGTTGTCAACTTGACTACATCTGGAATTAACTAAAACCCAAGCCTTCCTGCCTTCTCTCTCTCTCTCTCTCTCTCTCTCTCTCTCTCTCTCTCTCTCTCTCTCTCTCTCTGTGTCTCTCTGTCTCTCTCTCTCTCTCTTTTCCAAGACAGGGTTTCTCTGTGTAACACCACTGGCTGTCCTAGAACTCGCTTTGTAGACCAGGCTGGCCTTGAACTCACAGAGATCTGTTTGTTGGTCTCAGATCTGGTGCTCAGCAGCAGCTGTGGCCAGGTCAGCCTTGGTGAATGGAAGTGCATGCTGTCAAGCTTCTGCATAACCCCATCTCTGTCACCATGGCCACTCTGTTCATGGGCCCAGTGTGCAATGACAGGCATGGCTGGGGGAAAAGGCTGACTTAGTCCACAGAATGAGTCATCCAATCTACCTGTACTGAACTCCTTCTCAGCTGAAGTTACCTTTTGATGAGCATTTACACGGGACAGAAGTATCTCCACATCCTTCACCCATTTGGAGAGATGTGTCCACATACTTCTTCCCCAGATATCTTTCTCATAAATTTCCAATCATGTTCTTTCCAGGTCCTGACCATGCAGCCAGTCCATAGGCTGCAGCTCCTGAATCAGTGGATAATTGCACATCTGGCCATTTCTCCTTCCAAACATTTATGACCATGTATACTGCCCAAAGTTCTCCGACTGTGAATATTTCGCTTCACTGGTGTCTTTTAGGGTTGTCCCAGAAAGGGGTTGTAATGCTGCAGCTGCCTGCATAACCCGCAGAACCATCAGTAAACCAGGCCCAGCCTTCTCTTCCTCCACCATGAGGCTGTGATGCATGCTTGACAGCAGACAGCATTGTAATGGGAGTAGAAACCACAGGCATTTGGGCAATTTCTTCATGTAACTTGCTTGTGTCTTCAGGGCCTGCATGGGCCCAATAGTGTGTATCTTCCATTTGGCAATGTATTGCTGCTGTGCACATCCTATCTTATGACTTGGTGGGCCAGATAACACCCAGCTCATGATGCATGGTAACTTGGTAAGTGCATTGTCAAATATTCAGTTTTCACTAAGGCCCAATAGCAGACCAAGAGCTGTCTCTTAAAGGGAATAGTTGTCTGTAGACAATGGTGGAGACTTGGACCCAAACCAAAAAGATCTCTTCTGTAATTCACCTCCAAATAGCATCCCTACATTGGGTCTTCTGAACCGTGGGTCCAAATGATAGAGATGCCCTCATAGCATCCTGGACCTGTTGAGGAGCCTTCTGTTCTAGACCCCAGTCCTGGTGCCAAACCTGTATTTGCCGGAGTTCTCTAAGGAACAGAACTGGTAGAATGAATGTTTGGGGGATTTATTAAAGTGGCTCACAGGCTGTGGGCCAGCTAGTTCAGCACTTCTCAACCTGTGGGTCTCGACCCCTCTGGGGGGTGCATGTCGGATCTCCTGCATATCAGATATTTACATTACAATTCAGAACAGTAGCAAAATCACAGTGATGAAGTAGCAGTAAAACAGTTTTATGGGCAGCAAGGAGATGAGGGAGGGGTGGGGGAGGGAGCTACAGCTAGGATAACAAAGTACATAACCTGTGATTAATGTTAAAAAAAAAACCAAAAAAAACAGTTTTATGATTGGGGTCACCACAACAGCATAACTGTATTAAAGGGTTGAGAGATTAGGAAGATTGAGAACCACTGCTCTAACAGTGCCTCTGGAAGATCCAAGAATTCAGCAGCTTTTCCGTCCACGAGGCCGGATCTCAGTTGGTCTTCAGTATATGTTGGAATCCCAAAGAAGTAGGTTCCAATGCCAGTGTAGAATGGACTCGCCAGTGAGAGCGAGAGCAAGCAGGCAGAGGTCAGGCTTCCTTCCTCCAGATCCTTCACATAGGCTGCCTGCAGAAGGCGTGGGATTTTACTTCCAGGGGACCCAACTCCCTCTTTTGACCTTCAGCACCTGCACACATGTGACAGGGGGTAGGGGTAGGGGGTAGGGACATTACAAAAGTACAAAAAGGAAAGAATGAAAACACACATACACACACACATACACATATGCCTCTTGGGAGGCAGAGGCAGGTGGATTTCTTTTGAGGCTAGCTTGGTATACAGAGGGCGTTCCTATGTGTGTGGGGGGAGGGAGGTTGTTTGTTGTTTGTTTTGTTTTTAGGTGGAGTCTCATTACACAGCCCTGGCTGCCTGGGCCTCCTGAGTTCTGAGATCTCTTACTGTCTTTACATTTTTGCTGCCCAGCCCCCACCTGAACTGGTATCACAACATCAGGTCCCAGAAGCCTGAGGCCAGTCCAGGGTATGTCCCTAGCTGGCATTTGTGCCTGGTAGTAATGGTGACAGGGCAAGGACACTCTAGCATGGTCAACAGGAGGAGTGAGGGGCTTGTCATCTGTTTTCCTCGTAGGTTTCATCTCATGTACAAGCCTCCTCCCACTGTAGAGGTCCAGGTCCGTCTCCTGCAGAACCCCAAGGACTCAGAGGATCACATCAGGCTCCAAACGGAGCTGTTCTACAGGAACTGTGGGGACCTGGAGGAGCACTACAGCCGGGCCATCACCATCAATGGGGACCAGGACCCATACACTGTCTTTGAGTACATAGAGAGCGGGATCATTAATCCCCTGCCCAGGAAAGTGACCTGATGCGCAAAGCCTGGAGCCCTGGAGACACTTGAATCCCTGACCCCACACAACCTCCAGCAGACCACACCCAGCCAATAAAGATGCTACTCACAACCTCAGGTAGCCTTCTTATGGGGTCTGAGGAAGCAGAACCGAGGAAGCCCCTGGGGGGGGACAGTGGAATGTCGGAGGCTAGGCCTCCCTCTAGAGTCAGCTGCAGATGACACCCACCTCAAGCAGGCAGGCAAAGTGGGCCTGGTTCTCTCCCACATACCACAAGCACATCCCAGTTCGGGTAACTGGGTGGGTGCTGTCCTAGCTAGGGTTTCCATGGCTGAGAAGAGGCACCTGGCCGAGGCAGCTCTTATAAAGGAAAACATTTAATTGGGGCTGGCTCACAGGTGAGAGGGTTAGTCCACTGGTATCATGGCGGCATGCAGGTCGACACGGTGCTGGAGGAGGGGCTGAGAGCTCTAAATCTTGATCCTCAGGCAGCAGAAGGGGACCGTGTGTCACTCCGGATGTAACTTGGGCATATGTAACCTCAAGGCCTGCCTTCAAAGTGACACACTTCCTCCAACAAGACCACGCCTCCTAATAGTGCCACTCCCCCATGGGCCAAGCATCCACACACAGGAGTCTATGGGGGCCATTCCTATTCAAACCACCCCAGGTTCACTGATCGTGTTCTGTAGAGGAGCGGAACCAATAGCATGGATATATATTCTAGAGGACCTAGTGATTGGCTCACATGAAGCCAGGCAGGCTGACAATGGCTGCCTGCACGCTGGAGAGTGTGAGGATCTCATAGCTGCTCAGTCCACAGGACCACATACTCTAGGTGCCTCAGTCTGTCCCTGGAGGCACAGAGGACTCCTGGAGAGCCGCTGGTCAGCAGTCCACAAGGGAAGGTTGAGGAAACCAGGTTCTGATGTCAGTGGGAGCGGCAGCACCAAAGCAAGAGAGGCGGACAGGCAAGAGAGGCGGACAGGCAAGAGAGGCGGACAGGCAGACAGGCAAGAGAGGCGGACAGGCAAGAGAGGCAGACAGGCAAGAGAGGCAGACAGGCAAGAGAGGCAGACAGGCAAAGTGGGCCTGGTGCTCCCCGCGGGGAGGGCCTGGTGCTCCCCCGCTCTTGGGGAGGGCCTGGTGCTCCCCCTCGGGGAGGGCCTTCCCTCAGCTAATCCTTCCGGGAACTGTCCTTTCAGACACATGACTCTTAGTTGTTCCCAGGTCCCGTCAAGATGACAATCAAGTTTAACCACCACAGAGTTAAGCTCACCCCTCATAGCCTCTCTGTCCCTCACTATCAGGGGTGGGGTGGTAACCGTAGCTACCTCACAGTATCGCACAGGATCCGGTGGGTGACAGGCAGAGCCCTCGGCCCAGGGCAGACACATACTGCAGAGCCAAGACACGTGTGGTGGCACCCACCTGTAATCCCAGCACTTGGGAGATGGAGTGAGGAGCCAAGGCCAGGAGTTCAAGGCCAGCCTCTAGTTATAGAGGGGGTTCAAGGGTATTTGGTAGCACAGAAGATCCTGTCTTAGAGAGAAAAAGAGAAACATGGCTCCTAGGAGAACCCTGGAATGAGGGACATCGCTTCTATCTGCACTGTCCACATCGGCAGCCTCTGGCCACAGGAGGCTCCCGAGGCACCTGAAGTATGGTTGTGCCACTGAAGAGGTGTGTTTTAGGTTTTATTTAATGTTTATGCATTTGAATTTAAGCAGCCTGTCAGAGCTGGCAGCTGTCCTGTGAGGTGTGTGTCAGTGTGTCTCTGTGTGCATGCATGTGTGTGTGTGTCTGTGAGTGTGTCTCTGTGTGTGTTTGTCTGTGTATGTCTGTGTGTATATGTGTCTGTCTTTTTGTGTCTGTGTGTGTATGTGTATGTATCTGTGTCTGTTGTGTCTCTGTGTGTCTGTGAGTATCTGTGTGTGTCTGTATATGTATGTGTGTGCATCTGTGTGCCTGTGTATGTGTATTTCAGTGTGTCTATGTGTACGTGTGTATGTGTGTGTCTATGTGTGGTGGTTTTGCAGGGCTGTCAAGTAACAAGTCCCCCCTTCCCTGTGTGCAGCCTGCAGGCTCCACAGAGGAGCTGAGACAGGGGACCTGGCTTTGATGTTTTGACTGGCACTCCTTTCATGCCTCCTTCCATTGTCTCTCTCTGCCTTCAGGATAGTCCTGGTCAGGCCACCACATGCAGATTCAAGAAGATAACCCCCTTTCCTAAGGTCACCTGTCTCCAAGGCTGACTGAAAATCCAGGACTCTTGGGACTTGGCTGACCTTAGCTTCTAGCATGCAGGGCTCTGGAGGTCAGAGAGCCTGGGCCTGGTACCTGCAGCCCCTTCTAGCTGGGGACAGCTCAAGGCCCAGCCAGCAGAGCTTGCCCCATGGGCCTGCCTCAGCTAGGGCTCAGAGATCCAGAAGGTGCTTCCTGCAGGTCCTGCTTTCGGCACCTCCCCTCTTTGCTGAAGGCCTCAGCTCCCATTTCCCAAGGCTCTCACACCCTGATTACCACCTCTCCAAACCCTACCAGGGTCTCCCTAGGAAGGTCCCCTGCAGTACCACCTTGAAATGTATTTGACAGTCATCCTATTTTAGTGCATGTCTAGCTTGCCAGGGCTCCCTAAGGGTGTTGGTAACGAATGCTCTCACTGCCATACAGAAACCACATTCATAAAGCAAAAGTAACCTGGCTGGGCCCTTCCTCTCTGCAGAAAGCGTGTGCAACTAGCACACTGGTCAAGACGACATCTGTGGCTTCTCTTTCTTTAATTTTCCTTTTTCTTTCTTTCTTCCTTCCTTTCCTTTTTCTTTCTTTGCTTCTTTCTTTCATCTTTCTTCCTTTTTTTTTTTTTCTTTTTGGGAATGGTATTTTGTCAACATAGTGAGCTTCAGACCAGTCAAGGCTTCCTATTTCTGTGAAGAGACACCATGACCACAGAAACTCTTATAAGGGAAAACATTTAATTGGATCTGGCTTACAGTGCAGAGGGTTAGTCCATTATCGTCATGGAGAGAAGCATGGTGGCATGCAGGCAGATGTGGTGCTGGAGAGGTAGCTGAGAGTTCTACATCTGGATCAGCAGGCCAAGAAAAGAAGGAGACACTGGGCTTGAACATTTGAAACCTCAAAGCTCACCCCCAGGGACACACTTCCTCCAACAAGGCCACACCTCCTGATAGTGCCACGCCACTTCCTTGAACCGCTGGGGGCCATTTCACTCAAACCACCACAAACACTCTGTCTCAAAAAAAAAATCTTTTTAATTCCTTTGTATAAAAGTTTTACAAGGTGGCGGAGACTTACGGATTATTGGTCATTGGCAGGCCAGCCACCTCTTCACATAGGTGAAGAGGCCCTGCCACTTGCATCTAGCCCCGTTGATCAGAGGAGAGAGCATGCGGGAAAGATGGACCACACCAGGTCGGCTAAGCTTTATTTCCCTTAGCTCCTTGCTCCCTCCTCTGCACATCATTTCGGATGTCAAAGAATATGATCTCACACAACCATGCTGAGGGACTCTTTATACTCACACTGAGCAGATTCCTGCATGGTCTGGGCAGGCGGTTGTCATCTGTGGGTAGCATGATCAGTTTGCTCACATCCTTAGCCCTCCCTCTGCCCACCCTCCTACTTCGGTTGTGTCCACTCTGTACCACACATGTTAAATAAAAGAGGCTGTTGTAGGTGGTTTCCCTCCCCAGATCATGGCCTTGCCTAGACCTGTGGCCTAGTTTCCCATGCCATGTGGCTTTGAACAAGCAAAGCAGAAAGTATTACTTTTCATATTGCCATGACAAAAAATATCTTATAAAAGGGACAGGAGAGGTGGTTCAGCAATTAAGAGGTCTTGCTACTCTGCTAGAGGACCCAAGTTCAGCTCCCAGCACCCACATGGCAGTTCATAAACACCTGAAATTTCAGATCTAGGGGATCAGATGTCCTCTTCTGGTCTCTGTGGGTGTGCGCACACTTAAAAAACAACTGACAAACAAAACTTAAGAAAGGGTTTATTTTACCTCACAGCTTGAGAGCAGAACCTATCACGGCTGTAGGAGCGTGAGGCCACTGGTCACATTACAGCCACTGTCTGGAAGGAAGCGATCAGTCCAGGTCTCCACGACCATGGAGAGGTGTCATATTCATGGAGGGTTCTCTGAAAACACCCTCATAGGCACGCCTACAGGTGTGCTTCCATGCTGATTTTTAATCTCATCAAGTTGTTAAAATTAACCATCAAGCCAGATATGCTGATGCCCACCTTTTAATCCTGGGCAGAGGCAGGTGGATCTCTATGAATTTGAGATCAGCCTTGTTGACATAGTAACCTTCAGGACAGCCAGAGAGTGAGACCTTGTCTCAAAAAATAAAAATAAAAAAGAGAAGGAAGTGGAGGAGGAAGAGGAGGAAGAGGAGGAGGAGGAAGAGGAAGAAGAGGATGAGGAGGAGGAAGAGGAGGAGGAGAAGGAGGAGGAGGAGGAGGAGAGCGCTTGCTGCCCTAGCAGGTGCAGGTTTGACTCCCAGCACCCATATCAGGCAGCTCACAACTGCCTATAACTCTGGCTCCAGGGGGTGTGATGTTCTTTTTCCAGCCTCCAGGGGCATGAGACCTGCATGCACAAACCCCATACACAGACACACATACATACAATTTTTAAAAGCTTTTTTAGATTTTTATTTGTGTGTGCACATGCATGCTGTGTGTGGTTCCAAGCAGTTGTGGGCTAACTAGTGTGGGTGTTGGGGGTCACCTAGGGTCCTCTAGGAGGGACCTCAACTTCTGAGACACTTGTAAGCCAGTGCTCAAATTCCCTACCTACTGCTTTATTTTTTACATCTTAAAAAAGAAAAGATTAGCCACAGAAACAAGTGATTTAACCTCTCTGTGTCCTTGAAAGATGAGGATAAGCAGCAATCACCTTCCAGGACTCTTGTGAGAGGAAAAGTTAACACACACTAAGGCAGTGAATAGGCTGAGCACACAGATAAGTCTTATTTCCACAGAACCAGGAAGTCCCTGTTTCATTCCTAGATGAGGGCACTGAAGCTCCGAGAAGTGAAATGGCCTGCCCTTAGCCACCCATGGCAGTAGAGAGGACAGGACCCAAGCCTCCTGACAATGACTTCTGAACCATACGGATGGTGGACCCTGGAATTTCCTGCTTTCCTATTATCATTGTCCAGGTGGCTGAGTACAGGCACCCCGGCTTTCTCCTGCATCCCCACCTGCACCCTGGGGGAGCTCCCCTGGAACAATCCAGATCCTGAAGTTCCACAGTAGCTGGACACCACAGGGCTTCCCTGAGATGAGATCCACTCATCTTGCCATGGAGGCACCTTTGTGTGGGGGGTGTGTGCGGTCCTTTTTTCCCGTGTGGCCTGTCCTTGGTTGTGGCTTTAGTGAGATCAGGACCACACCTGTCTTGCTTGTTCAATCAGCTTCTCCTCCTCCTTCTCAGAGACAGTGAAAAGCAGGGGCAGCTGGCTACCCTGGCTATGTCTTACCTTCACAGAAAGGAAAGGATCTGGTACAGCAGGCAGAGCAGTGAAACTTTGGAGAAAATGGGAAAGGGCGCTTCTGCCTGTCTTTTTCCTTCATCAAGTGTTTGCACGTTTACTTTATTTTGGGTGGGTAGATGAGTGACTGAGGGAGTGGCTGGGCAGGTAACAAGATGAAGAGATGGCTAGAAGGATAAGTGGTCAGTGGGTGGATAAGTGGATGGATGGACAGACACAATGATGGGGTTGTATTGAATATGCTTGTTTTAAAAAACTTTTGTGTAGCTGCACAGGCATGCTTGTGTTTGTGCCTATAGACCAGAGGTGGAGGTTTTCCTCAGTTGCTCTCAGTTTTCTATATCAAGGCAGGGTCTCGTGCTGAACCTGTATCAAGGCTCACCCGTCACTTTCTCATTTGAGAAAGTGGTCTCTGCTGTTCCAGAATCGTGTCATGGAGGACACAAGAGAAACTTACCCTTGACTCATCATTACTGACCTCTTACTGTTAGTCCCAGGCTGGAACACAGCCACTACTGGCCTCTCTCTGAACTCCATGTCTTGCCCTGGCTTTTGCTGAGGGTGCCTGCCTCAGTTCTCTTTTCTAACCTGCCTTTGTCTGGCAAAGGAACATTTGGGTTAACTGTTGCCTGTGTCACCGTGGCTGCCTTAGTACCTGAGCCTGTGGCTAGCCACATCCCTGTGTTCTCCTTTCTCCTTCCCCAGCTTTCAAACATTGTGGCTCTTTTCTGACTATCTGACCTGTTCCTCCCCTGAGCTGGGATTAAAACCACTTTTTTTTTTTTCTTTTGTTGGTAATGTTAGGGATTGAACCCATGGCCTTGTGCTTGCCAAGGCTAAAATCTCTGAGGCTAGAACAGAACTGAGTTTCTGGTCTTGGGCAGGAAGAGGAGAGGGCAGCCATGTCTGCTAGAACATGGCATTGAGTTATTATTAGCACCCAGCTGCATCTCAACACCCTTATCAGGGCTGATTGAGTCTAGAGAGCCTTGGCTTTGACTCACATGTTTTTTTGTTTTTGTTTTATTTTTGGATTTTTGCGACAGGGTGACAGGGTTTCTCTGTGTAGCCCTGGCTGTTCTGGACTCACTTTGTAGACCAGGCTGGCCTCGAATTCAGATCTGCCTGCCTCTACCTCCCCGAGTGCTGGGATATTCACATGGGTTTTTAGAGCCCGCTGCTGCCTGGCCAGGAGATCCCTTTGATTAAGCCTTCCCTCCTCCTTGGCATGCACTTGGATGCAGGTCAATTTGGGAAGCACTGTAAGCGAGAAAGCCAGACAGAGGAGACAACTGCCCATTCATGGAAAGACTCACTTCCTCCCTTTAAAGGTTAATTGAGTTCTGCCCTGAGAAGATGCCAGTGCTGTTTCAGGATATTTGATCCTGGGGACCCCAGGATTGTATTGGTTACTGGAAAAACCTGTTTCTAGTTGTGGTGTGGCTCAGCCCTACTATACATCTTTAATCCAAGAGCATTCTGCTTGAACAGGATTAAATAAAGTCAACCATAGGTCAAGAGGTGAAGCAAGGAACCAGTTGGCAGGAGTGAACATAGGAAAAAAACCCACACAGAGTAAGAAGAAATCAGGAGGAAAGGTAGAGAAACACACAGGAAATAGGAGGGAGGGATACTAAGTTTGAGGGTTTTTGTGAGACAGTGTTAGGAAGGAGGTTTTCTCTTTTCCTTCCAGGACATTGTCTGAGGAGGAAGATCAGCTGGATGTTTTCTCTGCCCCTATGGGCTAACAGGCTTTTACCCCAGCATCTTGCTCCTGAGTCTTCATTGGTAAAATCAAATGATTGGGATCTTGTTAAAAATATTTTGCACCCCATCACATGGCACGACCACATGGACAGAGAAATCACACCAGCTGCCAACAGACTGAGAAGCCATCAGATTTGATAAGTCACCTGGGAAGTCCTCAAAGAGAGAATTAAGGATGGGAAATACCATAATACAAGGTACTAGGACCCTGTATAGTGCTATTTAGATGGTTTAAAAAGTAAAAGAAAATGAAAAGCCAAATGACTAAAATGAAATTGGCTCAATACCGATTATGAGCATTAGCATTTTGGCATTTCATATTTTTTCCTTTTTTAAAAAAAGATTTATTTAGTTACTATGTATACAGTGTTCTGCCTGCATGTATGCCTGTACACCAGAAGAGGGACCAGATATCATTATAGATGGTTGTGAGCCACCATGTGATTGATGGGAATTGAACTCAAGGCCTTTGGAAGAGCAGCCAGTGCTCTTAACCTCTGAGCCATCTCTCCAGCCCTGGTATTTCATATATTATCTTTAATAGCCATAGTGTCTTTCTGTACTCTCTCAAAGAAAAAAGCCTTAGAGATACAGGAAATAGAAAAATATAACATGTAGATCGATAAGATACAAGTCAGAATAAAAATTAGAATTATAAGTGAAAAAACTACTCAGTAATTATAAGTGAGAAAAGCACTCAGACACAGACAAAGGAATTTGGATAAGAACCTACCCATAACACTCCATGATGAAACTGAAATGGCCCAAGGTTGTTAGAAAACCAACCTTAGTTTATCAGTTACTATACAAGACCTACCAGGAGATAGTAGGCACCCCCAAAGTTATGAAGAAGTTAAATGAAATCCTATAGACATATTAGATTTGATGAGATTGCAAGAGGTGGTTGTTTCATGTGGTATACAGTCACCCTAGTGAAGCAGATATTAACTTCATGGCCAAGTCAGAACAGAATTATCTCCCAAGACTGGAAAGATTTGACAACAGCAACTTTGAAAGCTAGTCCTCAGTTACAATGGTGAACATGGTGGAAAGAGGAAGCTAGGGCCAATGACATAAGGCTAGAGGTATTAATATTTCCCAGGATTGGTTGTTAGGTGAAGGTCAATATGCTAAGTTACAAAGGCAGCTTCAATTTGATGATTATACCTTGTTGTTAAGCAGCTTTAAATCCCTGGGATGAGGTTGAAGAATCAGGAAAGAGATCTGAGTCATTTACTAAAATTATACAAGGCCCAAAAGAAGCTTTTGCTGATTTTTTGTAAAGATTGACTATAAATAGAATAGTATCAGACGCAGAGGTTAGAAAAATGCTAATCTTTGGCTTCTGGAAATGCTAACTTAGAATGCAAAAAAGGGTGAATAGACCTTTAAAGGCAAGGTCAGCAACAATAGGTAAATGGATTAGGAATGTGGCTGATATGTTATGATTCTACTCTCATAGAAGTAATATCTAAAAGTTTTAAGAAAAATCAAAATGTCAGCTGTTTTAATTGTGGTAAGCCAGGTCATTTGAAAAGGGACTGTAGGCAAAGCATTCCTAGAAACTGCTTTTTCTGGAGGTAATTATAAAAGAAGGCCCCAGCATTCTGGAGTATGCAGGTGTGGCAAAGGCAGGCATTGCTCTAAGGACTGGAGATCAATAAGGGACAGGCAAGGTAACCCTTTCCCATCAGGACACCCCTTAGGGGGCCTTCTGCAGGCCCCAGTATAAAGGTTTTGTTTTGTTTTTGTTTTTTCAAGCCAGGAAAATGGAAGATGGTAACAGATTTAAGAGCCAAAAATAAGATGATTCAGCCAATGGGCTCTTTACAGCCTGGAATCTCATTGTTGCCCCCTTTTTCTTCCTCCTCTTTTTTGGTTTGTTTGTTTGTTTGTTTGTTTTCAAGACAGGGTTTCTCTGTGTAGCCTTGGCTACCCTGGACTTGCTTTGTAGACCAGGCTGGGATTATAGGAATGTATCACTGTGCCTGGCTTAAGTACAAACTCTTAATGATTTTCAAAAATTGCTGGGAGATATTAACTGGCTATGGCTCACAATTGGATTAATTACTCTAGAGCTAACCGATTTATTTCAAACCTTACAAGGTGATAAGGACTTAAATACTCCAAGAAAATTATCAGCGGAGGCTGAAGGAGGATTGGCTCTGGGAGAAAAGAAATTACTGGACACATGGATGGCTTGAATCCAAAACTGGATTGTATTTTGGTTATTCTGCCCTCTACTCATTCTCCCACAGGAATTCTTACGCAGAGAGAAGGTAATATCTTAGAATGGATATTTTAGCATACAAACAGTAAAAAATTAAAGACCTATGTAGAAAAGGTTTCTGGATTGACTCTGAAAGGAAAAAAAGGAGATTTCATGAATTAGCAGGACTAGACCCAGCAGAAATTGTGGTATCTTTACTAGTGCTGAAATTGCCTCATTATGGGCAGAAAGTGAATATTGGCCAAGAGCCTGCAGTAATTTTTTGGGAGAGATTAACAACAAATATCCCCAAAGCAAGAGACTTCAGTTTATAAAAAGAGCTAGTTGGATTCTTCCTTGTATAGTCACTAGTTTCTGGAGCCCTACATTTTATACTGAGGCAAATAAATCAGGAAAGGTAGGTTAGAGGTCAGGGAAAACGAGTAAAGCGGCTCGGGACACTTGAGTTAAAAATCAGAGCTGTATGCCATCCTTATGGTATTATTAGATTTTTTGGAATCTCTTCAAGAGTTGTTTTTCATATTGAAACCACTAACCTTAGTCCAGATAATTCAGACTTAACCTCATTATTTATGCAACTACAACAAGTAGTCAGAAATAGAAATCATCCATAGTATAAAAGACATAATCAGATCCCATATGGGTCTAACAGGCCCTCTAGCACAAGGTAATGATGAAATTGATCAACTATTAATAGGAAATGTACTAGAAGCCTCAGAATTGCATAAGAAACACCATGTTAACAGCAAAGGTTTGAAGGAAGACGTTTCTACCACTTGGCAACAAGCCAAGGAAATTATAAGGAAATGCCCTACTTGTTTTTTATAAAACCAAACTCTATTACTTGTAGCAAGTAATCCAAAAGGTATTCAAAGAAATGAAATTTGGCAAATGGATGTGTTCCATTTTGCAGAGTCTGGAAAAGTGTGGGCGCCATATATGCATGGATACATATTAAGGATATCAATGGGCAACTGCTTTAAGTTCTGAAAAGACTGATTGTGTAATTACACATTTATTTGAAGTTATGGCTAATTTTGGGATACCTGTATAAATTAAGACTGACAATGCTCCAGCAAATGTCTCTAGTGAAATGAAAGTGTTTTCCATATTACAACATAAAACATATTACAGATAAACTACAAAATCCTACAGGACAAGCAGTTATAGAAAGATCTAATCATACTTTAAAAGAAATACTTACTAAAAAAAAAGGGGTTATAGCGACCTCCAGAGATAAATTACACAGTACTTTATTAACTTAAAAAATTTAAGTGACAATGAGAAAGAACAGCAGCTGTGGAGAGACATCAGATAGTAGAAAAAAAAAACCCTGTTGAATAAAGTTGGCCTGTATATTTTAAAGATGTGTTGACCTCAGAATGGAAACCGTGATATGTGTTATGTTGGGCAAGAGGTTTTGCCTTTGTTTCCACAGAAGAAAAGCTGTGGATACCATCAAAATTGATAAAGATTAGATTCAAACACGAGAGATCACCTGAATACCAAGAGGTGATAGTTCATCAGAGAGCTTGGGCATTTAGTTCAAACTAACATATAAAGATTAACAAATGACTTTCATTTACTCAGGCATGAAAAAATAAAAAAATAATATTTTTGAATGATAATTTACCAAAGGCACATTGGCCTTTCAGGCATGAAATGAAAAAATAGGTTTTCTTAAACCATGTGTCTTAATTCCATGTTAGAATGTTTGAGTATAGATGGCCATTTGGTCCATGTCATCTTGGACATCTGCTTTTGAGTTTTCTTCTAAAATAAAAAGGACATTTTTGTTGTTTAGTATTAAATACATAGTTAGGAAATTTAAAGAGTTTTAAGTCAAAGGGTTACTACAGCTCAAACTTGTTTTCTAAACTTCTAAGAGTTGGAGTGATTTGTAGCTAAGATAAGCTATTTGAGCAGGGTGGTGGTAGCCCATGCCTTTAATCCCAGCAAAGACAGGTGGAGCTCTATAAGTTAGTTGTTTCCTAAATTCTAGAGTTACAGTGAATAAGGTTGTAGTTGTACACACCTTTAATCTCATAGCCCAGGGACAAAACTCACATACAGCTTCTAATTGGTATGTGCACACTTGAGAAATCACCATATTTACAGATTATTATAAAAACCCTTTACAGGGTTACTAGAAAGGCAGCTAATTTCCAATGGGGACAGGAACAAAGAGCAGCTTTTGTAATTGCAAGTAAGCCTATCTCTGTGCCTGCAACCCTGACCAATGTTGAACCAGATGATGCCCTAATTATGGACATCATATTTATTGGTGAATTGGCAACTGGGGTCTCTTCATAAAACATAAAGGAGCCCATCAACATTTGTCTGTTGGCTTTCAATGCAAGAGCTTTCCATATATGGAGAATAAATATTCTGTCTTTGAGAAACCAATCTGGACATTTTACAAGGCATGGAGAACCTTATAGACCTGTGGCCATGAGGACACCCCTTACAATGATGGGCTGGATCTATTCGAAGGCAGAGTCCTTTGTAGGGTTAGCCATGGAAGGAAAGGTATCACAGTGGAACTGGTACCTATCTAAATTCCTTTGTGACCAGATGTGGTAGCAAAAGGATCTGTGCCTTCCTGCACTGAGGAAATAGCTCAGTTGCCTATGATCCCCATCACTAAACTGCTCATCACTCTCCCAAAAGAGGAACCTATTGAACTGTGGGTACCAATGTACCAATGGAATGGCCACAACATTTGGCTAATGCATGGTTTACTGATGGTTTGTCAATCACTGATGCAACCAAAACTAATGGAAAGCAGCAGCCTATAGATGGGCAGTGGGGGGTGGGGAAAATGGAATGGTCAATACTGAGGAAGGAGCCACAAAATCAGCACAGCATTATTGGCACTAAGACAAACAACTAGGAAAGCAAAAATCTCTGTCTTCTCCAATTCATGATGCATGTGCAATGGTATAGCTATATGGTCATCAAAATGGAAATCCACTAACTGGCAGATAAATGACAACAATATCAGGTCATGGGAGGTATGAATGGAAATGGCAAAACCTAGCAAAGACATCAAATGTTATGTAGCTAATTCAGGCAAGTTAGGCAAAATGTCTGAAAATAATGAAATAGTGGGCAAATTGGTATCATGTTTAAAACTAGCATATTAAAATTTGCCAGGGAACAATTCAGAATAAGTCAGCATGCATGATGGAGTACACATTTGAAAAACTTGAAAGTTTACCCCTAACACTAAGGGGAAATGGAGACCCAAATTAAACCAGGACAACCCTATGAGAATAACTCTTATAAGGGATCCATAGCCAGGCCGTGGCTCACACCTTAAATCCCAGCACTTGGGAGGCACATAAGTACAGTGATTAAAAGGTGCTTGCAAAAGGCAGGCTGAAATTCTTTTGTGATCTAAAAATAAATGTCCTTAAACCCTGAACTTATATGTAAAGAGAAAGGGGGGGTACAAGTATATTTATCCCCACATAGGAAGGTATATTTAGGTTCAAAATTTCAAAAGAATTTTTTAAAATTTCAATTGAAAGATAATACTTTTTCTGTTGCCAAAAACCATTTTGCTGTAGGAAAGAAATAACCTGTCAAACAAACAAGAAGCCCCAGGGTTAGGGTTGGAGAAGGGTTTTACTTTTATCTTTCCAGGAGAATAAAGCCATCCAACTAAGGAATGCAGAGACTTCTGGACAAGTGCAACATCTGAAGAAAAAGGATGTCTCATCAAGGGGAAATGTCCCAAGAAAGAGGAAACTGGCCAAGTGGCACTGTGCCCTCCAAAGACTTACGTGGCAAGGGGTCTTTATGTGCTCCCAATTCAATTAAGAAGTAAAGCTGGCTGTGGGGTTGGAGTGTGCCTCTCTCCTCTAACCCATGCGTGCTTGTTAAGGGAAATCCAAAAGCTCTATCTCCTATCAGAAAAGCCACCTGGTATGGGACAGAAGAAAACAAAAAACTAATGGACTGTTCTGTCGCCACTAATCTCATAAGCTTTTGGTTCATTTGGCTCTCTAAATCTAAAGATAAATATTATCTCAAAATCTGTATGATTATTATGTATATATAAACTTACTGGCCTGAAACTAATAGTCATACAGAGTACTAATTCTAGAAATGGGCTTCATCTAGCTTCCTGATCATGTTTTCAGGTTGAGTCTCAAGCAGATAATTAGGAACAAATTTTGTGTACCTCGGATGGACTTAATAGATTGTGGTCCTTGAATCTTTTTGAGATCTTCTGAATATGGCATTTAAAATGTTAAAGTTTTCTACCAGTCCTAACAGTAACCTTCAAGGTCTCCAAGAAGATGATGGGGCCCTGCAATGACAAATTCATCTGATTGTGGTACTGCTCACCACTGGACAAAACTGCCTCATGCTTCTTCTGCCACTAGGTTCTGTGCAAACAGCGGACACCTTTGGGCTGTATTCTACCTGGCCTGGATTACCAACAAACTGACACCCAAAGATCAGCTTTGGACTACAAACTATTCAGGACATTCAAATTGCTGAGTTCATAAGAGACTGACATGAACTTTTTATAGAACTTTAAATTCAGAAATACTTAATCCTAAAACTGCCAAATACAACCAAGCTGGATATTGTGGAAAGCTTAACAAAAAATGGTTTCATTATTGTAAATAGTTTTACTGCAGTAGAGTTAAATTCTTTACTTTTCTATATAGACAAAAAGGGGGGAAATGTTGCAGGATACCTGATCACATTGTGGACCCAAGATTTTATTGTTTATTGGAAAAACCTGTTTCTAGTTGTGGTGTGGCTCAGTCTTAGCACACACCTTGAACAGGATTAAAGTCAACCATAGGCCAAGTGGCAGAGAAAGCAACCAGTTGACAGGGAATGAACACAGGGAAAAAACCATAGAGTAAGAGGAAGTCAGGAGGATACACAAGAAGTAGAAGAGAGGAATACTGATTTGAGGTTTTTTCTTTTCCTTCTGGGATGTTGGCTGAGGAGGAAGCTCAGCTTGGTGCTTTCTCTGCCTCTCTGAGCTAGCAGGCTTTCACCCCCGCATCTGGCTCCTGAGTCTTCATTGGTAAAATCGAATGATTTTGTTAAAAACATCAACAGTGCAGTGGCTGCTCTGCTGTAACCCTAAGGAAATCAGTCAAATTCCTCTCCTGAGGGAGTGAGGTAAGTGCCGAGGCAGACACTCCCAGCATCTGCACAGACCAGCAAACCAGGCACATAAGTAGAGGGTCCGCAGGGCAGACAGGGGGCTTTAAGCTTACCAGTGATCGGTTCCAAAAACAGCCTAGATAGGCAGAGGGGTGGCTGCCCAAGAACACATGCTTGGCTGCCAGGCTCCCCGAGACCTGGCTGTTTCACCAAGAGTGTTCCCAGAGTCACTTTCCTAGACAAGTATTATTTAACTGGCTTTGCTGAGTCAGGCATGGGCTAGCAAGATGGATCAGTGGCTAAAATCCCTTGCTGCACACACCTGAGGTTCAAATCCCAGAAACCACAAAAAGGTGGGAGAACCAACTCCACAAAGTTGTCCTTTAGCCTCTACACTTGGGATATAGCCCCCTTCCCCAATCATATGCACACAGTAAATTTATTTAAAAAACACAAACCACCACCACCTGGGATCCGGCGCATGGGCTGTAGCTCAGTAGTAGCCAGATGGCCAGGCATGTGTGACGCCCTGGGTGGCTCAATCTTCAGCACCACACCCTTTAAAAAAGTTATCAGTGCTTTAGCCTATTGGTGAATGGATTAATTGCTCTTACATTCCTTAAGTTTTTCCTGGAATAAGCTACTGTGGTGGCTACTCATGGGTGTCAACACATCTGGGAGGAAGAAATCTCAGTTGAAAAGTTGCCTCCACCTAATTGGCTTATTGACATGTCTTTTGAGCACTTTCTTAATGGTTAACTGCCGTAGGAGGACCCAGACCACTGTGGGCAGCACCATTCCTAGGTAGGTGAGCCTTGGCTGTAAGAAAGGTAGTGTGGCATGCACTGAGACAGTCCCAGTCTTGGGAGTACCCAGGCTAATAGCACTGGGTACATACCCTGAGGCGTGGGGGGGGGGGGATGGGGAACAAGTGGCCAGTTTGTCTGGTTTGGCAGTTATTTCAAGCAATATTTATTCTTCTTAGTTTTTAGCTGAAATCTTAAAAATTAAAATTGATTAGAAGGTAAGAATTAAAAATCCTCTTTGCATAACCATAAATTTTTCTCTTTATTTAAAAACAGTCAGATGTAAACATACAATTCAAAGCGAAGCACAAACTTTAGCACAGGTAAACAGAGGGTACAACCACTAAGCACAGCAGACATCGGTTTAAACAAGTGTGAGGCTCACATCCATGTCATATCAACATACAAATGGCAAACAAAGCCTTGGAAAAGACACAATTCATGGGATACTTCTGTTTGATTTTCTATTAGTACCATACATACGGAGAGACAGTGGGAACATGAGTATTTACCCTACCACATTAGCCAAATGTAGACCTGGCCTGAAAATGTCACAATACCATCACTACCTTATACTGCCTAATCTGACCCTTTATGGTTTTCTGAGAAAGGTTCACTCCACACAGCCCAAGCTAGCCTTCAACTTGATCCTCCTGCCTCAGACTCCTGAGTGCTTAGAACATAGGTGTGTGCCACCATGCCCCACCCAATCTATTTTGAAGTATTTTTCTTTATGAAAACAAAATTTCATGATAGTGATATAAACAATAACCTGCCCTACTCCCCCACCCCAAGTGCTGAGAATGGAACTTGAGGCCTTGTGAATGCTATACCTTAGCCTTGAGATAAAGAACTTTTAATCTAATGCTGGGCACAGTGGCACACGCCTGTAATCCCACTACTCAAGGAGGCAGAAGCAGGTGATCTCTGAGTTTGAGGCCAGCCTGGTCTACAAAGCCCAGGACAGCCAAGGCTACACAGAGAAACCCTGTCTCAAAAAACCAAAACCCAAACAAACCAAAATAAAAAAAAAAAAACACCAATCCCCCCCTTCCCACCAAAAAAGAACTTTTAATCTTAAAAATAAAGAGTAGATTTAGAACTCTGAGATGTGATCTGCTCAATCCAGGCCTACATTTTTGCTTGAGAGCCTATGGTGTAATTTAGATGTATACCACCTTCTTTTCTACTCAGCTCAATCACAATGAAGGAATACTTAGGTCCTGTTGGTGAACCACACTATCTGGCTCTAAATAAACTCATGACTAGAACCCTGACTGTATCAAGGGTCTCTCCTCTAGATATAAACATGACCTTGAAAAAAAAAAAAAAAACCAAACACCCATAAACATGGCCTTGTGGCAGTTGTGTGGGATAGAGCTGCCATATCTGTAGGCAGCTAGAAGCCAGGCTACCTTCTTTGAGTGTAACAGTGCCATTTAAAGACATTTCACCTACTGTGCACTTGGGTTGAGCAGCTGCCACAAAGCAGATTTACCTTCCAGAACTTCTCAGCTTCAAGAAAGAACAGCTGAGCGCCTAATAACTGAGAGTGTGAGGAGCAGTCTAAAGTGTACGAGGGGACTGGTGCTTCCACATACCTAAAGCCAGTTGATCCACTTTGTTCCACCTGCAGGGGCATTCTTTAAAGCCAATACTCCAAGGGGAAGGTAAGGCTGCTGAGGCTCTATACTCTGCCAGGACATACCATGGAGAACTGCTAAAGCCTGGTTGTGACTCCTTGAAGTCCACGGTGAAGACTTTGTGTATCTGACTGACTATTGAGGGTCCATACTGACTTGGAGTGTATTCCACTCAGCTCAGCATGGACAGCAACACTGTGGTGGCAAGGAGCTGGAAGTAAGCCTGGAGTTCTGCAGCCCTCTGTCCACAAGATGCCCACTGAGTCTTCTAGGAAGATGCACAAGGCTTAGCCTTTAGGAAATTTTATCACTGTACATTTTCTTGGCCCTGAATGCATCCTAATGCTGAGAGCTGCCCCTTGGGGAAGATAAGAGGGGGATGACCAGAACCTGAGTCTATTCCATTTCAGGAACTGTAGCCATGCAGTAAACCCAGGCCATTAAGCTGCTGCTTGAGATGCAGAGCTTCCAGACCAGGGCCGTGTTCCATCATCTGCACCTTATCTGATACCAATACAACCAATCAAATGGCTTAATAATTATTAACCCTTAAAATTTTCCCAACATATGAGGCAGAGGCAGGCGGATCTTTGAGTTCAATGCTAGCCTGGTCTACAAAAGTTCCAGGGCAGCTAGCGCGATAGCACAGTGAGACCCTGTCTTAAAAAAAACAACAAAACAAACAGGAAACAAAACCTTGCCAATCCAATTAACTTGTTAAGCTTGTTGCTAGGTCCAGCCTACATGCTTCCCCATACATGTTCTTAAAAACTTGTAAGGGCCTAGAGGACGAGGAGGACAATGTTACATCTGACCACAAACGTTGCTGGTGCTTACAAGAGCCTCTAGCAGACCTGGTAGTCGGTAGAGAGAGCTTCAAGGCTGGGGGTGAACACATCAGGACTTCAGCACGAACACCACCCAGAACAATCCACCCATTCCTACCCACAGTAAAGGAACAGTAACCCAGGCAGAGAACCTGAAACACAGCAGTGCTGCAGCCTGTGAGGCCTCTGGAGAGTCTCTGCTCCAGGCTTCTCAGTGTAGAGCAGCGATTTGATGGCTGTTCTTCCTCCCATGCTGAAAACAGCTACCACAGCTGCAACCCAACACTACGTCAGCTCCCCTACCAAGCAGCACAGGCAAGTTCAAGCTGGAAGAGGCACACTGCAAGACTCCAGTGTCACCCCCACTTTTTCAAGGTCCCTCCCTCACCCCTCCATAATCCCTTACACTGACTCTTGGAGAGGAATTCACAACTGCAGTAGGTTTTCTACTTGAGCTGCACATGCTTACAGCAAGAGCTCAAGAACCTCCATCTTTCTCCAGAACTCTGTAGACCAACTTTCCCCCAGAGGTTCCGTGAGACATCTGGATATAAGTCAATGTTAAAAATACTGAAGCTTCCATTTAATACTAAAAGAAGAAAATACTTCCCCTCTGTGTACAAATATCTAAGTAACCACAGTGGGTATGAAGTGGGACTGTGGTGAGGGAAGGGGTAATCAATCTCTTCTTCCATATTAAGGAACTAGGTCAGCAAACCTGATGCCACAGGAGATAAAAATAAATGACAATCATTAACTTCTGATCATCACCTGATCATTTCATACATTAAGATTGATTTTATTCTTGGCTTCAAAAATATAGTTTTAGGAAAATGTCTTCCATATGCATGAATACGAGTCAACGGGCAAATAAGTCTGCTAAGCAAACACCAGCCACACACAACTTTATACACTTTAAGATGTATTGGTACATGCAGTGTCATGTACCAACCAACTTCAGCCCACTGGAGCCACAGGTGTCCTAGACCAGAACAAGGGCCAAAACCTATCTCCCAATAAGGTCCTTAGATTCTCTAGAAGAGACCATTGCTTGTAGAAGCAGAAGGCTTCTGCTCAAACTGCTTTAGGCAAGACACTTGAAAAATAAGTGGTCCTCATTGGGTGAGGAGCAGAGGTTGCTAATGTTCACCTCAAAATGACTCAACATCTCTGTATTTAGTCATTTAAAAGATTTCCTTCAGTCCCTGAAGATAGTGTGTATGCTGGTGAAATGAGCTCCTGGGGTGACCTCCCTCTTTCCAGTCAGAAGAATGTTTCTCCACTGTGCAGCATAGGCTTCCTTCAGCACACCTGCTCTTCAGGCTCCAGGGCACTTTTTATAGCCAAGTTCATATTCCTCCATCCTTCTCACTGAACTCAGAAGACAGGAGAATCACAAAATGGGCAAGGACTCTGCAGCAACCTCTTAATCCAGTCAGGATCTGCAAGGAAAGCCAGCATGACCAAGAGTCAGCCTCAGGAAAGACCAACAAGACTGGATGTACAGAGCACCTTAGTGCAGGGATGTGAGCTCAGGAGCCCAAGGTATGTGTCCTTGCATAAAGCAGTCCAGTCTTTCAGACTCAGTTTCTAATACTCTAAATGAGGCTAAGCTGTAATAAATGCTTATTTCTCAAAGCAGAGTCTATAATGAGATGAAGGTCAGGGCAATGAATGGTGCTTCAGAAAGCTACATGAGGTGGGTATGGTGGTGCACACCTTTAATCCCAGCACTCAGGAGGCAGAAAGGACTGAGTTTGAGGCCCAGTCTGGTCTACACAGCAAGTTTCAGGACAGCCAGGGCAACACAGAGATACCCTGTCTCAAAAAACAACCAACCAACCAAACCCCAAAACAAAATGAAAAAGCTACAAGTGTTGAAGTTAATCAAGGACTGTATGCAAGCAATGTATTCATGTTTTGAGATAGAGTCTAACTATGTAGATCCAGGTCAAACTTGGACACTCTCTCCATTCTCCTGCCTCAGCCTCCCCAGTGCTGGGATTACAGGTTTCTGTTGTTATGCCCTGGTTATAAACTGTGAATGTTATTCTTTCATAAAATAAAAGGAATGACAACTCTTCAGAATGACAACGGACCACACTCCTACTGCTTGCCTGTGAAATCTCTGCCCTATTCCAGTTCTCTCCAGATGCATTCTCAGAACTGAGGGTAGGGGTCTTGGTTTTAAACTCCTACCATGCCTAAACAGCACTTCAAGTCTCAATGGTAGTAGCTGCTTAATTAAGAGCTTTCCAAATCTTTTAAACTACAATTAGGGTGCTGATGACCCATGGGGAGCTGAGGTCAACTAAAAGCAGAAACAGAGACCATGCTGTCAATATGTAACCTTGAGAGATTGAGAAAAAAAAAATCAGTGCAGACTGAGTTTTAAGTAGAATACTCTTATTTTCTATTCACTGTGTTAGATTTTACACATGTCTCATGGGCCTGTTTAGTTGAGTATAGGGTTAATGCTGCTCACACCAACCACCAATATTCTTATGATTATTAGATGCCTAATCTCTTGCTCCTACCTAACATCTTATTTCTAGACAGTGCTCTGAGAAACAGCAATGCACTAAAAAAACAGACCAACCAGGAAGTAGCCCTCAGTGGCTTCTAGAAGAGCCACACCTGCAGCAGGTGCAGCAATAACACTGTTTCTGTATATAGCATCATTTGCAGAGCTGTCACCCAAATACAGCCCCTATAGGCTCCCTTGAGACAGGCCCTAACACTGGATTGAAGACCCTGTTGCAGACGTGGACCAACAACAGCCCCCATTCCACCATTAGCTGACATACAGCTCACATAACAGGCATTGTGTATTCCCGGGACCATTTGTTAAGTGGTTGGGGCTTCACAGAGAGCAGAATGAGTCTGCTCTGAACCGAGAGCAGCAGGACACTAAGTGGTGTAGGATCTGACTCCACCAACCTCAAGGCGAGGCCAGCACCCACCTTCTGGAGCAGGAAGCCGGGCAATGCTGTCATGGAGCAAACATCGTCTGTATATTAAGCTCTGGCAGGATTGGTAGGTTAGAAAGCACCTGAAAGAAGACAGAGTCCAATCAGACGAGACTCCCTGGGACCATCAGCACCAGAAAATAGCTGTTGCCAGAGAAATACTCACAGTTATTAGGGTAATGCTTCCCTCTGTGTGACCAAATCTATACCACCATGCTCTGAGGAAACAAAGCCTCTCTCCAGAAAGTGCCAGAAACACTGGGAAAGAGTTCAGTCTGGTCCTCCCTATCTGCATTCTTGGTATTGTAACAACACTCATATAAACTAGTCTCATTAGTTTTTAAGATAAGGTATACAGATCATCTTTAAGAGCCCTTAGGTCAGTGGTTCTTTACCTGTGGGTTGTGACCCCTGAAGGTGTTGAACAACCCTTTCACAGGGGTCACCATTGGAAAACATAGATATTTACATTACGATTCGTAACAGTAGCAAATTTTAGTTATAAAGTAGCAATGAGAAACTATACTAAAGTACTGCAGCATTAGAAGGGTGTGACCGCTGCCTTTTAGCTCCTGGGGCTGAAGAGATGGCTCTGAAGGTTAGAGTGTTTGCTGCTTAAGCACAAGGACTCGAGTTCAAAATCCAGTACCAGTGTAACAAGCCCACTTGCATCTGTAGCCCAGTATAGAGCAGGGCAGAGAGAGGAGAATCACTGGGACTTGCTGCCTACCAACCTCGAAGAAAACATGTGAGGTCTAGTTTAGAAAGAGACTTTGTGTCAAAGGAATAAAATGGAATGTGATAAAGGACACTCAATGCTCTCCTCTGGATTCTACACACAAAAGTGGGCATACACCTCAGGCACATAGACCATAGACCACACACCTCTTCAGGTACTGAAGATGAAATAAATGGTGCAGAAAGAAACTAACAAACTAATAGGCATTCATAGGCTTCAATTCAATTCTGTCCAATGAGCATTTATGGAACACCAGCTAGAGGCAAGAGAGCAGAAAGGGTATGAGACAGAAAGAATATAACTGCACTCTGGAAGAAAAATTCTAAGAGGCAGAAGTTTTCAGGTAAGCAACTAAGGACTAGAAAACAGGAGGTCAGGGGAAGGGACTCCAAAACTGACCTTGGGGCTTATATATACAGAAAAAGATTTCACCAGAGAGAAATTATATCAATGTATTAAGGACTAACCTTAATCAGAAAAATAGAAAACGACTTCTGTGAAACAACCCACCATTGTGGGAAAGGTATGAGCAGGCAGGGATTACTACGTGTGGACTCTGAGCCCACTGACTTGAGTAAGTTCTTACTACCCCCGACCCCCAGTACCGGTCCCTCTGTAAGATAGAAATCTCCATGGGGCTGCCCTGTGTGTGGCCACTGTAAGGATGTGATCACTTACCAGATGTGCATCTGTCCTAATTTGTCTGGCAAGCTGACTGCAACAGATGCTTCTTTGATTACAAGCCTAAAACTTAACCAGTATTAGATTGCTAAATATTCTTTCTATTCAAGGAAAAAACAGTCTAAACATTAAACTAGAAATCAAATGTGTCAATAAAAGAAGGAATCTTAGAGTATTCACATCACTGAAAGCTCCAGCTCTACCTCCATAAAGATGGAAGCCTAGCCGGGCAGGTGGCGCACCCCTTTAATCCCAGCACTTAGGAGGCAGAGGCAGGTGCATCTCTGAGATCGAGGCCAGCCTGGTCTACAGAGCAAGTTCTAGTAAAGCCACAGAGAAAGTTCTAGTAAAGGGCTACACAGAGAAACCCTATCTCAACCCCCCCCCCAACAAAAAAAATGAGATAATGGAATCCTGGCTGGGCATGGCAGCACAAGCTTAGGAGGGTGAGGCAGAGTGATTATTATTTGAGGTCAGCCTAACAAAATAGTAAGATCTGTCAATGAAACACACATACAAAACAAGAAAATGAATGAATGAATAAATAAATGTTAAGTGTAGCATATCCCGCTTTAGTTAAGTAAACCTAACATTTCTGCTGAGCAGTAGCACACACTGCTCATAGAACTGCCTAATTCAAAGGAAGGGTATCTAGGCAAAGGTATAAAAGAGCTTTCAGGAGGCAGACAAGGCAGATCTCTGCGAGTTCAAGACCAGCTTTGACTACAGTGAGAGCCTATCTTTAAAAGAGAAAGATCAAGGCCAGGCTGGTCTACAGAGTGAGTCCAGGACAGCCAGGGCTACATAGAGAAACCCTGTCTAGAAAACAAAAAACAAAATAAAACAAAACAAAAAAGAAAACAAGGAAGGAAACAAAGAAATAAAAGAATTAAAAATGTTGTTTTAAGGAGAAAAACAGCAAAGGAGCAATACAGAGCATTGGATGGAGGGAGGGAGAAAGAGAAGGAGAGGAAGAGAGGGAAGAAAGGAGGGAGAGGTAGGGAGAGAGAGGGAGGGGGGGGAGAGAGAGAGAGAGGAAGAGAGCAAGCGCCACAGCTGAGGAAGTATTAGAACATCTACTGTGTCCCTGCAGAGGACCTCAATGGGAGGGATGCCATATTGAGCTGAGCATGGTGGCCAGTTCTCCTAGATGGAGAAATCTGGGAGCTGAGCTGAGAAAAAGAATGAAGGCTTGAAAAGGAAAGAACAGGCTGTGAAGAGGCTGCAAGTCACTGAAAAAATTTAGCTTTCCAACTCAGAAACAGACAGCTTCTGGAGAGCTTTTGCTGGTTTTTGCAGGATTGGGCCTTGCAAATGCAAGTATGCTCTAATAGGGACCCATATACCCAACCCTACTGAGGACTGATATGTCAAGAGCTGACAAAGACTGAGCATCATGACTACAACTGCAGAGAACAGGCTGAGGGGATGAGAGTGGAAGCAGCAGGCCCAGGTAGAACATAGCTACCATCATGTGCATCAACAGTGTCTGAGGCAGGGCTATAGAGGCAGAGATGAAGTCGGGGCCGGCTTTCATGTGAAGTACTGAGGCAACAACTTAATACGGATGCTAGGTAGGCAGGAAGTTAACTTGCAAGTCTGGACTGAAGCAGATACAGGCATATTTGTGTACAATCAATAAGAAAACACTCAGGCATAGGCCTAAGGATAGGTACTGAGGAGATGAGCAGCAGCTGCATACAACTGGAAATGAAGTCAGAGGCTGGAGGAAAAGTAGGAAGCATGGCGTCTTGGGAGAAGGTGATGAAGTATCTCATTGAGGGGGTGACTGCAAAATTGAGGGCCCACCAAGGTCACCCCTATGGCCAGACTAACGGGACAGGAAGTAGAAAACATTATTTTGTTACAAAAATTCTTTATTGTTTTTGCTATCTGACAACTTCATACATATATTTTCTCTAATGCCCTCTTATCTCCTCTCCCATGCCTGTTAGATGCTCCTCTCCTTTGCATATGAAAGTTAACCAACAAAAAATACAAGTATAACTCTAAGACCCAAACTTTGCAAGGCAACAGCAACCCAAGCAAGCAGATCGCTCTCTCCATCAAGCAGATCAGCCCTGGATGGTGGTTCTGTGCTACACAAAACTGAGACACAAGGGTGAGCAGCCGTGGGGCTTACCGGAGCCAGATGTGCCCGTTGGAACAAACGGCTTGCTTGCGATCTGTGAACGGTAAGATCTCCTTACACAGACTGCAACGTTCGGGGAAGGTCTGCTTGTTCATCTTTTTGGAGATATGTCCAATCAAGACCTGTAAGACACCATGGGTAGCAGAGTGGGGGGTGAACATGGGTTTCTGGGAGTGATACGGGATTTGCCACGACAGGAGAGCTGTACCTCTGCAGGCTAAGCTGTTGTCGAAAGAGTTCAAAAACCTTCAACCAGTATCAACAGCAAAGTAAAATAGTAAACAGGTCCAGTGCCTCCGACCTCTAAGGTGAACTCTAACCTCAGGGAGAAACCTCTCAAAACCAAGCTCTCCATTCTTGCTTTGTTTTAGTTGATTTAGAAGTCATGATAGGTTTTGTTATTTTGAGACAGGGTTTCTCTGTGTAGCCTTGGCTGTCCTGGACTCTCTCTGTAGACCAGGCTGGCCTTGAACTCACCTGCCTCTGCCTCCTTGAGTGCTGGGATTAAAGGTGTGTGCCACTACACCTGGCTAGTAGTTATAGTTTTAAAAAGGAAAAATCATAATTTCCCTAGAGAAAAAAATGTGAACTACTGTGAACTCTAGAAGTATAAATGTCTTTAAAAACAATTTATTTTCAAGATTTTGTTTGTGTGTGTGCCACTTGTGTGCAGGTGCCCACAGAAGATTCCTTGAAGCTGGAGTTACAGTGGCTGTGAATTGCCAAGTGAGTGCCATAAACAACGTAGGCCTCTAACAGAGCAATAGGTGTTTTTAACTGCTGACCCATCCCTCCAGCCCACAATAGTTTAGTCTTATGTCATAGACTTATACAGTAAAAAGACAATCAGGATTAAAAAGACTACTTTTCCTTCTGATGGCTCAGAGAGGAATGGTCTAGCAGCACCTGCACCTGAGATATTCCGAGTGACCCAGCATGGGGAAAGTAGGTGCTTTTCTCAGCCTTATTAAGAGGGTGGGGGGGAGGATGGTCCTGGGACTGAATGTGGGGCCATGCAAATTCTAGACAAGTACTACCACTGAGCTCTGTACCTGTCTCTTTCAATTTTTAATTCTATGACACAGTAAGCTGTACAAACAGTCTTGAACTTGCTATACTTACTCCTACCTTAGCCTCTAGGGTAGCTGGATTAGATTACAGGCCTGTGCTTCCAGACCTGGCTTAAGATTTCATTCTTTAAAGAAAAATGTCTGAAAAACATATTTATTATTTTCTGGAAAACACACATATACACACTTCACTACCTTAGAAGCATGGGATATACCAACTCTTAAGCCTCTTCTTTTACTAAGAGCTAGTGTCCTCCCCAGGTTTGAATGGATTAATTTATTCACTTTACATCCCGATTGCAGCCCTTCTTTTCTCCTCCCAGTCCCTGCTCCTGAACTCTCCCCAGTTTGAATGTACTTATGTTTTGCCTCTTCTGGCAGTTTACAAGATTTTGTACTTTGGGTTAATTTACTCACCCAAATCTCAAAGTGTATCTTAATTGTTAATTTGAGCTAGCCATTTCAACTCTTTAGTATATAATTACAATGTATGTGTGTGTTTACTTGAGATAGGGGCTCACTTATGTAGCTCTAGCTGTCCCGGAACTCACTAGACCAGGCTGGCCTCAAATTCACAGAGATCCTCATGCCTCTGCCTCTTGAGTATTGGCATGTACCACCACACCCAGATTAATAAAAAATTTAAATCACCTCTTCTTACTCTTTGGCCTTTAGAATTCTAACTCACAGTCCTTCACATCAAGGACACACCTTTACTCCTCTTATCCAGATAAGCCTAGCTTCCCAACAGTGCACAGAAGTGAAGATGCCCATTGTCCTAGAGCAGAACAGAGTTGGGCTTAAGTTCTACATGAGGAAGAGTTGCTTCTGTTTATTCTTTGTGGCCTCCATCATGAAAGCCAACTGTTGAATTTGACTTGTGCATCCTCAATGACGATTCTTCTCAAGGAGGGAGATAAAAATTCTTAATCTTTTTAATTGTATAAAGCAGATACACTTAGAAGAAAAAAACAAATACATAATAGGTCCGCGGTATTATTAACAAGTTATGGGCAAGAACTTAGAGGGGAAAGTGGGGCAGCTGGGAATGAAAAACAGGTTGAGAAATGTATATTACATGCCCAGTAGTCACAGAACATCTAAAATGAAGTGAAATCAATACCATAAGCTGAAAGGTCTTTGTATGAACATAACATAACTAGATTCTTAGGATACAAAAGTCATTCTTTTAATCAGAACTGAGATGCTATGGCAAAGTAGGGTTCAATCTTTCCATTGTTTTCATACTAGCTAAGCCAAATCCACAGAACCATGTTAGACATGGGTCTGCAGGCACACAGCACCCTAAACAAGAATCCTAAAGTAAGAACGGACACCATTACTTTCCATAAATGCTTTTGCTAGTATATCACAAATTATGATAATTCTAATCAGTCCCATGACTGTGAAAAACAATATTCTTCCAGACAATTTAGAACACAGGAAAGAAGGTTTATATGTTTACTTTTAAAGAAGAAAAGTTACGCCATGACCAGCGTCTCTTACTATGTTCAAGATCACTGCAACTGTCCTGTGGGCAGCAGTTTTAGGGGTGGACAAATGCACTGTGAATGACTTGGAAGGGACAAAACTATCTGGAGTTCTCATTTTCAATGAGCCTTTAGGCAGCGAGCACCAATCTCCAGAATGAAAAGAACCTTTTCAGTGCACAGTCTGTTCCTTGGTAGGGAGCTCTTTAGGATTCAGCAGCTCTAACGGTGTTCCCCTGACCAACCCTGGGAAGCTAGGTAACAGTTTCTTTTCTGCAAGAATCTTCAGAATTCCCAGGATAATAACCTGTATCAGGAACCTTACTGAGGAGCACACCCTCTCATATTCCTTAAGCTTGTAGCCATTCTGGTCTCTGGGGGAACCTTGAAGCCTGTGGAATACTCTGCAGACAAGACTATTACATTGTTCCAGTACCAAAATAAATATAACAGCCCAGCTTAAAAAATTAATTGCATTTACTGTTTTATTTACAATGTCCGACCTCAAGCCTTTTGAACAGAAAACACGCATCCTAATAAAGCTTTATAAGACATGAAGATGAGAACACAGGTGAGCATCTCCACTGCTGTGACTGACCACCATACACCATTTGCCACTGCAGACTCCTTAGCTCATCCACAGCCTGGAAATGTCACCTGGCAAACCCTGCACATCAGTCAAAGGCACATGAATGGAAGAAAGTGTGTTCTCAGCATCAATCGTACTTCCCATCTATTATTCCCTTGACAAAGAGTTACCTCAGTAATTTTAATGCGAAAGCCAACACAAGATCCCTCTACCTAGTGAAAAGAGCAGATGGTTCACAGAGCTAACAGTTTGATAGACACCTACCTGTGCTGTTCTGTCATCATAATCCTCGTCAGACATGAGAAAGTTACAGAGACCCCTGGTGGGTATGCTGGTGTTCTCTGTGATCCAGGTGTGCAGGTACACTTCTCCCAGGACCCGCTTCATGTGCTCTCTGGTTAGGTGCATCTCCACAGCCTCAATCTTCCCTTGGATCTCAAGGAGCTTTTCCTCTATGGGTTCACGGCCTCCAGTGTCTCCCATGGCAGTGAGTGAGTCCTCAGGGGGCTCCTCTGTGTCACCCTCTTTGCTCCTCTCCTGCAGGGCAGCCTTAGAACCCTGCTTGGAAGTACCTTCTTCTTGCTGCTCATCCTCACCATCACCCATCCCAGGTGAGTCAACCAGTAAGATTTTTGAGTCTTCATGAGTGGGTTTCCATAAGGCCTCTGAAGGGGATTTCTGCATTGACTGATACAAAATCCTTAGGAGGAAAAGCTTAAAACGCCAAAAATAGGTAACCCCACTGCTTTCAATCTTTTTTTCCAAAGCTTCATGTAAAAACTGAGGGATATGCTTATCTTTTAAAATTTTCCAACGGACTAAGTCAATCAAGTCCACCTGCTTAAAAAGATTCTGAACAGAAGACTCCAGGAGCTGAGCAGCTGCCTCTTCAAAAGACTTGAGAGTAACAAACTGGACCTGGTAGTTCTTGTTCACAGGATGGAGGCCATTGATCATGCCCTCGGTGGTGATGATGGCCAGATAGGCACCACAGGGGCTCACTGCAATGCCATGAGTCCTCACTGAGCCAAATACATCTGAGAGTTTAATTAGCTGGTGTTCAAACTTTAACGCAACATCTGTGAAAATGGGAATCAACTGCCTCACCTTCCCATCACTAGAACAGGTGTACACTGTTCCATTCTGCTTGTCTGCAGTGATGGAGACAATGGGCAGTGAGTGAAGGCCTGTGACGTGGGAATTGTGAACATTCAGGCCTGCTTTGGAGATCAGAAGAAGACACCAGAACACATAGGAGCCTCGTGCAGCTACCACTAAGCTACAACTACACTTCTGGTAAGGGTGGTAAAGTGGCACACATTTGATGCTGTGCACAGGCAACTGGTCCATTTCTTTCCACAAGACAACAGGCTGTCTTAAAGTAAAGTAGCCTTTGACTGCTTTGAGATTGACAGGGAGAATTTTTACAGGTCCAAAAGCACTGCCTACAATAAGGCCACTCATTTTCCGATTATTGTGCTCATATTCCCACCAAAACAAAACACTGGGGGAGCTGATTCCTGACTCAATGGTGTTGCACGAGGAGATAGACTCCTTCCCCATAAAAGGCAGCTGAAACTGCCACACAGCTATATTCCCATTTTCAAAGAGGACAGCCAGGAGCACACTGCTCACATCCCGGCACTCGTTGTTGTGCTTGACTTGCTGAGTGGTACAGATACCTGACCACTCCATTCTGACTGGGGTCTGCATGCTATGTCTCCTCTGAAACTCAGCAAAATCCCCAAGATTCCCTTCGGGAGCCTCATTTTTAGAGAGTCTGTAACTGGTCTCATAAAGACGTTCTCCATAAATCTCAGTCAGATCAACCAGCTGAACCCACTGGAGTCTGTTGAGGTTCACCTGCACAGTCAGGCGATTGTCCATGGTCAGTGCTGCCAAGAGGCACCTGCCATTGGCATCACAACCCATGGGAGACCAGCTGGTGTATTTGAAGCCCCGCATTGGGGGCAATGCCTTCCCCTCAGGGTTGAACATCCTGTCTAACATGAAAGTCTGGCTGATGGTGGGGTCTTTAGAGGAAGCAAACTTTTCCTTGCACTCAGCAACTTCTGTTTTTGAGCCAACCTGAAAATAAAAGATACAGAAGCTAGCAGATGAATATTCACTCATAGTTAACTGAGTCACATTAACAAGCATTAATAATTTTATATTACACATACTCTATTACACATTATATTAATTCTGCTAATTTTGGCATTATGTGCATTTAAAAGATCAAATATCAGGTGTGGTGATACACACCTGTTAATCCAAGGACACCAGAAGCTAAGGCAGGAAGATAACATGTTCAGCCAGCTGAAGCTAGGTAAAACAACTCTATCTCCACACAAAACAAAAAATAATGATTACAAAACAATTCAAAAATCAAATATTTTTAAAGATTAAATGTGCATTTACTTAAAGAAATGTTTTTTTAAAAGACTTACAATAAATGTGAATGTTCATGGCTTGTCTATATTCTTTTTAGAACTGGCCTACAGAACAGACATTTGATCCACCAAGAGTAAGGGAAACACTAAGCTGAGGTAGTCACAAAACAGCAGCAGTTTTAACAGGTAGGGATATATGTACCCATATTCTTTTTTTTTTTCTACAATTAGATATTTGGGTTTTTATAATAGCTCTGTGACACATGCTGAAGATCAAAACCAAAGGCCTCATGTATGCTAAGTAAGTATTCTACCACTGAGTTACATTTCCAGCCCAACGTCAACCTTTTTATTTATTCCCTCTCTCTTCCTCTGTCCCCCAACTCTTCCACCTTGTTGAGGCAAAGTCTTTTTTGCTTCTGCTGTGCTTGTGTACTCCAGGTTAGGTAGCTGGTCAGCTTCTTTATGATTCTTCTATCTTTGCCTTCCATCTTACTATAGGAATGTTGGGATTAGACGTGCAAGCCATCACATTGGGCCTTTTCATGTTTTTCCTCCCTGGGTTTGAACCAAAGTCACATCAAGCTTGTGCTTTTTACCTGTGAAACCTCTTTACTGCCCAACTCCAGGCCTCTTAATCTGAAGTTTCTTTAACAGATGACACATTGCATTGGCTTACTCTTGCTACAAGTAAGCTGGCTCCCATCAGACTTCTCTCTTTCACCCACTGCTTTTCCTGGCTCCTTTGCCTGACTTACTTCTTCCCATCTGTCCTGCCAGGTCTAATCTTATGAGGCCTCCTCAGATCATTCTAACTTTGCTTGATCACCCCCTTGTGTGGGTCTGTAACATGTATCACATGCTCATTCAAATGATGAAAGCTCTGTAAAAAGAGTTTAAAGGAAGTTATAAATGACTAAAATTAAAGCCAGGAAGGCTAAGGCCAAAAAGAACATAAAGGTTGATCTAAAGCTATTTCCACTATACTGAAAGTAGGAAGAACTCCATCCATTGGTTTTAGAGAAAGAGATAAAAGGCATCGTGGCACAAATCTGTAATTACACCATTTGGGACACAGGGCCTGGAGTATTACCCCAGCAAGTCCTCTACCAGCTGGGAATATGTGGCCAGATTTCATCTCAAAAAGACAGAGAAAACAAAGGAGAAAAGCAAAAAAAAAAAAAAAAAAAAAAAGACTCTTTCCATTTTGATTTTAGCACCAATCCTTTTAAGAAACTTGATCTTGGAAATGGAAAGAGTAGGACATGGTTAAAGGGGAGTCCAAATCCTTTTGGTATATGCATTTATTAAAAGTGACCTGATGTTAAGTTCCCAAGCACTGAAGGTATGCTCTAAAACACAAGCAAAATTTGGAACATATTCAACTAAGAACCAGTCACTAAGAACAGATGTCAGGTTTAAAGGCTCTTTCAACTGTTAATTCCTCAACGTATCAGCAGTGAACACTACGTGAGATAGCAACAGAGTAGGGAGATGTCTCAGTCAATAAAGAGTTTGCCCTGAAGCACAAGGAACTGAATTCAAGCCCAGAACTCATGTAAAGAGCTGGGTACAGTATGTGCCTGCAGTCTCAGTAAGTGAGGTGGAGGTAGCAGATTCCTAGAGCTCACAAGGCAACTTTTCCTTAAAGCCATTACAGAATACTATCATAAAGTGCTTCTGGAAAAAGATGGCTATGGACAGTTAGGTTTTGGAAATGCTTAATATTACCCACCAACCCTCCAAGAAAAAAAAAATGGGAGCAAATAAAATGCCTTCTCTAGGGAGGCACTGTAGAGGTATGTTTAACCAGAGCTAGGTAACCATCTTTTAAAGTAGAGCCTTTTGAAACACAACTTGTTAAGGTAACCCACCCCAACACATATTGTATAAGCAACCATGAAGGTATGTCCATGCATTCTCAATTGCTAATTGCTGCGCCAGGTTGCTGGGATTTATAAATGTTTGTCTTGTCGCTTCCTTACCTGGTGAAAAAGAAAAGCAAGTTGCCATGGGGGAGGAATCTCTCCCACTATGCTAATAGCTTTTTGTACTAGAAAAGTGTGGATTTGGAGCAATGAAGTGCTCGTGTGAAAGAGAAGAGAGGAAAGAGAAACAGACAGAGTGGCAGGAAAATCAGGTTAAGTTAGATGGGCTTGCAGAGGGATGCCCCCAGCAAACAGGCCTTACGTTATACATACTATATGTCTCTGTTTTAAACCCCAAATGGGACCCCTGAAAGCCCTGCAATAAGAAATGTAGCCAAAATATTCCAATTTTATGGCATCTAGAGATGGAGGACAGCAATGATCTTGACCAGCAGGGAAAAACCCAGTGGTTTTGTGTAGTAATTTCTAATTTAAGGACCTAACCTCTTGAAAGTTGAGAGGCTGCTAGAAGCTCATCACTCAATCATATACTCCTGAGTTTCAAGCTGACCACTCCCATATAAAGGCTGATTCAGGAAGGCGCATCTGAATCTTCAAGTAGCAGGGAGCTACTTGAAAGCAGAGGATGTATGATTTCCAAACACAGACAATAGTCATTTCGTGTAGTACATACAGATAACACTCCTGTAAGTAATGCTACACAATACAACTAGGTCATAAATAGCATTAGGATTTGGAACTCTATTAGTATTTAGGCAGCCTGCTTTTGGGTTGCCTAGTAACCTATGATGTCATCCTGTGTCACCCACCAGGTAGCCACACCTCGCAGGTGTGGTTAAGTTGCTCCTTAAAAGGACCAACCCACTCTTTGTCTCTCTGCTCCCTCCCCTTTCTCTGCTCCGGCGCCCCTTTCCTTTCTCTATCATGTCTCGATCTCTCCTTCTCTCTCATCTCCACCTAATAAACCTCTTTCATATAAAATCTTTGCGCATCATCCTTTCATTGGTCCTAACATTGGTGTGTTGGCCGGGAAGGGCTCTCCTGGTAGCATCTGGTCCGGTCACACCAGGAACCCTTAACTGGACCATGAACACCTGCAACATAGTTTTCTTCTGCTATCCCTAACCACCACTCAACCACATATACCTTAAAACCTACACTTCTGCTCAACGTCCCTGCCCTTACCACACACACCTGTTCCTCTGTTCAAGGCCACGCAGACTTGGCGTCCTGCCATATGTTCTGAGCACCTGGGACAAGGCGGACACTCATGCTGTGCCAGAATCAGCTTGGAGAAACTAAAATGCTCACGCCAGACCCTAAACTGCTGCTTCGTACACAGACACAGCCTGTTCCTCAACTACTGCTACTAGGTAAGCAATTGCTGGGGACCCTGCACACACACAGATGGCTTTAGATTGAGCTGCTGCCTCAGGCCCCACAGGCAAAGTTTTAAATCTCCCAAGGAACACTTGCTGCTAGATGCTGGCTTGCAGAGGAGGGTTTTCAGTTGCACAGACTTCTGATCAGCCAAGGGCAAGCACTGATCAGCCAAGGGCAAGCAGAGAGTTTTGAACCCGGCTGGGACAGCCATCCCAACAGCAAGCACCTGGTCTTGCTATGCCCCTATGGCCACATGCCACACATGGCTAGCTGCCATCTTGATTTTGGGATAAGGAGGGTGGAGCAATAGCTTCACTGCCATCTCCACTAAGGGCGGTTTCACTGCCATCTTAACTTAGGGCAATCAAGGGCAGTCTCATGATTGGTAGCTATCTTGGATATAAAAAAACGAACAACAACAAAAAACCCGCTGTGGTTTCCCCCCACTGCCAGCTGCTTTTACTACTTTGTTTCTGTCCCACTGTTTTCAGAGCTGCAAAACTGCAGTCTCTTGTAGACCCTAAAAGGCCGCTGCGCCCCTTCCTACCTCCACTCTAAAGCTGCCTGTCTGCCCCTACCCTTTCCTGCAGTTCTACGACAACTCGGCCTTACTGCTGATAAAGCCCTGGTACCAGGCACCGGGTTCTCGGGCTTCACCAGGCTGAGCCCATGACCTGCCGTGCTATTTGGTTGATGAACCACTAGCAGCATGGTTCATTTCCATTTCCTCTTTCTCATTTGCAGGAACGGCTTCCTCATATTCTCTCCTCTTAGGGAAACCTCTGACTTCTACACCTATCTTTCCCCTCTCAAATGTCTAATATCCAGTAACACTAAGAGTGATCCGTGAAGTAAAAACAATTTCCTATTTCTCTTTTCTCAAAGTCTTGTCTGTTTCTCTCTGCCTGCTCTCTCACTAAATATACTCTTTGGTTTCTTTTTAAAATCTCAAAAAAAAAATCTTAAAATTAAACTATAAACCTTAAGGTAAGCACGTAGTATGAACAATTTTAATAATAATTCTCTGTTTATTTTATCTCCTTTTAGACTAGGACAGCAACAAGTCTTGCTTTAAATTGGTATAGATTTTTATAAAAATTCAGTTACATTTTACAATATATATATGATTCAACCCTGGTTCAAAATAATTTTTATAAAATTTCAAAGTTATCAGGGTCTACTCAAATTAAGCTAATTTAATTAAAGCTAACTGCCTATGTCTTTATCAATTCCTAAATTAATAAATGGTGTTTCTCCTGCCATGAGCTGCCTATGATCCAGATTCACCACTAGGCTTTCTGGCTAATAGGTTTGCTATAATAAAGTCAAATGTAATTTTAAAATTACTTTATACTATTCTACTATATTGTTGGTTTTTAAAACTCGTAATGCGGTTTAACGCACAAATTTTTACCAATACTCTAAATTAATATCTATTAATTTTAGAGGCATTTATTTATGTTAAAACTTGATCTTCACTATCAAAAGGTTAAAATATGCTTGGTTTTGTTTTCTAAAAATGGTAAGATTATTAATAGTATAGCCTTAGACTTTTATAAGCTATGAAATTTTTATATACTAAATCATACAAAAAACTTATGCTCTTACTTAAATGAACTATATTTATGATTTTTTAAGGCTCTAACTTAACAGGGATAAAACCTAAAGTACTAATATTTAATGGTTAACAAATACAAGTTAATAATAGTCATTGCATAGATGATCAGGTCCTTTAACATGTTCAAAAATATATTTATAGTCCTACAGATGCAGACATGGCCTCACTGCTTAAACAACTGAGAATGGTCCCTGAGTCACCATACAGGAGTTGGTAAAAATAATAAGAGAGGAATCTTCCCGATAGGCTCATCTACAGCAAAAACTATCCTCCAGTACTGGCTGCTGCTGAGGTTGCTGGCATTCCATACAGAAAACAAGAGGTCTGCAATGCCCCATCCTACTGAGATAAAGCCAAAAGTCAACTCCGCCAGGTAACTGTTTCAAATGCAGCAGGAAGGACGCTGGTCCAGTGGCTGCCTCAACAAGCCACACACTGCCTGCTGGCAGACTGGCTTCTGGAAGTCAAAATGCTCCCATGCAGGCATGTCCTCTGTGCCCAGCCATGTAGGCTCAACCAGCACAAGAGCCACAGACAGTTCCAGCCTTTGAGCTCCTTGGCCTCGTGGAGGACAAATGGCTCCTAGATTCGGTGACCTCCACCACCATTGCCCAGCCCAGGGTAACACTGCAGGTTTGTTTTGGTCTCACATTCGGGCCCCACGGACATATGGCCAACTTCCATCTTGGGAGACTTCAGATGCCTTCTCAGTTCTTTTCATATGCAGCAGACCAGCCTTAAGCTTGAGTCCTAGAGTTGCTACTGTCAAGTCTAGATACAATATGCCTTGTTGCCAGACTCAAAAATAGGCCTAGATGTAACCTTTTACCATCCCTTTGCAAAAGGACAATAAATGTACATAACAGTTTCACCTATATCTCATGGTAAAAAAACAAAGGCCTAAGAAAAATGTTGTTTGAGGGTCTAAGAAAGTGTTTTAAGGTTGATAAATGCAAGTTATAAAGGTTGCAAGGTCTAAGGTGATTTAAAGTATCCTAAATAGGTAAAAATGCTTAATATTTCCTTCTGTTGCTATGGTACAGTTACACTGACTGTCCAGAGCTTCTACCTTTATCAATAGAGCTCTGATTTATTAATGTAACTCAAATACAAAAACATTCCACTATACCACCCACTATCATGGTTCCAAGCTCAAGATTTTACATCTCTATAACGTGTAATCATACTAAAGGTTAAGATCAAGTGAACTTTTGTCCCTTCTACTTCAAGAAAGGCTTCTGCCTTTTCAGAGCTCACCTTAAAGAACGCTTAAGCTGTTAACAGAAATGTGTATGTCTACTCCTTTTTCTATAAGGTATATTTCACTGCAAATTATGATGCTAACAAGTCTAAAGTTTTATCTCCTTTGTGAAACTTAAAAAGTAATTTTTGTAAGCTTGAGGAAATTCACCTCTCAAGTCAATTAATCTCCAGTTAAGTACTGTACCTATTGCCTATCTCAGAGGATGGGATTCCTCCCCCTTCTCTGGTTTTGGGACCTCTCTTTATTGGCTACTTGACTGCTACATTCCTACATTCAAAACCAGCTGATTGGTGAGTTTTCCCTTCTGGTTAGTATCAATTCCTGGCTACAGATTGCTACATTCGTACACCAAACACCAGCCATTTGGTGTGTCTTCACTTCTGGTTGGCGCTACCACTCTCACCAACCTACATCCAAACCCTTCATCTAGGACCATCTATTCCCTCGGGTAAGACTTTCTCTCTACCGGCATGGTTTCTCTCGTCTACGAAAATCCTAGCACTAGGTAAACTAGTTGTGCCCTTGGTCTCTGGCCAATGCTGACAAGCTGTTGGAACAGATTGTGCCAATCTACTGAGTCAAACCTTGCTCTTGCGATGCCTTGACAGGTCACTGACTCCTGAATGCCCAATGGGAAAAGTTCATTCATCTGTTCTTCCAGATTTTCCTCTGGGATGTCTTCTGGAGAATTTCAGATTTCTACAACTAGTGCCTGCTTTAAGGGCCTCTAAGCTTACACGCTTCTGTAACCAAACTTAGCCTCAATTTCCTTAGATGACAGATCCAAAGCAAAATGTTTTTAATTACTGCCAGTGATTGGGTAAATGGGAAGTTCCTTCAGGGAGATGGAGGTTCCCATGTTCAAGTCTCTTTGATACAAACTTTCCACCTCTGTTATGTACACCTAAAGAATTTTTCTCCATAACCAACTTAACTTTGTTTTTTGCCTCCAGTAGTTTGCCAGATCCAAAGCAGCTACATCCACAACAGCCCCAAAGCAGCTACCTCAGGTGTTCCAGTCTAACCTCACAGACTTCCATCAAGCTGGACCTGCACTTTCTCTCCCAGCCATGGATGTTCTCACAGACGCTGGACAGCATCAAAACACCTTATTCTTCCTGGACTTGGCCAGCATTTCAGCATTTTGACCTCCCTATAGTGCCCTGTGTCAGCAGGAAGTAGCCAGAAGAGAATCTACACCCATTATTCACTTATTACTAACAAAAGTCTGGAATGGTGTGCTTCAGGCACGGGACAAGTAGCTCCAGGTTCACCCAGTATTCCTCAGTCCCTACCTGCTGCTGGGCATGGCTAGTAACTCCACCTTCTACCCTGAACTTTCCAGGGCAGGGGCTTCCACTCCTCCTGACCATGTAATCTGGACATTTTGTTGCTATTACTTCTCTCTCTCTCTCCCTTGCATGACAACCAAGAGCTGCTTCCAATGAACCTAAATTTATATACTTTAACTTGCCTTATATGAGAAGCAGCCCAAGCTCCTCATTTTTTAATTATAGAAAAAGGGTGAAATGTTAGTATTTAGGCAGCCTGCTTCTAGGTTGCCTGGCAATCTGTGATGTCACACACCTGGCAGGCATGATTAAGTTGCTCCTTAAAAGGATCAACCCACCACTTCCTCTCTCTCTTGCCCTCTTATTCTCTCACCCTTCTGCTCTCTCCCCTTTCTTTGTTGGGGTACACTCTCTCATGTCTCCCTCTTTCCTTCTCTCTTTCCTCATCTCCATCTAACAAACCTCTTTCATATAAAATCTGTGTACATTGGTCCTAACACGATTGATAATCTAACAGGAAAAAACTGAGGCATTCTTTTGTGATTTAACAGAATCACAGAGCAACAACTTCAAAAATGCTTTAGCTGTGCCACACACTAAAATCTTCCCCAAGGTTACAAATTATCTGCTATTTGAGTTGAAGCAATAGCTAGCAGGACAACACTGAATACATTTAAATCTTTAGGGATAATCAATATGTAGGGCACAGAATTGCCAGATCTCTTTATAGTCATACTACTGCAACAATGAAGGTCTCTCATGTAAACTCTTTATCAATTAGAGTGCTATATAAAGATTTCTGCTACTATTTAAACAGTGTGGCAAATGTCACATGTAGCAAAATGTCAATTTATCAGAATCTCGGTATCATCTTCAAATTCACACTTAAAACATTAACCCAGGCTTTTCCTTCATTCCTGAAGAGTTGAATTATATTCTTATCTTAGGTACTAACAAGGACTCAGTGCCAGACATTAAGTGATAATGCTATATGTTTTGTGTATGTTTCTTTTTTGTTGTTGTTGTTTGAGACAGGGTTTCTCCATACAGCATTGGCTGTCCTGGACTCGCTCTGTAGACCAGGCTGGCCTCAAACTCAATGATCTACCTGCTTCTGCCTCCCTCAGTGCTGAGATTAAAGGCATGAGCCACCAGCCCAGCTCGATGTTTTATGTATGTATTAAACATAATTCTCCATAAAGCCTAAACAAGGTAGGCTTTAGTATTTGTGTTTTATAGATAGGTCTATCTTGTACCAAAGCCCAGTCTCATAACTCTTTTATCTTCAGCCCAGCAATCATTTGCTTACCTCTAGCCCAGGCCAGTCTCACACTACTTAACCAGACCATTCTATCCTCATGAAACTGAAACAGCACTCAAGAAACTTCCTGGACTAACCTTCCTAATCCTAAACTGGGTGTCATTTTCTCTGACTCTAAAAGAAATACTTCAGTTCCAGGTGAGCCATCAGTACTTAGGCAACAGTCACATACAGTTACTCATGATTAAAGATTTGTGTGCTGGATGTTTCACTTGACACCTTGGATGGACTTTGTGTTTCTTGATAAACCAAACATTACCATTTCTTAGGTATAGACTCAGTGACATTGATGTAAATTCTCCCCTAACAGTAAATTCTCTGTTAAACATTCAGTTTTTACCATATAGACACTGACTTTCTCTAGCTGGTGGGCACTGACTATTGAAATAGGAAGTTCTTTTTCAGTACCTTTCTTCTGTTTCCCTCCTATGTGGATCACTTAAACAGCACTGCCAGCACCTACCGAATTTGTTCATATTTGAGTCATTTCATTCAGATCTTCTTTAAGAGGAATTTACATGGTTCAGTCAGTCAAGGTGACTAACTACCTAATTCAATCTGTAAACCTGTAATCCCAGGCAGGATTATCAAGGTCAAGATGCTAGGAAAGAAAGAAAGAGTGAAAGAAAGAGAAAGAGAAAGCAAGCAAGCTAGCCAGCTGGGAGTGCTGGCACACATCTTTTATCCAGCATTCAGGGAGGCAGAGGCAGGCAGATCGCTGTGAGTTTGAGGCCAGCCTGGTGTACAAAGTGAGTCCAGGGCAGCCAGGGCTACACAAAGAAACCTTGTCTCAAAATACAAAAACAATAACAAAAATAAAGAAAAGAAAAAGAAAAGGCAGAATTAAAGAAATATTATCCAATTCAACACAGTGTTTGAAATTTGAATCAAGTGTGCTTAAAGAGAGCTCATGAAGGGTTTTCAAAAAATACCCATGACTAATGGCTGGAATTTGGAATGGCTGTCTAGAAGAGTATGGAAAACTTTACTTTCAAATAAGCAAACTACTACATATGTATATAGCTTTATAGCACTCCTTGCCATTAGACTACATTTATTCGTACATGACTGGACAAAGAATGTAAGTTCCTTGAGGGCAGGGACTGTCTCCACCCTGATTTATCCTAGCACCTCGGTGGGCACCTACTCATCTACTCACTCATTCACTCACTCACACACTTTGACAGAATATGTCCTGCATATACATACAGAACTATAAATAAAAGTAAACTTTCACATTTCTAGGCTATGGAAAGGAACAACATCACTCGCTACTTTAAGACAAACCGTGTTTGAAAATGGTTACCGCAGGAACCCAAAGTTGGGATTCAAACTTATGAAGTTGAAGGCACTAAATTTACAGAGACCTTGCACTTGGAAGTCTTACCACTGGATGTTCTCTGAGGTTTTATTTGTCGTCCCACTTTCAAAGATTTAGAATATAAACCACAATTTACCTGTCTACCCAAGGACCATTCACAATGAAATCATCAAACAGGTAAGAGGACGAAATAGACCAGTTTTTCTTCTCAAAGCAAAAGTGGCGCGAGAGGAGGGAGCATGCAATACGGTATAAAAACAAAGCCAACCCTGTGCCTCGGGAGTTGGCTTCAAACAATAGAAGCAACGGTAGAGGTAGGTCTGGGGTTGGGTCAACTGGGGGGTGGAGTCACAGGAGTCTCAGAAAGCACCCGTGCAGTCGGCACTAGCTGCCCCATAAGGAATGAAAGACTGGATGGTGGAACCTGGCTCGGGGGCGGAGGGCTTGTATCGGGGGTGTGTGTGCGGAGGGGTGGTGGTGGTAATAGTGCAACAGCTTGTTAAAAGCTGCGGCGATGCTGATCCCTTCGTTTCTAAGAGTTGGATGCACAGGAACTCCTAGAGCCAGGTGCTGGACAGGCTTCCCTTGGGATCCGTGACGCATCCGCGGGAGAACCACAGGCGGTGAGCCCGGGGTTGAGCCGCGGAGGTGACTTACCTTGAGGAGGCAGCTGCTGAGAGGTGCTGGCACTGACGTGCGGTGGATCACCAGGTCCTGGCCTGGGTTGTGCACATCACAGATAAGCTCCAGCACGGCGATGCTGCGGGCCGTGGACACAGACAGGCGGTGGTCCTCAGACCAGGCTAGCGGCTCCAACCCGCTCACCGCGTATTGCAGTTTCACGGCAGGCTCCCGCCGTGTCACCATGAGGCGGAACGCGGCGCTGGGCCCGGGGGCCGCGTCGGCCGCCGGCTCCTTCCCGCCCCCTTCACCCTCCTCCTCTGCAGACGGCGAGGGCTCGTCGGCCTTGGGCCCAACCCGGGCCTGCTCCGCCTCGCTCATCTTCCCTGGTGCGCAGAGATGGGGTTCCCGGGCGCACCGAGCGCTTGCCAGCGTCCACCGGCCGCCGCCCGCACTACGGCGCTGCCCTCGGCGCCCTCCGCGGCCGTTCGCACCCCTCAGGCCCGGAGCGCCACCGAGCCAGAAAGGACCCCACCGTTGCTAGGCAACGCCACCCTGCTAGGTGGCCGCGGAGCTGCCTGTCTGGAAAGTGCGCTGCGGGAGGGCTGACCCGCCGCGCGCCTGGGGCCTAGCGGAGAAGGCGGAAGCTCCGGTGAGTCCCTTTCCGAGACACGGGATGCTAGGCCCGACTAACAACCCACGGGAGAGTGGGCCTCCTCTGGGTGACTGAGATGCTGAGAAGACCAGCGAAGTGGCTGAAGGATATCCCGCTGGGTGGGCGGCGCGCGGCCTCTTCCGGTTTCCGAGAGGGTTCGGGGCCTCTTGACTCCGGCCGCTGCGCGCGCTGCTGCGGCTCTCGGACCCGGAAGAGCAGCGTCAGCCCGGCAACAGCTGCGAAGGACCTCACTCTCCACGTGCTGCTCGGGCTCCCTGCTCCGTCCGTGGTTCTGCGCCTGGGCCATGGCTACCGTCTGCAGCTCTCTCCCCGGCCGGTCTCCCAGGACGTGCTTCGGACGTCCCCAGGCCCAGATGAAGCGGGTAAGTTCAAACCCAGCCTGGGAGCTGCCGCGCTGATCAAGTCGGTAGGGTTTTTAAGGATGTCTAGAGGGACCGGCGGGCGGCGCTCGGAAACACATGGGTCAGTCGGGAACCCCGCCTTGGGTGCGAGGGCCGGGCAGGCTCCTGAGACTAGCTGAAGAACTAGTTACATAGGGTTAGGATTGAAGGCATAGTAATTGGTCAACTCCCTGAGACTAGCTGGGGGACTAGTGGGTCGGTGAGGATTGGAGGCTGGCTGTATCCATTGGAAAACAATGCCTGAGACATGAGTACCTGGCATGTCTTAACTCTTCTGAGCTAGTCCGTCTGCTGCAAAGAAGGGTCAGTTCTGTTAGGAATGGAGACTAGACTCATTTCCTTGAAGAGCTTTTAAAACGGAGGCTTTTATCCACGAAACGGGAAAGAATATACAGTCATTGTAATCCGTTCTCCAGCGAGGAGAAAAGTGACTTAAAACAAACCCTACAGGAGCAAAATGCTGGTTTTAGGGTTGCTGGCTTATCCTCTAGAATGTCTGAAAAGATGTGATAGGAGGCTTCACCCGTCACACCACATACACATCCAAAAGACAATAATGTCATTCCATTGAAATTAAAAAGCAAGTTGCCGGTCAGGTCAGGTCAATCAGTGTTTTGAAGGTAAATTTCTTTGACTAACACTCACTGTCTAAGTTTCACCTTGGTAGAAGGAAGGAAGAACCTTAGTAAGCTTAAAATAGAGTCTTCAGCAAGTCATTGGTATAGCTGAATATGTGGAAGGAGAAATACACAGACAACCCTCAGGATGGTGGAGGAGGGGGCATAGGATTAACATAGAGTAGGAGGGATTTGGGCTATTAGATGCCAGTTTCACAACACACTAGACTATATGATCTTGGGGGAGTTAGTTCCATAAATTGGAACACTAATTTGTTTATTGGAAGATTGTTAGGAGGCTCCAGTGCCATAATACCTTCAATGACTGTCCTAAGAGGTAATTGCTAAGTGCCAGTAATCAAAATAAAAGCAGTATTGTTTACATCTGAGGAAGTGGATGGCTGCAATTATATCAAATCAGCAACACTATATCAGGGTGGTGCTTGTGTCGTATACCCAGCCCTGTAGGAGGAGGACGTACCTTGCTCACCTAGTTTCTGCATGGCTTTTGAGTTCCATTCTCTGCTATACAAAATGAAGAAGAAAATTCCAAATTTGTATTGAGTGACCAGATTGTCTCCTTTTACAGTTACTTCAACTGCTGTTTCAAAAATGATAGTTTGGGGCTGGAAAGGTAGCTCAGAGGTTAAGAGCACTGGCTGCTCTTCCAGAGGATTTCCCAGGGTTTTCCAGCACTCACATGGCTGCTCTCAACTGTCTGTAACTCCAGTTCCAGAAAATCCAGCACCCTCTTACAAACATACATGCAGTCAAAACACTAATGTACATAAAATAAATAAGTAAATCTTTGAAAAAATAAAGAAAAATGTAAATAAAAACTTATCATTAAACAAACAAAGAAAAGTGATTGGTCAAGAGATAATACAGTTCTCTGGTGACCTCTGCATGCTAGCCATGGCTTATATGCTCACACACACAATAAACCAATAAAGATGCTGCAGGTATCTTAACTGCAGGGAGGACATGACTGCATCCGTGTTTCTGTTTCTGTATCCAAATGGAAGTGGAAGATATGATGAGCAAATTTGCTCAAAGTGGAAACTCGATGTGGGTAGCTAATAGATTTTATTTGGAAGGACCTTCATAGCTTAAGTTGATTGCTCTGTCTTAACTGTGGAAAATATTTTTTCTTATGAATGTTTTCTGGTTAATAAAGTTAATACAGTTTCATAGAAGACACGACCCCACCTATAGTTGCCAGAAATAACTTAACATTTTGATGTAGCCTTTTCTAAGCAAATAGGATATAGTTAATTAGTTATCCCAGCATTATCTTCATGGAAGAGCGTGGTATATTCTGGGAACTTAAGAAAGACTGACAAATGGTAAAGATGAACTTGAAGCTGAGGAGATGGATAGAGGCTGTATTCTTGGGGCTGCCTAAATCTCCCTGCAGATTTTTCAGTGTTAGCCTAACAGCGGTGGAAAACATGCTTCATTTTACTCCGAGCACTTGTTGTGGCTGTGCTTACTCTGGTGGACTGGACCAAACTTTGTAGCCCAGGCTGACCTAGAACTCAGAATCCCTTCTGCCTGAGTTTTCATGAGTGCTGGGCTTGTGTGTGTGAGCCACTGTGCTAGCTTCTGAGTGCTTGCTCTTAGAGACCTTGGCTTAGGGTGAGTGGAGTGCTGTGATGTCTGAAGTCTGTGCTACCTGCTGTGTTTAATACAGAGCAGGGAAGGAGAAGGCGTGTAAAGGAGCTGGTGCGTTTGCTCCGTGTTGCTGCAGCAGCACTCCTCGTAGTGGTGCCTGGGTGCTTGAGGAGGCAGGTCTTGTCTTGATTGGTGGAAAAGCTTCCTGAACCGGAGATTGGCCAGAAGCAGAATAGGTTATCTCTTGAGTGGAGGAGGTCTGTGGGCAGAGGCTGCTAGGCCAGCTCAAGAAACCTGTGGTGGGGAGACCTTGGGGCCTTTTGTGACTGTCAGGTGAGGCTTCCAGATTTGTGCTCTCTGACAAATGGCCCAGAAGACCTGAAAGCTGACTACATTTTAACTTGAAAATTCATAAACTTGGAACTTTTCAAAAACAAATTTTAAGATGAAGTAGGCATACTTTACTAATATTCAGTACTTGAAATTGTATTTATTGAATTCCTTAAAGGAATTCTTACGATTGCCAGGAAAAAAGACTTGTCCTTTTCATTGGTAGGTTGGTCTGAAGCTGACAGACTTGGTAAAACAAGTCAGCGTGACATCATTGTTTCAAATAAAAAGGAAAAAATGTATTCTAAAACTCAGACACTGGCTACTCTTATATCCTTGTGCAGATTGGAGGAAAAGGCCAAAGAAAATAGAAGAATCTGATGTTTCTTTTAGGACAGTGGTTCTCAACCTTCCTAGTGCTGCAACCCTTTAATACAGTTCCTTACTTTGTAGTGACCCCCAACATTAAATCATTTTCATTACTTCTTCATAACTGTAATTTTGCTACTGTTATGAATCATATGTAAACATCTGATATATAGACTATATGATATGTGACCCCTGTCATTTGACCCTCCCAAAGGGGTTGAGAGCTGCTGTTCTAGGGGAAGTTTGGGCACCATGCGTTTAATCACATTCGTGTTGTGAGAATAGTCAACAGGCGAGAAGCGCCTGATGGTGTGTGTGTCTGGGATCAGCAATCAGGCAGGACTCTGAAGGAGAGGAAGGTTGGAAATAATACCATGGAAGTGATGGATGGAGCGACACTCATTTGGAGTGGGGACTGCGAGTCGGAACTGACTCCAGACCATCTGAATCTGAGCAGCTTGAGGGTAGAGATCCAAGCCCTGGGGAAGAACAGTAATGACAGTTTCCGCTCCCTGGGCACGCGTTGGGATTCAACATCCCATTCACCTTTCCAGTCTCATCTTAACATGCTTTGTTGGTAGAAAAGAACAGATTTTCCCTGTGTGCCTCTGTTCTCACATAAAACAGACTCCTAGGGGTATGGTTTGATTTAGTGAACACGTGTGCTTCAGAAGCTTGGTTCTTGCTTCCCTTAGAGCAGACTGAACTGGTTAATAGAAACTGGGAGGGCACTTTTCTCTTCCTGATCCCTACTCTTATCTTGGGTGACTTAATCGTTGAGATGGATGGAGGCCTTCTAGACAAATGGATTGACATTGAGTGTCTCCTCCCACTCCTATTTCAGATGAAGCCAAAGAATCTGGTTGTAAACCCTAAACTGATGGTTGGCATATGGGGCATAATGATCTCTGCAGGAAGAGATACATTCTGTGGGCAGTCAGGCTTCACTCTGAGGATTGTCTTCATGGACTAATGCACCTCTTCTTGATCTTTCCTTTTGGGAACAACACAGCAAGCAGAGGCTACCAAGAGAAAGCTCCAAGTATCCAGTGAGGTTCCACCAACAAAACGGAGGGATGAAATCTCTCTTTCAGCCAAGAAAACCAGCGATGAAGAAACTCAGAGAACATTTAAGGGGAGTGCACAGAAAACATTTCCTCCAAAGAAGTATTTGGACAGTACAGGCAGTGGAGAGCAAGAGAAGCTATGTGTCAAGACTTCGTCGCTGTTTAAAAACAACCCTGAGATCCCGGAACTCCACAGGTGTGTGTGCAGAGGCTTGGGTGTGAGCCTTCACGGGACCGCTTTCTCCTTGGCGCTGATGCACGCTTTGTCTCTCCTCTGCAGAACTGTGGTGAAGCAGGCTCGAGAGCAAGTGTTCACTCCAGAAGCTTTCCAGGACCTGGACCTCCACCCTCATCTAGTGAGTGCCCACACTGCCCTGCAGGGGGGTGCTGTCTGTGTGCTTGTTCAGGCTGTCTGTGCGCCTGGCTGTGGGTCACTCCCTGACATCCTCCTTCTCTTTTCCCCGGTGATTTTTAAGTTCTGGACTTCATTTTTAAAGCAGCTTCTATTTTTGGAATAGATGTGGTGATGCTATGGTGGCAGATGTCTCTGTGGCCTTGGAAAGGGAGCTGAGCTGGCTTCTTACTGTCAAGGGATGTGTACATTTTTAGAGAATAAAGACAGAAAAGGCTTCTTGAAGTGTGTTTTCTACAAGCAAATGGACATCTTTCTTTCCCCTTTTGTTTAATACCATGATTGAGTTTTGTAGTAACTATGAAAAAGGAAAGAAAAAAAAATTCCCATTGAAGGCTGGATTTCCTTATCAGTTGGGTACAGCTGACCTCTTTCTTATAGGATTGGTTCTCAGTCTGAGTATTATGTGTGTCTGGGGTACGTGACTTGAGTTGTGAGGGTTGCCTTGTGCATTGTCAGTTTGTAACAGCATCCTAAGTCTATAAAGTAGCCACCCAGCTGCAAGAACCAGAAATCCTGCAAATACTGTAAGGTAGAGGGCAGGATCACCCCCAGTTGGAAATACTGGGTCAGTGGGAATTAATTTAATTATAAATGTCCAATGCAGTTGTCATTCTAGAATTTTATCTTTATGTCATTGAGTATGTTTTCATTAAATTCATAAATATTTATTTTCATATTCTCTTTTAGATTTCCACAATAAATACAGTTTTTAAAATGTCATGTATGACCAGGTAAGAGGTTTCAGGTTATTCTTGATTTTCTTAGGGTTTCTATGAGTACAGCCAGTTGTATTCCAAGGCAGAGCACATTTGTGTCTTGGTGCTGGAAGCAACACAAACTGCTAAGCACAGAGGACCGACATAGTGCTTAGCCTGTTCCCCCCTCTTCCCCTGCACCAACCTGCTTGAAGGCAGACAAGGTTTCCTTCCATTCCAGCACTCAGCTCCCTACTGCAAGACATAGCTAGTTTAGGACATTTGTCATCAGGGCGTCTCTGAAAATTACTTGAGCCAAAATACAATATTTGATAATGTTATTTCTTAGCAGTAAAAAATAAGGTCATCAAAAGAATTGGAGCAAATATTTACTTGGGTTTAGTAGGATACTGAAAAGGTATTTTAATGCTTGCTGCATTGGAGACACTTGTAAAAGAAATTCAGAATTAAAGTCTGAGTAGTTAACTGTATAGTCATAGTTCACTTTGCATAAGCAAAAAGCAAGAATATAAAAGAGTAGAGAACCACCAGCTTTTTCCATTTTGTTTGGCTTTTGTTTTTGAGACAGTCTTGTAGACTAGCAGTCCTCAAACTTATTTTCCTCTTTTATTGGCTTCCCAAGTGCTAGGATTACAGCATTTTTCTTGAAGTGTGTTTTCCTATGAAAAAGGAAAGAAAAAAAAAATTCTTTTTTTGTGTGTACTATTTCTGGTTTGGTTTGCTTGCTGGATCAACCACATTTAAATGAGTTCTTTGTTCATTTTGGGTTTGGGTTTTAATGTATATGTAGATAACTGTTCTCAGTATATGTGGCTTGTTTCTTAGAGGGAGCTGCTGCTGCTACTTGGGTGTCTTGCAAGCCTCCTTTTTTGTTTTTCTGTGTTTCTGTGTGGAAATCTAAGCTGGATTACATGTTCCCAATTCATGCCCCCCAGCAGGCAGGAGGGTGTGTGGTATACTTTGAGAGCGACTGATTTGTTGTTCTGCCTATCCTTTTTCTTTTGGTTTTTGAAGACAGGGTTTCTCTGTGTAGCCCTGGGCTGTCCTAGAACCTGCTTTGTAACCCATGCTGGTCTCATACTCACAGAGATACACCTGCCTCCTAATAATTTTTAATTAGCTTAATATTGTAGGCAATCTCTGGCTTTCCTCCTCATTTACAGCCAAGTTTCAGGAGTTTAAAAAAGTTTATTTTGATTGTCAGAATGTTCTTAGCATTTTTACTTAATGAAGAAACTTTAGGCAGTAAGTAGGCAGAGTCAAACTCAGGGTATTTGTATGTGAAGTAACCTGTGTATCTGCATGCATGACAGAGCTTGTGTTGAAGAAGTGTGTTCTCTCTTTTGGGTGCTCCAGTGTTCAGAAACAGAGTCTCCCAGTGCTGCTGGAGGGCAGGGATGCCCTTGTGCAATCCCAGACGGGCTCAGGTCAGTTGCTGTTTATTTTCCCTGCCATTTATCCTGAGGCATGTAGTACATGAGCACATGTTAGGCTCTTCAAGAAGGTGTTTATGGTGGCAAAGTCTGTTCTGTCTTATCTGGGGAAGGGCAGCCATGCTTGCTTTTGATGGGAGGCCTAAAGTTGCATAACAGAAGGAAGGTGATGATGGTGCTATGTTCAGGACTAGTGAGAGAGTATTCAGAGTTGAGCTCTGCTGTTTCTAATGTGCCTGCTGCCATAGTGGCCAGCCTTCACTCTGGATGGAATGATAGTTTATGGCTTGAAAGCAGTCTGGCTGGAGCACAGTTGGTGTCAGGGATGGACCACTTTCTACATGGTCTGCTCTTCTGCCCCACTTTTGCCTTCTTGCCAGCTCAACCATGATAAGAAGCCCAGAGCCCCCTTTTGTCTTCAGAGGCTGGCTTGGGTTCATGCTTGGCACACCAGCACCACAGAAGCCGTTTAGCTGAGGAGAACTTTAGAGCAGCCTTTTCCTAGCTTCCACAGACAGCTGTCAGGCTAGCTTCTGTCAAATGTGAGAAGCATCATATATCCTTGTAGATGACCTAAGGAGCTGACGCTTCAGGGTTTTTTGAAGTACTGAATTACACAGCAAAGGTAGGAGTCACGGCAGACAGACAAAGTGCCTCTTAGATGTGGCACACAGAGTTTAGCTTCTCTGAGATTCAGCATTACTTTTGAAAGCAGAACCTGTTTGCATCCCAACTGATGTTACTCTCTTTTAAAAGGTAAAACTCTTGCCTATTGCATCCCTGTGGTCCAGTCTCTTCAAGCTCTGACATCAAAAATACAGGTGAGCAGAAAATGCATTTCTCTGCTGTAGTCTGTTGTGCCCATGCTGCTGCCTGGCTGACTGCTAGTGTTGACGCTACAGCAGTGGGGTATGTCTGCACTCAGCATTGTGTTCTCTTCCTGTTAAGAAGAGCATGCCAAGAGTGGAGTAGAGTAAACACATTACTGTCACTACTGCCCATGTGTAGGGCATGTGGCTAGAATGCCTCCAGTGTGCCAGATGTGCCACATGTTGTCCCCATGTCACTTTCTTGACTCCCTATCCTCTGCCCAACACCAAGGTGTGGGTGTTATGTGACCCTAGTGGTGTAGGAGAGTAAAAAAACCATGGCCACATTGAATTACCAGTGGACATAGATTCCCAGCTCAACTTCTGTTTGACTCTGGAGAGGAAGCTCTGTCATAACGTGGAGTTAAATTACAGCCATGCAGGTTTTAGTGTGTTTACTTTTAAATGGAGAGAGCTGGACTTTCTCTTTTACCTGGGGTTTATCAGTACTGATTGTGGAAATGAGTGCTATTAGTGGGTTTAGCAGTCAGACTACTTTGTAGTCAACATAGAATTCATTCTTAGTTGTGAAATGTTCTGTAGAAATGGATTTCCAAACAGAACATACTTGCCTGCACTTCCAACACTTGGGAGGCAGAAGCTTGGGAGGAAAGTGAGTTAGAAGACAATTGACTTACACAATCAAGATCCTGTCTCCAAAAAAAAAGAAAAGAAAATCAAAGAAGTTTTTATAAGCTTCATTTTAAAGATTTATATATTTCACTGTATGTGTATGGGTGTTTTGTTTGCATGTTAGGTTTTTCAAAATACCTGGTGCCTGTGGAGGTCAGAAGAGGGTTTCAGATCCCTAGGAGCAGAATTACCATGAGCTACCTCGTATGTATGCATGTGTGTGGAAGAATAGCAAGCTGTTTACCTGCTAAGCCATCTATCCCTTGTAAGCCTCAATTTAATTCTCTTTTTCTAGTTGTGTTTAGTCTAGCTCCTTGTAACTTATCATAAAATGAGGACCTTGAAGCCTTGGGCCCTGGCTTGATGTGGAGCAGGCGTCTTCAGCGTGCTCTCCCACTTATTTTGGCTTGGCCTCTGATTTTTTTTTTTTTTAACATCACTTCCATCCTGTTTCATGTACTCGCGCCCTGCGAGGAACTGGTGTTTCTTTCTTCTTGTCTGTGTAGGAACACCTTTTGAAATGTCAGAATCTCCTCTCGTCACATGGCGGCACATTAATCCTGTTTACTAGCATGTTTACTGTTCCTCGCGGGGCTCCAGTGCAAGCTCACAAAGTTAGTGTTGAGTGGAGACTACTCTGGTTGGAGTTCTAAATCCTTCTCTTCTGAGCAAATGTTCCCAATGCAGAACATGAAAGCCAAACCCTAATTGGATTTGCTGCTGAGCTCGTCCTTCACTCTCACAAGTTCCTGGCTCATGCTCTCTGAGCCCTTGATGAGAAACCATTGACATAATATCTTCTTTACATTGCTTTGGATTTTTATTATTGTTGTTTAGATACAACATGTCTAAAAATTAAAATAGCCAAAGAATTCCAAGGATTTATAGGGTAGAAACAAAGTGTCACTCTCTCAGTATGCCTGCTGCCATAGGGTGTCTTCTCAGGGGCAGCCTGTCACATCCGTCAAACCAGGACTACACCCTTTCTTTTTGCTGTTTCCTGTGGAGTCCTTTGTTTCTGTGTTGTGCTGAGTACACAGATGTTTATGTATGCCATCACTTCCCTTTCTTTTGATAAGGCCAACCTCACTTAGTCCTCCTGGATTGCAGTAGTGCTGTCATTGTCGAGCCTTGGGTGCTTTCTCACTGTGCCACATTGACCTGCCTGGTTGTACTCGCTTGCTTGTTTTGCTGCTTTGTAGCAGGGTCTCATGTAGCTCAGACCCCTGCTCCTCCTATTGCCTCCTATTATGTGTGTGTCATAAATTACTGAGCCATACCCATATCGGTGAATGCCATTTACACAATATGTCCATCCAGTATCTTGCCGCAAACCACAGTTAAAATTTTGAACGTCTGAAATATTCTCCAGGTCCTTTACACACATGTGGATGTGTAGGAATAATTCCTGGAAGTGGGATTTGTAGTTTTGTGTTACTAGCTAATGCCAGCCTTGATCTGTGAGGGGCTTTACCAGTGTTTGTGCCTGCCAGCGGTGTGGTGTCTGGTCGTGCTCCGGCAGCAAGCAGCTGCTTTACAACACTTTCTGTATTTTTTTCTATTCCAGACCCCAGTTGCTATTGTGACCTCTGTGTGCCACGCTATTTTGTGGCTGCTTCAGTTTAAGTTACTTCATGTGGGATGTGTTTCCCACAAATGTGTCTTAGTGGCTTTTGCCTTGGAATTGTCTGTGTGGCTCTGCTGTCGTGTGCTCACATTCCCCAGGGCATTTGTTAGGCTGTATTACAGTTAGGAACTCATTTAGGGAGCAGTCACTGTGGTGTTGAATCTTCTCCCAGAAGGGGGTACATCTTTCCTTTAAAAAGAAATTATGCCACTCAGCTATGTTTTAATTGTCTTTATATAGATGTGGTACTTTTTTTTTTGAAAGTCACTGTGTAGTCCAGGCCCTGCCACAGACTCGGAATCCCCCTCCTCAGCCTTCTAGGTGCTGGGATTGTAAACATGAGCTATCATGCCTCAATAGATTTTAAACATTTTTTATATAATGTTTGTATCTTTTGTTGTCATTATAAGTGTAAAAGTTTTTCTTTTCATTACATTTTCTAATTTTTTATATTGAAAGACCATTGAATTTTGGTTGTTTTTCTTTCTTTCCTTGGAGATAGGGTCGTGATTGTAATCTTGGTGTGCTTGGATGTCACTATGTAGAATAAGTTGGTCTTTTGCTCGCTACACTGCTCTAATTTCTGAATGCTGTGAGTAAATATAGGTATTTGCTACAACATCTGACCTGGCTTCTTGTTGGTTTTGAGACAGGGTCTTGCTGTGTAATCCTGGCTAGCCTGGAACTCAGTGTAATGACCAGACTAGCCTCAGAATCACAGAGATCTGCCTGCCTCTGCGTCCCCGTGCTGTGTTTAAAGGTGTGCTCTACCATGCTTGACTTGGCTATTGTTTTTTTGTGTGTGGATGTTTTGTTTCCATGTATGCTTGTGTGTCATGTGTATGCATTGTCTGTAGATGCCAAAAGAGGGCATTGGATCTCTTGAAACTAGAGTTGTAAGCCATCATATTTTTGTACTTGACTGAAATGTCTTATTGATTCTGTTATAGTTTCCCCGTCTAAGATAAAATAACCTCATCTCCTGTGGTTTTAATCTTGCCCTCCATTTTCCAGTTGTGTGCATGTCTCTTCCTCTTTGTTGAATGGGGCAGGGCTGTCATAGGTGTAACGGCCGTTCTTCTTCCTTCCTTCATGGAAATGTCTGCTGTTTTAGCTGGCCACCCATAAATGTCATCTGTCATTTGCTCCTCCTCATGGCATTCACTTTCTATATATGCTATTTTTATATATAATTCTATATACTGTTTTTACGTATTAATATATATATATATATATAATTTTTTGTTTTTGTTTCTTGGAGACAGGATCTAATATAGCTCAAGCTTGCTCCAAACAAAAAAACTCTGATCCTCTTACCTCAGCTTGTACCTGGCACTCTACTCATTGGCATTTCTTTTTTTCTTCCAACAGCGTAGTGATGGCCCCTATGCTTTGGTCCTAGTGCCCACTAGAGAGGTAAGCAGCTTGCATATAGGTGAGGTCTGTAGGCATTGTAAGTGATAGCCTGTTGACTTGAAGTGCTGTCTCCACTTCTTTCCTGCAAACAAATCACTGCACATTCCATCCTTCACTTTGCTTTCTGGGAACTATCCTGTTGATTGCTGTCAAGGAGGAAGGTTTAAGTGCTCTTGAAAATTATTAGGTAGGTACAAGAGAACAGTTCTTCATTGTCTGAAAAACTAACAATACTTAAATTACTGATCCTTCAATAGGAATTGCATTTTTATACTTAAGATATTTTAGAGAAAGTAACTGAAATTTTGGATATAAAAATGAACTTTTTTTTTTTAATGAATTTCTTGTTGCTGTTGAAATTCTTTCTTCTTCATGGAACTACAGTAGAAATTAATTCTGTCAGGTCTGGGTGATGTGTCCACAAAGAACTCCCTGGAAAAGGAAAATTTCTAGACAGCTTTGCTTTCTTTTCTTTTTTTTTTTTTTTAAGATTTATTTACTTTTATGTGCATGAGTGTTTTGCCTGCATGTATGTTTGTGAACCAACATATGTGTACAGTGTCCTTGGAGGCCAGAAGAGGATGTCAGATTCCTGGAACTGAAGTAAGAGATGATTTTGAGCTGCTGTATGAGTGCTGGGAACTGAACCCGGATCCTCTGCAAGAGCAGCCAGTGCTCTTTAACTACTGAGCCATCTCTCCAGGCCGCTGGTCAGCCTGTCATACAGCCTGCTCTGTCCTTCCTCTGTTCCGTTCAGGAGGAGCACATGCAGGAGGCACATTGAAAAGTTCTCAGCAGCAAACCTGTCACTTCCATAGAACGCTGCATGTGCTGTGAACATGTGGGGACAACACGTGACCTTGGACAAGATTCTGAACGGGCTATTTTAATGATGTCTAATGGTGGCCACCTACATTACTTTTACTTTTCCTGTATCCATTGGGCTCACTGGTTTTATTTGTAAACTGAGGAACGGCCATGTGTATTTTCAGATCACCTCCTGCAGCTTTAGAATGAAGCCAGTTCCCCAGGTGCTTGTCAGGCCACTGTTGTATTTTCCCTTTTATGCTTATGACTTTCTGTCTGATTTTCTTTAACCGTATACTTGAACTTCTCTGTGTGATACTTTGGGAATTTGAGCCAGCAGAGGGAGCACAAAACACTATTTTTGTATGTCTAAGAAATATATGTGATGTCTTCACCCTTATTCCCTAAACTGACAGATTCCAAACCAGTTTAAGAAAAGGGTGTTATCATGGTGGATTCTCTATGCAGGATTTACTTGGCCTAAGCCTTGAGGTCCAGTGTTGCAACCTGATAGTTCAGATTGCCTTTTCTTTAAAAATATAAAATGGAAGCAAGGAGCCCTGCTCACTCTCTCCAACTTTCATATTTTCAGTTGGCTCTGCAAAGCTTCGACACTGTTCAGAAGCTGCTTAAGGTAAGAAAAGCCATCATTTTTTGTTGTCCTTTTTTCTGAAATTGTGAGGGAAGAGCCATGTGGCACAGTCTGTGTTGTGGGAATGGCTCCTGTCTCATCTTCCCAGTGTGCCTCTGGCCAGTAGGTTTCATTGGCAGACCTCAATAATTTTTTTTCCCTTGTTATTTTGAGACAAGGTTTCTCTGTGTAGCCTAGGCTATCCTGGAACTCACTATGTAGACCAGGTTGGCCTTGAACTCAGAGATCCATCTGTCTAAGCTTCTCAATTGTTGGGATTAAAGGCGCTAATAACTCTTGCTAGTAGTTGCTAGAGATTGTTATTGTTGGCTCACCCTGGTCTGTAGCAAGTGCAGTTATATGCAATGACTTGAAGGCACAGTCCCCATGTAACCCAGTGGAAAGCATCGAGAACCCATAAGGGGATTCCAGAGAGAAAAGACAGCAGAGCCAAGGTTCAGCTCCTACAAAGGTTGACCAGGAGTCTATTTTTATTTTCTGTGGCCTAGTAAGTAGTGAGTGGTGAGTGTGTTAATTAGGTTTTTTTCTCCCACCCCACCTGCAAGATAGTGAATTTAACTGAAATATATTTTTTATTTGGACACCATGGGAAAAAGCAGGGGAGCTAATTGTATCATTTTATAAGCTCACATTTTTCCTGACAGCACTGGGAGCTGTTGTACAGCTTTGGTCTACCACTGCGGGTAATAACTCGAGGTGCCTATGTGTCCCCAGACTGTATCTGCACAGAAACTCCTCCCACACTGCAAAGCCACGTGCTTCCTGCTGCAGACTTGCTTATGCTAGGAACTTAGGATCAGCTCTGCCTCTAGGGAAGGGGCTTTATGTTGATTATGCTCTGGTATTTTTATGTAGCCGTTCACCTGGATTGTTCCTGGAGTGTTGATGGGCGGAGAGAAGAGGAAGTCAGAAAAAGCTAGGTAGGAGGAAGTGGGTTTGCTTATTTAGCTCTTGGAGTCTGTCTGCCTGGTCTTGTTCAGTAACACTTGACTCTTCAACCTGAGAGAGCGCCTCCTCTGCTACTGTGCCTCTTGGTCCCACATAGAGAAAGACAGGTCAAGAGTCACCTCTAGACAGTACTGTGTGTCATAGATTCCCTTCTTCTGGTTAATGACAGTGCTCTGATCTGTTTAACCCACCCACTGGCTGCCTCTTGTTTGGTATACACTCTTTAGTGTGACTCCCTTTGGTGCATATTGGGAGTTTGTGGTTTTACTGTTTAGATTTATAAAAGCAAAGTGATAGTAGACCTTGTGGCCTGCATCTGTAATCCCAGTACTTGGGAGGTTGAGGTAGCAGCTTCAAGGTATATACTGAGTTCAAGACTAGCCTGGCCTACATGAGACTCTGTCTTCAAAATCAATAACAACAGCAACAAAACAGGATGATAATTTTCTTAATGCTTAGCAAGTTCTCAGTGCATTGATTCCCAGCTCTGCATTGGAGCTTGCAATGGGTATCGTTAGAAAATTGTTAGACAGGTAAATGACACTTTAGTAGTTACACATCTGTAACTTTAGAGTGAACATAAAGCTTGACACTTAGAAACATTGGTGAGGTTAGATTCCACTATAAACAACAACAATAGGGTCCAGGTCCCTCTTCTCCATCTTTTTGTGTCCTTACAGAGGCTTCCATTTGCAAGGTTACCTTATAGCTTTGGATCGTTGCAGGAGTTTTAGCCACTGCACTTCAGTTTCCTACTAGAAGTGACAAAAATTGTCATAAATCCTTCGTCCAAAGGTGCATTTATGATTGTACACTCTTAATCTTTTATGCTATAGCGAAAGTATAGGCATGTTGCCCCACTTGACTGAAAACTCTCTAAGTAAAATTGTCCTGTGTCTTCCGCTATAGAGAATAGTGGGGCTATGGTTGTTTGGGAAATAGGAAAGTTAATGGGGTTTTCTTTTTTCTTTTCTTTTTTTCTTTCTTTCTTTCTTTTTTTTTTTTTTTAAGGGCATGAACAATATACTAGTTTGGAGGGGAGAGGGAATGGAGAGTAGAGAGGAGGATATGACCAAGGTACATTGTATATATTATTAAATTATCCAAGTTTAAAAAGAAGTAAGCTTTAGTCTACATCATCTATAAGGCAAAGCTCAGGCCCATTTTATGGCAGCTACCCAAAGGACTCAATATTATAAAACATGTTACCATAATGTGTGTCTGACAGAATGTATGTCCATACAGTTAGAATGTGTGTACATACAGTTAGATTGTGTGTCCTACAGATAATTAGGATGTATGTGCAAACAGTTAGAATATGTGTCCTGACAGTATCTAAGTCTACCTGGTTCTCTAGCACAGAAGCCTTAAAGAACTGGTTAGGGAGCTAGAAAGATGTCTCAGAAGTTAACAATGCTTATTGCAGACTTTGGATTCCAGCACCCACTGTAGATGGCTTACAAAACGCCTGTGACTTCAGATGGGAGGAATCTACCACCCCACTCTGGGCTCCATGAGTACCCAAGTGTATACATACATACACATATACACACACAAAATAAGGGGCTGGAGAACAGTCAACAGATCTTGGTCTTCCAGAGGATGAGAGTTCAGTCCTTAGTGCCAGGTTAGGTGGCTTGTAGGCTGTCTGCAACTCCAGCTTAAGGGCTTCTTTGGGCACTTGCACTCATGTGGCATATACTCATATAGAGGCATACATATACATAAAACAGTCATAACAATATGAATTTTTAAAAAGTAGATCTTTTGCTGGGCGGTCGTGGTGCACACCTTTAACCCCAGCACTTGGGAGACATAGGCAGGTGGATTTCTGAGTTTGAGACCAGACTGGTCTACAGAGCAAGTTCCAGGATAGCCAGGGTATACATCCTATTGGGGTGGTGAGAGCAGGAATTGATCTTTTAAAAAGAAGAAAAGGATTGGTTAGATGTCCATCTATCCAGAATGTTGTAGAAAGAATCTGTGAAGCAGATGGAAAGCATTGGGTTATATGCTTAAAAATTTCTCTCAAAGTTAAGGTTATGATTCTATGTATCTTTAGATCTTAGCAGTTTTATATAGAGAAGAGTGAATCTCACCCATTTGTTGTTTTAACTCTTTGACAGTTGTGCTGGACACAGGATGACTGTCTCCTTTGCCTGTTTCTTGTGTTTCTTGTTGCTCCAGTGTTTGACATTCTTTCTTTTATGATACATGATTTAAACAGGCTCCGCAAAGGCATTAATATCCTTATTGCAACTCCTGGCCGTCTGGTGGATCATATAAAATCCACAAAGAACATTCACTTTAACCGAATACGGTGGCTGGTTGTGGACGAAGCAGACAGGTGAGCCTAGTTTAGGAAGCAAGGAAGGTGAGAGAAAGAGGCTGTTTGTCCTGCCATCTCCGGGCCAGTTCTGTGGCCTGGTAGTGTCAGGTTTGCTCTTTGCACAGGGTAAAGTCCTTCTCTTAAACCTTCAGGATCTTGGATTTGGGTTTTGAGAAGGACATCACAGTGATTCTGAATGCTATAAATGCTGAGTGTCAGAAACGTCAGAATGTCCTGCTGTCAGCAACACTCACAGAAGGTGAGTTGAGAAGGAACTGTGGGCTGATGCCAATGGGTGTTTCTCTTAGGGAGAGGGACAGCCTTTCCCCACTGTCCTCTCATACCCGGCTGGGCCATCTCTTGGTTTTGCTTTATGCTGAGACATTGGCTGGTCCCACTGTGCAGGTGATGCTTTCTCCTCAGCACTGGTTTTAGTGTGATCATTCTCCTTTCTCATTAAGAGTCCACATTCCTAGCCCCTTCCTGACTCCTCCATCCTTGAAAGAAGTTCTTGGCTGTTTTGCAGATGGGAAACAAAGGCTTAGGAAACAGAGCCGCTTCACCAGTCTCACCTGCGTGAGGGTTCTGTGTAGGCACCACCAGTGCTTCCATTGCAGTTTGTGGGTTAGTTGATTTTCTAATCACAGTGTGATACACAAGTTAGGTGCCTTCCAAAGTGTTTCTAAGAAACATTGCTCTTGAGACATAACCTTCAAAAAGGGGCTTCTGTGGTCAAATAAATTTAGGGATTGTTTTATGAGCTCCCTCTTTTGAGTAAGGTCCTGAGAAGGCCTGCAGCCAAGTCTATTGAACTAGTTTAATCTAATGTTCTGTGGTGACCAAAGAACCTTTGGTAAGGTGAGATACAGACATCTGATAAACGCATAGAAACTGCTAGCATAAATGGGCATTGGGCTGTGGATTACCCCACTGACCTGGCAATAGGGCAGATCAGTGCTGGACTTTCCTGGATGGGTGCTCTGGGGTACATATGTGACCACCCTGTTTTGTCCTTTTCACTGTATCTAAGGTGTAACACGGCTAGCTGATATCAGTTTGCACAATCCAATCAGTATCTCTGTCCTGGACAAAAGCTGGGATCAGCCCAACCCAAATGAAGTTGCTAATACCCAGCCAGACAGCTTTGCCATACCAGAGAGTCTCGACCAGTATGTGGTGTTGGTTCCTAGCAAGCTGCGCCTCGTCTCCCTCGCGGCCTTCATCTTGCAGAAGTGCAAGGTAGGACTGTGACTTAGATCTGGCCTGATCTAAGCAAGTAGCATATACTTCATTTGTGCTGGGTAAACACAGCAATGAGCTAAAGCACCAAGACAAGAAAAGAACGGCTGTCAACTGTGTTCTGAGTGCATGAGTGATTATGAATTCCAAAACAGTGGTAAAGAACCCAGGTTAAGGTTAGTGAGGGTCATAGCATTAAGTTTGAAATCTGCCTTGTTGGGGCAAACATTAGGGGAATGTCACAGGTAGCAGAGACATGCAGGAATGAGGTGTTTCTTGCAGATTGCTAGACCTAGTATATTTGCTTACCAGATTCATGGGGTGAGTCTGGGTATGAGGTAGTGGCTTTAGGAGTTGGGGGTTACGGATTATGACGGGCCCAAAGTGTAAAGGACAAACTTACCCTAAAAGTACATTTGTTTTTCTCTTTGAGGTAGGAATTCTTGTCACTTTCCTTTTTGTCTTCTTTGTTGAGTGGAATATCAGTGCTGGTACTTTTTTAATAATTAAAAGCTGTGTCACCATGTTTCCAAATCAGGGCCACCATGTACATGTACCTTAGAGACGTGCTCATTTTGAGAGCGTCTATGCTTATGGCTGTGTGCTTGCTTTCCCCTTGTGTTTGTATAGTTTGAGAAGGACCAGAAGATGATTGTCTTTTTCTCAAGTTGTGAGCTGGTGGAGTTCCACTACAGCCTCTTCCTTCACACCCTGCCTTGCCTCTCAGAGTCCCCCCCTTCAGAGCGGCTGCCATCTGCCTCTTGGCCACTGACATTCCTTCGGCTGCATGGCAACATGGAGCAGGAGGTAAGCCCACTTCTTTCCACCCCATATGCAGTGAGCCTGGTAGACAGAGAGTCTTGGTTCACTTATGTCATTTTCAGGCTGTCCTGGGTCAGGGGACGGAAATCCCAAAGTAGGGGAGCTGCTGGTAGTTGCTGTGAGGGAGCCTATTGTTCCTTGGGCTCCTGCTCTGGAGTTGCCTCTTCCACCTGAGAGAGCTCACAGGCCTGCTTGGCCTGCGTCTACCTCAGCCAGCTGTTACATCAACTGAGTAGCACTAAGTAGCTGGCACCAGGGAAGGCTTTTGCCTTTTTAGTACCCAGTGTGTAATTAGGGCTTGATGTCTTCAAATTAAGAGCATTAATGGAGCTAAATTGTGGATCCCATATGGTACTGCTGAGCGCGGCGGCTGTCATTGTCAACAAGACACAGCGCTGCACTCTGTGAGCACTTCGGGCCGGGAGAGGGTACTGCACACCAAAAGGCTTTAGTCCCTGTTCTCCCTCTGCAGAGTGAGCTTCCTGAAGAAGAAGAGTACTCTTCCCTGCCTTTAGATGTTCCATGTACGCCTCACTTAGGCTCTTAGCAAGGTCATTGCAGGGAGTTGAATGGCACTTGGGAGGGACGCCTCCCTCCTAGAGGGTGCATAGGCTTGAAGTAGGAGCCATCTTGTGACAAGGTTTCTGGGCATCTTAGAAAATGAAAAAGCTGCAAGTCAGGGTAGCATTGACATACTGTGAGCTAAAAGAGATGGCAGAGGTCTGGGGTGATTGGAAACAAGTCCATCCCCTCCTGGTTTTTGTTCTCTGGCTTTATCAATTAAGGAAATGGAGGCCATATAAGTGACCTTGCTGAAGGTCACTCATAGACACAGCTTCTTTGCTATTACACATATGCAGGTCACAGAATATTCTAGCCTTTAGTAGTTTCCTGTTATACTTTTAGCTCCCTGGTTGGCTGAGCCAGATGATTTTGTTCCTGAGTACCATGTGTAACCACATGGGGTTTTGTTTTAAACTTGGTTTTTAATCCTGTGGGCCCTTGCTTCCCAGAACTATTCTGTGGGTGGTGGCTGAGGACAGTGAGGAGCTTATATAGACCTAAAAGACTCAAGAGGTTTCAGTAGATCAGGGCCGATTCATAGTTAAGTGATACCAGACTGTTCATCTCATGGCTAACATGGTAAGTCCTGCATGCTGTGCTTTCTTGGGGCAGACTGCTTGTGTTCTGGCTCTGACTGGTCAGCTACTGACTCTGACTTGAGATAAGATTTTAGCATTTCTCCCCGCAGAAGTCCCTGTGGATGACCATGGTCTGTCTGCCATCTGAAGTCATGTTAATGTCCATGGACTGGACTGCTGCTGCAGACCACATTGGTGTCCATGGCCCATGCCCTGGGTGCAAGTGCCGATGTCTGTGGCCTGTGCTGCTAAGGCCTGTGGCACATGCTGATGCTAGAGGCCATGTGGATGTCCGTGGTCCATGCTCCTGCTGACTGGAAAGGGCAAGGCAGTGCTATTTTACTGCCTTTTGCAGTGCTATTGATGACTACAGACTCACAGTTGAGAAAGAAAATCATAGAAGGCTTCTATGACAAGTATCCCCATCCCCACTCCAGAATATGTAACAGCCTAGGCAGTGAGTTTCTTAACCTGTCCTTACATTGAGACTTGAAAAGCTCCTGGTGAAGATTTGCTGCAGTGTTCCTTGATGGTGTTGAGTGAGATGTGCCCTGGGCTTATAGCTCACAAATGACCAAAACTGTTTGCCATAGTACAGTGGGGCTGTGCCAGTGCCTACAGGGAGACATCCTTTTAGTATTGTTAGTTGTTTTTATATTTTATCTGTCAATGGCAGGTAGTTAAAGCTAGATCTCAGGTGTGTGCCTCACTGTGACTTAGGCACACTCAGTGTATTCTAGAGAGATCGTGCTGAAGCCTCAGCATTCTCTTGCCTTTGTGACCACAGATCTCTTTTTAAAAAATTAATTGAGGGAACCATTCATGAATAAAGACTTACTTAAGAAAAGTTCACCTGGTAACAAAACACTGGTCATGTTATAATGTTGCAGCTGATTGGCTAGATCCTATTTGACTGCATGAGATGTTGTGGTCTTTGGATTTTTATTGGCAGAGATGTTTACATTTTGTTGGTACTTGATTAAAGTATATTACCAGTACAGTGAGGCACCATGTTTGTAACCCACATGTTTGACTTTGTTGGGCATAGAAAGGGAGCTTAGAAAGTGTTGAGGTGTTACTAGCGCTTATGACATGCTGTAGCGCAGGCTGATTTTATTTTCTTCCTTTAAATACACATTTTATACAATTGAAATATATAATTTTAGTTTATTATAGTTATCAGTATTTTTTTGTTGTTGTTTTGACACAGGGTTTCAACCCGTAGCCTAGGCTTGTCCTAGTACTCAATTTCTCACTGAAACTGGCTTTGAACTCAGAGCAGTCCTCCTTAGCCTCCTGAGTGCTGGGATTACAAGTGTCAGCCAACCACTGGCTGAGTACTTTATAAATTGTATGTGGGTGTTGTTCATAGACATGGAGGTGTAGGTTTACCTGTGTTTGTACAGGACAGAGATCACCTTGGGTGTGGCTCCTCAGGAATCTTTCATCTTGTCTTTTGACATACGGTTTCATTGGAACCCAAAGCGTAGCTATGCTGTTTAGCCAGCACATCACAGGCATCTATCCCTGTCTACCTCAGCAGTGTTGGGATCGAAAATGGCTTTGAATGCCTATATCAGGGCCCAAACCCAGGTCCTTATGTGTGTAAAGTAAGTACTACTGAGCTATCTCTCAAGCCCAGTCTTTATAAATTTTTAATTTTAGAAGGTTGCCCTGTAAGAAAAAACTGGTATTTCTTTATTCCCCTAGAGCACAGCTTCCTAAACTGTGTGTAGGAGGCTGTGAAAATACAGCAGCACTAAAAGGTTTATGAACACACAGAAGCCAAAAACTAACTGAAAATTAAATGGATAGAGCTTTGTGTGACTTCACTGCAGCATTGGTTTTGAACGTGCAGCGTGCACGCTATGTAGTGCACATCTGCCACACAACAGCAATGAATGCTGCCCAAAGCCCTCAGCCCAGACTACAGGCTGCTTTGTGTGGAACTGCAGTGTTTGTGCTGTATGTCCAAACTATTAATTCTCGTACAGAAACAATGGTTTAATTATGGAAAACAGAGACTTATAGTAGTCTCTCTTTCTTTCTTAACGTGTAAGTATTAAATTAGTATATTTTTACATTGTATTTTTTATTTTTGAAATTGATGTTTAAGTTGTCTTGGGTTTCATAGTAAGTCAGTAAGTGATTTTTGGCTTGAAATAGGACATGAATTTCAACGGTTTCATGTGTCTACACACTGTATGTGAGGGAAGAAGGGCTGTTCCTCAGAAACCATCTTCCCTTTTTTTTTAAAGGCAAATCTATGCCAGGGAGCCCCAAGCATCTGCCTGCCTGCACCTCCCTGGCATCGGGCTTACAAGTGTGTGCCCCCATGCCCAGCTTTTGTTAAGGGTCATGGTGTGGTTTCTGGGAGACCAAACTTAGGCCCTTAAATTCGAAAGAAAACACTTTTGAAATAGCACTGAGCATACATTTGTCATTTTGTGCTATGGATTTCTGCAGGCTGGTGTTCTCCACTCTGTTTATGAAGTCAGAATGTCAGCTCTGAAAAACATTGAAGGTACTTTGTGTTCTGTAGTGTCAGTGCTCAGCCAAGATTGAATTTGCAGCGTAAAGAAGCACATCCAGCTCATTAGTGCAAATTGTTTTAGTCTTGAATAAATGGTAAAGTTAGATGTCTAGCAAAGAGTGTCGGTTTGTTTGTTTGGTTTGGTTTCTATTTCTTTGCTTCTTTAGAGACAGGTCACACTTTCTAGTCATGGCTGCTTAGAATTCTGGTGTGTTGACCTGGTTAGCCACAGACTTGTAGTTTCTGTCTGCCTCTGTCTCCTAAGTCCTGGGATTATATGTATTTACTACCATACTTGACCTAAGAGATTATTTTCAAAATTAATTTTCACTCCTGAGGCTGGCAGATCTCTGTGAGTTTAGGACAGCCAGGGCTACATAGTGAGACCCCTGTCTCAAGATAGATAGGTAGATAGATAGATACATAGATGATTTACATGATATACTAACAGTAAATGTTTGATTTGTGTACAGTTTCTCTGTAATAATACTTTAAGATGGTGTGTTCTTTGCTGGCACAGTATTTATGAATGAATGGCATCTTAGGCAGTACCATGTTGATACTGGCGTATTGAAATGTGCTGCTCACAGGGTACTGCTGCTTTACTTGGTCTCTGGTTCAGTTGTACAGGTATGTCTCATGAGATGAAGAAGCCACTTCCTCTACTGCTGAACCTCTTTGTTCTGTGAAAACCTGGACGTTTCTGTACCAGAAAAAAAGTTAGAGCGAAGAAAAGTGGAGAAGTTGTGTGAGTTTAAACCCACCTCGCCAGCATTTATCTCAAGTTTATCTGCTTTTCCTGTTCCTGCAGGAAAGAACCTCTGTGTTTCATGAGTTTTCACAGTCTGGAACAGGAGTACTGCTCTGCACGGTAAGTGTCAAGAGGGACTCCATGACAGTAGTGGCTGTGGTTATTTTGTTGCTGTTATTTGAGACAGGGACTTACTGTGTGGTCCTGGCTGCCCTCATAGAGATCCTCCTGCCTCTGCCCTCTGAGTGCTGGGATCAAAGGTATGCACTACCATGCCTAGAGGTGGCTGTGACTTTTGACAGTTTGTCCTGTGTCTGACCCCCTGGACAGATGGTACATCTGGGCCTCATGATGGAGCTGGTTTCTCTGTACCTCTGGATTGCCACCTGGCTGTGCCACATGGTACTGGCTGCCACTGTTGAGAAGACTTGGCGATTTGCTCACTAATAGTGGCAGCTGTTAGTCTGAAAAGGTGTGAATTTACCAACCAAAAACTTGTAAATTACAGCTATTGGGAGTAGGTGGGTCTGAGAAGGTTTTTGCACAGCACAATGCCTATGCTTGCTCTCCTTCTTAAAGAAAGGTCTAGGTGCCTGGCAGGTTCCGTCCACTCTTGTCTGAGACTGTCATCCTAGGAGCTTCAGGCCAGTTCATTTGCCTCGGTCTATAGTCCAGCACATAGCTCACTTTTCTACTGTGCATCCAATGCTGTTTTGATGCATGCCTTCCATGTCCCACACCTCCCTAGAGACCTACTTTTCCTTAGCTATTATTGCCTCCCAAGATTAAAATGCCTTCTCTTCTTGGGCCATGTGGGTGACATAACTTATATATGGCTATTGGAGAAACTTTTATTTATACAGTAAGGAAACTGGATTGTGCACTTAGAGAATCTTGTAAGCCAGTGTTGGGTGTACACGTGTTATCTGAGTGCCTCATTTACTGCAGTTAATTTCTGAGGAACTCCATGTCCAATTCAGAAGCAACAGAGTCTGGTTTCTTTCAGAATTCAGTTTGTGGATAAAGTCAGCTTTGTGTGTGTTTCTGTGTTTCCATCTACTATAAGGCCTACCCAGAAACCTCACCCCAATTGTGTTTTCCTATGTCCGTGGCAATGTGGTTCTGCACACATTCTTCAGACTTACATACATTGTTTAATTTCTCTTAAACCACTTGCCTCCTAAGGAGACCTATGTCTGAGCAAATAACCTTTCTCTTTATGGTCATATGCTTGCACTTGTTCTGAAACCATCTTCAGATGCCTGAAGCAAAGATGGAATCCAAAATAGGGTACTTGGTAAGAAAATGGCCAGTAGCCCTTACCACCAACAGGAATGTTCTGGAACTCTCACTACACTTCCTTGTGTCTTTCACCATGAGGGAAATAAACTCTTGTCCACATATAATTTCCCGAAGTCTCTTGGTCATAGTGGTTGGCTTGTCCAGATTGATTCCAGTGTTGGTTTCAACTTTCCTCAGTGCTGCAGAGAACTGAGTAGGGCTCACCTCTCGGCCAGGATGCAGCTCGTGTTCCATGATGATAGGTGGTGTGCTCCTCTGTGTTCCTGCTGCTGCTCCTGTATTTGTTTGCTTTCTCTAAACACTGTGTTTGTGAGCCATAGGGCATGTGAGCCACACTAGGATAGATGATGCTAGGGCTGGGGAGACAATGTCATTCTGCCTCCTTATAAGCAGCCTGTTGCTTGCCAGGCTATCTGAACACTCCAGGAGCCTCCGTGGTGTTAATGAGGAATGAGGGCCATGTCAGGGCGAGGCAGATGGAGAACTGGTTTCTTTTGATAAAGGGAATCATGTTGTTAATTGTTGTGTGGAGAGTTTCCCCTTTGTAGCAAGCCTTTTACCTTTTAACTTATTGCCATAAGATTCTTTTAATAAGGCTAGACTGGCTGTCTTTATGGAAATATGGAGAATTTGCTATAACTACACTGTTCTTTACTGTTTGCAAGTTTCTCTACTTCATTTTTTTTTCCTGCTAGTAGCAGTAAAGGGTATGTAGGATATGTGTTCAACTTAATTATACTTGTCTTACAAGCTAGAACCTTTGTAATTCCATGTGGCTTTCCCAGGACCACGTACGTACATGGCTCAGTAGTATAGGGCTGTGGAGGGGGGCCAGGCAGGCAGAATTAAAGAAGAGTTGGGACTGAAGCTTGCTGTGTACAGGAGAAGTCTTTCTGAGGAAGGATGGACGGTGTGCTGGTACACACCTCCCTGTAATACTAGCATTGGAGAAGTGGAAGCGGGAAGATCCAAACCTAGGCCTCAGGACAGCCTTTCTCAAGTAAAACAAAAATGAGGCAAAGAGTGAGGATGAGAAAGGATATTGAAACTTAAAGTCCTGTTCTTTAAAATAGGATTGAAAAATCAAAAGCATTAAGGCTCAGAACTTTGCTTTATCTATAGAGTATTTTTTTTCCTGCCTGTTCATTGTTATGACTTGATTTGCCCAGAGCCAAAGCAGGGAGGGAGTACTCTGTCTTTAGTTCTATGCAGGCAAGTGTTACTGGGTGACCACAAAATGAAATTTCAAAGACTCTTTGGTTTTAAGGTCAGCACCAGGATTTTTTTTCCCTGGTGTATTTGTTTTCCTTGGTTGTCCCTGGAGGAGTGGAATGCATTGCCTTCCTCAGAAAGCAGAAGCTTCTGGATTCTGAGTCTGTTGGTTAAATACAGCTAGGTTGGGTGGATCATGGTATCCACCAGGTAGGTTTCATACTTGACAGACACATGCTAGTCACCTGTGCCCCTCTACCTCCTCCTCTGGCTCTTTGCTTTTGCTTTGTTTTCCCTGATTGAAATCCTCCGTTGTCTGCAGTTCTTAATTTCCTCTCCTCCTAGGGAATTTACTGTGCCAATGGCCAAAAGACAGAGGATCAAGGATTGTGCATGTCCCCAGACCGCCTGCCTGAGTATGGTTCTTATGCTTCTCTGGTTGTGTTTTTCAGGACAAGTTTATCCTTAATACTTTGTTTCTTCTCTGCTGATGGAAGGATCATTTGGAGATTGTTTGCTGTTTACTCAGTCACGCTAACTCATGTTGCCAGTTTTTTGGCGGCTCCAGCCAAGAACTCTTGCCTCTGACAGCTTCTGCAGTCTCCCCTTCCTCCTCTGATTACGCAGCCCAATCTGTCACCCGGACAACGGGGGCCTGTACCCTGCTGATGGCTTTCCACACATGGCAATAATGACTTTTGGCAGGCCAGGAAGGCGTCAGAGGCGAGTTTGTGCGTCCCTTCTCAGAGAGATGGCAGGCCCCCTCTCCCTGTTAGTAAAAGCACTTTGTGAGGTTCTTGGGTAAATAAATGAGTCATTTTAATCCAACTGACAGGCTGGCACCTGAGCAGGCTGCCTTCCATCTGTACTCCTGGGTCTCATGGAGGCCGCCAGTTGTCGAGCCCAGGGCCTCAAGGCTTCGTTGGTGAATGTCTTTCAGAGCTGACTTTAGTGATTCTTTTGCCCTAATTAGGTTAAAGGAATAAAATGAGGCTGTGTTCAGGCTTAAGTTCCGAGAGCTGAAAGGGCAGACTGAAGTACCTTTCCAGCAAGTCAGTTTTCTGTTTATCTGGAAAATGGGCCATTGCCTGTCTCTGGTGCCTCTCTCTAAGAGTTGAGCAGAATGTGGTGAGGGAGAGTAGAGAAGTGTTAAGTATTGCCACTACTTCTTCATTATGAAGCAGCACACTTGGGTCACAGTTCTAGGATGGTTCCTACATACACTGTCTCATTTGTCCTTCATTAGCAAGGCTGTTCTCAGCCACGGCACAGGGTAGGTGTCTTGGCGCAGTGAGCTGACTGGCCCTGAGCTGGCTGGCTCCAATGCCTGCCATGCTGGTACCAGTCCTCCCTGCTGTGGACCAAGTTTGATTCCTTCCCTCAGCCTCTGGTGCCTGGGCAGGGGATGCAGAAAGTATCTGGATTTTAAGCCTAGGTGGAAGTGCCTGGCTATTCTCAAGCTCTACCCAACAGAAGAAACAGCCTACAGTGATACATGTCTGTAGTCCTATCTTGAGAGGCTGAGATGGGAGGAACAGAGTTCAAGTTCAGCCTTAGCAGGACTGTCAGAGATGGACATTGGGGGTGGATGGCTAGTTGGAGTGGAAAAAGTAGTGATAGATCAGAAAATTGTCTCACCAGTTGTATTGTTCTGGGGCACCCACCAATGGCCTCACACACACCAGGTAAGTGCTGCGCCACTAAGCTGTGTCGTTAGACCTGTTGTAGAATTTAATATCTCTCCTAGTAGAATTTACTAAGCTTGCTGTGTGGGGTGGAGCTTGTGACAAGCAGGCATGGCCTCTGCAGCCATTTTCATCTTGTAATTTCCTACATCTGTCCAACCCAGGTCTGGGACATCAGGCTTTTCACACAGCCTGTCTGTAAAGTTCAGACTTTGTGTCCCTGCAGCAGAGCACTGAAAGCTAGTCATTTCTGTCCGAGAGCTTAGCAGACTAAAGAACCGTTGGTCTTCCTAAACATTGGCAGTGGTTAGTGCTTCTCCCTGTAGAGAACATTCTAGGCTGCATTCTCACACACACTCTAGCTTGTGAGCTCCATAGCACCAGCTTTGGGCTTTTGGAGAGTGCTGGGCTGATGGCATAAGCTTCCACTTATACACTTAGAAGCCCAGTCCTGCTCAAACATCTTGTTCAGTCCTTTCCTTGCTTCTAGACTAAGCTGTTTTTCCAAATTCTTGCTTTTGTCATTCTTGTTTTGATTTGTTTTTTAAGACATTATGTAGCCCTGAAAATTTACTGTCTAACCAGGCTAGCCTGAAACTTGCTGTCTAAATCAGGCTGGCCTCAACCTCACAGACATCTGCCTGCCTCTGCTTCTCTGGTGCTGGTATTAAAGCACTAAACCTACACACCTGGCAAAATCCTTACTTGAAAAAAAAAGTGGTAGGGGAAGCTGTTTTTGACACAAACATTTATTGGCAGTGAAATTAAGGAAAGCATGGTGGACTTAGAAAGTCATCCTTTGTGTCATCATGGTAGCACTTGATATAGACAAGGAGCAGCCATAGAATGGAGACCCTTGGGTGAATTGTTTAGGGATGATACTCCCATGACTTTGAGTCTGACTCCCCAATTAATGTCCTTGTCAGTAGAGAGAGCTGGTAGACCACTTACTCCAGGGATTAAGCATTTCCTATATTCAGCCAGTAGGCCTCCATATGACATGGAGTCATGAGTAATCCACACCACTCCAAAAGTACCATTCCTGTCTGAACTTACCATGTAGAAGCAAGTAGGAATACCTAGAGTATAGAATGTTTCTTGAGACAGCATCAAAACTAAACAAGTTGCTGGAGAGATGGATCAACAATTAAGAGCACTTGCTGCAGAGGACCTGGGTTTGGTTCTTAGCACCTGCATCAGTGCTTTACAACCACCGGTAACTCCCGTTCCAAGGAATACTACACCCTCTTGTATGTACATGATACACATAAACATACATTCAGGCCGACACACAGACACAGAAAAAAAAATTTTTAAACCCTAAAGTCAGTGGAAAGCAGGGACACTTAGTGTTCTGTTGCTGTGAAGAGACACCATGATCACAGCAACTCTTATAAAGGAAAACATTTAATTGGGGCTGGCTTACAGTTCAAAGGTTTAGTCCATTATCAGCATGGTAGAGAGTATGGCAGGCAGCCATGGTGCTGGAGAAATAGCTGAGAGTTCTACATCTGGGTCATCAAGCAGCAGGAAGAATGACACTGGGTCTGACGTAAGCTTCTGAAACCTCAAAGTCCCCCTTCCTCCTAGTGACATACTCCCTCCAACAAGGCCATTCCCTGTAAGTCTGTGGACCATTTTCATTCAGACCACCCCTCGCACAATTCCAGATTAAGGAGGTCTGTAACTTGTGAGCAGTGATTGTGCGCATTGCTCACTTCTGCACTGGAAAGAAAAGCATCAGTAGGAGTCCTCTCCAGTGCAGTGGAGAAGTCTGACACTGACTGTTGGTGAGGAAACAGTGTTTCTCTGATGCTCTCTGAGCTGCCCGTATGGTGGGTAGTAGAAGAGAACTGTTTTACTAGGAGACCTTATTAAAGTATTGAAGACTGAAATGTCATGGCATTTGCAAGTGGCTTTAAGTGTGCATGTATGCCTGTATTTCACACGCATTCAAGTCTTTGTCTCCTGTGTCTCTGTGTGTTCAGACCAAAGCAGATAGCAAATGTGTTAAGGATTAGCAGTTGATGGGTTACAGAGAAGATGGACAAACAAAATTTTAGGGGAAATAATGACACCTATTATTTAAAACAAAGCAAATGCCGTAGGGAAATACAAACAGAAACGAAAGAATCACCTTGAGTCTCTCTGTCTGGAGTGGTTTCTTTTTGTTGTGTGAGACGAGATTTCAGCAGGTAGCCCTAGCTGGCCTGGAACTTGTTATGTACATGAGGCCGGACTTTAGTCAGTGTCACAATCATGCCTCTGCCTCTGCATACTGGGATTATGGAATTATAGGTGTGAACCACCACACATAGCTATTGGCAGTTTTGAGCCTCCTTTGGGGTATTCATCCATCTAGTTAATGATTTATTATTATTATTATTTCTCATTGACATCCTTGCTTCCAGATTTTTTGGAGATATGAAAATCAGATCATTTGTTTTTTTATTTCTTTTCCAGTGTGTGTACGAGTGTGTGCATGACTGTTGTCTATGTATGGGGGTCAGAGGACACTTCAGTCGGCCCTCTCCTACCTTATTTGAGACAAATTCTCTTTGATGTTTCTCACTGTGTATGCTAGGCTGACTTGACCATGAGCTTTCAGGGACTCTTCTATCACCATTTCCCACCCCACTGTAATCACTGGGCTTAGAGACACGCGCTGCTGTGCCTTGTGTGGTATTGGTTCTGGGCATTCAAATTCCAGTCCTCATCCCTGCCTACCAACTACTTTTCCTACTGAGCTGTTTCCCAAGGTCTCAGTTTTTTCATGGTCTCATTCTGAATTATGTCTGGAGTTGTTTAGCATGTTTTCTGCCTCCCATATTCCTGCAAATTAATAATTGGTTCTAGACAGTTAATTGAATTTGGCTTCTAGGCTTTAGTTTTTGTCAAGAGGTGTCATAGGGTATGCTGGTTCCTGTTGGGTAGGAGCTGGTCACCGTCATTCACAGCAGACACTCTAGTGTCCACTTCGCATCCTTGGCTTTCTCCTGGTCTCCTCCTTCCCCTAAAGGTAACTTTAAAAAATAAAAAGTGATAAAAAAGAAATCATATATATAAGCAAGTATGCTTGTGTTTCTTATACAAAAGCATATCACACATATAAAAGGTCTCTTAGAAACTCTCCAAGTTAGTAGAATTTTCTCTTTCCATCTTTTGTTCAGTCTGTCTCTTCAGTCACTCTGAATGAATAGCTTCTGCTCATCTGATATCGCTGGAAGTGAGGCTGCTTTCCAGGGGCCAAATGCAGATGTGTTTTCCAAGTATCACCAGAGTCCCTGCCATGAGGGCATGTTTGCTTCTGTATTCCCACCACAGTGTGTGGGGTTCAGCATCTCTTGCATGGAAGAATATGCTATTGACAAATACTGCAAAAGTAAAGCAGGCCTGCCCTGAGGGCTACCTCCCCCATAGTTGTGTCCTAGGCTTCAAACGCTGGGAGTTTGTTTTGTTTGTTATTTTTGTTTTCTCAAAATTAGAGGGTGATAGTTGCTTTTAAGATTGCTTAAGGCTGGTTGGTGAGATGGCTCAGCAGGTAAAGGAACTTGCCATAGAGCCTGACAACATGATTTAAATCCTACGAATCATATAGCATGAGAGAACCAGTACTACACGTTGCCTTTTGACCTCCACACATGTGCAGTAGCATGTACCCCTCCCCCAATAAGTAAATAAATAAATGGTAGTGAGCTCTTTTGAATAGAGAGGAATTGCTGTGGGTAAAACGCTGAGCTCCACCTTGTGTCTTATCTGGGCTCAGTGAATACTGAGGGACTCCTGCTATGGTTGCTGGACTTAAAGCTGAGTGTACACTGTTGCACAGACTGGGTGATTTTTTGAGGTCTCTGCCAGAATGACAGAAAGAGAGAGCTGAGAACTTTTGCTCTTTGGATGCTGACCAGTTGAAAGGGAAAAATAAATTTCCATCTCTTTTATGGCTTCTCAACTGTCCAGTCAAGTCTTTGAAGTGATGGGCAGGTTTGGAGTGTATCCTAATCTTAACTCCCACAAGTGACTGTAAACTACTTAATCCTTCCTACTCTAAACCCACAGAGTTCCCAGTAAACACTGCAGCTCACCACTTTCACAAGTGAGTGCCTTGAGGAGGGCTGTTGCAGAACCATGCCAGCCTGCTGTGTGACTGTTGTTACTTGACATTGCTAGTCGTGAAGGGCTGTGATAACAGCCTAGGGATACACTTACCCTACATGGCTTTTTTTACTTTATTTGAAGGGTGGCTGTTTGTGTATTTGAAACCTGAGCTCCTATAGCCCAGGCTGGCCTCACACTTGCTATGTAGCTGAAGATAATCTTCAATTTCTGATCCTCCTCCCTTCAGTCTCTCAAGTGTTGGGAGTACAGGTGTGTGCTATCAAAGCTATCCAGAATCTCAGAATCATGTATTCAGCATGGGTGTATTGTATGTGTGGAAGGCAGAGGGGAACATGTGGGAATTAGTCTTCTCTCCTGCATGTTTTAAGGATTAAATTCAGGTTGTCAAGCTTGATGGCATCTTGCTGGCTCCTGATTCAGATTTTTTAAAAATATTTTTAATCTTTATTTATTTTATGTATATGGGTGCTCTATCTGCATGTACACCTGCATTTCAAAAGAGGGCATCAGATCCCAGTATAGATGGTGGTGAACCACCATGCGGTTGTTGGGAATTGAACTCAGGGCCTCTGGAAGAGCAGACAGTGCTCTTAACCACTGAGCCATCTCTCCAGCCTCCCTGATTCAGAATTTTTAATGATAGATGGATTTCCGTAGGCTCTTAAGGTTCCTGAAGTATTCAGAATTTTGAGTGCATGCCTCTGTGTGTGTGTGTGTGTGTGTGTGTGTGTGTGTACATCTTCAGAATTTGTATTATCAAGTATTAAAAGTTCAGATACTCAGCCAGGCATGGGAACACACATTGAAAAGGCTGAGGCAGGAGAATTACTTTAACTTCAAGGCAAGCCTTGGTTACAAAGTTCTAGGACCATAGAGCAGTAATCTATCTCCCAAAAAAAAAAAGAGAGAGAGAGAGAAAAGGTAGAGAAACTCAGTTTTAAATCATAAGCCATATTCTCTTTGTTTTAAAGGATGTTGCAGCACGAGGCTTGGATCTCCCACAAGTCACCTGGATTGTTCAGGTAATCTCCTAGTCATTGAGGTGTGAGTATATGAGCATGAGAGGATGCATTGAGTGATCATTATTACTCTCTTGGGTGTTGCCCTGGTAACCAGGCAGCAGCCAGCCATATCTCTATAGTTCTGACATCTCTCCTTAGCCCAGCCTCTCTACAACACTGCAGCAGAACAGCCAGGGTGGCGTTCTCAGGAGAGGGTGGCAAGCTCTCCTCTTTCCAGACTAATTCATGTCACAAACCAAAGTTTTCGTAGTCTGAAAATAACAGGAGTTACACAGGCCCCCAGGAGGCCTCGTTGTGTCCAGAAGGAGATGGCTCAGCTGTCCTGAGAGCTGTGTCCATGTACATTGACCTGCAGGGAGCAATTAAGGTCCTGACAACATCTTGCACATACCTCTTGTCTTAGTCGCTTTGCCAGAGAGTACAGGGTTAATGATGTGGTCTAGTGGGTTTCCTTTGTTTTGTTTTGCTTTGTTTTTTTCATTTTGCGGTTGTTTTTTCTTTTCATTAGTCTGCAGAATGCTATTTTTATGCCTGTCTGTGGGACCAGGGGACATGTGCCCTGTTTATGTGACTCATGGTTTATTCACATTTTGTGGCATTTCTTGCCTGTATTTATTAGGCTGGGAAATCTGATCTTGATCTGCTCGTCAAAAGTGATCTTGTTGGGACTGGAAGTATTGTGTCTTTTTCCTGCTGGCCACAGAATCAGTGGATGATGGGAAGACAGGGATGATTTTAGTGTGCCAGGTGCAGACTCTGATTTGATTATAGGAAGCCTCAGACTGTGAATATTGACAAATTAACAATGACTGGCCTTTTAAATAGTATATTCACCTTGGTCTACTGATCTTCCATTTGTGTAGCAACAAAGAAAGAGAGAGACTATGATCATTTAGCTTTAATGATGGCAGAGTTACTGCCAAAGATATCCGGATGCCTGCCTGATTGTTCTCTTGAGTGGGAACTTGCGGCTTTCCCTGAGTCAGGAATATACTCCCCGTAGCAGAAGCCTGCCCTGCCTGCTCTTAACTGTCTATTCCCCACCTGATTGGGAAGAATGGAATTACAGTGAGGTGGTTGGCCTGCCCCTGGGGCCAGTAGCAGAGATGAACTCTGCTAGCACAGTGGTTGGTGTCCTTCATCCTTTCGTCCCTTGTCCGATGTTGCTGCCTCCCAGCTGCTATGTCTATCAAGGAAGTAGGCCAAGGTCATGTGGTCATCTTGGAGAAATTTATCCCACCTGCTTGCATTTCACCTTGCACAGTCACCTCATTGAAAAGATGCAAATAGGAAAAGGAAGAGACATGTAGAGCAGTGAAATTAAAAGGGAGCCACTGGATGAGACACGTCTTATTCATCTGAAACTTGGCCACTGTTCACATTTTTATGTCAGAGCCTTGTTGCAGTGAAGCCAGGAGCTTAGGGTTGACTAATGACAGCTTCCGATTGTGTTAGAGTAGCCGTAGCTGGGGCACCTAGAGGTAGGTGAGGGGGCTATTGCTCCTCCAATTAGTGGCAGCCCCTTGATCTACGAATGCCTTCCTTTGTGTTGTCCTCTTTAGTACAGCGCTCCATCTTCACCTGCAGAGTACATTCACCGAATTGGAAGAACTGCCCGGATCGGCTGTCATGGGAGCAGCCTGCTCATTTTGGTTCCTTCGGAGGCAGAATATGTCAACTCGTTGGCGTCTCACAAAATCAAGTGAGTCAGAAACCTGAGCGGGTTTCAGCAGATCTCACGTAATTAACATTCTGTCACTTTTTGAGTGGCTGGGCCTTGTAAGCTGCTGAAGGGCCATTAACCCTTGTGATCCCTAAATGAATTCCAGAATAGCCAATGGCAAAAACTGAAACCCTCAGTACCATTCACACCTGGCAGTTCTCATTGCAGTGCCAGTAGGCTACAGGGTGGTCTGTGCCCCTGGCTTTTCAGCTTTTCAGTAGGAGGCATGCCCTTACAGCCAGCTTCTCACAGGCTTCTTCATTTTCAGTTTTCATCCTTGTGGTTAGCATCTTAAAGCTTCAATGCTGATTTGTCTTTAAAGAAATAAGAATGTTTTGCTCAGCACACAATCTTTTTCCTTCAGGAAGGAAAGGGGTCCTTAGAGTAGTTGGAACGAGTTACTGCCTCCATACCTGCAGTCAGTGTTGCCTGCAGGTATATTGTATGTGGTATTGTCAGGTAACTGGCCTTGTTGCCCTATGGGAAGCTCACACGAAAATTGTTGGTCTGAGACACTTAAAAGGACTTGTCCTGCCTTCCATAAATTCTCTGATACCTGAAGTCACAAGTTCTAACAATGAGCTTGTAAAAGCATGCAGTGTTTGACACAAGTCTACTTTTAAGAATTTCTTCTACTCAGACATGGCAAGGTGGTAGATACAAGTCTATTTGGAAGCCCTGGATGAGCCACGTATCTGCCCAAAGTGGTGGGACTTGATGCATGCCAAGCCCGGAAGTCTCCTTGGCTGCTCAGGTGCTGCTGCTGTGCTGTGTGCGTGTGTCTGTGTGTCTCTGGGCTGCTGCGTGTGGTGAGTCCCTGTCTCTTCCTCTTTGACCAGCCATACATTGCATGTAAAACATGAAACCCCAAGGACATTCTCTCCCCCTTTACAAGCTGTAAACACTGCTGGAGACCTGCTCTGAAGATGCCAGCAGGACTGACTGCAGACTCTCAGACTGTGTGTGGCTCTTCCACCAACTTTTGTTCTCTCTCTGTCTGTCTGTCTGTCTGTCTGTCTGTCTGTCTGTCTGTCTGTCTGTCTGTCTGTCTGTCTGTCTAGTGAGATTTCTCAGGACTCTCAAGATTGTTGGAGTGGGCATTTATGGGCTGAGACCGAGTGTGCCTGCTATCTCTATTGTAGAGAGATGGGCATCTGTTCCTGGTTGTCATTCGTTTGTTCTCACTCATGAGAGGCCACATGTTGATCAGTCAGTCTCTCCTCTGGTTGTGTCCCAGCTTTTGTCATCCTCTTGCCTTGCCCTCCCACATGTTGTAACTGTAGCTGTGAGCCACCAACCCCCACTTTACTCCAGGTTCTTAAGTTTATTTTCCATTTGTTTGTCTATCTCTGCCTGCCCCTCAAAGGTGACAGTAGGAGTCGAGTGGGACAAGGAAAAGTACAAGTGCATCTGTTCCAGCCTTAGGTTTCTTAGGTGTAGAAGGTAGTAGATTCAAGCCACCATTCCACTCTGTCCTTCACAGATTGGGGGACATGAAAAAATGCTTCTAAGGGAAGGAGCACCCTGACCTTGCCTCCCATCTTCCCAACCCTCCATTCCTGTAGCTACTTTTCCCAGCTGTAGAGGTATCTCTCCTTCATGAGTCTGTGTAATGCTGAGGGTGGGGGCTGGGGCTTGGGACTCAGGAGACGTGACGTTGACACATCTCAGGTGATTGGCTGTCAAATATGGTGTTTTCATTCATAGCCTTGTCAGAGTAACTGTTGGGGAAAGGGAGAGAATTGTCTTCACCCATAAGTGGTTGCCATTTGTGTTTTAATTTGCTGTTACATTTTCAAAAAGAAGAAAGAAAACATACAACAAAGTCATTTGTCTTTTCATGATCTGTTTCTCTCCCCTGGAGCTCCTCCTTACCTTTCCTCTGGAAGATGAGCTCAACAGCTCACATTTCCTGTTGCTTGTTGCGCTTTTGTGTTGCTCCCCAGTTCCAGAGCCATGGCCTTGTAGTCACTGTGTGCATTGCAGCTTGACTCTTCTCAGTGGCTAGTCATGCTCTCTTTACTCCCAGCTTCAACAGTTTGCTTGCGCTTCTAGAGTTTGGAGGATCATTTGGTCCTCAGCCTTGAATGATTAAGAGATAAGAGTATCAAAGATTCTCTAGAGTAGAGAAAGAACAGAGGGGCTGTAGACAGAGCTAGGTCCCTCACCACCATCACTGTTGTCTTTGCCTAGTACTTAAGATTTTCTAAAAAGCCTATGTGCAATGATTATTTCTTTGTCTGTTCAAGTATTATGTCAAGAAGCAAGCCTACTATGTTAGTAACCAGGCTTTAGTAAGAAGTAATGGTAGAGGGCTGCCAAGTTAGCTGACAAGGCAGCTCACCTGAGTTCCATACCCAGGACGCACATGGTAGAGCTGACTCCTGCACTTGCTCTCTTATTCCCACATAGAAGCCATGCTGTATGTGTGTGTGCCCTTGTACATACATAAGTACTTACAAAGGAAGGAATGAAGTATGGTAAAGGCCTAGTATGGAGATACTTGCTTCCAGTCTCAGCACTGGGTAGAGGCTAGACTTGATTCCATAGTGGGTCAAAGCTAGCAGCCTACGGTACATGAGTCCTTGTCCCCAAAAACTGAAGCAAGAAGGACGGATGGGCAGATAGAAGCAAGAACCCCCATCCATGTAGAGTAACCTGCTTTAGACCCATTAGAGATAAGGGAAGTGCAGGGGACACTGGCTAAGTTGGCCCTGTTGCTACCTCCCCTTTTTTCAAATGCCTAAAGGCTTAAGAAAACTCCCCTAGCCAGGTGTGATGGTGCACACCTTTAATCCCAGCACTCAAGGAGCCAGAGGCAGGCAGATCACTGTGAGGCCATCCTGGTCTAAAAAGTGAGTCCAGGACAGCCGAGGCTACACAGAGAAATAAACTAAAAAAGAAAGAAAGAAAGGAAGGAAGGAAGGAAGGAAGGAAGGAAGGAAGGAAGGAAGGAAGGTGCCCCTTATCTGCCTTTAATCACAGCATGGGGGAGTCAGAGGCAGGCAGATATTTGTGAGTTTCAGGCCAGCCTGGTCTACAGAACGTGTTGCAGGACAGCCAGGGCTATGTAGTGAGACACCATCTCAGAAGAAGAGGAGGAGGAGGTTATCCTCCTCTTCCCAGCAGTTTTTAATAGTGTTTATGTATGTCATAGAGGGAGGTAAACAGTGACGTCAGAGGACAACTCTGGAATTCAGTTCTCTCCTATGTCGGTCCTGCTGGTTGAAGTCAGGTTGTAGGTTTGGTGGCGAGCTCCTGTACCAGCTGAGGTATTCGCTGGCCTGTTGTCTGCTTTCTCAGGTAATGGTTGTGCTTTGATCTAGTTTCAGAATGGACTGGTTTTATGTATCAGAATTTGGGCTATCTCTGGGAAAGCTGACTTTCTTGTGCTCTTCCTCTTACAGCGTTTCTGAAATTAAGATGGAAGACATTTTGGCTGTCCTGGCAAAGGATGATTGTTTTAAAAGGAGGCAGCGGGGAACCCGGGTGAGTGGCTCATATCTTGATCTGAGTGACAGAGACTTTTTGTGTGGGCTGTTCTGCCAAACAGAGTGTACATTTAAAGGATCATGAACATTAGATGAAGTTAGATCTTGGTTGTGGGTTTTTTCCCTCTCTTCCCTCTGAATATGTTTGCTAGTCTCATCCAGTTAATGGGCACCAATCCATTCTGGAGGACTGCCAGGCAGCAGCAGGCTCTGCAGAAAGGAGGTCTAGGGCATTGAGTCTGGAGCCAGCATTATAAGTTCACACAGGTGGTGGCCCCTCTCCAGGTTATCAGCAAGGACCACTGACCTGTCCATCTATAGCACCATGAAGAAATAAATATCTCTGTCTCTCTTTCAGACATACTTAGATTAGCCTTTATTTATTTATTTTTAATGTGAGTGCACCATCCACAGAGGAAGAGTAAGGTTGAGCTCATTAAGAAGAAAAATGTTAACTATCCTTGCAGCTCCATATGGAGATCGCGAGCTGTGCAGGCCTGAGCATCCCCTCCCTGCTGCCCTTCGGCCATGCCCCTCTAGTCCATTTCAGTATAGTGTATGCACATGTGTGTTGCTCTTTTTTACTTGGCTAATTACTTGAATATTTTACATTTATATTCTTAGGCCTCTAAAGTGCTGGGCTTAAAGGTGTGTGCCACCAATCGGGGTAGGGGTTTTTTGTTTGTTTTGTTTGGGGTTTTGATGACACAGGGTATTACTATGTAACCCAGACTGGCTTTGAACTCAGGGTCCTGCTGCCTCAGCCTCAGCAGGGCTGAGAGTGCAGGCAGGCACTACATGACTAGCTTGAAATGCTCTTTCCCGGAGTCACTGGTGAGCCACCCAAGCCCGTGGTGTAAGCTGCATTTACAGTGGAGCCGCACTCCGCACTGAACTTTTTAGTAGCTGTTTGATGTTTCCACAGAGATGAAGTTTGGTCAGTAAATGATACCACAACACAGATCCTTTTGACTTGAAAAGGCTGTTAAAGATGCAGTTAATCAAAAAAATTATTTTAAGTGACTTTCCATGTTGAAACATGACAGCCAAGCTAGAGTGAGCTTATTTGTCTGTGTTTAAGGGATTGGGCAGCTGACTTAGATGTGGTCTTTGCACACCTCTGTTATTCTGTAACTGTTGTGCATAAAGTTTTTGTTTTAATGTTCCTGTGGCTGCTTCACTATGGTTCCAGCTCCACAGTGTCAGCAAGATGCAGTGTTGACAGTGTCTGTCTGAGAGCAGGTCCCTGGGTCAGACTCCTCAGCTGGTGCATCTGGGGAGCTCTGGCAAGTCCTGGGCCTTTGCTTGCCTCAGCTTCTTTATGTTTAAAGTTGAGGTATACAGTACTCTTCAAAGGAGAGTAGAGGGTAGTGTAAAAAGCAATCTTGAAGCACCGAGTGTACTCAAAGTACAGAAGGCTACATAGCGTAGTTGCCACATTGTCTCAGAAGTATTGTATCTTAATAAATAAATGGAACATGAGCATCTGTCCATCATCCAGAAATGAGAACCAGCTAGAAAATGACAAAATGAAATCCTAAAAGTTAGATCAAACTTACCCTTGTGTAAATTGTTTCTGGGACCAGTTTTGGCTTTATCCCTGAACACAGACTTGTGTTCTCCGGGGAGGTGGTCTTTGTGTTGGTCTAAACCAGCCCCCTTTCCCCTCCCCCCCCCCACCGGGTACATGCTGCATTCTCTTCTCTCCTTTCAGCAACTGGCCATGCCATTTTTAACATCTGCCCTTCTGTGGCCTCACAACATTAGTCGTCCTTCTTAAGCCTTTTCCTGGCTAGGGGCCAGCCTCAAAGACGCCCTGAGCCCTGAGAGCCATTGTAAAGGTCTGGGCAAGAGTCAAGCCAGCCTGCACTTGAGCCTTTGCCTCACAGCTGGCACCTCTGTGGCCTTGGGCAGATTTTCTTACTCCTAAATTCAGTCTTCCTGTCTGTGGAAGGAGAATGAGGATGCCCTTATTTGAGGGCAACCTGCGGGCTTAATGAAATGAGGCAGGAGGAACTTGTGCTTTCAAGCCATGTGCCTTCTCCAGAGCAGCAGCTGACTCCCCAGGTCACTCGAGGCCCCACCTTTTGGGAGCAGTGCATTTAGCATTTCTATAGTTTACAATTTGCTGCTGTTTGTGTGAGGGGGATGCTAAGCAGTACTGGGTTTCCACTGGCACTGCCAGATATGATTAACTTGGAAAACTAAATTCATCACACTTGTATTTCCTGTTCATTGAGACCTAACTTGTAAGAACAAGCTTCATTTTAACTCAAAGAAAAGATGCCTGTAAGTTGCCATATTATTAATCACGTAGATATCTAGCTGGGACGGGTGCTGGGTCCAGCTTCCATTCTGTTTCTCATGAAAAGTGTACCTGTCCCTGCTACCCTTTCCCTGCAGTGCACACAGCTCTGAAGCAGATGCACAAGTGGCCAGCATACAAATGCTGCACCTCATTACAACCTCCTCTTCCTCACCAGCTCCGCTCAAGCCCATGGTAAATGTCCCTTTGGCACACACAGTTTTGGGCTTCTGTGAACAGAAAGAAAGCTAGTGGAGCATCTGTAAAATGTATATTTCATATTTAGGTGTATGAAATATATATACAGCTGTGTCTGGGTGTGAGTGTTCACCTTCCTACAAAGAGAATAAATTTGATCTTTCAGCTTGACTGGAAGGTACTCAGAAGGTTCTAGGAACCAGGGGTAAAGCTTAGCTTGGCAGGAGAGTGATTAAAACAAAACCCTTCCGTTTAGTTAAATATATCTCGGAAGTTGGCTGTTGAGCACAATGCCTCCACTGCACACACCCCTGCTCGCCACTGCCACCACCTAAAACTTTTCACAGAGTTGTCCAGCCTAGTTTTGTCCAAGGCGTCTCTTGGCTTCTGAACATTGTGAAGTTTTCATGCAGAGTGTGCACCCTCCCAGCATGTTTTTCTGCAAGTTGGTTTTTTTTGTTTTGTTTTGTTTTGTTTTGTCCTGTGAGCTCTGCTTATAACTGTCGCTGGCATTGGGAAGTGTTAAAATCAGATCAGAGCCCCTAGCTCATCCTTTCTCATGATCTTTTGTCTTGAGGATCAGTGGGGTGTTGCAGATAGAGGTGCACTGAGAGCCAGTAGGGGGCTGGAAACATGTTTTTCTCAACTGCCTGTGGTCCGCTTGCTGCAGGTTGGCTTCATTAACCAGTAGCCAGCCTGTGTCTGTGAGGGTAGGAGAGGCAGTGCTGCCTGCTCACAAGCCTCAGGGCTCTGACCCACTCTCATTACAGGAGCATTTACCTGTCTAGGGCTGAGGTGGCACTGCCGAACTCTGCCCCATTCTGTCTTCGGTTTAAATTTAGACTGTCCTCTCCACAACCAAAAATTACCTCGTTCATTCTCAGGAGGGCCAATCTTATAGTGTTTCTGGAATTGTTGATAAGACATGCTTTCTTTCTAAATGTATTGTTTTCTGTCATTAACTTTTTCTTACGTTTCACTAAAACTGACCTCATCATTTTAACTGTGTGAGCCTGATTTTATCATTTTTCTACACATTTCACTTGTATATACACTCATATTATATATGTGTAATTTTTTTTTTGGTTGGGAAGAAAAGATGCCTCATTTTGAAACCTAAAGGGGGGAATAAGAAAAGCCCTTTGTAATATATTGCCATATTATCACTAAATCCCCTGACAGTTGTGACACAGAAGCAAGTCACCTGTCACTTAAGCTTGAGGTCTCTTTAATTTTCTCCTGGAATTCGCACCAGGCTGTCTTTAATTTGAGGCCTTTATTGGAATTCTGAAACCTCTCTGCCTCCCTGGCTCTCAGATCTATTCTGAGAGCTGTTACAGAATGTATACAATAACCAACAGAGGGATCCAGAGAGGGCTGCAGCTCTGTTTATTTAACACTCTAGAGGGATTTTTGTGCTTATTCGGTCCTGGCTGCCCGGCTTTCAATATCGCTTTGACAACCATTCTGCCCTTCTCATTAATTTTAAACAGTTAAAACACAGGAAAAAGAGGAAAAAGTTTTCATTATTAAAGTGCTTTACTTTTTAATAACAGAGGATTCTGTCCGCCGGGGGAAAGGGCATCCTCACTAATTTCACATTCATATTAAAGAAAATGCAGGCAAGGTGACAGTTGTGCTGCTGAGGCGGCTTAACGGAACGGGGGCAGCAGAGAGGTTTGCATTTCACATCAGGTAAGGGGTGAAAAACCCTTGCTAATGACAACAGCAAATGTCCACTTTGGTAACACGGCTCCTCAGTGGCGCTTCTCCTGACATTGTAGTGGATAAAACCCCTTAGGGGGACCATGTACTGTGAAATCAGCCAGACTGTCATCAGCCAAACAGGTAGCAGGATGATGTGACTACACCAAAACCATTTTCAGGTTGTTAAGTCTCTATTAATGCAGAGACGAGTGTCTACCCAAAAAGAGCCTTCTCTCACTCTAGTTCTTCCTTAAAAGGAAAGGGGAGACACGCACAGCCAGACACAGGTGCTCACACCTGTCTTCTGAGGTCCCACACAGGAGGATGGCATCTGGGCCTCAGCAGCTCCTTCACATGAATGGCTGCACTTGGGTGATCCTCCTCCCTATCCTGCGGGGTCTTCTTGTTCAGTAAAAAGCACCCGTGTTTGTTGTGAGATAGAGGAAATAAAAATCACTACTTTCTAGGAGTTTTTAAGACATCTTTTTTCAGGGACTCTTAAAAGATGAAAATGGTCCTACATATTATTGATAGTTTTCAGTGGCTACAGTGGTGTTCCTGGCTGCAGAGACTCAGGCAGCCTTTGAGTGTGGCTGCCTGAAAAGCCGCCTTCTTAATAGGTCCTCAGAACTCATCTTGGCAGTTACGGGCTTCTGGAGCAAATCTAAACCACTCACAACCAACCTCTGGGAAGGGAGGAAGCAAGCCAAAATTCGGGGATCTATAGCTCTGTAAGGCTGAATTTTAGGCAGATCATTGGAATGGTTTTAGGGGAAAGAAAATGCCTTTTCCACTGATGGCGGGGGGGGGGTGGGAGGGGATAAGACAGAAAAACTTAGGAGAGAATTATTTGAAAATAGCCTGTGTTCAATGCCTAAAATGCTAGAATTAGACTTTGAAACTCCAGAGTATCTCCAACGGTCTTTCACTTTGAACATGAGTGATAAGAGGTCATGAAGGAAGTAAGCAAACAAATAAATAGACCTGGTCTGCTCCCTCTTTACACCATCCTCATCTTTACTTAACTTTAACATCTTCATAGCTCTCTTCTTTCCCTAGTAATATTGAAAGGATTACCCTCGTTGGCCCCTGGGTGGTTACCGTGTGATTTTACTGTTATTAAATCTATTATAAACTGCTTCATTATTCCTGACTTCAACTCTGTCTCTCCTTTAATCCTTCCGTCACCTCCCAGAAATCCCATGCCATTGGCCCCCAGGAAATCCGAGAACGAGCCACAGTATTGCAGACAGTGTTTGAAGATTACGTGCACTCCAGTGAGAGGATGGTCTCCTGGGCAAAGAAAGGTCAGTGGGGCTCTCAGGAGACTGGGGCGGGGTAGCCCCACAAGGTGCCAACTTCACCTCTCACCACACACTTCCATGGTTGAGAGGGCATCCAGGGACCTCTGTGTACCAATCAAAGCCTTCATTCTGCAGTAATTCTGTAGGGTTTGGAAGCAGCTCAGAAGGCTTTAAAGTGATATTAAATGTTAATTTCATCCGTCTCCATCTTTTGCACAAATGAGGCTTTATCTTGGCTTATATCAGGACTAGAGCTTTGACCCATCAACCTGAATCTTGGGGATCTGTTTTTCTCTGCCTTTGAATACCAGACAGCAGAAATGACACGTCGGCAGAAGTAGTTGTAGGGATAGAAATTGGAGATGAATGTAAGGGCTGGAAGCATTAGACCTAAGAAGTTCCTGTTTGAAGGTACTAATGAGAATGGTGAGGTGAGGAAGGGCCATAGGCCACAAACCAGGACAGTTCATGGAAGTGATAGACAGTTCATAGATAGCTGTCAGGCACTTTGTAGAATAAATTAGCCCCTGAGATCCCAGTATTGGGGGCAGAATTAATAGTTCCACTTGAACAGGGGTCATAATAGCCAACTGTTTTTCCTAGTGAGAAGACTGACTGATGACTGATTTATGCTAATAAGACCTGAATTGGAGCTGGGTGGTGACACACACCTTTAATCCCAGCGCTCCAGGGGCAGAGGCTGGCAGATCTCTGTGTTTGAGGCCAGCCTGCTCTATGAGTTCCAAGGACATCCAGGGCTACACAGAGCAACCCAGTCTCAAACAAACCAAAAGACCCAAGTTGGAGGAGTGCACAGTTCTTCATGGCAGTTCCTTGAGATTTTTGAGAAGAAAATGAAGCTTTAAAAAAAAAAAAAAAAAAGCCAGGAACTCATTCTGTAGACCAGGCTGACCTCAAACTCATAAGCAGTTTATCTGCCCGCTGAGTGCTGGAAATAAAAGTGTTCCTGGGCCTGGCTATCATTCTTCCTTTTTTAAACAAATAGTTTTCATTTAGTTTTGAGACAGGGTCATACTATATGTATAGCCCATGCAGGTCTTAAACTTGGGACCCTCCTGCCACAGTCTCCCAAATGCTGGGACTACAAGCATGTACCACCACTCACAGCTAGAAGTACCTTTTAAAAAATAATTTACTTGGCAGTGTTAGAGTTTGGCACTATTCCAGGTGCTTCAGTGCATGAGGAGGCAAGTGGAATGCATCCTCTGCTTTGTAGACTAATGTATTAGAGGGGACGGAGCAGCTGTGACATATGAATATGGTAAATGAATGCTGTAGACGGTGCTGCAAACTACAGAAAGATAACGTCCGCTAGGGGAGAGGCAGGTGTTACATGTACGACTGGAATGTGTTTGTTGAGGAGGTCATAAAGTCAGCCCTGCTGAGAAGGTGATACTTGAGCAAAATAAAACAGGATGAGTTAACTTCTGAAGGAAGGAAGGCGGTTAAGCATGTGAGTGGGTTAGATGAGACAGAATCCTCAAGAGCTTGGAGGCTGCTCTGAGGTCTATAGCTTTACCATGAGTGACCTGGGAGCCGTTGAGAGACTTTGAGCCGAGCTCTGGTTCAATGGGCCATGGGTTTTTAAAGATCACCTGGCTACATGGTGAGACTTGACCCTGGGCTAAGAGTGAAAGCTGGCGATTGGCCTGCAGTGAGCAGGCGGCAAGCAGCAGGTGTGAAAAGCAGCAGCAGGTCTGGAGATGGAGCTCAGTGGTCGGCACTTGCCCAGAGAGCACAAGGCTCCTGAGCTCCGGCTGCAGCACTAACAGCAGCAACAAAAAGGCAAACAAATGTGTTCAGATTGCCATCATTAATAATCCTTAGGGTTTTGATTGTCAAAACACTTCAGAACTGCATGCAATGGAAGTCCATCATCACCAACCATATATGTAACTGATGTATGTCCTTCTAGTCATTTCTCTAATAATATCCTGTCTGCAGCAATTCCCAGTAGTTCCCAAGAACCTCCCTGTAGAGGAATCAAGGACTGTAGTTGTGATTGTGACCTTTGGGGGAAAAGGCTGACTGAGCTGAATTCAGGTTGATAATGACATTGCAATGGAAAGAAAGATTCCTGCCCACACCATCCACTTTGGTTTTGCCAGTGGTGTTCCCATACCTTGGCAAGACTTTCAAGCACCTTCCTTCCTTCAGAAGAGAAACACTCATCCTGTTTTGTTTTATTCAAGTATCACTTTCTTATCTTGAAAGTTAATAAGCAGTTGTCAGAGATGGGGATTGGGGTTATTGTCTGTCATCAGAGTTACTGGTCTTCTATTGAAGCTGTAGGAGCAGAGGGGCTTCCTGAGTTTATGCTATTTAGTATAAGAAGGATCTGTGTGGATCATTTCTCTTGTTTGGAAATTGATTTTCACTCTGGGTTGATAAGGGCTGGAACTAGCTGCCCTCAGTCCTTAGATCTTAGTCACCTACCTTGAACACAAAGCCCTTCACTGATCTATCCTGTTCCTTAGAATTTTGACTTTGGAGGTTTCAGGGAATGTCCCCACTGCTGCTCTAAAGAAACTGAACCGTGGATATAGGAAAAGCCTTTGTACCCCATGGGCTGATACTTACCTTTTTGCATTTCATTTTATGTATGCAAATTCCTCAACCAACGTGCTTCCAATTTGAGCCATTGCAGAACCTACCTCATGAATAATTAATGATGCAGCTGGCCTTGCCTTTATGGCAGAAAACTAGGTAGAAACTGGGCCAAGTAGGTATCTGTTGTCCTTTTTCATTCTTTGCCCCCATCGTTGTTAATAGTTTAATTGTTGCCAGTCTCTAGAAGAGTTATTCCTTTTCTTCCTCTCTGTGTGTCTTTTAGCTAGGATTCAGGCTGCAGAAATAGTGGTAATGTGTTCTCATCCTAGACTCTGAAGGAAAGTTTTGGAGAGCAGTTTCCATGCCCTGTCGTCTGTACTCTGGCCTCTTTGCAGAGTAGGGATCATGTGTGGCCCTCTCACCTGTGCTTAGAAGGGACACTTGTTCATACCTCACTGGCATGGTTGCCGGGAACACTGCCAAGAACTTCGTTTTTAAGAGAACTGTAGCAAGGCATTTCTTTTCCCACATCCTTTGAGTAATGTAGCTGTTGGTATAGGTGTGTGTGCTTTGTGGTGTATCAGACTGGGCTTGTGATGTGGGGCAGGAAGAATTTTGTTTCCTGTGCTTTCTTATCCTAGGAGTAATCTGTATGACACCCCCATTCTTGATCCAGATGCCCATGAATAAAAAAGGACAAAGTGTCCAGGTGGATTATTTTAGACAGATTCCCTCTAATTCATGTACCTTAAATAGTTTCCTGAAAATAAGAGCTGCCAACTGAAATGCTCAACTTTCATTGCCTGTAGCTCCATCCGTCACCCTGAATAAATGTCTTGTTCCAGTTCTCTACTTTTTGCTGTGCTGGCCCCAAAGCCCTATTCCTTCTGTACATTTTAGACACTGCCAGCATGAACCACTTCCTGCCCCTGCTGTCTCAGAGTTAGCCAGACATGGAAGTCCATGCAGGTGTGCAAGGACTGCCAGCTGCTGTTGTCGATAGTGACGTGAGAACCTGGAGGACAGGCGGGTTTAGTTAAAATATGCAGTGTGAAGTGCTGCTTGGGCTGATGTTGTGGTGGAAGGATCTCCTGCCATGGCTCAGCAACGCAAAGCTTCCATGTAAAACTTCTAGTTGTGCCCCTACATCTCCTGGGACAGACATCTATCTACTTGCTTCCTTTCTGTGGAGGATAGGATGTTTGTGAGCCAGCCAGAGACCTGGGGTTCTGCTTATGTGGAAGAGTGGCACGAAGTGAGATGTGGGGCATCTTTGGGGGAGCCCAGACTCTTGGATTGGCTTGGCTCAGTGGCATGTTTTAGACCAGAGCTAGGTGTTGGGATTGAGGAAAGAAAGGGAAGTAGAGGAGTCGGGTCTTGGTGGTCACTGCAGTGCTAGCAAGTTCCTTTCTGAGTGTGTGAGTCACTGTGGGTGGGGCCAGTGTCAGAACCCTCCAGACAGTGCAGACCATTTGAAGTGTTAAAGATGCTCTTTGAAAAAGCTGGTCCCTAGTTATTGGAAGGGAAGTGAACACAGATTTAAGAGAGAAGTGCAGAGGAGTTGCCGTGCTTATTATTTCTCATCGATTGGGAAAAGGAGTTCACTTTGCTCAGTAAATAGAGCTTTGATGGATTCCCAGGATCCTTCCAGGAGATGATCTGCTAAAATGACACTTTTTATTACTGTTCATAAACGGCAATCTCCAGGTGCTGCTGGGATATTACACTTAAGCTGTGGGCAAACTTGCCAGTCCAGTGGCTCAACCACCTAGGTGAGGCAGGCTGGTGCTTGGTGCCTCTTTCGTCAGTGGTACAGGGATGGTTCCAGCCCTCCTGGTAGAAGAGCTGGTGTGAAAGTAAAAGAGCAGTGATAGCACAGGCCTTTGATCCCAGCACTAGGGAGGCAAAGGAAGGTGATTCTCCACGTTTGAGGCCAGCCTGATCTACACAGAGAAACCGTATCTCGAAAAACAAAAAAGAGCAGTGATGAGCAGAATGCATTGTAGATCATCATCTTACAGGACAGAGGGAGGCAAGGGGCTCGCACTTTCTCTTGTGGGATATTCAAAGAGGAGCCAGATATGGGAAGTCTGTCCTCAAGGGGGATGTCTGGTTAAGGCACAGAGGCCCAGCCAAAGCTCCAGTACCCAGGAATAAAGCCCAGCTCTTGTCTGTCTGCCCTGGGACGAGGCAGGGACGAGGAGCCCATCCCTCCACACTTTAGAGCAGAGCCGCAGCTCTGCAGCTCGACTCTGCAGCCTGGCAGGCGCTCAGGCCAGCTGCCGTCCGCGCTGTTTTAGTTTTTATCATTTACTTTTTCCTTGTGTGCTTGAATGCATTAATTATTCAAAAATAACTGATTTTTCCCTATTATAAGTATCTTAAAATTTTCTCATTTTCATAAGAAAATGTTGATTGCTTAGTTTCTTCGTACATTTAACAAACAGGTATCAAGTACATGCTACATGCCAGGCACTGTGGTAGGCCTTGAGACTGTGTAAATTTAAAAAGAGAAAACAGGCCCTGTGCTGTTGGATTGTTACAGACTCTTCAGCTGAGGCTAAATTTATAGGATTTATTTGAGTGGTGATTTGGGCTATTTGGAAGTTTTTTCAAACTTGTTTGTTATTTTAATATGTGTATGCATGTGTATCTGTATATGGGTATACATAGGTGAGTGTAGTTGCCTGGTGAGGCATCAGATCCTTGCACAGCTGGAGTTAATAGGCTGTTGGGGGCTGTCCGTGTAGGTGCTGGGATCCAAATTCAGGTCATCTGCAAGAACAGTATGTCCTTTTACCCACTGACTATCTCCTCAGCCCTTTTGGAGATTTTTAAGAACATGCACAAGAGTGGCTTCAGGTTGCCTGTGTTGTAATTGTATTGGTTCTATTCTCATTCTTGGCAAGATAAAATAGGGTAACATAGGACTTGAGTATTCTGACCTCCTCCTCCTTTTGTGTAGCCTTGCAGTCCTTCATCCGAGCCTATGCGACCTACCCCAGGGAGCTGAAGCCCATCTTCCATGTCCGATCCCTACACCTTGGGCATGTGGCTAAGAGTTTCGGGCTAAGAGATGCTCCTAGAAACCTCAGTGTCTCTGCTGTGAAGAAGAAGAAGGCAAGCTGGAAAAGGTAAGATGTCAGTTAGACTGTGTGTGAGGCTGTTTACAGTAGCAGGTGAGGGCATTTGGAAGGTTGATGCCAGCTCTTCTGTCGTGTGGGGGGGGTGTTAAATTACCACTAGTGTTTGCATGTCTTGCAATACAGAAGCACTTGGAACAAGAGGAAAAATCATCCTTAATCCTGCAAAAATTCATTTGGACAGAAATGTTGTGAGGATTGCAGAGCAGAAAGACAGGTCTTTTGAATTGTCTTCATGTCCCAGTAGAGTAACTTGGGAGGCGTTTGGTGTGTTCCATATCATTAGCTCTGTTAGCAGTCCTTGTCCTTGTGAGATGTGGAGTGGAATAGGGCTGGGGGCTTAGATTCCAAGAGCTGCCTGTACCCTAATTGTACAGCTATCCATGGTGCCGATCCACCTCGGGTGCTAAGTTTTACAGAGGCAAAAGCCATTAGACCCTTGCTCTTTCTCTAAAAAACACATATCTGGGTGCAGGATTTTGTTGTCCAAGGGATCGTTGTGAAAGGAATGTCCAGGTAAGCAGAACTGACCTTTGAGGTCAGTTGTCCTAAGTCCCTGCAGTCAAGGACTAGGCTTGTCCCTGAGTCCAGTCCCACAGTGCTGAGCTGAGTTAATGATTGTTCAATAGATTGTCTGCTTTCTCTCCTGAAGCAGCAGGCCCAGTCTCTCACCGTAGCCTGAGCAGTGGAGACTCCGAGAGTGCTCTGGAGGGGGCTTTGAGATAGGGGCACCTCTGTAGGGTGGCCTATACGGGGAGAGTACAATGAATAAGTGAGTGTTGGAACAGTATGGAAACCTTTTTTCCCTTGTAGACTCCTTAAATGCTCTGCTACTTACTGTATTGTCTGTCCCTTTTCTGCATGTTAGTTGCAAATGCTACCATTTTCCTGCCCTCACTTGGAGATTAGGCAACCTCGTGCTTGCAGCTATTCTCACGCCGTCTGTCCTGCTCTTTCAACAGGAAGCACTCCTTGCTTCAGCAGCTTGGTCAGCACCTGGCTTCAGAGGGGAGAGGGGCTGCCGAGTGTAGGGTAATGGTCTTAGAGTCAGGGGACTCAGACTTCACTTCCAGCTCTGTTCTGATGGGGTTCCTGGGAAGCAAATGATTCAGTGGCAGCATTGGCCTTACCATGAGAAGCCACTGGGGAGAGAGCGGTTGCCACCTCATGTCTCAGCTGACCCTAGCTAGCAGATGGGCACCAAGACCACTATACCCCTGTGAGCAGCTGATTGAACAGGGCTTTATTCAGGAAAGAATGGGCTGATTAGCTGCTAAAGAGCATGTAAGATGGTATGGGGCAGCCTTTGATGTCTGGCTGGCACAGCAGGGAGCGAGGCAGTGAGCGACAGCAGTGTGTCACAGGATTACTCTGAGCAGCTATGCCACTCTCTGTTCTTACCATGTCGCCATGCTGTAACAGCCTTTCCTGTTGTTGTGCCCTTCTTCTGAAGGCCTTTCTCAACCACACACCCACCCCTGGCTTTCTGACACAGACCGAAGAGACAGTAGGCACTTTTTTGTATTTGGGAAAGTGTTCTCACTCCTGGAAGAGGAATGACTTTGCAGCTAATCTGCACATGAACTGCATAATTGTGGCCGGGGTCAGTGGCAGGAGAATCTGACAGATTGTCCGCACTTCTCCATCAGGACTCAAGCAAAGGCCAGTTGCTGCTTTTTGAGGACTGAGAAGAAAAGTCCATTAAACCTTACAAAGTACAAAGAGTTGGGCCTGCTGTGGCCATGATTATTATTATTATAAAACCTGCCTGTCAAGAAAGAGATTGGGTTCTGTCTGTCAGGTCCGGATGAGTGCGGATAATGGCGCCAAGTTCTCAAGTGCTCTGCTTCCCATCTTCTGGAGTTCACTGCCAGAAAGCAGGATTACAAACACTGTGCTCAAGCCCATGATGTCTGCCTCCTAGCAAAGTCCAGCCAACTGTGAGCCTGTCATCCTCAACCAGGAAAGAAAAGTAACATCTCTAAATGAGACCTTACTAGTCAAGTCTCTATCAGCTTCCCCACCCTCAGTTCTGAAAGGGAAGAGTAAACATCCTCTACACATAAGAATACAGTCATAGTCACAAAACCTTTTCTGGCACCTACACACAAACCTGTCAAAAAAGTCCCCACCCCAAACATCTACATGTACATGTTCACGGGTGCTGTTGGTAAAATATTGAATGGCCCCTTAGCAACATTCATCACAAAAACAGCAGATCCCGGGAAGCGAAAAGGACTACGTGGTAACATAGTCCTCTAAAATTGCCATCTTCATTGAAGATTTGGTGGCCTGGGGACTATCTGCCTTGCAAGGTCAGTTGGACTGTTGGCCAGGGTGTCTGTTTAGGCCTGAGTGAGTGAGATGAGTCCAGGGATATGCTTTGTGATTCCTCCCTTCTCATTGGTGGGAAATGGTTTCAAAATAACAAAGCCAGTGTCACTGACAGTGTGCAAATGTGAATCTTTGGTTTGTAAATACCCCACCTTGGGTGAATTATTTCCCAAGCCAGTTCTCCCAGCTTCAGCTGTCACCTCCAGTGTGGTCATCAGCAACAGCAACTGTCATCAGAATCCAATCTCCAACCCTGTTCTCAGCTCATCTCTTTTAAAATTAATAGAGGAATGGCAGTCTCAAGTGTTACCTGTTCTTAAATAATTTTATTTTACTTGTATCGGTTCTCTCAGTCCATCCTTATCAAAGTGTTACCTAGTAGTTCCCATTTTATCAAGGAAGGTAAGCATTCTAAAGCCTCCACTTTGGGTCCTTTCTAGATATGACTGTGTTTGGTTGGGGAAGATAGCTTGCTAAGTGCCAGCTCTACCTGGCCAGCTCAGCACAGCCAAGCATTTTCTTAACCTCCACACTTCTAAAGCCCCACAGTCTTTCATGTCTCAGGACGAGTAAACATCCAATGGAAATTACACGTGGCAGGCAATTCCTTGTAGGCAGACAATTTCTTATAGATAGACTTGCGCCTCCCTGAATCAGCATAAATGCCTCGTCACCAGAGTTCACATTGAAAGGCTTGCAACCTCTGGCTTGGGGTGCTTTTTGTGCTGTGTTGTTGTAAGCAGCCAGTAAGTGCTCACCCTGTGTGACTGTGTGTGAGCTTGAGATGTTGGTTTTTATATTAGCTGTCCACATTAGCTGTCTCCCTTGCTCTCCTCTTGTTTCTTAAGTCTATCAGAGTGTTGCACCATGGGCTGGCTAATTCACTTGCATGCTGTGTGCCTTTGGGCAGGCAACGGCCTCTCTGCACCTCGGTTCTTTTGCTCTTGAAGGCAGATACTTGAGGTTCATGGTATTGTTATGGAGACAAACCAGATGCTGAGTATGAAACATTGCTTCAATGTTTTGTAAAATTCAAGCACTTAACCATTATGACAATGGCCCTGTGACTGTCTAGCCCATTCTACTGCCCTCCAGTATCCAAGTATTCCTGGGACTAAGGACCAGAGTGTTTATGGAAGTAGCTACAACCTTCCAGCACTCTGGAACAACCTTGAAAGCAGAATTGGGTCCCCTGACGATGAGCACTAAGAAGCTGCAGCTGCATCACCCTGTGAAGCAATATCCTCATCATTAGGAGCAGCTTGCCTGCCAATTTTTACGTGGCATTTACAACCTCCCTAATATCACTTAATTAGCTGAAGGAAAACCTGGAATCCTGCCCACTGTGAAATTTTTCTCAATTTCTTTTGAGCCAGTTATTCTGCAAAAAACAGATTGGCCAAATGTGAGATGAGAGGCTGGGCACAGCCACACTTGGAAGCTTGAGGCTTTCTCCATGTGTGTCTGCTGCACCTGAGTTGGTGTTCTCCTGCTCCATCTTCTAGCACACAACATCTTTGTTCCCTTGGGCCTTCTTGACTTCATCTCTTCCCTTGACTTCTGAAACTCTGTGTTCATGAGGATCAGCTCTTGGCTGATGACTTCTGAGGTCCTACCTGGTCTCTTTCTATGTCTCCTGTGGCTGCTGCCAAGCATACAGCCCCACTCCCACCCTTTGACCCCCATAGCCCTGGCTTAGAACCTTTTGGTGACATCCTGTTGCTTAGCACCTGCTTCCCCGATGGGCCCTTGTACCCTCTTAGCCTCAAATGACAGCCTGCTGTCACTTTCAAGACCTGGGCCTAGCCTAGGCTCTCCCCATCTCCTTTCATACCTGCCTGAGGAGTCAGATGTCCTCACTTGTTCTGACACAATGATGCGATCATATCCATGTGTAGGGTGTGTGTGTGTGTGTGTGTGTGTGTTGTTTCTGTCTCGCGGGGAGCGGGGGGACGGGGGGTCTCAGCAGAAACCCTATGAGGCTTTTGCTCACTGTACTTGCAACACTCCTGGTACACGGTGGGGACAAAGGAAATACTTTGTATTAGATGAGTGAAATCATACTGGAACTCTTGAGGGAAGAGAAAAAGAATTGATCTGTGAAAGGAGGTGAACTCAGTTATTATTTGGTCCACTGTGACCAGGTCTACCTAGAGGAGCCATCACCATCCTTCCGAGCTCTGTGTGCCAGGTGGCAGCCCTTCTCTGTGGAAAAGAGGGGGCTAGACTACTTTCACATTTGGCTCCCTCAGGAAGATCAGCTTGGCCCAGCTGCCCCTTTGTCTTCCTGGCCCCCCAGGTGAAAATGTGGAAGAAAGCAGGCCACATCACTGTCTTGTACCCATTCATCCAAGACCAGAACCCAGTCTCACTTGAGGACCAGAAAGAAGTAAGACCACCAGCAAGAGCTGTGGGGAAAAGATGTGAAAAACAGAATGTAAGCTGGGTAGTAGTGGCACATACCTTTAATCCTAGCACTCAGGAGGCAGAGATCTCTGTGTGTTTCAAGGTCAACTTTGTCCACTGAGTTCCAGGACAGGCAAGGCTACACAGAGAAACCCTGTCTCAAGAAACTAGGAAGGAAAGGGAGAGGAAGGGAGAAAGAATCTGCTCCTAAAGTCAAAAGAGAGAGAAAGAAAGAAATCTGCTCCTAAAGCCTGCTGGGGAGCATTGTGAAAAGCCAGAAAGCCAAGTGCCCAGGTCCAAAGACCACAGTTCAGTCACAGAAGTGACATTGAGATTACTACAGACTTGACTTGGGGACTGAAAAGAGTGTCCTTAACACTGACAGCAGGTGCCATTAGTGTCTATGCCACAGAACTAAGGGCAGAAGAGCTATGCAAAGGGCCTTTGACTAGGCAGTAGAGTAAATTTGGAAGTGCAGGCTAGGTGCCTTAGAGCCCTAGTCCTGAGGGAAAAAAATTCTTGTCACCAAGAAGGTGCCTGAAGCCAGACGGCAATGGTGTACAACTTAATATCAGCACTTGGGAGACAGAGGTAGGTTGATCTGTATGAGTTCAAGGCCAGCCTAGTCTACAGGTTCCAGGATAGTCAGGGCTACACCAAGAAACCCTGTCTCAAAAACAAACAAAAAAGGAAGAAGGCTGAAGAAGTTAAGCCTGGGCCTTTCTGGACAAAGAACGCTAATTGCACAGGGCACTGTGCCCACCAGTCTAAGCTCCCAGTATGTTCACACGCCCAAATGCACTGGTCATGTGGGAACTCCTCTCTGCAGCTCCTCTGGTATCATAAGCCCTGTTGCCCTGGACTCTGGGGTAATTACAGCTCTGCACATGCAACCTTTACATTTGTTTCTATCACTATTTTTTTTTTTTCTGACATTGTGCAATTACCAGCTTTCTGCCTCCTTGTAGAACAGACACCCTCATCCCAACCTGGCTAATGAGGCTATTAGATGGGATTCACCATGACCTTGAGCTTCTTCCACACCTGAGTCACCTGCAGACAGCAGGAGCCATAGGGTATGCTTCTGTCACAAAGTGAGGGCTGACAACAAAGAGCAAGAGCCCAGTCAGCCTCTCCTGGGAGGGGGTTGGAGATGGTGATGTTTGCTCCTAGAGCCATCCAAGCACTGGAACTAGAAGCTGAAAACTGGCCACACCAGGTGAGGCAGTGTGCAACATTAGAGTGGTTCTCCTCATGAAATGCTGCCTGTTCCAGCTTATCTGGTTCCTGTCTTTCAGAAAGTCTTTTTAAGAAAGAACATGGTAGCCTCCAGCTCTCTCCTGTTACCCACAGTTTAGTTTTCCTCACCCTAAACACCCTCCTGTGAGAGCTGACTTCGCTGGCTGACGCCAGCCCCGCTCCTGCTGAGCCCCCTCTGCAGTAGGAGGGGCAGACTCCAGCCCTCCTCAGTCTAGTCTCCAGAGAACAGGCCTTGCCCTCTGATTTTGATGTGTGTACCTTTATTCTGGCTCTGAACTTTTCTAAGTAGCAGTCTGAAAAAAAGATTAACTTGTTGACCCTCAAGAAGAGGGGTATTGCAGGGTGTAGTGGCGCACACCTTTAATTGTAGCAGAGTCTGGTGGTTTTCTCGTTCAAGACCAGCTTGGTCTAAAGAGTGAGTTCCAGGACAGCCATAGCTATACAGAGAGGCCCTGTTTCAAAAAACTCAAAAGGGTGTGGGGAGGCATTGAGAACCAGCCTCCCAGATCACCAATGTGAAATGTGAATCATTTGTAGCAGCAGGGTCATCTCTCCTGAGGACTCATGCTGTCTGCCAAGCTGATTCTCTCCTGCACGGTATCCTATGGAAGACTCCACCAGACACTGTGACCAAATGAGCTAGAGCCCAGTCTAAGATACTCCCTTCTCTGTATCCTCACGTGTCCTGCTAAAGTGCTGATTATTTTTAGTGATTGTTGAGCTGAGTAACAAGTATGCACCCTGTGAAGGGGACTGTACTTAACTCTTCTTTTTTCTTTGTTAATTTATTTATTTTATATTTTGATTGTTGCCTTCCCTTGGCTCCTCCTGGTCCCACCCTCTCTCCCTCTTTTCCTCCATCTCCTAACTTCCTTTTTTTTTCCTCCTCCTCCTCTTCCTCCCCTCCACCCTCTCCCTCTCTGTGTGTACTTATGCAGGTGTGCTGCAGTGTGTGTGGAGGTCAGAAGACATCTCTGTGGCATCAGTCCTCCTCCTGCTGTATGTGGGTTCAGGGCAGTGATCAGATTCAGGTCAGCATGCTTACACGGCGAGCACCTTTACCCAGGAAACCATCTTTTCAATCTAAGAGGGTTTTTTTGTTTGTTTGTTTTGTTTTTTGTTTTTTAATGTGAGGAGATCATTCTTTGTGAAACCAAAGAAATGGACTTAGAGCAGACGACAAGGTTATATGTAGAACAGAATTTCACACCATCTAAGCATTGAGCCCTAGAGTGGGCTTTACAGCTCATCTTGTGGGGTGGTCAGCAGCAGACCTATAAAGAGATACTTGTGAGTGAAGTCAGGCTCTGAGGTGGTGTCAGTTTCTCTGGGTGAGAGATAGGAAGGTGCATTAGAAAAGCCTGGCTCTGGAGTTAACCCTTTCTGAATAGTTCCACCCCGCATTAGCACTTCCAGCAGCCTGCCTGTAAGAGGGGAAGGGCGGCAGCAGGTCATCACCTAGCTTGGGGAGAAGGGAGGGAAACATGAATTGTGGCCTCCAGTATAGCACAAATCTGAGAGTGGTCAGGAAAAGCTTTTTTTCTCTCCCCTTTCCTCTTTCTGATCTTCCTGGCCTGGCCTTTACCTCTTTCTTTGAACATTCTTCTGGTAAGTGTTATGGCCTGTGCTTCAGGAAGCCCTGTCTCTCAGTGGCTTGCCGCTATGGCCCCAGCACACCATCAGAAGTCCAGAAAACAGGCCAGGGTGCCCGCCAGGGGGTCTCTGAGACTCCGATGTCGTGTATGCACCATTTGCATACAGAAACAAGGTGTTAGTGTCCCCGGTTATCCAGTCTCTGGTCCACATGAGTCAGGTATCAGGGGTGACCCTTACCCCTTCCTCTTCACACTTACTCATATCATCCCTGTGAATAATAGTCAACATGTGAGTGCATCTGGTTCATGAAAACATTCATGCGTACAGTGGAGACTGCCCAGCACAAGTGCCCAGGAGGCCACTCCTAGTGATGCAGTAGTTCATGGTATCAATAAGAACTATGACTCATTGTCCACTGCAGCCTGGGACTGGCCTTGTGCTTCAGATGACCTGCATTCATCCTCCTGTGGCTGAAGATGAGACTGTGTAAAGCTGCCCTGCTGTCAGCAGGGTGAAGCTTGGGATACATCCTAGGCCTTCCAAGTCCCCATCAGGATTGGCCAACTCAGCCTGATGATTGCACACACAAGAGCTTCTTTCCCCTTACTTTCAAGATCATGGCCTCTGATTTGTCCCACTTGAAGGTCAACTTCAGAACCTATTCTTTTGGTCCAGTTGAGCATTGTGGGTATTCTGTCATCTCTCCATAAATTTAATAAGTACACTCAGAGAATCCCTCAGGACATAGACAGGAGAGGCTCAGAGGGCCGAGCCCTGGGATTTGGGCTCAAGGTTCTGCCCTAAGCTGATCAATCTTGGTATTCTCAGAATCTAACCACACCCGTTTTAAATATGCTTGTTTTCCAAGTCTGCCCATTAGTTTTCCATCTTAACAATAATTCATAATATTTTTACAGAGAACTGAAATAACATCAATAGTCTTCCATTCTTCTGCTGCCTGTCCTCTGCTCAGGTCCTTTCTGAACTCGCTGCTAATTTCAAGTTGTCAGCTAGTGAGTGTCTGAGCTGGGGTTCCAACCACTGCCAGCAGATTCTGCTCTTCTAACCCAGTCCCCACCATGACCATCTGACACTCAGTGTCCATGCTTAAGAGTGAGAATTCTCCTACGAGTTTTGGTCACCTAGGCTAAGAAAGCTCAGGGTTCCTACCCCTTCAAGGATTCTGATTCAGCCTTTCCTCTGAGTCACCAGACAGGACCTCTCTCCACTCCTGCATGATGCATGAGCACCAGCAGGCATTTGCCAATTCTCACAGTTGACATTCCTAACACTTCACTCTGATCCATTTCTCAATAATCTTGTTCTTTGACAGAAAGCTGAACATTCACATATCCGAGTTACATTTTTATTACTGTGATAAATATCATGACCAAAAGCAACTTGGGAAAGAAAGGGCCATTTCAGCCTGTAGTTTATACATCCCTAGGGATGTCAGGGCAGGAACTCAAAGCAGGAACCTAGGGTCAGGAAGTGAAGCAAAACCCATGGTGAGGTGCTGCTTACTGACTTGCTTCTTGTGGCCTGCTTTTTCAGACCACCCAGATTTTCTCAGCTGAGTGAGGTTCCCTCTTCCCAGATGACTATAGCCTGTGTCAAGTTGACACAATACTAACCAGTACACCTTGCTTAGGACTGACTTACATCGTGACTGCTGCTACAGTAGGGCCCACCAAGACACAGAAACTCACTTAGTTGGATCCTGAGAATCAAAGATACAGTCTTGAATGGAGTGGCTGGGTTGCCAGCCAGCATCTCTACCCATAAAACCCCAAACTGGGTCTGGATATGTCGCCTTTCCTTCCCATCAGTGACTTTGAAAAAGTGGATGTTAAATGGCATGCTTCCCTTCAGGATGCAAGGTTACCATCCCACACTGTCTGCTGCTGCTTCACCTGAGTTTCATGATGCACGAGGGGGAAAGTGCTCCCTTCTCTTTCTGTCATCTGAAAGCCAGCAGATCCCTGGTGACATACTTCCATTTTCTCCTTGGTTCATGCAGGCACAAGGGAGAAAGTTGCCGTCAGCTTGAAATCAGCTGAGGTCATCACTGCCTTCTGTATTGTATATTTACTCTGAGTCTTCCATATTAGAAAGAGCTAGAGAGAAAGAATTGATCCTCTGAGCTATCTTAATTACAGTGCAATAGAAGCTTGAGAAATCAAACTGAGGCCAGAAGGCAGTGAAGTTTTCAAAAGTGAAAAAAACAGAATAATTTGAAGTTTGGCATAGGATAAATTACACTGTTTCCTGTAAACAAAATATACTGTGTTTTTCCCTCATTATTAAAAGAATACATATGCCCATTTTAAAAACTAAAAGCCAGAAGTCACTCAAACTCCCAGTCCAAGGTTAGTTTGGATTTAGTGTTGAGTGTTAATGGGTTTCTCTTAGAAATAGTTGCATTCGTGCGGTAAGGCAGAATAAAACAAAGGTAGAATTCAAGCAGTAGCCATCAAAGAGAAGGTAAGTTTGAGTGGTTTTAAAGTCTTAAAGGTTTTGCTGTGCATGACCCTAAAACTATTTTTAAAAATAATTATAATAATAAAAAGTAATAGTTTTAAACCATGTTTTTCTGTCATGACCATGTTATTAAAGGCATAGTGGTACATTTCTTTAATCCCAACACTTGGGAGGCAATGGTATGTGAATCGATTGAGTTTGAGTGAGTTCCAGGACAGCCAGGGCTCTCTTACATAGAGAAACACTAAACATAAATGGATGGAAATAGTTAATCCTGTAAAAGAATGTTATGAGCAAAGCCCTGATTAGATTTTTTTTGCCCAGCCATCTGCCTATTGAGTTTGCAAATGAAGTTGAGATAGGACTCTGCAGTCCTTCAGGGATCTTGGGGACAGTGGGGTGAGTACTAGTTAGGGTGACTGCCTTGCTGGCAGTGTAAGTGGCATCTGCCTGTCCTGCTGAGGGAGTTTCCTGCAGTTAGAGAAACTGATCTGTTGCTTGATAACCACAAGATTTCCACAGTGGATGCTCAGAGAGCTTGAGTCAGAGGGTCCAGGTATTTAGAGGGCTAGAAAGTTGGCAGGATTCTAGGCCAGCAGCAGCTCGCAAGGAGGCATGAATGCCGGATGCATGCTTGGGTTTAGAGGGGGTCACCTTCCCATCTGGACCACACCTTAGGGTATAGGCCTAAGAACAAAGGAGGAAATTGGGAGCTGACCGTGGGAGACTGTGCATTCTGTTGGCATTGCTCTTGTAACAGTAGTGAGGCCCTTCAGGGTTGCCCACCTAATAGCGGCCTGAGTTGGAATGTATAGGTACCTGCTTGTTTACTGCATGAGTGGGCTTCTGGCTTTGCATGAGATGCTAGGAAGTGTAACAATGATACCTGAAGGTGAGCAGGAAAACCTGTGCCTGCTAAGCATACACGCCCCTGAGCCATCCCTAGCCCCAAATCCTTTCCAGAGTCAGTCTCTGACAGTATGGCGCCAGAACTTACCTCCTCCTATCCCACCCAGCTCTTTGCCTGAGAACAGGTGTGTTCTGGGGCCCTGGAAGTGGTCCTTCTGGGGTGTGTTGTCTATGGCATTATCTGCACTGGCAGCTGAAAGCGTGGGTATGATGCTCTGAGCCACTTCCCACAGGCTGCACTTGCTCTATAGGCAGCTCATGTAGCAGTCACCAGATAAGAGTCTGGGTACTATTGTCTACAGTAATGGCAGAAGCAAGCACTTTTGCTGGGAGAGTATTTTAACTGAAATTTTGCATATCTTGAAACTCAGGTTGTTATATTTAAAATTATACACATTGTGAGTACCTACTTCAAACAAGAGGGATGAAAAAAACATCCCTTCCTGTCAGAACCTTTTCATTCTGTCTGTCATGTAAGTTGACTAAAAATAATACAAGTACAGGAAGTTGCAGCCTTTGCAATGCAAGTCAGTGTTCCCAACCACAGGGCCTAGCTGTAGAGGTACAGGCCTGGAAGGCGGCAGTCAGAGCCGTGCAGTCCATATGGAATAGAAGTTCAGGGTCAGCATTGTTACGCATTGGGGGGGGGGCAGTAAGTAGAACCCTGCCTTCATCCCAAGCAGACCTGGCAACAGTTTTCAGTCTCCAGGCCTCAGCATGGTCCCCACAGCAACCTCTGGCTGGCCAGCACTTTATGCCTGCCTCTGCCAGGTACATGGGTTTAGCAAGTTCTCACCCTCCTCCAGTCCATGGTGCTTACCTGTAAAATGAGGATAACATGGATACAGGGATGTGTGATGCTAGTGGTCTTGAGGTCTACCCAGCACATTTCCTGAATAAATAAAGCCCTAAATATCACTGCTAATATATCTTTTCCCTAGCAAAGGCTGACTCTTCCTCTGTTGCTAGAAATACCAGATTCTTTTACCTGCAGCCTTATGCTCTGGGTAGGATTATAAATGGCTTCACCTTTATTATAATGGGGTTTTTCCGTCCTTCCTAATCAGGCTAATAGCACAGTGGTGCCTGTGTCTAATTCTTGGACTTTAAAGGACTGTTTATTTTGACCACAGTTTCTGACTACCGCAGCACAGAACACGCTGTCAAGTCAGAAAGCAGCCAGTGGCCTTTCTTGAGCTCCTTTTACTAAGTGTTCCTGGGTTGCTATCACATGGGTGCTAAAGGACTTGCCAGAAAGCCAGTATGGACTTCTTGGTCATTGCCTCTGAGTTGGTGCATTTTATTCTTCTGGTTCCATTCTACCTCTTCACTGTGTGGTTGAATTTCTACATATTCCCCCTTCTGACCAAGGCGCTGTCTTTGCTGAAGTCTCTGGGCTTCTGTACTGAATCTGACATCAGGTTTTGGCATCTTGTGCATCAGGACAAGGAATGATCTCCTTCGAGCCCCAGGTCTGTGTAGTGGCTGTGCTCAAACACACTTGGGCTTAGATTTGTGCGATCAGTGTGTCTTCTGCACTCTAGTGTGCTGGAGCATCTGTATAGATCCCTGGCCTAGCAGCACGCTGTGCCTGCTGTCTGCCCTTAAGGGTTCAACCCCAAAGCCCTGCACATGAAAACTTTGCAGCTAACTGCTTTGCACTATCAGGTTTCTGGGCATTCCCATCATCCATGGATAAACTGCTGTCTCATACACCTCATTTGCCATCACAGTGTAAGAGTGTAGGTTTCTTTTTTTTCCCCCCTCATGAAAACAACACAGAACAAAGCCTCACTTTTTAAAAATGCCATGATATTTTGCCACCATTATGAAAATCTGTCAGCACCGTATCTAATCTTCTGGTGCATAGAATATCAAAACAAGTGCTATTGAAGAGATTGCTTTTCTGCTAATACAAAAATGTCAGCCTCCTGGTCTCACAACCAGCTCCTGTCAGCTTCTTTCCAGACGAGAAAGAAAAACACTAATGTGTCTTCCTCTCTGCTGTTACTGTTCTCAGGCCCGACCCTCAGAGGAAGACCCAGAGTAAGCATCACCTTCTGCTTGCTGAAGTCCTGCACTCAGAATACTCCAGTGGGCTGGAGGCCAGTGGCACACAGGGCAGAAAGCAAGGCAAGCTGCAGAGCTTCCGGGTGGCACCCAGCAAGCCCGGGCCGGGGAAAGAGTGAAGCTGCTTCTGCATCCAAAAGGCTCACCGCCGCCCAGCAAACTTCTGTTGATTGTTTTAAATTTCTACAGGACCAGGTCAGGGTGGATCCAGTATGGCTTGAGATTGGTGTCCTGTGCTTCTGAAAACTGCCTGGCACCTCTCCCTGAACGGAGGCTCCCAGAAACAGACCTCACCTGTTGAAGGACACCTGGTGGAAAGCAGCAGGCAGGGGCCAGTGCTGCAGTCACCGCCTTTGCCCGGAGCCTCTTGTGAGATTGTCCACAGGGACAGCAAGCATCCTGTGCCTCAGCCTGAGGACTGTAGTTCCTGGGAAGTTTGCCAGAGGAAGCAGCCACATGTGTATTGTATGAGTCTTGTAGGATGGAATGTTTAAAACTGGAATTGAACTTGTACAAAAGGAAAAAGTATTTGTTGACTATTTTCTAAGTCCACATGTTCCGTTAGGAAGGCCGAGAGGGCTTTTACTTTGGGTCAAAAACCTGCATGTGTTGGCAGCAACGCTGCTTTCTTCTGTAAGCACAACACAGTGTCGTGTGCATTGCCCCCCCTTTCATGTCCGCATACAACTCGCTGTCTCTGGGCTAATTGATTTATTGTTGCCTTTGAAGTCAAAAGGCACCAGTACCGAGTGAGCTTGCCTTTTGCCATCGAAGCCTGTCTTCTCTTCGAGGTCTGAGGTCTTTGTGTGTGACCTAGACCCAGAGCCCACACACCATTGTATTTCTGGAAGGTTTGAAAGAGGACCCCCGGAGCGTATTGATTTCCCAATAAATGTTAAGACTTGGACACTGCAGAGGGCTCATGAGAGAAAGGGTTAAAGCTCTGCACGCTCTGTTCAGACGCCATTCTATGCCTGCTTTCCTCTGGGTTACTGTGTGCCTAGCCCACCCAGGTCCTCCAAAGCTCTAGGGCAAGTGCTACAGTGCCGAGCTGCTCCTCTCCTGAGAGCTGGCAGGGTTGAGGCAAGGAGGAAGGTTAGTGAACACCATGCTAGGAAAAACCCTTGTGGACGGTAAGCATGGCCTTGCCAGGGCTGCAGTCAGCGAAATCAGTAGAGTCTGTTGGTGAGATTTGTAAGGGTAATTTGAAGCTGCAGCAGGTGTTGAACTGACTGGACAAATCAGCCACCTTTCTTTGGATTTGTAATGACTCACATGCTTTTGATGGGAAATGAGGGATCAGACTATCAAGATTCAGCCAGCTGTGTGGAAACAGGTTTAGATACTGTAGTCAGGGATGGCCACCTGAAAACCTGCATCTGCCTCCCAACAACGGCCCCCAACAGCTCGGCTGCAGAACTGTGAGGTGCGCCGGGACATTACTGAAATGACAATGACTCTCACCCTGAACTTGAAATGTGCACATGTAGTTTTCTAACTTAGCAAGGGTATCCTGTCAGAGATGCTGGGTGGACCTGCTGCTTACGAACATGGTACCCAGTCAATAAGGAGACAGACTGAGCAGATTAAGGGTTAATGTTCTCTAAATGTAAACAGCCTTAAAATGAAGCTCATGGATCTTCATCGGTTGTGCATCCCAGGGGTAAGTTGGACACGGTGTTAGCCCAGTGTTAGTCTGATTCTGTGTATTTTTAATCAGAACTTTTTCTGAGGTCCCAGACTTAGCGTTTCTCTGACATCAGCCTGGTTGCCATATTAAAGTCTCAGAAGATTCAGATGGGCGGCCAAAGCAGACTTGTTTAGTGTCCTAAAGCCCTCCCCCACTGCTGTCTGTCTGGTGAGGAGCCACTACTGGAGGACAAGAGCTCTTGGTGAGCCGCTCTCTGCAGGGAACATCATGGGGATCCTCCACTCCTGCAGAAGCCAGAGCCAAGCATAGCCCAACTGACAACAGTTCTAATTGGAAATCGGGGCTGCTCTGATTTCTCTCCTCCCTGGCCCAAGAGAGAAGAGAGTGGGCCTTTTAGTTCCCGTGATTCTAGCTGCTTGTAGTTTGGTCCACACAATCTTCACTCCCAGAGATGGGACCTTCAGGCCTTGGCAGTGACGCATTTCCCTAATTGAGCAGTGATTACCAGGCTTTCCCAATTTGCCTGTAACTATCAAACTTTCCTAGTCTGCTAGACCATAAAAAGATAGCCAAGTTACTGGGAGAGTGCCCCCCCCCCCCAAAAAAAGAAGCAGCCCAGGTTCCAGAAGCTTTGAGGCTGGAGGCAACTTTGTTGTTCTACTCTTTGTAGTCCAGATTTAGAAGGGAGCATGCCCTCCAGGACCTGCTTATTGTTTGGTCCAGTGGAGGTCTCTTGTGGTCCTTTTTTCCCGTTTTAAGTGAGGGCACCCAGCCCCTGGGTTAGGAACAGAGACACCAATTTAGCCTTCTAAACGGGTGGGAAACGCGAGCCCACATTACTGCAGAGGTGGTGAAGCTATTACAGATGGGAAGTGCAGGACAATTTAAAATATTGTAATTATAAACTTGTAGGGAAGCCTTGTTCTTCATTAATGTAAGATATGAAATCGCCTCTGCGGTACAAGGACAATTACATAGTCAGAATGTGTCTGCGGTTTACACTGCACTGTGTAAACGTGAGGTGGCTGCGCCAGCCCTGCCTCCTCCGCTCTCACAGAATGAAAAGCACACCGCCGCAAGTTGTCCTTTGATAGATTTTTAATATGATTTTAAAGAGTTTTGTTTGGTCTCATTCTTATTCAATGAGATTAATTTAAAGCACTTATCCCCTGGGTTTAAGTCAATCCGTGTAGGATTTGGGCAGGGTTTGTTGCTTGGGGGGTTTTGTTTGCAGGAGGCTATGAGAGACTCCTTTCCCACTTCATTAACCCTGAGTTGGGGACAGTCCCCCTCACACCCCACCACAGCCAGATCGAGGGATTTACCAACTCGCATTCACATGCAAAAGAACTTGAAAGCCGAGGGGCTCCTTGACTTAATTAGCTGCTGTGCATTTTGCAAAATTAGAATAATACCCCACCATCCCAGAAACAGAAAAGCCTGGGTGTGAGGGTGCTGGGGGTTGGGGAGGAAACAGTAGCCGAACTGGCTGTGGCTAGGGGGGAAGCGGGTGCTTTCTGAACGCGCCCCTCCCTCCACTGCTCGCTTCTCTCCCAGAACAGTTGGGCCAGAAACGCTGGGAGAGTGTTTGGCTTGCAAGCATCCAAACTCCCCGGCATTTCTTCCATCTTGCAGGTCAGTGTGCTGCAGGTGGTGTGGGGGAGGAGGTGCACCTGCGCCCATATTCCGGGAGACAGACGGGTGTCGAGAGATGACCTTGGCCCTTCGAACGTGATCTGGAGTCTGACTCCCCTGAGATTTCTGAGCCAGAGGCGGGTGGTGCGACTTCACCCCTCGCCCCCTCCCTCTTCCTCCCAGGGCAGGGGGATGGGGGAAGGATGGAGACCTAGCAAAGGGTTACCCGATGTGGCGTCCAGCTCTCGAAGGCCCATGGGGTCCTACCAGGCATTTGAGACTAGGAGCTGCGGGTAGCCAGAGCGGAGGGCGCCGGGCTGAGGAGGATGGGGCAACGAGGAGCAGCCTCGGAGTCCATCTGTTTGCCCCGCGCCCGCAGGGCCGGTCACCAGCTGCCGGCCCTGGTCTGAGCCAGATGAGTCGGCTCAGTGAGCGCTTCGCGGCCAGGCACGCAGCAGAGGGAGGCCGGGCGCTGGCCCCGTCCAAGGCCCCAGGACGGTGTGGGAGCGGGACGAATCAAATGGGGAGGCCGAGAGCCGCCACGGGCTCGCCTCTGTGTGAAAACTCGGAGACCCCTGGGAGTCCAGCCGGGGTCTCCTGCACCCAGGAACCCTGGAGAAGGGCAAGAGGGAGACAGACTTCTTGCGACCGGAAGGAATTGTAGTTTGAGAGAAGCCGAAGTTTTTACGAAGGAAGGAATGGGAGAGGGCCTGAGCGGGAATCAAGGACGGTAGCGCGGACAGGCGCCTGGCATTTGTAAGAAGTTTATTTCCACATTTAAAAAAAGAGAACCCAAGAGGCCTGGCTGCCCCAAGAGCTGGGTGGAGGGGGTGAGGATGGGGGACCAGGAGGCGTGGACAAGCCCTCTCGGTCCTTTCCTGCCCCACCTGGGACGGGGAGGCCACAGGCCACAGACTCAACTGATTCACGGACACGGTCACGGGCTCATGGGTCACGAATAAATAACTTCATATACACTTTGCACACTGTATGTACAGGGCCGCCGCTAGCCCGGGGCTCAGGGAGAATAAAGGAAATGGGTGGGAAGTTCCCCCCAGCCCTGTCCCGCAGAGGTGCGAGAAGAAAGGTGGGCCCGGTGGGCACCGGCGTCCCCTACCTGCTCCCGGGGGGGGGGGGGACAGGGGACCCGGAGGTTCGTGGGTGGCGGGCAGGGGCGCTTATGTACATCCGGCGGGTGTGAGTTCTCCCGGGTGGAGTGGCCGGGAGAGAGGACGCAGGGAGGGGTGGCCTCGGTGGATTTATTCCCCCCTCGGGGACACTGGGCCGCAGCGGTGCGCCCGGCATCCCCGCCCCGGGCGAAGGGAGGGGTCCGCGCCCAGCCTGGGCTGAGGGTCCCGGAGCATAGCTGGGACAAGCGGGCGCCTCACCGAGGCTGCGCGGCGCGAGGGAGGACGCCGGGCAGCGGGGGCAGCGGCGGGGGCGGCTCGCTGGCGCCCTGGAGTCCGTGGATAAGGATGCGGGGCACCAGAGGTCTCTGGAGGGCGGGTGGCGGCGCGCTGGGGCCGCGGTACAGATAGAGTGCTGCGCCCGGGTCCAGGTTGGAAACGAGGCTCTGCGGGTAGAAATAAGGCGACGGGAACATTCTCTGGAGCGCAGAGTAATTGCCTGCCTCCGCTAGCAGCTCCAGCCCCACGGCGGTCTGTCGCTTCCATTTGGTCCTAAGAACCGAAATCAAGACGGCCGAAGAGGTCAAGATTAGAACACTCACAACCCTTACCCCTTCCTCATGACTGGCACAGAGAGCCGCAGGGTGGCCAACGGAGAACATGCTAATTGTTAATAAATAATGGAGTGCCCATGTCAAATGAGTCATGCATCATTCCCTAGTCCGCCGGTTTTCCATGCCTTTGTCCCCACTTTACAGATTAAAAGCTTGAGGTGTGAACTAGTTTTCATTATAGTCTGCAAAGAGGCAGACAGAGCCCCTGCTCCAAGCCAGATTGTCTAACTCCCAAGTTCACTTACAAGCTCAAATCTTGGGGCGCCCTCTGGATATGCTTCTCCTGAGAAGGCCTAATGAAAGTGGAGTGTCGGACAGGGTGGCTGGGCTGCTGTGTCTGCACCCCCCTTTCTTGCCTCCACCCCGTGTAGCCCCGGAGGCCTGGACTTCGAGCAGGCAGGCTGGGACTCCAAGTGAAGATTTCTCTGGAGAAATGCACACACTTTCTGCCCCAGCTCTGCCTACCCTCAGACCCCCAGGTTTGAGACCTGGGGCTAGCCAGCCCTAAAACCGTCTGGCCCAAAAGTTGGGAGGCCCAGGGCGAGGCAGACTGAGGAAGTCAAACCTGGAGTGAGGTTGGGTTGGGTATGCCCGGGTTCCACTGAAGTTGAGGTGGGCTCAGTCAGGCTAGCCCCGTTCCTCCCCCCCCCCTCCGAATAATTCACCATCGTCATAATTGTGTAATTACTGCAATGAGCCTTAATTATTGATGCCCGAAGCAGTAATCGGTATTTATTATTAATGGGGCTGTGTGTTCTGAGGCTTGTTTATGGAAGGCACCATTCATTCCTGCCTCTGCTAAGCATGTATAGAGTGGGTGTCACTGTGCAGACTGCCGTGTCTGTGCACGTGCACTGTACCTATGCATTTAAAGCCTATGGCTGTCCAAGGAGGTGAAAGAGCAGGTTCAAGACCAGTGTCTTAATACCAATTTCCCAATCTCCATCCCAGAGGAGCTGGGGTGGGGCAGAGAGCCCCTTCCTGGCTGTAAATGCTGGGAGGCAATACTCTGAGATACAAGCAGTCACCACTGACCCCTCGGGCCCGCTCTGCCTTCTGGAGACTGGAGCGGGCCACTCTCCCCTAAGGGCTGGGGGCCTTCCATCTCATGAGCCCAGAGCCCCAAAGCCTAGCCAAGGACTGTCCTTGGGGACTCCGTTGGACTGGGGTGAAGCAGGGCTTGAGTTCTGTTTGCAGGTCCACCTGTCCTGGTGTCCTTTCTGTCCCTCACTGTGGACTCAGGGCAAGGTCTTTCTCGGAGCCTCAGTTTCCCTACCTTTACATAACGGGGCGGGCCCGAGGCTCCAGAAGAAGGCCCTGCCGACCCCGCCCCGCAGCAGAACCTCACCTGCGGTTCTGGTACCAGGTCTTGACCTGCGTGTCGGTGAGGTTGAGCGAGGCGGCCAGCTCCATGCGGTCCTGCACGCTCAGGTATTTCTGCCGCTCGAAGCTGCGCTCCAGCTGCGCCAGCTGATGGTCGGTGAAGGCGGTGCGGGCTTTGCGTGGCTTTTTCAGGCGCACCGGGGGGCTGTCCCTGGAGCTGGAGATCTCGCGGTCGCCCTCCTCCTTCACTGCGGAGACACAGAGGGCACGTCAGGGCGCAAACCTCGGGGACCCCCGCAGCCCCGAAGCCGTGGGGGCGCCGCGGCACGGCCCTCGGAGGCGGGAGCCCCGACCCGCCAAAGGAAGGTGTGAAGAAGGGCGGAAACGGTGAGCGAGGGCCCGAACGGGGCCGGAGCCGCGGGCAGCTCCCTGAAGAGACTCAGCCCTCTTTCTCGAGCCTCGTTCCCCAGCCTCGGGCCGGCCCGGCCCTGGCTGCGACCGCCGAGCACCGCTTTCTGGCGGGCGGGCGCCTGGGCGTAGGGTCCGCGCGGAGAAAGGAACAAAACCCTATTTGCTCCTCAGCGCCCCGTCGTCCCAAGGAACAGGCAAGTGCGCCCAAGCCTCACCGGCGGGCTTTGGCCAGGAGTGTTTAGAGGCGGGTGCCTAGGCCACCTCCGTCCGGGGAGGCGGCTGCGAGCGCCGGGCACCGGGAGAAGGACCCGGCTTCCGTGGGCGCGAAGGGCCGCGCGTGTCACAGAGGTCGGCCCGCTGTGCCCCACCCCACCCGCCTGTGTTCCCCGTTCCTGAGGTCCCGCGTAGCCCGGACGCAGCTAGACTAGTCCATTTTCCTCTACTTTCGTTGAGGTTGACAACGGAAAACACACATTTAATCTAACGAGTCCGGCATTCCCATCTCCTTCTTCAAGGAGAGACTGGACTGGAAGGGTCCACTTCTCCCAAAACAATCCTCTAGTGTGGGGGCTCCCGCCCATCCTACCCCCTGTTTTCTTTATTTTCTTTTATGCTGAGTTTCATTGTGCTTGGCATTTGCCATGACAGGGTTCAACAGAATGCGAGGTGATTTCTCTCTGTAGGAAACAATAATCCGGTTAATTGAGCCACTGGGGAGGGAGGCTTTTCAGCCGGAAAGGCTGTGCTTCTCGGCAGGGAAGGAGCCTAGAGCCCCGGCACTTAGGGTCCGGTGGTAACTCTGCCCCAGACCGGCGATGCTGGGAAAAAGATGACTCTTCTCCCTAGAAAGCCTAACACTCATCCTTCTTCAAACTTCACGCTTGGTACTGTAGAAATCTTACTTTACCCCTAATCCCCTGCACTCTCATGAAGAGCCCTCATTCTGGTAGAATGGCCAGCTACTTCTTTTGGACCCTTTCTACGTGGACTGAAGCCCTCAATTGGTTTCTCCAAGCGCCTGAGCTCCAGCCAGTGGGGTGTCGCCTTGCTTCCAAAGCTCGGTTCCAACTTCAGTAAATACTGCTTAAGAAACCTTGCGCACCAGAACCTTGTAAGGAGACTAGTCTGTCCCCCACCCCTGACTCCAAGGATGAAATGACTCAGGACAGGCTGTGGCTAGGCCTACGTGGCACCTGGCTTAAATGCAGAGCTGGCTCTTGTTTCTGTCTCTCAAACTAGCTTCCTAACTCAGACTGAGCAAAAGTCACCTCTGTTTGAGAAATGTTCTAGGCACGGCTTTGCTCAGCTGATGTTCTTCACACACACACACACACACACACACACACACACACACACACACACACTTCACTTCAGAGAGTTTTGTTAAGGGTAAAGCCAGCGCCCGTGCCTAAGGCTGGCTGGAACTTTCTATGGTGTCCTTAGCTGCCAACCTGTTTAAGTGATACATAGACAGCCGGCTCTCGGCTCTCTCGTCATCTCCCTCCTCAGATATCATCAGGGACAGGAGAAGAAAATTGATATTCCAATTACCTTAAACGAAATGGAATCTCTCCTCAAAATTCTGCTCAGGGGCAAAAACATAAAAGGAGGCGACTGTTTATATAGGCAGGGCTGGACCCAATTGCTCTTTACCCTAATCAGGAAGCTAGGTAGAGCTACACACACACACACACACACACACACACCTTTCTCCAAGGTGAGTTCTCTTTGCCCCTCTAACCAGGTGCACTGGGGTGGGTGGGGATGCTGCCAGGGTCGTTTCCCAAACACTGACACTGTGGGCTTTCTAGAAATGGTGGTCCACAGCCTGGTTGAAGGAGGCCTAGCCATTTTTACAGGGGGGAAGAAGAGAGAAATGACATGTAGACTAGAACCCTTGAGGGGCTTCAGCTTGGAGTCTGGGACTACCTTCGAAGGAATTCTTGGATGGGAGGGAGAATTAAGTGAATCTAACTAAATTTTTGTGAATCTTAGCACAAAAGGAGGACAGAAAATGTAGGCAGCAAAGGTGCTGACCTTATAGCAAAGTATTGGTCCAAGGAAGATGCTCTGGGAATTGACTGAAATAGTTACAAAGCCAGGGCAGTCTCCACCAGGTCCTAGTTTTCTGCTGGTTGGCAAGAGAACTCACTCCCTCATCTCTCTAACACCCACCGCCTCTGCCTTGTAACTGCTTCCTGGAAAGAACTTTGTGTCCCTGGACCCAATAAACGACTAAAGTCAGGGCGAAGGCTAAAGATAAAAAATCAAAACTAAGGATCGTTTTCTTTCTTTCCTTCCTTCCGTCTTTTTTTTCTTTCGTCTCCTCCTTCCCTCTTTCCTTTTCATACCACCTCGGCTCCTTAGTTAAGATGGAATGCAAAGGAGGCACCACAAAGATTCCTTTCGCTCAGGAATCTCTGGGTCTTGAAGCAGCTTGATCACTATTCACCCCACTTAAGACCCCGTTCAGAGAGGGCTGCTGTGTGGGTGTGGGGTCCCTCCCCCTCCAGTGGCCCTCAGAACCCAGCCCAGCCAGCCCCTGGCCAGACTGACCTCTTCCTTAGCATGGTTCACAGGCCTCAAACCCCACTGCACCCAATTGGTGGGGAGGCCCACTTAACCTCTTGTTGGAAAATTCAAATTAAAAGGCAGAAAATTCTTAATGTGCTAAGGACTCTGGCAGGAATGTTCTGCCAGGCTTTCACTCCAACAAGCCTGCACTGCTGCAAGGGCCCAGGAATCCTCAGAAGTCGAGGCTCCTGCCTACCAGCAAAGCTAGTGGAGGAGTTGCGGTCCCAGTTGAGAAGTTAGAAAGTTTGCTTTCTCCATGGGGAGGGTTGCTGTCCTCTACACACAATATCCCCCTCAGCTTCTCCTGGCCACACACGTTGAACTCTCTGTTGCTCCAGGGCCCAACGTTGGGGCTGGCAGAGAGGTCTAGACAAGCCAGCTCTCAGCCTGGGCCTGGGAGGCCAGGAGATGGCTGTGTTCCTGTCTACAAGCGTGTGCTCTCACATTTTAAATGTCACTTTTTAGAACCCCCTCCCCTCTTCACCTTGTTTTCTTACCTTTGTACTCAGAGTCCGACGAAGCGCTGCTGACACTTTTGTCCAGCTTGTCGCGAAAGTCCTCCCCGGCCTTGGCCGCAAGGCGGCCCCCAGGCTCTGGAGCTGCAGGCTGCCCACTGCTAGAGTAGGGTGCACAGGCCGCGAGAGGTCTGCAGTCAGCAAGGATGTCCCTGATCAGAAAGGAGGAGGTGACGGTTCGCGACTGGGCTGGAGCTGAAAGCTGCCCCGGCTGCAGGTGGGAGTCCAAACCTGGGCCAGATGCCGCACCAGGCCGCGAGGTACTGGTCTCCAGACAGTCTCTTCCGGGTGAGGCTGGCGAAGAGCAGTCGCTGCTGCTCTCTGAGCGTGGACTTAGCTCCAGGGGTGACCGGCAGTCCCCAAGCAAGGGGTCCCCCTTGGGAAGGGCGGGGCTGCCCGCTCGGTGGGAGAGAATGGAGTCAATCCCAAAGCCATTGGAGCCTTCCATAGCCAAGCTGCGACCTGGCCTCCCCAAAAGCTCCCCACCCACCCCCAACCCCAGCCGCCTCTGCCCCTGCCCCTAGCTGCGGGCTGGCATGGGGAAGGCGGGCAGGGAGCCTGTGGGCACCTTGGACGGAGTTCAGCCTTGGGGGAGCCCCGGAGCTCTGGGCCAACCTCCTCTGCGCATTACATCCAAAAGGGCTCAACGCGTCTCCTGCAGCACCGCGCCGAGCCGCCGAGCCGAGGGGGGCGGGGGGTGGGAGTGTCAAGGAGGAATGGGAGGAGGGCGCGCCAAGTTGGGGAGAGCCAAAGGGTAGAAGAACGGCCTGAGGGCCCCTCTGACACAGAAGAAATGCGAGGCTGACGGAATCTGAATCGAGACGGTCCTTTTAAAGAGCAGAATCCAGATCGCACGCTTCCTCCAGGCAGACGGGAGCCGAGGGCAAGGGCCGGCCCGGGCCGCGCGACGGGCGGGCAGCGGGAGCGCACCCGCAGGCCTCAGCACCGCGGACAGCGCCCGCGCCCCGCCGCCGTACCTGGCCGCGAGCCGTGCGGCGCGCTCGGCCCCGCCGGGCCCGTCAGCACCGCGGACAGCGCCCGCGCCGCTCCCGCCGCCGCTCACCTGGGCTCCGCGCGCACCTTCGCCACCGCCCCCCTCCGTTTAAAAAAAAAAAATCGAACTTGTGTCACTTTTACTTTGGGGCTGGCTTTTTGTTGTTGTTTCTCTCTCTCTCTCTCTTTTTTTTTTCGTTGTGTTGTGTTTTTTTTTAAAGGGGACTCACCCACGTGTCCCCGGAGTGATGACGCTGATTGGCTCCGGCCGATTTTGGGGGTGATGTCACGGCTCCACAAGCCGCGGCCCGATTCTTTTCCAGTTTGATTAAAAGAGACACTGAATTAATTACAGCACAGACCTGTTTACCGGCGATTTCCACACAGTTTGCTTTCATTAGGTCGGCGATGACGCCCCTAATGAAGATGATTAGCCAAGGGGGGCAGGGGCCGGTGGGAGGAGGGCCGCCGGGCTGCGTGGCCTGCAGTTGGGACGCCTTCTCCTGAGCCTGTCCACAATGATTCAAGCTGCCCGACCCGACCTCGATCCTAGAGCCCTTTTCTTCCTTCCGTTTTTCCTTCCTCATCCCACAAAATGGCAGCAAAACCCGGTCAGAAAAGATCCGAATGTTTAGGGAATCCCTTTTCTAGTAGGAGAAAACATTTAAAATTTGTTTTCGGAGTGCTTTGCTTTGGTTCAAGAGCTCTCTCTGTACAGTCGCGAGCGCGCGCGCGCGCGCACACACACACACACACACACCGTGTAGGTCATGACAATTCTCTCCTGGTCTCTGGGCCTGCTGTCCTGGAGCGGAAGGTTAGGCCTGATGTCTTTCGGAGACGAGACCCAAGCGCTGCTTTACTTGGAGGCGAGAGTTGAGCCGTGGGAAAGATCAAGTCTGGGGACCTACAGATATGACTGTGGCCCGGAAAGGAGAGAGGAGACACAGGAAACAAAGAAGGCTGTGACCTCTTCATCCCAGCCTGTGGCCTCCCTGGGGCACATGTCCTGAAACGCTAGTGGTTTTGAGTGTGTGACTCTCGCTCTCTCTCCTTCCGTGTGATGGTGTGTGTGTGTGTGTGATGCACCTCTAGACAGGACTAGAAACTCTGCGAGTTTTGAGCTAGCAGGAGGATGTCTCGGGTCGGCTTGGTAGTCACCGCCCAGCCTGGCTAGCCCGGATTCTGTTTTCAAGGCTGAAAATGAAAACACGGCCTTTCTCCCTCTGCCCTCCGGGCCCCACCGTCGCGGTCTAGCTCTGCGTCTTTGAGGGGTCAGCCTCTGGTGGTGTCGGTGCCTAGGACTCCAAAGTAGCGGCAGCGGGTCAGGGGCACGGATTCTCTGCGCTCCGGGTCTGAGAGGCGGCGGAGCCGCGCGCCTCTGCAGCAGGGCCCGGGCGGCCCGCTGTGCAGCTCGCGAGGAGCCCAGGCTGGGCGCCGCAGCGCACCCGTCCCCTCGCCCCCGGGACCCTCGGCCACTCTCCACGGTCGGCCCGCGTCCTGGCAGTTCAACTCCTTCCCTTGTCTTCAGGGTCCCGGGCAGGAGGGTTGTTTCAGTCCGGGTGACCGCTGTGCGCCACGGCGGACCTGCCCGCGTCCCCGCGCCCCGGCCCGGCGCCCGAGGCCGCCGTTCGATCGCTGGGCGCCAGCGCCCTCGGGCCGCCGGGGGCCCCTCGCACGGCGCAGCGGAAACTTTGTCCTCTCCGGGGCTCGGCCGCGGTGGCCCGGCGCCCGGCTCCCCGCGCGCTCCCTCTGCTCCCGCCGGCAGCTTGGAGGCGGCCGCCGCCGGCCGGGCTGGGAGCGGGGCCCGCGGCTCCCGGGGGACCCAGGGCAGCCTCGGCTGCAAGCTGTCGGGGAGGCGGGGGCGGGGGCCCGGCCGCGCTTCGGCGGCCCCTGCGCCACGCTCCTGCCGGCCTTTCTTTTCAGTTTGGTGGATGGGGATGAGAGTCATAAATCAAGGAGAGCGGGGTGTCTCCGGGTCTTCTCTGCCAGCCTCCGAGCTTGGACCTCCCCTGTTGCAGGCGGGCCCTTCCCCGGTCACCCACACCTCCGCTGCTTCTCATCTGGGGGGGGGTCCTCATCTCTCCTAGCGCCCTAAGTCCACACGAGTTGCAGACACCTCACTCTTTCGGGGCCTGTAAGCACTGTTGACAAAGAGCTGCGGTCGGCAAAGAGCTGCGGTTTCTGTAGCCTCCTCCGCCTCACGGGTTCCTAGCAGCTCCTGCCCCGGCCAGCTTTCTACGTCTTGGGCAGAGATCTTGTACCCAGCAAAAGTGAAGCCTGTAGTCTCGCTGTGAGAGTCTACAGAGAGATGCCCCTTCTCAGGGCAGGAGGGAAAATTAACCAGGCTAGGGCCCAACCTCTTGCGGCCGAGCTGGCTTCTCTTGTTTCTTGGAGGTCTAAGAACATTCAACAGCTGGTTAGTATAATATCATTAGTGTTGAACTGTGGTAATTTACCGCAACGTGACACACGCCGCGTGGGTTGTTTCGTTTGGGATTGAGGGTCGAGCCATCTCTCACGTGCTTGTTTTTTTTTATTTTGTTTTGTTTTCCTTCTTAGAATGTTGAGCAGAGGCTCCTCTCCTTTGGCAGGCTCCTGTACCTCAGCCGGCCGGGAAGCAGCCCGCAGCCCAGCCGGGAGTGTGTGGACTCACCTGCCCTTGTATTTGTCTGGGAAGGAGATAGGAGGGGAAATTTTTACCAAGTGGTTCAGAGAGCCTGGATCCGACCTACTCTTCAACAAGGAAGCTGGAATGGCAGGGAGGGGCGTCAGGACTTTGAGGTCCTGAGAAGCTCGGTGCGGTGCGAGCCTCTGTAAACCTCCTAGCCTCTCTGATTACCTCCCCCCATTTAAGCAGGGCACAGTAGGAGGCTGACCTGCCTCCCTGACACCTGTCCTCTAGCTGTCCTCGGTCCCCCTCCCAAAGACTTGGGGACCTCAAAGGAATGAAGGGACTGGAGTGATCCTCAGCATTTCCATGGGTGCAGTGTTATCCCACGACCCAGGGCTGGCACCCCTCTTTCTGGCTTCACACTCAGGACCCCAGATCTTCCCGCTTCCTCTAGCAATTCCGAGCCTCAAATTTCAGTCCTGTGTGAGACCCCCTCTCATAGATTCAAACTCCCCTCTCCCCCAACCCAAAACCACCCTACCAGAGAGGTGGGGCCAGGACACACAGGTGGAGGGACAGGCTTTCAGGAGCTCTGTCCCCCTGCTTGCGTCTCTCCTGGACTGGTCTGGTCCTGCTTGGAGCTCAAGTTTTCCTTTACTACAAAGATACACACATACTGCACCTGTGGGCGGCATGTGACAGCCTGGCTGTACAATCCACAGCCTTCTCCAACAAGGGCCACAGTCGCTTGGCTTTGGGTCAAGGCTAGACCTGGACACTTGATTTTCTCAGCTCCGCCCCCCTTTCTGACCTCACTCCCTCTCTCTCTCCCAGCACCACTCAGCCCTAGAATGCAACGCAGGCTTGTTTCTGCTCCTTATGCTTACCTGGCTCTGCAGATCTTTCCAGAATGCCCCTGAGGTCTGTACTAATATATAAAGGGCCATCTTTCAAGCTTTGGTGTCGCTGAAGAATGGAGTCAGGTGATTTTAAAAACTGACTCAAGAACTGGCCAGAGGGAGTGAATCCTAGCTCCAAATCTCACACAGGGACCTAGTGACCCAGGCACCTCTTCATCTAAGATGAGTATTTTATCCTGGGTTTTACAATTTTTTATTTTACAGGATTGCACTTTGAATGCTGTCTTGGCTGCTGAGTTGGTTTGGTATTCCTTGAAGTCTGCACCTGCCTTACCCAAAGCTCTCTTCTGGGACCCTAAGAAAAGTCACTTTTCCAAAAAAGGGCAGATTGCTTTCTGAGCCTTGCTTGTTTGTTTTCTGACTTTCATTTTGTTTTGTCTTTCCATCTATAAAATGAGGCTCATGACGGGCACTTCCTGTGGTTCTTCTGAGGCATCTTTACAAGTGGTTCTGATCCTGGAGAATAGTGTGGTGCCAGCCCTAGTACCACAAACCGTAAATAGCAAGAGCTATTCCTGCCTGCAGAGGAGAGAGAGAGAAAGAGAGAGAGAGAGAGAGAGAGAGAGAGAGAGAGAGAGAGAGAGAGAGAGAGAGAGAGAGAGAGAGAGCGCTCCTGCCCAGGCCTCGGCTCCCAGCCCCTGGGAGACATGGGACCACTCCTCTGCCCAGGACCTTCCTACCAAAGCCGGCTCTTAGGTCTTAGGGCAGAGGACTGGGGGTGTGGTTTAAGCCTGGGGGCGTCTCTGTGCTCTCAGGCAGATGGGTCTAAAAGGCTCTGGACAAACAGCAGCCTTGAGGCCAGGCTGTTCTCAATTCTTTGTGCTTGTTTAGGGCAAAGCCCTTGGGGAGCCCCTGAAACCAGAAGAAGAGCGCACTCTTTCCTTTCCTCCCTCCTAAATCTGTGCTTCATGCCAGATGCCAGCAAGTCACAGAGTGTCACAGAGGGACCCATTCTTGTATAGTGTATCTAAATCCCCTTCATAGCACCAAGCTGGGACTCAGCGGTAGTGAATTTATCTAGTATGTGTGAGGGCCTGGGTTCCAAACCAAGCACTAAAGAGGAAAAAAAATCTTTGTAGATTTCCTGCCCATAGGTTCAAAGTTTGTCATTTCAATGTGAGGAACATGAATCAAAAGCCAACCTAGGGCTAGGGACATAGCTCAGTGGTACAGTGCATGCTTTTCATGGACAAGATTCTGGATGGGGCTTGGGGGAGCTAACTTAGGTTTTCTGTTTGCTTTTCTTTCTTATGTGTTTTCTTTCACCCTAATGATAAGCCCAAACAGCCAAGGATTTTCCCAGGGAAAGGAAAGGAAGACAGTGGATTGGTTCACAAGGGTACATGAGAGAGATGCAGGGCAGAGGGCCACAGTGCAGGCCTGCCTTAGCACCAGGGTAGAGGTGCTGCTGTGAGGGCAGAGGGCCACAGTGCAGGCCTGCCTTAGCACCAGGGTAGAGGTGCTGCTGTGAGGGCAGAGGGCCACAGTGCAGGCCTGCCTTAGCACCAGGGTAGAGGTGCTGCTGTGAGGGTGCTCTGTCTCTGCACCCCCTCTGTCTGTGCTTTCAAAGCCAGCACTGGTTGGGATGCTTGGCCGAGCTTCTGACCTGCTGTTCTCCACCTGCAGGCACTGGGACAACAGGTGTGCACCTCTCTAGGCAGACCTGGCTTGCCACTCTTCATCTTTTTAGGAAAAAAATACAAAAACAAGTGATTTTTGAGACAGGGTCTCACTACATAGAACAGGCCAACTTTGAGCTCATAGAGATCCCCCTGCTTCTGCCTCCTGAGTGCTGGGATTAAAGGTATGGCATGCTCAGCTTTCAAGTTGGGTGTTTTGGTTTGGTTTGGTTAAGACAGGGTTCCTCTGTGTAGTCCTGGCTGTCCTGGAATTCGCTTTAGACCAGACTGGCCTTGAACTCACAGAGATCTGCCTGCCTCTGCCTCTGAGTGCTGGCATTAAAGATGTGTACCATCGTGCCTGGCTGTGGATCTTACTGTTGTCAGAGCAGGCAAGTGCTTTACCACGAACTACATTAGCTTTGAAAAACTGTCAAGGCCTTTCTGGACCTAGGGTCATCTTTAAAAACAGGAATCGGATCTGGGGTGTGAACGTTTCAGTGGCAGACATCCCGCTGATGGCTGTGCTTCCGGACCAGCCTCTCCTGGAGAAGTTATATTTCAGAAGCAGCTTTCCTTTCTTCTGGACAAGAAAATTGTCTGGGGGACAGGACTGTAGTCCAGTTTGGTAGGGCGATTGCCTAGCATGCTCGAAGCCCTGGGTTTGACCCCAGCACCAGGTAAAACTGGTTATGATGGACACATCTGTAATCCCAGTATTCTGGAGATGGAGGCAGGAGACCCAGGAGTTCAGAGTTGCTCTTGGCTAAATCGAGGGGTCAAGGCCAGCTGGGATACATGAGACAATGTCTCAAGGGAGAAAAATATTATCTAGTTATTCCAGAGGTGGGAGACTATGAATGATGCCACTTTGGGATCTAGGGATTATACTATAGGCCGGGGGGCGGTTGGCACAGGAGGAGAAGGCCCTACACCTAGAGGTCTGTTCTGGTCTTGCTGCTGAGTGGCACTCCAACCCCCACAGCTTTCCTTGAAGGTTCCAGATGCTTCCTTCATGGGCTCCACCTCAACACTCCTGTACCATAGGCCCACACCTGCTGAACCTTCCCACCAGGTACACATCTACTTAGCACCAGCTGCCCCCACCTCCGAAGTCAGGTAAAAAAAAAGTTCTTAGCAGTCCAGGGTGGATGCAGACCTCATGCTTCCCTCCCTGTGGCTCCTTAAGACAGTGTACACGCACCAGGGCCAAGAACCCAGCTGGGAGGAAGAACACTACCAGATTCTAACTGGTGGCGTTGGGCAGTAGCCCTCATGACAGCTGCACTCACACGGCACTGTTGGAGGACATGAAGTTCTCCCCGTCTGTGCATATCCCTAGGGGCAGGTTCTAGAATGATATGTAAGCCTCCCTTACTAAATTAGTTCTGTTTCCATCTGTATGTGCGTGTGCACATACGTGCATGTGTGCATGCCTGAGTGTTGGGAGGAAACGGGTCATAGATCAACCTCAGATGCTGTTTCTCAGGAGCCACCCACCTTATTTTTTTGAGATGGGGTTTTTCACTAGTCTTCTCACTAGACGGTGAGAACTAGCCAAGGAGGCCAGGTTTCTGGCCTGCAAGCTCCAGGGATCTACCTGGATTCGCCTTCCCAACACTGGGATCAGAAGGTCGCGGGCCCGTGAGCTGGATGTACTGGCATACACACCGTAATCCACGTACTTGGGAGGCAAAGGTAGTTAGATCTCTGTGAGTTTGAGGCTAGCCTGGTCTACACAGCAAGTTCCAGGGCAGCCAGGGCTACAGAGTGGAAGGGAGGAGGGAAAAGGAAAGGAACAAAGAGGAAGAGGAGAAGGAAAAGGAGGAGGAAGAGGAGGAAAAGAAGGAGGAGGAGAAGAAAGCAGGTCCTTATTCTTGCAAGGCAAGCAATTTCTGACTACAGCATCTCCCTAGTCCTGGGTTCTAGTGTATTTTGAACATGAATTTGCCACCTGTGAGACTGTTGGAGGAATTGTGGTAGAAGGAGGTTAACAAAATGAATTCTCAGTCCCTGCAGGCTCTCTATCTTAGATCAACAGGGGCCAGGCAGCGCGCCCCAACCCCAAGCCAGGCTCAAGTGGGGACAGGGTTTGGCTAACATGTTAGGATACTTGAGGCAATGGAATCAGACCAGACTCAGACAGGGGGCTTTGTATAGGCTCAAATATTTGATGACGTTAGAAGAATCAAGCCAGCGGAGCCCAAGGTGCAGGGGCAGATCTCTGCACGGTCTCTGCCTCTGGTTGTCCAGTGGGTGGCGCTGTAGGACAAGGAGCTGAGAGTCTTCACCAAGTTCACTGAGTTCTGGCCCTGATCCTGAACATGATCCCTGGCGGACAGCACCTGGGCATTTGTCACAGGTCCCACAGGTGGGGCCGGGTCCTGGGGACTGCCTGGCACTGCCAGCTACTCTCAATGTTACAGCAAGGCTAACCCTATCCTTGGTAGCTCAAAGCCCAGTTTTTCTGGGGGATGGGGTGCTTTGGGAAACCCTCTGCCTCCCAATACAGCCACTCTTTTTGCTAAAAGATGGCCCAATCCCAAGTATCTTCTCCTTACCCCAGTCCTTTTAAACATGGGCTCATCCTATATCCATTGTAGGACTCTGGTGTGCTTTAGAGTCAGGGAACAAAAATTCACGATTATGCAGTTTATCATGTTATCACACTCTACACATTCTTTAAGGTCCTGCCAACCCAGCTCTGACTGAGGCTCCTGCCTCATACACAGGCTCAGATGCTAAGACACTTGCTCCGGACCATGCTGGCTGTGTGCTCTTAGCCACAGTGGCCTGGCTTGCTGGCTCTGTGGCTGACTCCCCTTCCTGGCTCACCTCTGTATCTGCACCAGGCCCTGAGACTCAGGATGGCTTCAGCCAAATGAGTCAGGAGTCCTTTCCCTCTGGGAGGGAGAACAGGGTTCAAGCCCATTAGGTGGTGGAGTTCATCACAGCCACACTGAGCCAGGTTCCCAGGGGGTCAGTGTATGGCTGCTAATGGGTTGAGGCACAGGTGTGTATGTGTGTATGTGCTTTCCACTGGAGAAAGCACATGTGTGCGTGCACATGTGCTGCCTTATACATGTGTATGGGTGTGTATGTGGTGTGTGTGTCAAGGTGGAAGCCTATTCAGATTGGTGGTCCAGCAACCATGCTGGCTCAGGGGAGCTCCAGTCAGTTGCCACTGTGCAGAGCACCCTGAACGCCTACCAGGTGCCCCGTCCATGACCCATGGGGTTTATTTCTGGGCTCTGAGATCACTGACAGTGGAGGTACAGACCTCTGAAGGGCAGACAGACAGTAAGTCAGTAAAGGTACTGGGGTGGGCTCCTGTACTGCGGAGAATTCACACAAGCTGGTGGGAATTTACCTGGGGCTGTTGGAGGAGGGACTTGAGTAAGATCTAAAAGACAAGGAAGTGGCAGGTGACAGTATGGGCCTCAAGTGCAGCAGGCAGAGAAGAAAACAAGCTTTCAGCCTGAGGCAGAAGTGAGCAGGCCCAGGGGGACTGAGAAGGGGCTGGAGGTGAGTGAGGAGAGGGGCTCATGTAGGAAGTGACTCAAGGATGGGCCTGGGGACCTCACCTGCTGGACCTGGCCTCTTCCTTCAGAAGCCTGCTCTAGAGCAAGGCTTCCAAGGAGCAGGAAGCAGGGACCAGGGGACTGGCGGAGGGGCCTTCTGAACTTGTCCAAGTTGGAATGCAGCTCAGATGGAGGGAGCGGAGTCAGAGACTTGGGGCTGCGGGCTCCGCTTTGCAGGCGCATCAACAAGCTGGCGAGTCACATCCATGTAGTTTCCTTTTTTCTTTCTGCTTTTGTTTTTGAGACAGGGTTCCACTGTTTACTCCTGGCTGTCCTGGCTGGAACTCACTATGGAGAGCAGGCTGGTCCTCTTGGCGCTCCTCCTGAGAGCTGGGCTTAAAGGTGCACCACTATGCCCAGCTCTTCTTTCCTTTCCTTTTTCTTTCTTCCTTTTTTTTTTCCTCCTCAGACAGGGTTTCTCTGTGTAGCCATGGCTATCCTGGAACTCACTCTGTAGACCAGGCTTGCCTTGAACTCACAGAGATCCACCTGCCTCTGCCTCCCTGAGTGCTGGGATTAAAGGCATGTGCCACCACGCCGGCTTTTTTTCTTTTCTAAGAACATGTCCCAGTAGCCCAGGCTGGCCTTGAACTTACTATGTAACCTTGAGACCCTCAGGGCTCTGTGTGTCCAAGAACTGGGATTATAGGTGTATGCCTCTGGGCTAGGCCTATGTCCTGGTGGGGATGGAACTCAGGGCTTTGCACATGATGGGCAAGCACACTAGCAACGGAACTGTACCCCAGAAGCTTGTACTAGGTTAGATGTGAGAGGTAAAGGGACCTGAGCAAGGCAAGGTTTGAGCTTTAGCAGCTAGGTGCTTGGTGTCACTTAGGACCTGTGAAGACACAGGAGGAAGCAGGTTTGGGGAAAAGAGTGTTCTGTTATTTTGTCTTCCCCCCACCCCCCAGAACTGAGGCCCTAACCTAGGACAGTGCTCTACCACTGAGCTAAGTTCCCAAACCTGAAAACAGTGCAGTTGATCAGAAATGAGTAAATACCAAGCTCCCCATTCAGGTGTCAGCTGAACAGGGCATGGATACCTCCTGAGAGTTTCAAGTTGCCCAGAGCTCTGTGGTGGCCTGAATAGGAATGGCCCCTGCAGGCTCATATACTTGACCGCTTGGTCAGCAGGGAGTGGCACTACTTAACAGGGATTGGGGGGCGTGGCCTTGTTGGAGGAAGTGTGTCACTGGAGGTGGCCTCTGAGGTTTCAAATGGCTTTCTCTCTGCTGCCTGAGGATCCTGATGTAGACTTTTCAAGCTACCTCTCCAGCACCAGGTCTGCCTGCACGCTGCCATATTTCCCACCATGAAGATAATGGACCAAACCTCCGGAACTGTAAACCAGCCCCAATTAAACGTTTTCCGTGCTCATGGTGTCTCTTCACTGCATTAGAAGAACACTGACTAAGACAAGCTCTCAGAATCTCAAAAACTGGCCCATCTGAAGAAGGCTCTGTGACCACAATGTAGAGGTTGGCATACCTTGAAAGGTTCTGTGTGGCAACATCCAAATCTCAAGTTAGTTCATTCCCTTTACAGTTTGCTTTCAAATAAAGACACATGAAGAAGAGGGCAAATCATCTTTTATATTTAAAATAAATCAGTTTGTAATTTGTAGAGAGAAGCCAAAGACACTGGAGAAAGACAGGATTCAAGGTACTAGAGGTATTCCACAGCTGGAGCCTCTAAGCCACAGGAAAGCGACATCCAGGTAGCCTCAAGAGCTCCATGCCGGTCTGTCTGATTGACAGGGCCACGGCACTGAGGGGGTGGGGCTGGCCCTGAGTAATGAACCGCAGGCTCTTCCTGCTGTCAGGGGTCCCAGGGAGAAAATCCTGCCGTGTAGAGACCCCAGACATCCCCAGAAGGGCAATTAAAACCCATGTTTGGAATATAAAATGAGGGCTTTCAAAGCCTGCTGGTGTTACACTTCCTGCAGGAAATGCACAGGTCATTCCTGGCACCTGATAGGCAGGGCTGTGAAATAGACTCTTAGCCTGAATTATTTTATTTATTTTAAAAACTATATTTTTGGTTTATCTTGTAAAGTAAGGCTCGCAAAGAGGCAGGGTGGGTCTCCTAGGAAAATGAGGAGGAGGTGAAAATGGAAGGAGTGAAAGAAGAGGAGAGAGAGGTGGGAAAGGAGATGAAGAAGAGAAATTTGAGAATGACAGTGGCTTCCTGGGCAGGGGGACACTGGGGGTAAGGGGACTGGAGTTGGCGAACGAAGGGGAGGGCTCGGGTTCTCATAAAGAAAATAAGTAGACTTGAATCTGAGGTCCCTGTGGCAAGGAGCTGTGTCACAAGGTAGGAATGCCTTCCTGGAGGTTGGTGAGAAAAATGAGTTCTTTGGGGATTTTTCTCTGCATCAAGGAGGCGCCTGCTGTGGGGAGGGCTAGGGGTGCGTGTAGTTGCCCATCCGCAGGGTGCCCTGGCGCACTGCATACTCTTCCCGGTGGGCTTTGAGAGCTCTCTGGCGATCGGCCTCGGTGGGGAACGTAGCAAGAGTGGGACCCACCTGTGGACAGAGGAAGGGACAGGGGATCGAGGCTTGTCCTGTGCTCCGCCAGCCCTCCCAGGCCTCAGTCCTAGAGTAGTAATGAAAGCAGCGGTGGGGGGGCAGGGAGGCAGGAAAATGCCCAATGAAGGCAGCAGGGCCCATGGCCACCAGGTCGTAGCTTTGATGTTCTTTCTAGCTTATTGCTGAGAAATGTCTCATAGATGTCACCTAACGGTGACTGGAGTTAACATTCACTAACCTGGTAACCTTCACATGGTGATTTTCTACCATTAACTCCCTCACCCCCACCTCCCAAAAATGTCTAGAAAGATGGCTCAGGAAGTAAAGGCTCTTGCTGCCATGCTTTACACCCCAAGGCCCCACGTGGTGGGAGTTAAGAATTTGTTCCAGCAAGCTCCTATACTTTCACACACACACACACACACACACACACACACACACACACACACACACAGACAGACAGAGAGAGAGAGAGAGAGAGCATTCTTTTTTCAAGAGGAGAATCTAATGTTTCTCCTCCTGTGAGGACAAGACTCTCAAGACTACCGAAGCCAGGGTTCAGGGACTCGTTGCTTCACAATGCAGGAAAACAACAAGCCTAAGGCATGTGGCCCGGTGCTTGCCTACTATGCAAGATGCCCTGGGTTCCATTCCTAGCACCAAATAACTAGGCCTGTAATCCCAGTACTTGAGAGGCAGAGGCAGAAAAAAAGCCAGAAATTCAAGATCATCCTTAGCTACATAGGGAGTTGAGACCCTGTCTCAAAGTAAAAGAAAAGAAAATGTGGGAGGGAGACAAATTCGAGAAGTGGCAACTTCCACACTTAAGAGTCTATCACAGGATGCTGGCATGTGGCCGAGGGAGGGACGGTTGACTTGTGCAAGGCCCTGGATTCATCCCCTGAAATGCAAAGTGCAAAATTATGAAGGGGGTGCTGCGCTGCAGAGACGGCTCAGCAGTTAAGAGCACCGGCTGCTCTCGCAGAGGACCTGGGTTCAGCTCCCAGCACCCACACGTTGGCTACGGGTGGTTGTGAGTCGCTGGGAATGAACTTGGGTCCTCTTAAAAAACAACCAGCTCTCTTAACTGCTGACTCATCTCTCTAGCCCCTTAGAATGAGCTGTGACTGTTTTTGTGTGTGTGTAACAAGTTTCCCCCACTGAACCTGAAGCTCACCAAACACTAGACCAGAGGTCTGGCTGTCTCTGAACCCTCCCCTGCCCAGGACAAGGGAGACAGACATGCACCACCGCAGCTGCCTCCTGTGTGGTGGTTCTGGAAATACAAAGGTGGCAACAGCCGCTTGAACCACTGAGCTGTCTCCTTGGCCTCCACTCACAGCCCTCATGTATCAAATGTTGAGAGGAGGACCCAGGAAAGATAATATCGGAGAGGAAGGAGGAGAAGAAAGGACCTAATGGGAAGTCTCTGGCTCCGTGCCCAGTCAGTCCTCGGAGCAGAGCTGCCCGCTGCCCCTCAGGGAACTGGTGGCAGAGAAACCCTTTGCTTTTAGAGGCAGTTGAAACCTCTCAGGAAAGTGGTATAGTGAGTCTCTGGGCCCTGGGCACCCAGCGGAGGGGCACCCAGCGGCTTGTGCTTCAGCTTCCCAGTCTCCAGGACGCATTCTGGTCATAGAGTCCTGTCCCTGGATCCTGGCTATCAGCCGATTTTGCCTTTTAAAATAGATGCATTTTATTCTTAAGTGTGTTTCCATAACGGTAATGACAGGCACAGCTTTACAAAATGTTTAACACTGTGCAAAGTAACTTTCCACGTTGTTATAACATCACTGTAAAAAATATTTTTTCTGCTGGGTGTGGTAGCACACAACTGCAGTCCCAGCACTCAGGGAGGCAGAACCAAGTGAATGTCTGTGAGTTTGGGGACTGTCTGGTCTACAGAGTGAGTCCAGGACAGCCAGAGCTGCACAGAAAAACCCTGTCTCAAACAAACAAAAATTCCCTCCTCCAAGAAGAATCTTCTGTGGGGTGTGGTGGCCCACTCCTACAGCCCAGCCACTGGGTAGGCTGAGGCAGAAGCAGCACAGGCCTGAGGCAAGCCAAGAAACTTAATGACACCTTAGTTATTACTGTTCTTGTTAGCTATTCATTTATTCTCAGGTTGTATGATGGCCTTGCCTGCATGTGCATCTTGTGCATGCAGCACCTGTGGAGACCAGAAGATGGTGTCAGATCCCCTTGAACTCAAGCCATAGCCAGTTGTGAGCTGTTGCGTGGGGCTGGGAAACAAAACCTGGACCTTTGTGAGCAGCCAATGCTTTCCGTTTCTAATATTATCTTTACATGTGCATGTGGTTTGCCTGCATGTATGTCTGTGCACCACTTGGGTGTTCCTGGTGCCCTTAGCAGTCTGAAGAACGTGGTAGGTCCCCTGGAAGTGGAGTTACAGAGTGGCCATGTGGATTCTGGGAATTGACCTTGGGACCTCTGGAAGAGCAGCCAGTGTTCACAAAGCCATCTCTTCAGCCCAGAAAGTGTACTCATCAGCGGAACTGTCTCTCCAGCTCTTAAACCTTGCTTTAAAACACACAAACATGGGTGATGAGACCAGTGAAGGGTAAAGGCACTTGCTGCCAAGCCTGAGGACCTGGGTTCCAAGCCCGGTCCCCCACAGAAAGGTGAGAGGAGAGAACCAATTTCACAGAGTTGTCTTCTGACCTCCACACACATCTTCATCACATATATGCACACAACGATAAAATTTAAAAATGCACATGGCTTCATAACACTGAAAAATAAGAGATCATTTTGAAAGGAAAAAAGACGTGGATGTGGCTGCAGTCTGATTCCACAGACCGACTCCCATGACAGCGGCGGGAGGACAGACTGCAAGACCAGCCGGCATGGAAGATGGCTTCCTCAGCTGTTCCCCACCTTAGTTTCTGAGGGCACCTCACTGACACTGGCGCTCACTGCTTTAGCTAGGCTGGCTGGCTAAAGCAGTGAGGTTTGGGGATCTGCTTGTCTCCCTCAGCAAGAGTTATAAGCATATGCCACCATACCCAGCTTCCTCATGTGTGTCCCGGGGATTCAAATTCTGGCACTCAGGCTTGTGCAGTAAGTACTCCAGCCACTGGGACATCACCCCAGCCCAGAGCAGTGTTTATCCTATCTATCTATCTATCTATCTATCTATCTATCTATCTATCTATCTATCTATCTATCATGTATAAAATGTTCTGCCTACATGTATGTCTGTACAACAGAAGAGGGTACCAGATCTCATTATAGATGGCTATAAATCACCATGTGGTTGCTGGGAATTGAACTCAGGACCTTGGAAGAGCATCCAGTACTCTTAACCACTCTCACCAGCCATCTCTCCAGCCCCCCAGAATAGCATTTTTATTTGTTGGTTGGGTTTTTCTTTTTGTGTATGTCTCTGTATGTGGTGTGTGTGTTCTTGTGGGTATGGGTGGCATGCATGGTGTGAGGGTGGAGGTCAGAGGACAGCCTTAGGTATAAGTCCTTAGGTGTTTTCCACCTTTTGTTTGATACAAGGCCTGTCACTGGCCCGGACTTCCCCGCAGAGGCCAGGCCAGCTGACACCAGCTTCCTGGGATCTGCCTTCCTCTGCCTCTTATCTTAACATCACTTGGCTTTACACATGCACTCTGGAGGTCTGAGGCAATCACTTTTACCAGTGGAACCATTTCACCATCCCTGGTATTTTTTATGTGACAGAAGACACAGAGAAGGCAGTAGAAGAGGTTGGAGTGCTGGACCTTGGCCCAGAAATGCCAGGAGCCACCAGAACCTAGAGGAGGAGGCAGGATGAGCCTGTCCTAGGACCTTTGGGAGAAGTCCGCACCTTAGCTTTGAATTTCTGTTCTTTAGAACTTCAACAGAATAAATGTCTATTGTGTAACCCCCACGCTTGGGTTGATTTGTAATAGGAGCCTCAGACTATGAGCACAGGCCTCAAGGCAGTCTTGGGCACTCCTGCAAGAGATGGACGAGCCGTGGAACTGTTCCGCTGACACACATACTAAAAGACAAGCCCTGTCAGGAATGTTCTTCTGTGGGTCCTCAGGAGATGGTGCGACTGGTGCACTGGCTAGTGTTGATTGTCCGCTCAACATAACCAGGAAACCAGCTGGGAAGAAAGAGTCTCATAAAGGACTGTCTAAGTCAGTCCTGCCTATGGGAGACTACCTGATGTGGGGAGACCCAGCCCACTGCAGGCAGCGCCATTCCCTAGGCAGGATCCCAGACTGTGTAAATGGAGAGAGAGAGTTGAGCACCACCAAGTATATGCTCGTTCTTGACTGTGGTTACAACCAGCTGCTTCCAGTTCCCGCCTTAATTTCCCTGCAATGATGGACTATAGCCTGGAGTTGTGAGCTAAAATTCTCCCTCAAAATTCTTCTCCCTCAAAATTGCTTTTGTCAGGCTATTTTTTCACAGCAACAGAACTGAAACTTCACAGTAAGTGAAGTATTTGCCTTGCAAGCATAAAGATCTGTGTTTGATCCCCAGTACCTACACACAGACCAGGGGTCTGTACCTGTCTACAATCCCAGGGCTAGAGAGAAAGGAAGAGACAGGCTCTGGGGCTGACAGTCTAGCCACTTGGGAAACCCCAGGGCCCAGTGAGAGACCCGACATAAAAAATTAGAGTGAGCAGAGGCTGGAGAGTAGGCCCAGCAGTTAAGAGCACTGGCTGCCCTTGCAGAGGTCCATGAGTTTGGTTTCCAGCACCACTCAGTAGTTTATAACAGCCTCCAATTTCAGGGGATCCAGTGTCCTTTGCTGGCATCCAAGAGCACAGACATAGGTGGGCAAAGTACTCATTTACATAAAATAAAACTTTAAAAATCACTAAGGTGAGCACTGACTGGCTGACCTTTGGCCTCCACAAACACCCCCACATAAGCACATGTTCATTGTGCAAACTGCATTTACCAAACAACCCCATCAAAGCAGAAACAGGCATCAATCCATCCACCTGGAGTACATTAAGCACCAACTGTCTGCTGCGATAGTTTAACTTGTATCTCTTTATTAGTTTTTTTTTCTTTTCTTTTCTTCTCTCTTTCTCTACATAGCCCTGGCTGTCCTAGAGCTCACTATGTAGACCAGGCTGGCCTCAAACTCATAAAGATCTGCCTGCCTCTGCCTTCTGAGTGCTGGAATGAAAGGCGTGCACACCATGTCCACCTAAGCTCTCTTCTGCTACCTGTCATCAATCCAAGCTCCACGTCACCTGGGCTTACTCACTTGGTGTTTGGGGTGTGGGAAGGCCTTTTCAGGGACCGGTCATGGGCAGCCCTCACCTGCTCTGTTCTCAGCAGCACCAGGCTCACAAGTGCGCCACTCTAGGGCAGTCTCTGCGCTTGACTCCCTCACGTGGGAGCTCGGGCAAGTGTGCGTACGGAGCACCAGGGTTCTTTGAGGCACGGTCTTTCAGCATGAGGCCGTTCCTGGAGAAGTGGTTTAACAGGGTGGACCCAACAAAGAGGGGAGTGGCCTCAGGTGGCCACTGAAGGTGAACCTGGGAGAGCTGGGAGGAAAAGGTAGGCTCTAGAAGGGAAACAGCGTCACAGAGGTGAAGGGAATGTGGACCTGCAGGGCTTGGAGCTGCCCAAGGAGTGGCCGGCCTGTTGGCACTCAAGCAAGCAGGTCTCTAGAAAAAGAGGGGATGCCGGAAGTGTAGCTCAGGTAGTAGAGCTACAACCCTCAGCCTAGCCTCCATGAAGTCCTGGGTTCCCCCTAACACTGCATAAACTGGGCGCTGTTATTGATGGTGGCTCACTCCTATTAATCCTAGCATTGGCGGCAGAGGCAGGAGGATCAGAGGTTCAAGGTAGGCTTCAAGGCTGTGCTCCTGCCTTCTTCTCACAAAGGCGCCGCCTGGAGGACCCTGTTAAGCACCAGCCTGAGAGCCCCCTCGTGGTCACGACTGTGAGGCCCCGTGGAGTCGATGATGAAGAGCCGTGGGGTAAGGAATTCCTTCTGAGCTGCTTCTAAATTAAGTCATCTTCAGTCTGTCTCCGCCTGGAGCTAAGAAACTGTAATGGCTTTGGCAGGAGACGGCTTCGCTGAGTGGAGCTCTGAGCCACTGTGAGGTCAACGCAGGTAAATAAGAGGCACGGCCAGAGCTTGCTAGCAGCCCAACAAACCAGCCACCCTACCCCTGGTCAACAAAGGTGTGGCCCTGCCTAAAAGTGGGGCACTACACGGATCTAAACCGTTCCCAAAGAAGGGCCTGAGAGCCTGCACCACACAGGGCCCTAGAGACACGGTAGAGGAAGACAGAACAAGCCTTGCCTGTGCTGCCCAGCAGCACGGTTGCTAAGCACACAAGTGCCGAATTACAGTTTACACCAGAGCTCTTAAATGAGATCTAGGACAGGAGAATCTAACTTTATGGGAATAGGCAGGGTCTCTAGGGAAGACGAGAAACATTGCCCAGGGGATGGATGAAGAAAATGCCCCAGACTGGAGTGGTTAACCTAAGGGCCAAAGTGGGAGGGATTTTGGCAAATTAAAGAAAATGAATAAGTGTGGCCTGGGTCAGTGAGCCCAAACTGGGGGCTGATGGCAGATGCCAGGGTAGACTTGTCCCCAATGTGCCGAGGGGTCACCATCCCCTCACTGGCAATGTCCTTCGTTCTCTGCAGCTGGACTGAGTAAAAGAGTCTCAGAAATTTAGAGCTGGCAGAGGCTTTGTGGAGAACTCCTGGCCCAGACGCAGAAAGCAGATCTCTGAGTCTCCAGTGAGCATGGGAAGAGCTGGGGCTGAGCTAGCCGGCCCCTGCCCTCTGTCACCACTATGCCCTGCTTCCCCTGCCAGCTCTACCTGCCGACACCCATACTCTTCTAACAGGCTCTGGGGCACAGGTTTCACATGGGGTACGCACCCTTCCTGTGTTGATGTTTCCATGATGCTGCTCTTGCCTTCACTGTTTTTATTCTTCCTGCTTCTGGGAGTTAAAAGTTGTTCTTTTTCAACCTCCTCCAGTTGTGTGCTTGACCAATTACCCTTTCGTCTGAATGTTATTCTAATATCAGCGCTCTGCCAACAACATTAGCTATTTCCCTCTAAAATCTTTTAGCTCCTGTTACAAAACTTGACTTTATTTTTACCATTCTCTCTCTCTGTGTTTGTGGGGTTTTTGGGGGGGGGGGTTGAGACAAAGTTTCTCTGATAGCCTTGGCTGTCCTGACAATTCTTTTTTAAAACGGCTTTTGAGACTATACTTGCATCCTTTTCCCCCCTCACTCTCTTTTAATGCCCCCCACCACAATCTACAGAGTGGAGGTCTCCATGGCCAGCAGACACAGGAACAGGGGCTCTGAAAGTGACATACAGAGAGGGACACACCATTCCAAGCCCATCAGGTCAGTAGTAACAGCATCTGCTCTTAAACTCAGGCATGTCTGCTGGTTGGTTGCAGCCTGTAATCCCAGCAATTGAGAAGCACAGAAGAAGTGTTAAGAATTTGAGACGAGCCAGTGCTACCTAGTGAAACCTCATCCAACAAAAATGGGAGGCTGGCCAGATAGCTCAGTGGTTAAAGTGCTTGCTGCCCAAACATGAGGACCCGAGTTTAGATCCCCGACAACCTCCTAAAAACCAGGTGTAATGGTGAATGCCTATAACCCCAGCACTGGTGCAGTGGAGACCACAGATCGTGGGCACTCGTTGGCCAGTCAGTCTAGCTGCAGTGGTGAGCTCTGGGTTCAATGAGAGACAGTCTCAGAAACAAGGTGAAAAGCCACACAAGAAGCTGATCTCTGGCCTCCATACAGGTACACACACAGACACAGGTGAGTATAACCCCTCCCTCCCACAGGCTTACAAAACACACACACACACACACACACACACACACACACACAAGAACTTTCTGCTAGTGGTTAGTGAGGGTGTTAATTGGAGAGATGTTAGGACTCTAACACCCACCCTTCACACCCCATGATCAAGGGTTTCACAGATCATGGGGACCTAGAGAGACCTTTCAGAGTGCCCACTAAGAGGGAGCCTCATAACACAGAATAAACACCGGAAGCCAGAGCACATCCTCCTGACGGGGACCAGACCAATGGAGCCTGGCAGGCTGAGGCAGTGGACACCATGGTGCCATTTAAGGATGTTTATTTTATTTTATGTGTATGGGGCTTTTGTTTGCATGTATCTGTGCTGTGTGCATGCAGAGCTGGCAGAGGCCAGAAGGAGGTGTCAGATCCCTGGACCTGGAGTTGTGAGCTACCATGTGAGTGCTGGGAATTGAACCCAGGTCCTCTGGAAGAGCAGCCAGCGCTTGTAGCCATCCCTCTAGTCCCACTTTTATACAGCCTCTATATGAAAAAACGAAAGACACACAGGACGTGCAGTCAAGGGCATATGGCCTTTGGCTGGCTGGCTGGCTGGCCCAGGGCAGATAGCATTTTGTTTTCTCCTCTTTCTCTCTTGCCTGTTATATATTCCTTCAGCTTGAGCCTCTGCTGCAGATCGGGAGTTTAGGCAGCCACAGCGGGCTTCCTCCAGGGACCTGGGCAGCAGCAGTTGGCCATAAGTTCTAAAGTGGAGTCTTGGAGCTGCCTGGACAAATGTGTGGGAGTTGAAGTGGGGTGGTGACTGAGGTGGTGGTGACTGAGGTGGTGATGGTGGTGGTGGTGATGGTGGTGACTGAGGTGGTGATGGTGGTGGTGATGGTGGTGGTGATGGTGGTGGTGGTGGTGGTGATGGTGGTGACTGAGGTGGTGGTGATGGTGATGGTGGTGGTGGTGATGGTGGTGATGGTGATGGTGGTGATGGTGATGGTGATGGTGATGATGGTGACTGAGGTGGTGGTGGTGGGGTGTGTGTGTGTGTACACGCCCTTCCCACACTTGCAATGGCCAGGAAAACTCAAACCCATGACCATGCACACTCGCAGGCTAAGCAGCTTTTCCACTGAGCTCACTAGGTTCCCAGGCCCTGGCCCATCCACCTTGCTGGGCCCACTAACACTTGGCTCCTTTCCTTAGCCACACATAGTCCTCAACCGGATGCCAAGCTTTCCAGACACAGGCCTGAAGCCCAGGAAGGCAAAGGGAGGTTTCAAGGAAAAATAGCTGGAGTAGGAAAAAAGAAAGAAAGAAAATCTGCCAAAGAGCTCAGGGGTGGGGGTGGACGGTGACAGCCACTGAGGTTTAGTTGAGGTTTTTTTAAGTGACAACTGCTCAGGTGACTGGGAGAGAATCCCGCTGTAAAGATCGAGGGTCTGTCTGCTCTAATGAGAGGCACTTGAAAATTATGGATCAGTCCCAGGCCAGTAATTTCTGTCAAGTTCGGGGCAGCTGGAGGTCAGAGGCCCCGGTAGAACACTCGTCTGGGCAAGACCTCTTTGGCGCGCAGGCTAGAGCTTCCCCTCTGATGTAGCAGGTTGTGGTTTAAGTAATTAATGAGGAGAACAGCCTCTCCTGAGACATCTGGTCCCCTAAATTGTTATTCTGCTACTGGCTCCAAAAATAGATGGAGCAAGGACACAGAATCCGACCCTCCCTGCTGACACAGGCTGGGGCTTCAAAGAACATCCGACCGCGCTGTGCAGGCAAACTTCCTGCCTCCTCACGAGGGCTCTGCTCAGCTCTGAGCCACACTCATCCTGACTCACGAGTGGAGACGGGCTGGGGGAGGGACCACCCTCACCCCACAAGAGAGGGGACTGAAGAACAGAGAGACAAAGGCACCAGCCTGAGGAGGTGTCCGCTACTAAGTGTCAAAGTCGGAACAGAAAACCAGGCATGTGTCTACTGACTCACCAGGCCAGGAGAAGTCAAGGGCATTTGTGCCTCTGGAAATGAGACTGGGGCCATGCAGATGGTTCACCCAGTGCCTACAAGCATGAGACTTTTAGCCCATCCCCAGCACCACATAAAAGGTGCATGTGGCAATACTCACCTGTAATCCCAGAACCGAGGAGGCAGGACAGGCAAATCCCTGGAATTCATTGGCCAAGTTGCTTGGCAAAATCAGTGAGCTCCAGGTTCAGTGAGAGATGCCCGCCTCAAATAAGGTGGAAGGCAGTGAGATGCCTCTGCAGGGGAAGGGAGTTCGATCCCTGGGGCCCATGGACCAATTGGAGGAGGGAACTGCCTCCTCAAAGTTGTTCTCTGATCTCCACAATTGTGTCATGCCCCCGCCTCCCTCCACACACATGTACATCACACATGCACATATGCACAATAATAAATGAATAAAATAATTTTGAAAGAGCAGAATTGGAAAAGTGAAAAGGAAGATGAGCAATCAGGGAAGACACCAATGTTGACTTCCAGCCTCCACATTCGCACGCACACTTGTGTCACACAAACAAACGGAGACTCGCCCAGGCCCTCTCCAGCATGTGCCAGGATCGGCTAAGGCCAGTCTGCAACCCTTGAAAGCAAAGCTGTACAATAAAGCCATCTGCTGTTGCCGGCAGATAAATACTACAGCAGCCTCAGTCACAAGGTAGGGGTATGTGCCTGGACTTCCCAGAGGCCTCTCGGGCAGGCCCCACTGCCCCTGTGCCACACAAAGCCTACCCTGTGAGTGAGGTCTGAGGGCACCTCTGATTCCTATCATCAGAGGCCAACCAGCAGCCTGCTCTGTCCCCTACAGGCCAGGGTCTGCACAATGGTTGCTCCTCAGACTCAAGGGAGCTGTTTGTTCGTTTGTTTCAAGAGACTTAAGGGGCTTGGAAAACAGCGCAGACTTCAGTTCACTCCCCAGACCCCACGTTTCTGTTTTAAGCCAGCCGCAGCACACACTCTTATAACCCCAGCAATGGGGAAGCAGGACGGCTGTATCCCTGGGGCTGGCTGACCAGCAGATCTAGCCAAATCGGCCAGTTCCAGGCAGATAAGATGCTGCCTGAAAAGGAAATGGAAAAAGGAAGGCAGACAGCACCTGAGAAACACCATCCAAACATCTCTGCCCTCTACAGGCACTCACGCACACATGTGTACAGCCCCTCACAGATGTACATACACACAGACACACATGCATACATGCACACATGCATGCTCACATGCTCACGCATGTGCACACGGATGCTCTCTCTCACACACATGCACACACACACAAAACACAGAGACAGGAGACCTGACTATCTTCTTAGCAGTGTAAATGTAGAAATCAACTATTTGGCCATGTTAATAGGATATAAATTATTGTCACAATCTCATCCCAGTCTGACCCGGTAACAGTTACCCCCAGCCTCTGCAGTCACCATCAGTTTCCTGTCCCCGTGGATGGGCACAGTTGGGTGCAGTTGGCACCCATGGGTGCAGTTTATACAACTATGGTTCTGGCGTTTATCTCTTGGCACAATGTTCTCAAAGTCTGCCCAGGTTAGGGATAGACACACCTTGTATCTTATGTCTGAGTCATACTTTCTGGCCTCTGTAGGCTGTCTTTCCTTTGTGTAATAACAGATGGGTTGATTAAATGTCATTCATTCATTCATTCATTCATTCATCTATCTATCAATTTACTCATTCATCTATCTATCTATCTATCTATCTATCTATCTATCTATCTATCTATCTATCTATCTATCTATCTATCTATCTATCTATCTATCTATCTATCTATCCTATCTATCTATCTATCTATCTATCTATCTATCTATCTATCTATCTATCTATCTATCTACCTATCTATCTACTATCCTGGATGTTGCTGGGAATGCCTGAGTACAAGCCTTTGTGTGGCTGTATGTTTTCATATCTCTTGGGTGTAGCTGGTAAGAATAGAACTGCTGTGCCCTGTGAGACTGTTTAGATTTCTAGCAAACTGCTAAAGTGTTTTTGCAAAGGGGATAGGGCGTTTTTATTTCCACCAGCAACACACGGTGCTCTGCTTTCTTCCCAGCCTTGCCAACAGCCTTGTCCCCTTCATTGTGGCCCCACTCATGGGTTCTGACTGGCATCTCCCTAGATGTTGGGCATCTTAAGTGCTGACTGGCAGTCTTGATGGCATCTTCAGACAACATCTGCTCAGGTCCTTTTGCTCATGTTGAATTTAGAGCATTTATCTCTTTATTATCAAGTTACCAGAGTACCTCGTCTATCCACAGGTACAGGCTCAGACAAGACACAATTTCCTAGCCCATATCTCACCACCTAGCCCAGGGTAACCTTGAACTTCTGATCTCAGTGCTGGATTCACAGGTGTGCACTCCCAAGCCCCGTTTTCTTTTCATTATCTTGACAGTAGTATTTATAACACAAACATACTTTATCTTAGCCAAAAGGCCAAGAAGTGAAAACAATTTTTTTTGTGAAGTCCAGTTTATCTGTTTTTCTTTAGTGAGTTATATTTTATTTCCTGTTGCATAAAGAATCATCTTGATGGCACATTAGAAGAAAGAATTTAGGAGATTTATTTAAATGCCCCCTCAAAGCCTTTTCCAAGGCAACCAAGATAGATGTAGAGCCTTCCCTTCTTAGGTAGCTTCAGGTCCTTTGGCCCTGGGACAGTCAGTGTGTATGTGGGACTCGCGGCTCCAGAGCAGGGTGGAACACAATGATTCTCGAGGACACAGGGAGGCTGGCAGGACCTGGCAAAGGCATGAGTGTGCTCCAGGACAGCTTGGTACGGTGTCAGAATAAAATCAACACGGACATGTACTTCCATAATTATCTTAAATGAGTCTTTTTGTTTGTATGGAGGCAGGGTTTCTCTGTGTAACCCTGGCTGTCCTGGAACTCTCTGTAGGCCAGGATGGCCTTGAATTCAGAGAGCCACCTGCCTCTGCCTTCCTAGTGCTGGGACTGAAGACTCACACCACCACTGCTAGCTTTGAATGAGCTATTTTGAAAAATGGATCCGCCTTTAAAACTTGTTACAGTCTCGAACAAACTTTGGAGCAGGGGTGGAAAAGCTGTGGCTGTTTATACCCTTGTGAGGAAGACTGAGCTCCTCTGAGAAGGTCCTGAGTGAAACCCCCAAACCATCCTGAGCCTCAGCGTGGTCTTTCCACACACGTCTGTCCCAGCTTGCTCCTGTGCCTCCCTCATGGCTTCCTGCCACCGGGAACCCTAGAACCATTGGTCACCTTGGCCTTGCATCTTGCCTGCTCTTTGAAACACCTCAGCTCAAGAAGATTGTCACACTGGAAGATGTCACATTGGAGCGGGGGAGGGTAAATGTGACACACAGAGACCCCTTTCTGTCCACATTTCTGTCTCCACCTCAAGTCCCCCATCTAACACACGTATGCACGCACACACACACTAGCACACATGCTTACACACACACCCTGGGATGCAAATGATAACCACCCACCCATCACTGTGAAGCTTGACAGAAAATAATGAGAAACACTAAATCTTTTATAAGGTCAACACTCGCCTTAGCAGAGCAGCTGTCAAACAAGAAAAGAATTTAGCGCCAGAGCCACGGAACTTCCATCGGCTCATTAAACCCAACAGGGCCCGGGCCTGGCGTGGCGGAGGAGACGAGGGGCCTTCCGTTTTGTGTCAGTAATTTGCGGTGGAGGAGGCAGAAGAAACAGCCAGCGCCAAAGGGGCCTGGGGGGCGGCTGGGGAATCGTTAGCGCGCCAGGATCGGCCGCAGCTCCTAATTGGAAGCATTGGGCATTATCAACGGAGGATTTGCCTCAGCTCCCTGACAGCTCGTGGGCCCAAAATGATCGCCCACTTGTCAGCGTAAAAGACCATTAAAAACAAACCGTTTTGATTTAATTGGAGGCAGTGCACTGTGGGACCAGGTGAGGAGGCTCAGCAATCGGCTCACCGGGGCTGGACCCTTTCTCCTTCTGTGAGCTGGGTCAGGCCCAGGAACCAAGGTGGGGTGTGTGTGCGTGTGCAGACATTTTGTCTTTCAAAAACTGTCTGGGAAAGAAGTGAATGGGAGACAGAGAGAACGTCACAGCAGCAGAGAGGTCTCTTTTCAATGGGCTGTCAATAAACAGTGGCAGGCCGAGCTGCTGAGAAGGGGGTGCCCCTTCTTTTCAGAGGCTGCTTGATGGGAGTCCTTTGGCTCTATTCTTTTGGGGAAAGTGTCCCCAGGCCTCCAGCCACATGGGGTTTATCCCAAGCCATGGGACACTCCAGTGGGCACCCATGTCTAGCTGTAGCTTGCCCAGCCCTTCAGAATAACAGAACACAGAAGGTCATGTTCGCTTGTTTTCAGTGGACAGCACTCTGTCAGCTCAAGAGAGATAGAGAGTTAGGAGAGGAGATGTCCTGAAAGAGACCTTTCTGAGGACTCTCTGTAAATGGACAGCCCCAGGGAACTGGGCTGTCTTGGCAGTGTCCCCTAGGGAGAGATCATGGGTGTGCTACAGACATCTGGTCAACCATTCTACATAGTACCTGGAAAGAGCCATTCATAGAAACACTGCCAAAGCACCTGTTGGCTTCTCTGACCACTGAAGGTGCCTCCAAGCACACTGGGCATCGGTCAGGATAGGCTCTGTGAGTGGAGACCCCTGAAGCCAGGGCCCTGGTGCGCGGTGTGATGACTCTCAGAACCATTGACACTGCAGGTACTTGATGAATACTAACCGGCTCTTGCCAGATCTTGAAGAGCAGAGGGGCATTAATCTCGCTCTACCCCACAAAGCAGCAACCTCATTTGTTGCTTATAGCTTCTTTGACAAGATAACACATGCAGAAGCGTGCAGTGTTGGAGAGGTGTGCTAGGGAGAGCCGGGGAGGCTCGCATTGACCCTTCCCAGACACCACTGCTCATTTTGATGAAGGATCAAATGGGAGGAGACACTGGATCCCTGGTGAGCTTCAAACTCCAGAGCTCCAAATTTTGCTGCTGAATTTGGTCAATGGGGATTCCTTAATTACTTTCTCTGGAAATTTCCCTGGTAGTGCTTTCTCCGGTGGTTATCTGAGCGCACAGTTCCTCGGTTGACAGAGTCTTTGATTTTGTGTTCGATTGTAAATTAAGTCCTCTGCTGTCCCGCTCATATGGCGCCTCCCTGCACCATACTGAGTATCCATACAGGCTGCTAAGCAGCTTCTGCAATACTGCTAGGGCAGCCAGGGCCACGCTCAGATGTTCGGTGTCTCAGCCTGTGGGGGTGGGGCTTGATAGTGTGGAATAATGATCAGGAAGATGTTCTTCTGGTGTCTTTTCAGAACTTTCCCATAGTCAATGATGTGAACCATGTCAGTCACAAGTACAAATATCAAAGCAAAGCGTCATCAGCTACAGAAGAAGAATGTCAACACCCTGTTCTGGGCAGTGTCCTGGGGGTAGTAGGAGGCTGCTGAGGGTCTTAGGACCAGTGCTACCATTATGTGCATTCAGTAGACATTTAACAAATATTTGCTATGTAAACAAAAAGATGGATGATGGGTGCACAGATACATGGAAAGAAAGATGGATTTATGGAAAAATGAATGCCTGGGTAAATGGATGCTTGGGTTCAAGCATCCATGGATGGATGGGTACATGGATGCATGGATACATGGGTGGATGAATGGATTAAGAACCTGTAGGAGACAACAGAGTCCTTACAAACTCATCCACCTTGTTCAACTTAAATTCTAAGGGCAAGAGGCATTCTTCTTTTTCCCAATATCCATACCCCGTCTCCTTCTGGGTGATTTGAAAGTGCGCAGTGGGCTGCATATGAAGGGAAATAAGATAGCCCAGCCCAGAGGGAAATTCCAATGTTCTGGGGCTCCTGATTGGACACTTTCTAACCCGGGGTCTGTTATGTGGGGCACATAGGTGCACATAGCTTCAGGTCAACCACACTTTTCCACAACAGGAGACACAGCGCCAGCACATCCTGGGTAGGAATGTAGGTGCCTAGGCAGACAGAGCTGACTTCCGGTCTTGGCCCCATCACTTGTCAACCTTGTGCCTTGTGACCAGGAGCCTCAGTTTCTCACAAAGTCAGAGTCACAAGGTCCATCCATCCTGAGGAGTCACTTTCAAATATATGACTTGGTACCTGGTCTCCTGCACCGGCATTCAATGCAGGGTGGCTGTTACAATTGTCACTAAAATGGTGGTACACAAATCCAGCTGAGCCTCTCCTGGGTGCTCCTCTTCGGAAGCCTTCCCCACAGTGAGTGGGTCAGGGGACATCTGACAGGCATCTTCAGCCATAGCTTTGTTCAGATCTGTATAGAACAGTTCAAACTGACAAGTCATGGCAGGGGCTAAAGGTAGAGAAGATGTTGCTGAAGGCCAGAGGTCACAGTCTGGGTAGGTGTGTCCCTATTGTTACAAGTCAGGGCTCTCTCTACCTTCCACACTCAGAGCTCTGCCCCCAAGAGCAGTGAAGAACCTGGCAGCTGTGGAAGAGAAACTGCCTTGGGAAATTTGCAAAGCTGTCATGTTCAAGAGGGAGCCAGGAATTCAGGGGGCTTCAGAAGCCAGAAATATAACCAGGAGGTGGGAGGCAGAAGGAGACAGATTTACACTGAACTTGAGAAAGAAGTTGCCAAGGACTGATGGGTCCCTTCGAGTCATTGGAGGCAGGGCCTCTGGGAGGGGGTGAGGGTTGGATGAGGTCATGAACAGGAGCACCACTGATGACACAACTGGCCATCCAAGGACCTCCACCTCCCTCTATTCCCCCACACCTCTGCCCTATTTCCCATACTTGGACACAGCAAGAAGGTGCCATCGCCTAAACCTGCCTGCATTACAAACTGACTTCCTAGCTTCCAACACCAGAGGGCCACATCTGCTGGCCCAGCCTGGGGTACTCTGTGCTAGCAGCCCTAGGCAGGCTGCTCCAGCCTGGGGTACTCTGGGATAGTAGTCCAGAGCATATTGGTCCTCAGGACCTGTTACCAGCAGGCCTGGTTCTCATTGGAGGGCCCAGTTTGCTTGCATAGCACACTCATCCACCCATGCTGGTAAATGCATAGTTAAAACTCTTAAGCAGCAGTGCTGACCTTGACCCAGGGTACTTCAGGAACTGCTTGCCAAAAGTACAAGTCTGGAGGTTGTCCCACATTTGCTGGATCAGGTCCTAGAACCTTCATTTGAGCCCCTGGTATAGCTATGCTAAAGAGTACCTTATTCATGCAAGAAGATGCTAAGGCCAGACACAGACTAGACCTTAGTCATTGTGCTACTGTGTGACCATCGTTTGGCTGGGCCTGGCCAAGCCCGTTGTGTGCACTCATTCCTCCTGATGGCTGTGCTCACACTGCAGCGAGGGTGGCAGCCATGGGGCAAGTTGGACTATGGAGCTGGTTTGTGGCTTCTCAGCCCACAAATTTAGCCATTTACCACGGCTGGTCTGCTTCCCACTTGCAGCATGGCCCTGAGTCTCCCATCGATGGCCTCTTTCCTCTTTAGCCTCAGGGCCAAACTGCAATTTAAAAGATGTCAGAGGTTTTATCAAAGTCTAATAGCTTTCAGGACAGTGGGAAGTACGGTTTACAGCAAGGGCTTAAATCAGCCAAAGCAAGGCTGGCCACGACCCTCTGGACACCCATCAAAGCCTTACTGCTGAGAACCTTTCCCTCCCCTTCTCTCTCCTCCTCAGGCCCTGCAGTTAGCACCACTGACCCCTGACCTCAGCCTCAGGCCCTCATCCCTCATCAGCTCCTCCAGAGCCTGACCCTGGAGCTGCCACTCTGAATCCACATCTCTGCTAGGCACCTTCCTGGCTATTAACCTGGCCTGTGACGGTAAGCCCGTGAGCCCTGAGTTCCCCATCACTAAGGCAGGGGACTCTTGCATGCCACTGGGTTACTGAGAGATTGCCATGCAATGGGACAATTCTCAGCATGGGTGGGCAAGGACACGGCTATCCATCTGGAAACTCCATCTTCACTGTTACTTTTTCCCACTCTGCTTCCATCCCCGAGTCTTTGGTTAAACTGCCCACCACTGTTGTCTGTGTTGCTCTAAACACTGTTTCTCTGGATGTCTTTGAGTAGAGGGAAGGAGGAGGCCCCCATGTCCCCTTTCTCCCCAGGGTATTCTTTGACATCCTTGTGGGTACATCTCCATAGGAAGCCAGGGAAGGCGAGCTTGCCTTTGTAACAGCTGCATACATTTCACCTGCTCGTGGGATAAATGCAGGATTTATCCCACTAAACCATGAATGCCATTTACCTGCTAGAACCCACCACGGGTGTCACATAGTTTTAGGGACCATTTCACCAACCACTTTGGTGCTGGCTGACAGGAGATGGCAAGTGGGACATGGAGGAAGAAATTTCAGACATTTCAGGTTTATTCCCTTACAGATGAGCTACAAGAAGACACTGAGAAACTCAAAGTCTCCCTCATTCCCAAAATTCAGCATGAGATGCTCACCCTCTTTGCAGGCTAGAGATCTGCACTTGGGTACAGAAGCAGCTCAGCTGGCCTGGCACACGTGAAGCCGTGGGTACAAGCCCTAGCACTGCTTAAAACACACATGGCGGTGCACACCTATGATCCCAGGGCTCACGAGACGGAGACAGGAGGATTAAGACTTTAAGCCTAGGGACTAGAGAGATAGCCCAGCAGTTAAGAGCCCTTCCTGTGCTTGTTCAGTCCTCATTACCCATACCTGGCTCACACCTGCCTGTAATTCTAGCTGCAGGGGATCTGCAGATGTCTTTAGTCACCATAGATACCTGTGCTCATGTGTACATATATAACCATGCACACATACATATAATTAAAAATAAGCATTTGAAACCAGCCTTAGCTATATAGTGAGTTCGAGGCCAGCCTGAGATGCATGAGTCCCTGCCTCAAGAAAAAAAAAAAACAATGAAAGGAAAAGAGAAGAGAAATGTATATTAATAGCGTTAAATAAGCATCTGCATTTTTGTGGTTGTTTTTTTCCTCCCTTTTCTTTTTCCTGAGTCAGGTCTCACTGTGCAGCTCTCTGGCTGTTCTGGAACTCACTATGTAGACCAGGATGGCCTTGAACTCACAGAGATTCACCTACCTCTGCCTCCTGAGTTCTGGACCTAAAGGTGTGACCCACCACACCCAGCTTGTGGTTTTCAACATAACATTTCAAAACTCAGTAGGGGAGGAGAACCTTCTGTGCGAAGCTGAAAATCTCCAGGAGCTGACACGGTTCAGGGGCCCTTGGGTCAAGGCCTGCAGGATGCAAGCCTCAGCTGGCTCTTGGTACCATTCTCTCCAGCCCCATGGTAGCAGACACCCCAAACTTCTCTGCTGCTCCAGGTACCTGGCCGGCACCCCCTCCTCTGTCTGCCACAACCCAGCTCTGTCCTTCCTTTCCTGTCCCTTCAGCTGTTTGTGACTTCACATTTGAACACCAATGTCACCCCCTGAGCAGGAAACACATTATGGAAAGTCCCTGCTCTGTCCCCTCCCCTTCGGCTCTTCAGCACAGCACCGTCCATTTATGATGTTTGTAGGGAGGACCAGCCTTCCAAGTCGCTCTCTATTCTCCTGATTCTGCCTGTTACCAGTACCCTTCCTGTACTCAGTGCCTTTCCTGGTGACAGAGGATGATTCTAACCCCAACCTAAGAGTGACAGGATCCTTAAAATAGGCCAGTGTGAGGCTCAGGCAGGGGCTGCAGATCTGGCTTCTGTTCTTCCTGCTTGGATCCGGAAAATGGGAGGGTGAGATTGGACATAGGTGGCAGGGAGTGGTCTCTCTTCGTGTTAAGTTCTCTGAAGAGGTGGAAGCCATTGGGTGGACTGGGCTGGAGACCTCTGGGGTTTAACAGAGAGTTAACCTTGCAGCCAGCTATGATTTGTATGGGAGCTTAAAGATGGCAAAGAAAATCCTTTCCTTACATTCAACTGCTTCTCCTAATCGGCTGCTTCTCCGGGCGGCCCTGCTTGGTTGACTGCAGATGCCTTTTCTTCCCTCCATCTCCAGCTCCCAGTAAGGAGCCAGAGGCCCAGGAGACCCAAAGCAGGGTTAGTCTTCCACAGAAAGAGGAGGTTGAGCCCAGCGTCCAGAGCACAGGAGCTTGTAAATCAAGCCGTTTGCTTAATGGCTTGGGCCATTATTCTAAAGCAGCGGGGCTGAAACCGAAAGCCAAATGAAAACACAGTCAATTTGTTCATACTTTAGTGACTGAAAGACTATGTAATATTGGTAGGGTTCGGCTCTGCAGACAGGCAGGGCTAGCAGGGGGGATGGAGCATATGGACAGAGATGCAGCTGGATGTCCCTGAGCAAGGCCCCCTTTCTTTCTGTGTGTATTGTGTGGTGTAGATGTGCGTGCATGGTATAAGTGTGTGTGTGTGTGTGATAAATGTGACTGTGATATGTGTGGCATAAGGGTGTGGTGTGATGTATGTGGTATAAGTGAACGTGTGGTGTATGTGGTATGTGTGTATGTAGGCATGTAGATGCCTGGATGATTTAGCTGTCAATATAGGAATTGCCATCACCTCCCAAATATGGGGCTGCTGGCTAAGGGAACTGTGTCACCAAGGGTGACACCTCTCCAAACTCTCCCATCTGCCTATGTTTCTACCATTTGTCAGTCTCTGTCACATCTCTGTCCATCTCACACTACTTCAATGGCTGGTAACTCAGTAGCAGCAGTGGTCATTCTGGCTCGTTCACCTCCACGTCCTCTGATTAGAGAACAGGGCCTGGCATGGAGGTGTTCAAGGAAGAAATTTATGGATGAATGAGTGAATAAATAGATGAGTAAATGAATTGATAGGTGAGTGGATGGATGGATAGATAAATGGATGGGTGAACACTCACCCCCGTCCTCAGGGCACATGTAGCTGCCTTACTGTGAACCAAGTGCCCTGCAGAGAACTTCCTTAGCACATTTTATAGAAAAGGATGTGAGCCTTAGACAGGCAATATCTGACAGAGCAAAGTGCCATCACCATTTGATTCCCTGGTGCTGGAAGCTCTCTTTCCCAAACAAATGCCACACCAGGACATTCCCACTTCCCTGCCACTGGCCTCTACCCTCCTCCAAGGCCCCCAGCTCACACTGCAGGGCATCCATACCACCCGGAACAGCGAGGGTCAGCTCTGTGGTTCTGTGGGAGATAACGACTTCCTGTCCCCCATATGAGAACTCAAGAAAGAATCTGAGCTAGTTTCCTAATGTTTGGGGTCTTTCATTCCCAAGAGTCTCTGCTCTGCCTCCTCAATGGCTCCTTGGCCAGATAAGAGGAAACCCGTGGAGTCTTGGTCTAGAATAGGCCTCCCAGGCCTGCCAACGCCCAAGCGTCTCCACTAGGCCCGCACGTTATGAACATCCTGGCTACGAGGCCCAGACCAGCTACTGGGCAACCCTCCACCCTGGCACGGCTGCCGCCTGCCAATTGCAGGACACAGAGACCAGCGAGAAGCCGGGGCTACCAGAGGCCCTGCCTGCCGGGCCCACTACAGGACGGGGCCACTGTCTTCCTTGACCACTCTCTTCTCAGCCTGAAGTCTAGGGGTCTTCCCAGAGGGAGCAGAAAGCAGCCTGTCTGACACAGTGACCCAGCCACAGGGTGGACGCCCCACCCTGCCTGCTGCTTTTCCATGTGAAAGGTGTTTAATTATTTCTGACAGAGTTCAGCCTCGACATCTGTTCTTGAGCGGGGAGGGTCCATTTAGGTTATCCATCACCTTGACAGGTTCAACTTTTTTGGAAGTGCATTTTCCCATCATAATGGGGCCAGGGTGGGGGCGGCAGATCAGCAGTGACATGCGACCTAGACAAAGTCCCTCCTGGGGCTTCATGTGTCGTGAAACGACAGCAGCCTGGCCCAGCCCTGGAGCGCCTTCTGAGCACAGCCTCTGCATTGGCGGCAGGGATATGGCAGTGCTGGGGCATCTGTGTGGGTAGGTGGGTTTCATTGTGTCTGTGAGAGGCCTTGAAAATCTTTGCTTAGTCTGGGCTGGTTACTCATTCATTCATGCATTCATTCCAGTGGTTACTCACCACCCACTCTGGGCTGGGCCTGCTTAGCTCTGGGGACATGGCTAGGGCCTTGAAGCCTGGTTCTTGTGGACTTACATGTTTATTGAGGAAGATGAAAGACTGTCGACTTAATCACCTGACTGCAAAGTTGCTAAGCTCATCAAAGTGAGGCCCACGGCACTGCTTGGTGATGAGGAAGGGCCAGGTGGGGTGCCTCGGAGGCAGGGAGGAGTCTCAGGAGCCCCAAGATTAGGGCGGCTCTACCCTCAGCATCCACACTGCGTACCGGTACCTACAAATTGTGCTTATCCAGCACTTAGTATACACTGCAGGCTCAGTCAATATTGCTGTTGGCCTATGTCCTGTGTCGGCAGTTCTCAGGGGTGGGAGGGGCCATGCTGGTGGACACTGTTCTTGAGCAGTCCCGCTCAAAGGACCTGGCACATACGCTATGATCCACCCGTGTAATGGGTGCTGTACATTAACTTGTAGGATCCCAGGGGCATCCTACACACAGGAAAGTCTTGGGGCTTGTCCCTGCCCCTCTGTCTAAGGTAGTTAGCACTGGGATTCAGATCCAGGACAAGAGGCTGAGGTGCCTATTTAACCAAAGTGGACCTGGCCTCCAGGTTCTCCCAGCATCCCTCAGTCCCTACCTGAACTTTCCAGCCCAGGGGTTGTGCTTCCTCTCTCCCAGAGGCTCTTCACTATATAATCCAGACATTTTGACTCTCTCTTCTGTCTCTCTGCATGCCCACTTTCTCTCTCCGCTCCCTGCTTTTTTGTCTCCCTCTGCATGGTAACTTCCCTGACCTCGTTCCTTGGGACTGGTGAACCTGTCATAGAGCTGCCCCCAACAAACCTGCCTTTATCCTTTAATTTAGCTTGAGTTGGCTCATCGGCAGAGAACACCTATCAGCTGGTGTGTTAGCAGCATGAGCAACGAAGGCACAATCCAAGGTTCCACGCCGCTCTAGGGGGGCTGCGGCAGCACTGGACCTACTTCTGTTGCAGGAGATTTCATCACACTGTGAACCCCAAGATTGTTATTTATTGGGGAAAAAATCTGCTTCTTGTTGTCATGTGGCTCAGCCCTAGCACACACCTTTAATCTAAGAGCTTTTTGCTTGAATATTGTGAACAGGTCAAGAGGTGGAGCAAGCAACCAATTGACATACGCTTATTAAGAAAAAACCATAGAGAGAAAGAGGAAGTGAAGAGGATGGATAGAGAGACACACAGGAAGTAGAAGGGAGGGACTTTGGCTGAGGAGGAAGGTCAGCTGGGTGCTTTCTCTGCCTCCCTGAGCAGCAGGCTTTCACTACAGCATCTGGCCCGCTAACCTTTATTGGCAAAAATCAAATGCTTGAGATTTTGTTAAGAACAACACATCTCACCTGCAAGGCAGGGTCAGGATGTTTGTTCTGAGGATAAAATGACATAATCTATTCCATATTAGTCACACATGATGCCTGCCACAAAAAAGAGTTGTCATTGCTGGGTAACTACTTCTAACAATACCTCAGAAGTCCTGATAAATAGCAGAACTCCCCAGATCCCAAGACAAACCCCCTGTCTTGCAAACAGAAGCACTGAATCATTTCTACCCTCAAGCTCCTGTCAGGGGCAGCCACGGTAAAAATAGAGAGCACCTGGAGGACATCTTGTGCCTATGGGCACTGGGGGTCCTGGTGCCCCACTGGCAATGTCACCCAGATGCCTGCATGCACTTGACCACTGGTATAATAGAAAAAAAGGCCAAGGAGGAAATGAAACAGGGAGGGGCCTACAAGGAGATTGTGACCAACCAAATGCAAGTAGAGAGATCTGTGTGGGACATGGCGAGAGATGGAGAAAGCAGAGGGGGTTTTGATGTTGAGACTCAGAGCTGACAGGTGCTAAGAAGAGGCGTGTGGCGGCAACTCCCGCCACCTGCGGATCAGTGTTTGGTCATGACATTTGCTGTGAGCTCAGCAGAGGCCTGGGCTGATGGGCAGCGGGGCACATGGTCACTGACATATGTCGATGGAGGCCACTTGGGCAGGACACAAGAGGCTACATCCAGCCGGACCAAGCAGCTTCCCGCTGAAGCTCGGCAGCTTGTTCAAGCGCATTAGGCTCAGGAAGGCAGCAGCCCCTTCACTGTCTCACTCGCGGTTCCAGGCAGCACAGCCGGGCTGGCTGGCTGGGAATACTGCTTGTGCAGCTGTCTTGACAGGGCCAGGGATGTCCCTCATGACCTTCAAGAAAGGCTCCTGCCTGGCTTGAGCACACGGCCCACACAGCCTCCTTCTTGTCCTGACCCAGCATCTTTAGCCTGTCCGTTTCCCTTAGTCTACAGTGCTAACCCCCTGCCCCCCCCATTATCCTTGTCCTGATAATAATTGCTGAACATGAGCCTCTGTGTGAGTGTTACAGGACCACATGGGTGAAAGAGCAAGGTCACAGGCTGCCCCCTGCACCTCAACTCATCTTCATTTAGCAACCCCTTCCACGTGGGATGGAGGTGAGGAACCTAAGGTCATTTTCTGCCTTTCAACAGGGTGTCATCATTCAGGGGGATTGGCAATGAGAGCACAGACTTGTTTCCCATCTGGGTGCACTTTCCTCATACAATATACGCTAGGCCTCTCACAAGAGTGATGCTCTCTACCCAGGCAGCCTCCATTTCTGGGTAGCCAGCCATCCCAGCTCTGTGCTGAGATGAACTGAGATCTCCCACCTCTTCTCAGCATCTTCCATGTTTCCTGTCTAGGAAGCAGGTCAATCTCAGCAGTTTGCCCATGGGTGCTAATCAAGAGTCTTAGCTGAGGGCTGATGGGATGGCTCAGTGGGCAGAGCACTTGCTGCACAAACATGGGGACCTGGGTCCAGATCCCAGCGCCCATGTGAAGTAGGTGCTATAGCCTGTCTCTGCAATCCCAGTGTACTTCAGTGAGATACAAAGTGGAGACGGGAAGACACAGAAGTTTGGGCCAGCTAGCCTTCCATACAACAAACACGAGAGTCCACCTGGCCTCAGGTGAAAGACAGGAGTGGTACACAAAGTTGTTCTCACAGTAGACATCCGCACTCACATACGTACACTACCCCCATCACACAGGACACATGCATGCGCAGGCCACCTCACCCTTCACACACACACTAAAAAGAAAAACAGACTCTCTCTGATGAGTGGGCCGAAAACCTGCATAGAGGAAAGGTTCCCAGATGTCAGCTGCCGCCTGCTGCTGTGTCCTGAGCATCAGGGGTCAGAAGCCCACAGAACTCTCAGACAAGGCGGCATCAGCCCCAGCGTTGCTGACACTGACCTTCTGGAAGTGAGGTATGCGCCAGGGGATGTCCAGCTTCATGGGCGGCTTGTACTTCCGCAGCTGGCTGCTCCTCGTCTCATACAGCTTCCCCAGGATCACCTGCAGGCCAGAAGGCAGCGGTGAGGTGCTGGAGCTTCAGGATCGCCATAAAAACGAGCCGTTGGAGCAGGTCTGTGGACCAGTTTCTACACTGGGCTAACTGAGGTGGGATGACCCACGCTGAACGTGAGCACTTCTGTGGCAGGATGGGGTCCTGGACCGAATGGCGGAAAGTGAACTGAGCAGAGACATTCGTCTCTCCCCTGCTTCCTGCCTGAGGCAAACTAACTCCCACCTCCATGCCTTCTCCGCTACGATGGACACTTGTATCTTCAGACAGAGAGCCAAAAGACATCCTTCCCTCTTTAAGTCATTTTGCCACACGTGTCATAGCAACAAGACAACTGACACACCAGGGCAACGACCATGGGGCTCCAGAGTGGGAGCTGGGATTGTGGGGTGGCAGTCTTGAGGGTCAGTCTCCTGCAGGCTCTGATCTCTCTCCCAGGCCATTTCACAGCTCTGCCCCGCTGGCTCTACCGTCTGTATAGTTCATGGTTGCTTTGGTTTCTGGTTTGACCACAGAGCAGCAGCTGGGAGGGAGTCGCGCATACCCACCTTCTGCCCTAAAATTAACAGAGTTCCTGTGGTTAGCAGGGAGCCCTGCTATCTGTGAAGAAATGTATGGCTCAACAGGGTGTCCTGTGATGGCCTGCCCAGGAGGAAGGAAGGGGGAGTCTTGCAGGTGAGGGAACTTGGGAACATCTAGAGTTTGGGAGATCTCTAGCGGGTGTCAAAGGTGGGGAAGCTTATTTCTTCTGAACTGAGAAGAAGAGTTCAGAAGAGTTCAATGCCTACTAACAGGTACCTGCAGGCTCACAGCCAGTCTTGCAGTCCATGGTGTCTGTCCAGGACTGACTGTATCCCTTCCAAACTCAGAGGGTGCAGCCCTAATCCCTGTGTGACTGCAGAAATGAGGCTTGTGAGTGGTAACTGAGGTTAAATTGGGTCAAGCCTGGGTTTCGATCCAACACGACTAGAGCCCTTAGAACAGGGGATGGGTGATACTGCCAGCATGGACACAGTGAAGGGTGTCCACCTGTAGCCAAGGAGTGGGACCTCAGTGGAAATCAGTCCTGCAGGCCCCATGATCTCCCAGCTCTGCAGCTGGGAGATGTTGGAGCCATTCCTGGGGGGGTGAGGTGTGGGAAGAGAAGACACAGGTACCCATTGGGGTCCTGCCTCTCTAGGATGACCTCCCCAGCCTGCCCCTTGGCTCCTCTACCGCCTTGTTCCCTACAGTCTTTGGTGTGGCAATTCCCTGGGGACAGACCACCGTGCAGGCTAGGGGTTGAACCTTTGCTGGCCTAGGTCTGAATTCTACAGGTTTCTATAAATCTCGGCACCATTTGTAGCATATGAGCCCGAGCTGTAAAATGGCCTTCTCCCTGTTTCTGGAACTCTTCCAACTGTTTTAGGCCAAAAGGGCAAAACCCTAGGACCTACCTGGCTCAAGTGACCTAGGTGGAAGCAAATGTCTATGACAACTAGGGAAGTGGGGGAAGGGAAACAGGCCTTGTCTCTACAGATTCGTGTGCTTGAGCTGTGCTGCTAATGTGTGTCTACAAGGAACTTCCTAGCCTGTCATCTGGACATTAACGCTGCCTTCTAGAACAAGGTTGAGACTTTAAGTCAGGGCAGAGAGACTGTCTAGTCAGAGGTGGCTACGCTGGACTTAGAAATGCAACAGACTCAGCCTTGTGTCCTTTCCAATGCTGCATTTCCCTTACTAGAAAAGGTGTTCCAGTGCCTGACAGCATGGTTCTTGTAGGGCTGCTCACGGGTGCTTTGAGCAGAATAGCCAGCCCAAGGTCACTGCTCACTAGATGGCAGCTGTCACCAAGAACTTCATTGGAGATCACTGTTGTCCAAGAGCCAGGGTGTCCCTTCAGCAGCGGGCTTATGGCAGAGCCATGCCTCCCCTAGGATATGGGTGGTTTGGCCTGGGAAACTGATCATCTTTTCAAGCCTAGGAATTTGAGATCAGCTCCGACAGGGCCCAGCACCTGGCAGCTTCACAGTCATATGAAGGACAACACAGTGCCTACAAAGACTTGGAGTAAGGACTAGGGAGACAGTTCAGTGGGCAAAGTGTTTGCCAGGCAAGTGTGAGGAGCTGGGTTCGGATTCCGGCTCTCACCTAAAGAGCTGGCTGTAGTGTCTGTAACCTCAGCTTTGGGGGTGGAGGCAGGCAGATCCCAGGGCTGGCTGGGCAGACAATGAACCAGTGAGTTCCAAGTTTAGTGAGAGCCTCTATCTCAAAACCACAGCGAGAGTGATTGAGGAAGACAGTGTTGACCTCTGGCCTCTGTAGGTGTGTCTTTACACCTGGATGTGTGTGGACATGTGTGTGTGCGTGCATACACGCCTGTCCAGAGGTGCTTGATTCTTCTGCAGCTGGAATCACCGGTCATTGTGAGCCACCAGACATGGGAGCTGGGAACCAAACTCCAGTCCTCTGGAAAGGCAGCATGTGTTCTTAGCTCCTGAGCCATCTCTCCAGACACTCTGTTCACCAGTTTTAGCACACAGGCCTCAGCTATGAACCTAGGATGGATGGGAGGGAAGATATTTTTTCTTCCCTAGGCTGGTTCAACATGGGTGTTTGCTTTGGGAAGCACAGAGAGAATCTAAGCCACTGGGAACCAGCTGCTGAGGAAAGTGGGGGGCTCCCTTGTGGAGTTATGAAGTAGCTTGGGAAGTAATGCTCCCCTGAAATGCGCATGGACTCTTGAGGTATTAACAGACTAACCACAGGGCATGTTTGAAAACATTTCAGTGCTGGGCTCTCTGATGAACACCAAAACCACTTGAAGACACATACCCTAAAGGCTACTACATGATCCTGGGAAGGCTCCCCTGAACTCCAGTATGGCTGATCTCCTAGTGTTCAAGTAATCAGCAAGCGAGGGCCCCAGCTTCAAGAAGAGCCTGCAGGGCCTAGAGAGATGGCTCAGAGGTTAAGGGCACTGCCTGTTCTTCTAAAGGTCCTGAGTTTAATTCCCAGCAACCACATGGTGGTTCACAACCATCTATAATGAGCCCTTTCCTGGTATACAGGGACAAATGCAGACAGAACACTGTATAAATAATAAATAAACAAATCTTTGAGAGAGAGAGAGAGAGAGACTGCACTTGGGCCAGACACATCTGGTCAGAAGCCATTGGAGAGTCATTTCATCTGTCTTTTCTCTTTGTGTGTGTGTGTGTGTGTGTCGGGGTGCACACACACATACATGCACAGGCCTATGGATGTCAGAGGTCGGTGACTGGTATCTTCCTCAATTGCTCTTCACCTTATATTTTTAGAGAGAGTCTCTCCCTGAGCCTAGAGTTTCCTAGTTGACCCCCCTTCCTCCTCAGCACTGGGCACCCAGGTTTTAACGTGGGTTCTGGGAATCCAAACTCAGGTCTTTCCTGGTTAAGTACTCTTCCAACTGAGCCCCGGCCCTCTCTCCTGGTCTTTGTTGCTTCGTATCTCTGGACCCTTGGATGCTGACCTGATGGGGCTCCCAGAAGCCTGAGTCCAGGACTGTGGGGTACTTGCCAGTCTTCAGAGAGGGAGTAAGGCTCGGGTGTTGGCTGTGACTGTTGCAGGACCAGAGACCTGCATGTTAGACTGGTTTGGTTTCGTTCTTTCATGTAGGGCTCTCCCACAGCCCAGGCTGACCTCTAACTTGCTACGGCAGGTGAGGCTGACCCTGAACTCCTGACCCTCTGCTTCCGACTCCCAGGTGCTGGCACAGTGCCTGGCATGCTGCTTCTGCTTCCAGTGAAACCTAAAAAGCACAGACTCTGATGTGGCAATCACAGGTCTGGACCAGCTGAGGGGGCACCATGAACCCTTTCGAAGTCTCAAGTTTGGAATATCTTAAAGAAAGAGCCTTTGAGCACTTTAAAACAGACAGGACAGTACACAGAAAAGCTGGGAGCGTTTTTCTGGTAAAAGCCTCACCTCACACTGTTGCTAATGGCTCACACATCAGCACCTGGGGGAGTCTGGTCTCGGCTCCCACTTCTCTGTGCTGAGGTGGCTTCTATGCACAGCTTTCCCTGCCTAGGATGTAGGATAAGGGTGCTGCCTCCTGGCCCTCTTATGAGATGTGTCACTCATGAGAAGGTAGCAAGTAACAAAATGTTTCCTAAAGAAAACACACCCTTGTAGAGATGGTTCTCTACCTTGTCCCGCCAGGCAGCATTGGGATATATCTGTCTAGGGTGGTGGAAGAGAGGGCTAGTTTCCTCTGCAGGAAATCAGGCGGAAGTTCAGGGAATGGTCTCCATGTAAGTAAGAGTCAATGTGCTGGGGTTCTTAATCCTAGCTCAGAGGTGACAGGGCCTGCCGACTGGTGTCCAGACATTTTTTCCACAATCTGGGATTAGGCACACGCTGCACCAGACCGTCACTGAGACTAGCCCAGATTTGGATTTCATTGCAGCAAGATGTGCTTGGACCCCTGCCCCACCCACACACTGATGCTCCTGAGAAGTAAGACAGGGCTACCTTCTGTTTCTTTTCCAGTTTGATGGCGTGCTGAGTGGCCTTCTGTTCCTGTACCCACAGCTGCTGGTACCGATGTTGTAACAGGTCAAATAAGGGTGTTGACGGCCTGTGGAGAGGAGGCCACACAGAGTTTGAGGTCTGGGCAAGACCAGGGCACCCAATTACAGAATGGACACTTCCCTCTCCAAGGGGCACAGGCCTCACCATCACCAGGTGTGGAGCAGGTCGCCCTCCCCAGGGCCAGGAAAGGGTTCCTATAGCACCTAGGAACCCTAGAAAACCAGGTCCCATGCACAAACTCCTCTGCAAACATGGGGAGCCTCCATGGGGTAACTGGATGGGACAAGGAGTCTGCCCTTGAGCTGTTGGGTAGGGTCTCTGCTGTGCCTCACCCACCCAGGCTCTGTCCTCAGTCTGCTGAGGCTAGACTTGGAAAAAGACTCCACCAAGCAGGTGTTCCACCCTGTGTCTAAATCCCTAGGGAACACTCAGGCTCTTCTTCCACAGCCTTGGTGTCTGATTGGGCACTGCCAAGTTGGCTGAACAATACACGCCCATAATCCCAGCATGCACGAGAGGTGGCAGACCCCGCCCTTGGGGTCTGTTCTCACTCAGATTCTGCCCCTGCCCTGGAGACTTTGCTCCACATCTGTCAGTTCCGCTGGCCTGGGGGAACTAAGCTGGGCTTTGTGGGAAGACCCAGCTCTTTCTGAAGCAGCACTAGACATCTTCATTGCTTGTAGCTTGGAACACTGAGTCAGTGCTGAGTGCTTTGCAGGTACTAGCCTTCATCATCTTAGTGATGAGGAGGAGAGGCAGCCCAGAGCAGTGTGGGGCAGCACTCTAAGTGAGAACGGTTGAGCAGCAGGGCTCAAAGGTAATGTAGACCTACGTCCTTCAGAGAAAACAAACAAACAAAAATGTTCCTGGGTTGGGGCTGAGCTCTAAACAGTGTAGGAGACAGTGTACAAATGGACAGTGGCCATGTACAAAGGAGAACTCTGATATTTGTGTGTAGTAGCTGCTCAGGGGGCAGTTACAGGTACTACCTAGCTAGGAAACCAACCCTGCCTGCAGACACCAGACAGGAGACAGACATCCCACTGCCTGCAGACACTAGACAGACAGGAGACATCCCACTGCCTGCAGACACCAGACAGGAGACATCCACTGCCTGCAGACACCAGACAGGAGACATCCCACTGCCTGCAGACATGAAGCCAACCTCCCTACATTCACAAGACAGAGAGACACCCCTCTGTGTCAAACTTGCAGAAAATAAAGTTATACACTCCCATAACCCCAGTACAAAGGAGGTGGGGACAGGAGAACCACAAGTTCAAGGTCACCTTCAACTGTGTGAGTTTAAGGCCAAGTCGGATTTCATGAAACCCAATTTCAACTCCCTACCCTCCAAGAGTTAATTTTCAAAATTTATTTAAAAATAATATTCAAGTTGGGTGCAGTGAGGACTGCCTGGGTACATACTAAGACCCTGTCTCTAAAAAGATGTGATAATAGGGGCTGGAGATATGACTCAGCAATTTAGAGCACTGGCTGCTCTTACAGAGGACCCAGGTTCTGTTCCCAGCATGCACATGGCAATTCCCAACTATCTGTAACTCCAGTTGCAGGAGATTGGATGTCTTCTTCTGGCTTTTTAGAGCACCAGGCACTCACCTGGTACATAGCCATACATGCAGGAGAAACACACATACACATATAAATAACAATTTTTAATATATAATAACTATCAATAATCAATGGATGTGGTGCTCATTAGTGGTGGCTGAAATGACTAGAAAGTTATTAGGAAATTCCTGGTGGATGGTCACCTCAGCCTCAGTTCAGAATGGCTAGCCCCTTTTGCTATTATTATTATTTGGTCTTTTTTTTCCCCAGAGCTGAGGACTGAACCCAAGGCCTTGTACTTGCTAGACAAACACTCTATCACTGAGCTAAATCCCCATCCCCTTCAAAGGTTGTGTGTGTCAGTTACCTTGGTTTGTTTTGTTTTGTTTTTTGGTCTCTCTGTTATTTTGTCATTATTATTATTACTACTCCTACCACCACTGTGGCAAAGCAGTCATGGCATAATTGTGCTGTCTGAGTTAGGGATATTTCAATGATAGAGTGCTTACCTGGCATGTGTGAGGTACTGGGTCTGAGCCCCTGCATCTCAAAACAAATAAATGATCGTTTTAACCTTGCTAGCAGTGGCCAGCAGAGACTGTCCCAGAAGCCATGCCCTGGGAGGTGCGGTATCTCTGCCACGTGTGTTTGGGGAAGGACCAGGAGGCCAGCCCTCCAGACCATTGTTATCCAGTATAATCATCCTCCAGCCACCCAGCAAGCAAGCTGGAGTCCCCTGGAGCCACAGATGCTTGGAAAGGTGCCACCCCAGGGTCAGGCCTCCAGAGCTTTGAGAACCTGAGTTCATGAAGTTCATCCTGCTCTCATCTTTCCTGACCTCCCTCACCCCTAATTGTGACAACTTGCTAAGATGCCTTGGGAAATGCTAAGGGAAATGCTGCCTGGGCCTGAATTGAAGTCAGAGCCAGAAACACTATACACAGTTATTCAGGGGTTCTCTCACTCCTGAGACCCACACCTCCGGGGCCCAGGAAACTGTGACAGATACCTGTCTCAACAGTTGTAGTGCTGATAGTTTTCCGAAGCATCGAGGAAGGGTGTCAGGAGCAGCTCAAACCAGAACCTTTCTGCCCAGACCAGAGGACGAGTAGGTAGATCCCAAGAGGAGAAGCAAGCCACCAAACTGGCCAGCAAGTCCCCTGGCTGCAAACCTCTGCCCCTGCATTTGTTTGATCTGGTCTGTATGGTTGCTGCAGAAGCATGGGGACCTGACTCCAATCCCCAAAATCTTTGTGAAAACAGCCCAGTATGGAGGTATGCCCTGGTGACCCTAGCACTGGGGTGGCAGAGACCAGCAGATCCCAGGGGCTCACCGTCCAGCCTCAGCAAGCCATAGGCCAGTGAGAGACCCTGGTAGACATCTGAGGAGTGACACCACAGTTGACCTCTAATACGCACAGCTGACCCCTGACTTCCACATGCAGACACCCCTACACAAACAGCACAGCCAACAATTGCAAAACAACCGTTTAGATTATTGTGAAAGGGTATAAGTTCTGACCACACAGGCCCACAATCCCAGCAGGTATGATTGGCTGGCACTGAGGCCCAGCAGCCCAGCAGCCCCAGGTCTCAGCTTTCTCTGCTGTCCTGGCACAGGCCCCTTTGGTGAGTCAGCTGGTGTGGCCCCCAAAACAACCAGAGTTAGTCTGGACCCTAAATATCTACCCACTCCCTCAACCTACTGCACCTTGACAGGACCTGGGGAGTCTGCTAAGCTAGATTCTATTTGAGCTGAGGTGCAAAGCTTTGATTCACCTAGACAGACAGTGGCTCTTTGTTCCTGCCTCCCGTACCCCTGTGGCGGCTTTTATTACTTAATTATTACACGCCCCATGCCTCTGAGCAACCTAATTTATAGCTGTGTTTCTAACGACACTGTGTGCGTAATCTGGAAATATCTACCCCAAGAGGCTGCTCCCAGAGAACAGCCATCTTCCCAGTGCCCCACTGTATCCATCACTTCATGCCGGCTCTTCAGCCCTCCCCCAGCCTGGCTGACCCACTCAGCGTCCTGCTCTGGCCAGCCCAGCAATTCTTATTCTCTGGGAAGAGACAGTAGGGCTGAGCCAAGAGGAACCTATGATACAGTGAGTTATGGCAAACAGCCCTGGCCTAGGTCCTCCATGGCCACCCACACGGCAGCTAGTTTCTGTTCTGGCTCATTAACGTGGATAAACAGGTGCAGAGGCCTGGCCTGGTGTGGAGAAAACTCAGGCCATAAATTGGATGTTATCACCCGTGCACCGACTGCAGCTTCTGGGCGAAGCCTGGACTGGCAGCTGTGGTCCGCTAAGCTCAGCTGCCTCTTCAACTCCTGGCAGTCGGTCTACCCTGCATGGCTCTCCTGGACTTCCAGCCTTTTCCTTCTGGGTGGAGTTCTGCTTGCCAGCACATGCATGTACTTGCTCACCCCCCCCACACACACACATATAGTCACCTCAACTGTGGGGTCACCTCCTCCGAGGTTGGTTCCTGGCTATCTCACCCTAAACAGCTCTGGCTAGATGTCCTTCCACCTAGCAGGAGCCCATTCATCCCTCTTCTGGCCACAACAGACCTCAACCATGGAATGGCAGCCTGCCCCAGAGGACAGAACCAATTCCGTGCCTGCTGTGGATTGGCACGGCTCTGCCCTGACAGATACATGGCAAGATAGCTGTCAGTAATGAAGACCCAAGTTCAATGCCCTAGAGCTCATATTAAAAAAGAAAAAAAAAAGGTTGGGCCTTTGATCCCAGCACTCGGGAGGCAGAAACAGGCAGATCTCTGTGAATTTAAGGCCAGCCTGATCTACACAGTGAGTTCCAGGACAGCCAAGGCTACACAGAGAAATCCTGTCTCAAAAAAAACAAATCAAACAAAGAACAGAACTGGGTGTGGTGGCCCAGCACTCTGGATGTAGAGACAGGTCTGAGGCTGGTGGGCAGCCAGCCTAGCTATATCCGTAAGCTCCAGGCCAGTGAGAGATGCTGTCTCAGAAAAGCGGAGGGCACCAGAGGAGTCACGGCTGAAGCTCTGTCTTCCACATACACGTGCACACAGACATGCACACATGAAAATGTGGGGGCAGGGAGACTGGAAGAGGGGTGAGGAAAGAAAGGGAAAAGAAACCTGAAGCACGATTTTGACAGACACACTTTCCTCAGTTTGCTCAGTATCCGCCAGGCTGCGTGTGCATCATAGTAAGTTTCTGGATTAAACTGGTGGAAATCGCCTCCAGGGAGGATGGCAGCCTCCCTCACAGGTGCCAGACACTGGGCATCTTAGAGCAACTAACAGAGCAAAACCCAAGTCCTTCCACTTAAGTCTCACGCTTCAGGTGGATCCCGGTTTAAATAGAAAACAAACACTGTCAGACACACAGGAGAATCCCTTTGAGATTTAGAGCTAGGTAAAGAGTATTTATTCATTTAGGATTTTGAGGCAGGGTCTCATGTAGACAGGCTCTCCTCAAACTCATTCTACAGCTGAGGACGGCTTTGAAGGCCTGCTTCTGTGGCCTCTGTCTCTCAGGTACCCGGCATGCCTGTAAAGGTATAAGGCACCATGGCGGGTTGGCCAAAGCTGGGGCATCCAACCCAGGGCTCCCTGCACGTTGGGCAAGCTCTCTATCCACCGAACCAGCATTCCCCTGTTCCTGACCTTGCCAGGGGGCTTTGTTAGGGCCAGTTTCCTATTTTCTTCTGCTCTAGCTATAGCCTACTTATTTGCTTGCTTGGTTTTCTTGTTTTGTTTTGCTTTTAGTTCAGCCTTTTATCGAAGCTCTTTCTGACTCCAACACAAATGATTTTGCCACAGGCTGAAGCCCCTTCGGTAACAATTACAGCTGCCCTCCCTGCACCTCTCTTTTGTGGGGTCAGAGGGGTTCACACTGAAAAGCTTAATTATTTAGCCTCACTAAATGTGCACAGGAAAGGGTGGTTTTGGGGCAGCTGATGCCCAGAGAGGTCAAACAGCTTGCCCAGGGTCACACAGCACACACGAGCAGTGAAGCTAGGACTCCCAGCCTCCAGCTACAGATGCCATGGCCCAGTAAATTCTAATCAGCACTCAACAAGGGCAGCAGTTAAGGGTGAGTGAGGCTGGCCAGCCGGCTACATCTGCAGGCCAAGTCCAGGGAGTCTGGCTACTCACACAGGAGACCTCAGGCTGTCCCATGCATTGTTTTCCATCACCAGACACTATGTCTCCTGGTGCCCTGCCACACCACAAGGGGCTGAGGTTTTAGGGGAGACTCCCAGCTGTCCCCAGCTTCACCTGTGGCTTCCTGCTGTCCTCCACATGGACTGCTCCATTTCTATGGCAGTCTATGGACACCTCTTAGCTGACCCCAGTTTCCCTGGTCCCCAAGTGCTCCCTGGATGTCACCTGCTTCCTCCTCCCTGGATTCTCCTTTCCTTTGTCTGGCACTCCCAGCCCCAGGCTCCCCTGAGCTGTTGTCATGGTCAGTACTCTGCACAGGGTGGCTTCAGACCATCGATAGTGGCAGGGACTAGTGTCCACGTTTCCATCCTGTTCTGATCAGCTTTCCCAGGTCATTCTCTGGGAATCTCCAGGCTGGAGCTAGAGTTGTACTCTGTCCAATGGTATCCACCTTGCAGACCATGGTAGCTATGAATTCAGCCAACACAAAATCCTAAATGTATTCAAAACACAAGGGACACATGCAGCCGAGGCTGGCCTCAAACTCACTGTGTAGCCAAGGAAGGCCTTGAACTTCTGATTCTCCTGCCTCAGGTTCCCAAGTGCTGGGATTGTAGGCACTTACCAGCCATGCCTGACTTTTGCATGGCTGGGGATTGAGCCCAGGGCCTTCTGCATGTTAGGTCAGCTCTCTATAGTCTTCAGCTCCTTTATTAATTTTCTGAGGTATGTGTGTGTGTGTGTGTGTGTGTGTTTTGTTTGTAACCAGGTCTTTGCATTCAGTTCTCCCTGTGCAGGCTGTAGGTGGACCCTGTATCTGAACCCTGTGTGGGTTCAGATAATTCATCCAGTGTAAGCAGAGGTGTTCTCCGATAGACACTAAGTATCTCTGGAGACCTTTGGCCTCTCTTGAGGACAACTGCCTTGCTCATCTGCAGAGCTCAGGAAGGGGCTGTGGGAGAAGTGAGAATGTTCTCAGGGAACTTGGCAGACAACCCCATAACAGGGTTGGCCTTGACATCTTTAGAGAGGGTTCAGGGACTCAGGGCAAGTATTGCTGTCTCTCATATGTAAAATCCTTATGATAGAGCAGACCCTGGGTCTCTCTACCCCTGGAGGATAGCCATGGTGTCCTAAGCATAAGCTAAAGTCATGGACACCTGTGCTTCTCAGTCATTCATGTCTGATCTTGAAAACTGTGCCCAAAAGCCATCTGGGTGGGCTATGCAACAACATGTTTTATGTGAGGCTGGAGGTCCCAAGCTCAGAGGCTGAGGCTCCAGGGATGGCAAAGGGAAAAGGGCAAGGCAGCCCCCAGAACAGCAGGGTTACCCAGATGTTTGTTGGGGGGGGGGAGGCTTCTGAGTGCACAGCAAGAAGAGGCAGAGGCTGGAGAGGTCGAAGAGTGCAGGAAGAACTGAGCCGGGTCACAGCAGACTGACTGCAAAGAGAAGTTGGGGCTTCCAGAGAATGAAAATGTGCTCTATCTTCACTGTGTATCAAAGCTTATAAATGTGCTGATCCAAGCCAGGCTTGGTGGTGCATGCCTGTAATCCCAGCAGAGGCAGAGGCAATGGATCTCTGTAAGTTCGAGGCCAGACTGGTCTATAAAGCAAGTCCAGGACAGTCAGGGCTACACAGAGAAACTGTGTCTCAAAAGACAAACAGAATGTGCTGATCCACAGTGGGTCGCCTGCGTGGGGCCTGCTGCCTCTGGAGCTAGCTGGGCACTGGCCTGTGAATTCTCACAGTGTCTGCTGCGATGGTCCAGCCGCTGCTAAGAGTTCTGACAAATCCTTTGCTCTAACCTGGAAGGCACCTTAGAGAAGTTCCCGGCCCCCCTCCACCACCACCCCCCGCCCCAGTGCTCTTCTCTCAGCCACACCATGTCACAATTAAGGCTAATGGTGCCAAAAGTGGGGAATAAATGAAGTGAAAATCAGCTCGGGCCCCAGGTGGGCCCTGAGAAGGTTCAGATTCGTTCCATCAAATCTACCCTCAAAGCTTTGCAATTGATACCCCAGACCAAAGCTTGATCTCCAATGAAGGCTTGGGGTGAGCACACAAGGGAGACGGAGGGGATCATTTGCAAACGTTAGGTTGACATGGGTGCAGTGTGGTACGGGGTGGGCACAAATGAGGGCTGACAGCTCTGATTTGCCCGCCGCCTCCGTGCAAGAGCTCTGTGGATCAGAGAGCCCCTCTCATAGAAACTCATCTTCATCCGAGATGCTCATTAAAACTTTGCCGAGACCAGAACTTGGCGGGAGCCAGGAAAGTGAAGGCACCTTCTGAGGGACTTTAGGTACACATGTGTTGAAAGGTGTTTAAGAAGGAGATTCGGGTCTGACAAACTGGATTCAGTGCAGCGCACCGTTCACAGCGGGCTAAAATAATTGGTCATCAGTGACTACTAATTCCATTTAGTAGCCAGAGGCGATTTTTTTCTTCCTGGAAAATCAATGACAGCACGGAGGTCTGTTCAATGTGATTCCACTCCAGACGGGTCCTTCTTTCACGCTTGACGCCTCTTCCAGTGGAGACAGATATTTTGTTAAAATAAAATTAAAATCTGTCCCTAATACGCCAGCAGCTTGCTGCTCCTGGGAAACCAGGAGCTGCTGGCCTGGGCATCCACACATCCTCAGGGGGATGAAGAGGTAAACAATGAGCCGAGTATGGTGGCTCACACTTGCAAATCTAGCTCTTGGGCAGAAGGGGCAGGGAGATTGATGCAAGTTTGAGGCTAGCCTGATCAACATATAGAGCTTGAGGCTAGTCAACACCGCAAAATCCTGTTTCAAAATGACTTAAAAAGAAGGGGCTGCAGAGATAGCTCAACGGTTAAGAGCACCAGCTGCTCTTCCAGAGGTCCTGAGTTCAATTCCCAGCCATTACACGGCATTCACAACCATCTGTCGTGGGATCTGACTCCCTCTTCTGGTGCGCATGAAAACAGGGTACTCATATACATTAAATAAATCTTTAAATTTTTAAAAAATAACTAAAAGTGAAAAAGAAAACTGGACAGTGTCCTCCTTCTGTGCCTTGTACAGTCCATAGGCCTCGACTGGACGCAGAGGGTCTGGTAGGTTGTACTTCTCTTCCAGTTTGGATCAAAAGCCAGTCTTTGATTCCTTGATTACATGCCTTTAATTCCAGCACTCAGGAGACTAATCAGCAGGCTGATCTCTGTAAGTTTGGGGCCAGCCTTGTCTACATAGTGAATTCCAGGCCAGACAGGGATACCCAGAGAAACCCTGTCTTAAAAGCAACACAAGACCACCATTGCCCTCATTTAAAAAAAATTATCTAATGCTGTTGTTAGACGGGGCATGTGCTTGAGTTTGGCACAGTCCCATCACTCCTTATTACTGTAGCCAGGCCAGCTTCCCCCATTTACCTGCAACATCATGACCTGGGGCTCTCTACTGCTTATATAACACAAATACTTCATGCCATTATCTTCCCAAAGTCCAAAGAACTGTCTAGAGATGAACTCACATCAATTTTTCTGATGTGTGCAGAGGCTGCATCAGTCACCCTGAGAGATTTGGATATGGAACCCACAGAGACTAAGCAATGGACACGGGGAGTGAGAGCAGAGAATTCAGCGCTGGTTGGAGCTCAGAGCTCTGAGGGAGGTTTCCATCATCTTTTATGGTTTGACTGTATAGCCAAGATTCCTGTGTTGAAAACTTCATTCCCCAGGGGCTAGAGATATGACTCAATGGTTAAGAGAACTGTCTGTTATTCAAGGGGACTCAGGTTCAATTCTCAGAAACCGCATGGCAGCTCCTACCTGTGTATACCTCCAGTTCCAGAGTCTGCCATCTTCATATAGACACACCTCAGGCAAACACCAATGAACATAAAATTAAGAAAAAGAAGAGAAGAGGAGGAGGAAGAGGAGAAGACTTGAGCCCCAAATCCCCAGGCTGATGATATTCAAAGGTGGGTTATTAGACTTAGATGAGGTCACGAGGTGACCCCAGAAATGGCATCAGTGGCTTTAAGGGAAGCAAGAGCCAAGCTGGCATGCTTCTCTGTCTCATGTGGGAAGCCCTCAGCCCCATGATATGGCAAGACAGCCCTTGCCACATGCTGGCACCGTGCACAACTCATGCCTCATACTGTTCAAAATCACTCCACCTCGAGCACCATAGAGAGGCCCTGGAAGGGGAGGAAGGGATGAGAGAATAGGGAGCACTTAAAGGTGGCTAAGCAGGATGAGGCGGAGTCTGTGTGTCCATCTAGCCCAGGAGGTAACTTACAAAATCCCAACACCCTTTCAGGGATGCATGAAATGCTTTTTTCTTTCTGAAAAAATCAGCCTGCAGTCTATCTTTCCTCTCCCCAGCAGAACCAGGAAATATGCTCACAGACTTATGTGCATGGGAGAATTGGCTCAGGAAGACAGTGGTGTCTGGACATAGAAGCCCTCCTGTAGGCCCCAGAAGGAGGATGCCACCCTCGTTCCCCCAATGCATGCCAGCCCCTTTTATCAGCCTGGATCAGATGTCCTTGCTGTTGCTGTCCAAACCAATGGCACTTGGGAAAAGGTGGAAGTGCAGGGTGACTCTGTCCATCAGGGGCCTCCCTTGTAAGAACCAGGACCTGAATCTGAGTTCTAGAGTTCATGTGAAGAAGCTGAGCTTGGGGCTCACACTCAATCCCACCTCTGGGGGAGTGGAGACAGGCAGATCCTTGGGGCTTCATGGCCAGCCAGTTCAGTCTACTCGGCCAGTGAGGGGCTCTACCTCATGAAAACTATAGTAGATGGTGCCTGAGGAACGAAACCTTTGCCTCCACGTGCATGCTGCCACCCACCCAAACATCCACATATACACGAGCAAGCAGAGATGCCTGTGTGTAGGTTGGGACATTCCAACTCTCTGGCCTGGGCAGAGCCAAGGAATCCGCACCCCCAGACCTATGGTTTTGTGATGGTTGCCGCTCAGTGGGTTCCCTGCAGAGGACTCACCCTACTGGCCATCTGTCTCTTGAAGGAACTGAGGAGGGCTGGTCAACCCCAACACCCATCCTCCTGCCTTATGCCTTGGCTTTCTGTTGTACAACAGGAAGGGCAGTGACCAGGTCCTGGCAGGACTCTGGGAGCTAATTAGATGCTGAGCCCTCCATTACTTCTTAATTGTCTGTTGGTCTAACACAGAAGCTAATGGCAGAGGGGGGACTCTACCACAGCTAGGCCCCAACTTCTAGACTGTCTAGGGGGTCGTTTGCAACTTGTTAACATTCATCATCAGGGTGATTCAATTAGCAGTTCCCAGCACAGGCGCCCACCCCCCAGTGTGGTAGGGCCTTGGGCTGAAGCAGGAAGGAAAATGGCTGAAAAGCACATTCTCCAGAGGGCTGGGAAATTCACCATGAGGGTTCCTATCACCTGGAGGCAAGAAGGGAAGCTGCTAGTCACCCCTCCAGGAAGGGTAGGAACGGAAGAAAGGGCAGTGTGCTTGGAAGTAGAAATTGGTTCTCACCAAGATCCTGCAACTCACAGCAGTATGGCTTTTCTGTACCCTTGTGTGACCAGGGGACAGAACCCACTAGCCCCCAGCAGCCCCCAGCACCCCCCCCCGCAGCCCCTGGACAGGGTGGGGAGTAGGATGTTGCATAGGGAGAGAAGCCAGCAGCTGGAAGGTTGGTCCTCAGCCGACTTTGCGCCACTGGCTCTGGCTCTCAGGGAAGCCTAACTCTGGGAAAACCTGAAGCTGAGCTGACAGTGGGGGATGTGGCAAGGAAGCTCCGGGAGGAAGCAGCCAGCCTTGTTAGCGCTGACCTTGGCACCCAGAAGCTCCTGATGGATGGGGTTCGGCCTGGACAGGCCTCGTGGGAATTGCAGCACGATCCATTACAGGCCCCCTGTTCCCCATACTGCAAGCAGCAGGCTGGGGATAAATCTCTGTCTGGGCAGCCAGAGGGCCAAAGGGGAAACAGCAAAGTATGAAAAATGTCTCTGTCCCGGCTCTGCTACAAAGCCCATGAGGAAGGAGAGGAGGGAGTACCCCAAGGAGGTAGGAACCCCAAGTGCAAGCTCATCTCAGGCTACTGCTCAGCCTGAGGCCCGGTCAGCCTGACTCCCTGGAGATCCAGCTTCCAGGAAAGCTGCAGCCCTAAGAACAGGGACTCCTGCCCCTGCTGGGCAGATCCAGTTACTAGCCAGAGCCACCACATCTGGGATCCCCTTCAGCTTCTGTAAGACCCCTGACTGAACCCTCACCCTTCCACTGAATTAAACTGTGACCTTTCATGCAGGAAAAGAACCTCTCTGAGCCCATTTCCAGGGCTCACTACAGGAGCTGCTGGGAGCATCAGCAGCTTTGCTCCAGGGAAAGCTGGTTCCTCAGAAGTGAGCATCAGGGTCGCTGAAAACCACAACAGGATGTTCCAAGCACATCTGGCTACTGGGCTAGCACAACTGCGCCAGGCCACTCTCATCACCACAGCAACAGCTCTGATAGAAGCGCATTCTCTCCTAGTGTCTTGTTCTGCCTCCCGGAAGCTGGTGTGTACAAAAGTCCCCATGGAGGGGAGCTTGGTTTAACCTTGGCACTACCACCAACTGGCTCTGCGGCCTTGGTCAAATGACCCTCTGAGCCTCAGTTTCCCCAGTGAGGCTGGTTCCCATTCACTGGGCTGGCAAGCATTTAATGAGATAGTGTGTTTGGGGGTCACAAAGGGTGAATTCTAGCCAGGGGTGTGACCTCCAGACTCAGTGGTCCTCACGTGGGTCTCTGAAGCCCCTCCAAAGCCTTTGACATGGTCTCATGGAGTTGAGTTGAGGCTAGATGTGGTGTGCCCAGTGTTGGCACTCCCTTCCTGCGCTACACACTATCCTGGCAGCTCCTCTCTGGCTGCTGTGTGGTTAGGGGACCTTCTCCTAAACGTACTGTCTCCTCCTCCTCTTTCTCCTCCTCCTTCCCCCTCCTCTCTTCTCCTTTTCCTCCTCCTTCCTCCTCCACTCTCTCCCCACTTTTCTTTCTTTCTTTTCTTTCTTTCTTTCTTTCTTTCTTTCTTTCTTTCTTTCTTTCTTTCTTTCTTCCTAAGACAGGGCCTCATCTAGCTCAGGCTGACCTTGAACTCCATATGTAGATGAAGATGACCTGGAACTTCTCATCCTCCTGCCTCCACTTCCACCACAAGGTTACAGCCATATATCACCACCGTGCCTGGTTCTCTCCAGAGCTGGGGGTGATCAAACCCAGGCTCCATGCACATCAGGCAAACTATCAACTGAGCCATGATCCCAGCCCTGCCTGTCATTTTTTAAACGTGTTCCTCCAGGTGTGGCCTGAGCAATGGGGAGGTCACCTCCCCTGTTTCCTGAATTTCTACCTCCATTAACTCAGTCAAGGGACATATTTAGTGTCTGAGCAGCATCGTGCTACTCAGTCAGCACATCAGCAGAGGGGCCACAGCGTAGTCTGTGAAGTGGTACAGGAGTGCCTGCTGTTCTGTCCCTTCCGCCTTCAGTCACTGTCTGGAGGCCTGACACAGACCTGGGCTGCGCCCTCCCTCCAACCAAATCTTAGCCAGCACCTGCTGTGCCAGCCAGACACCAAGGCTCTGATGACACTTGTCTTTCTCTGCTGTCTTGGGGATGGAACCCCAAGTGTCACACACCATAGGCCAGGGTTCCCCAGCCTCACAATGACAGTGGGTGATGAAGCTGACATTGTCTCAGCCTCCTGGGACCTGAGCAACCAGAAGGAAAAGCTGCCTGGAGGCTGTGGTGAGAGGCTGTGGTGAGAGGCTGTGGTGAGAGGCTGTGGTGAGAGGCTGTGGGAGAGCCTGCAGTTGTGTGCTTGCATGGCGCCCGCCAGGGCCTTCCCCAGATCTCCTGGCTCCCCCTTGTGGTCAGCTAGGTCCCTCAGCAGCCACAGGGCCCTGTCTACTCCAGCTAAGCATCTCCTCTCCCAGGACTTTGGATGTCTGTCTTGGATTTGGGTATTGGCTCCAGCAGAAGCAAAATAAGGTAGTGCGACTGATGGGTCCATCGTAAATTTGATAAATAAATCGGTCTGGCAGAGAGATTCACACGGCCTGTCAGGCGGGCAGTATTTATTTAACTGCCTGTGAAACTTCGTCCATCCTTCACTCTTGTCTCCTCAGGCTGGCGATGTCTGAGAGCAGGGTGAAGAGCACACTCGGAGAGTCGGAGGTAGCCGTCCTTGCTTCTCACTTCTCCACCCTCCCAAAGCTTTCAGCTCCCTAATATGTCTGTCCTGACCAAACTAATGAGGTAAACCAAGACCTCTGTGGAAGGGGTGCATTACTACAGGCTTGCTACTTGGATCTTGGTGGGTCACACAGCCGTCATTTACTGAGGGCCTCTCTGGTTAAGAGGTTAGAGTCAGAACTGCAGATACTGACACGAGCAGAGGCCTGAAGCAGCCGGGTGGAGCTCGGGGTGTTCCCTCACAGAGTCTGAGTCTGGTGGCAGTAAGAGCCACAGAAGGGTTGGGGAAAGGGGAGAGAAGTGGCCTGCCGTGCGGAGTGCCTAGCCCAGGACGGAACTGGAAGGTGGGGCCTCTAATTCACACAGCCTAATTGGATGTCTTTTGGTCACACAAAATCATGCCCTTGAAAGGGACTAGAAAGGCCTTGGGACCATAGTGTGCTCTCTCTCTCCCTCCTCCCCCCCCTTCCTGGACACCGTGAGGAACATCACTCTCCATGCCCCCCCTCAGCATAATGGGCACAGCAAAATGCATCAGTGCCACCTGCCTATGGACCAGGCACCTCTGAAGCTCTGAGCTCCAAATAAACCTCTTCCCCTCCTAAGCTGGTTCCGCAGGTAATGTGTGATGCTAGTGAGATGGGGGACCCCACTGAGCTCCTCTACGCTTAGATGTAGTTCTAAGGACTTTCAGGAAATCCAACCAGCTGTCCTGACTGCAGAGAAAACTCCTCTGTCATCCCAAACCACATCACCTCTGCCTGGACTCTCAGTGCTTCTATCCCTGTCACCTGATTCAGGCTACACCAACTCCTGGCCCCGTGCAGAGCAGCCCCAGGCAAGCTAGTCTGCACTCTGACCCTCTGTCTCCTCTCTGAAAACATGAAAACATAAAGGTTCTAAAGGAATGGACACACACACACACACACACACACACACACACACACACTGGAGCTGTCCTGTCACTTTGTGAGGATGCAGATAATGGTTTCCAACATGGAACAGTGACAGTGACAGACAGGTGTATGTAGAGTTCATCTGGCCTGTGATCAGGGTGCCCTTCGCTTGAGAGTGGCGTAGGCTCTCAGGTAGGGCAGTGGGGGAGCCTCAGCTGCCTGGACCCCACCAGCTCCCAGCTCCCTGGCTACAAGCTCTGCTTCACTGGACCAATTAGCAGCAGGAACAATTAAGATATGCAAGGGCATGGGCGCCCCCTCCCCACAAGCCCTTATGAAAATGCATCAATAATTAAGCAGAACTCTAATAGCTACATTTCTGGCCTCCAGACATGCGTGTGTTTAGGCCATAGGTTACAGCCTGCTTTGAGATCTGTGCCGTGGCCTTCTGCACCAGTGACGAGAAGTGACAATCCCACCCTAGCTGAAATGCTGGCGTGGGAGAGCGAAGGGGAGTGAGGGAGTTCCCAGCATCTCACAGCTGTCTGACCCCAGAGAGGACTTCTTCCCAGCTGAAACCAGAACCTATACAACACCCCTCACATTCCTCCTCAAGGTAAAGCCTGACCCTCCCTCTCAGGGCCTACATCAGGCTGACCCTGCCTTACAAGAAAAAGGCAGGGGTCAGCTTTGTGTATGCAAAACACCCTTGATGTCCAAGTCGTTAGAACAGCACTGACGCTTCAAAGGACAAGAAAGGACCACTAAAAGAATAAGAACAGCTATGGTGGACCAGCTGTGATGTCAGCACTTGGGAGGGGTGGGTGGTGAAGGCAGGAGGATCAGCAGTTCAAAGCCATCCTTGGCTTCATAGCAAGTTGGAGGCCAGCTTGGGACACACACAATGCCATCTTAAAAATAACTAATTAACTAAATAAATAAAGGGCCTGCCAGTCTCCAGCAGCTCTGATACAGAGACACCTTACAGACCTGAGAGGCCATGTTAGCAAGGACAGGTAGATGGAGGGCATGGATCCTGCCCACAGCACAGCCAGCGTGGGGTGAAGCCTGCTGCACGGGCTTCCCATTTGTCTAGAAGCACAGGAAGTCCAGTCTTTATGTGCAGTCCCTCTTTCTTTCTTTCTAATGGAAAAGCCCATTCAAACTTTTAAAAATCTTTGTGTGTGTATGCGCACATACGCACACGCGTGTACCTGTGTCTGTCTGTATGTGAGTATGTGGGTATGTGAGCGTATATGAGTATGTGTATATGGGTATGTGTATGTGTGTGTATATGATGAGCATGCGTGCATGTGTGTGAGTGTTATGTGGGGACACATCAGAAGACCTCAGGCATTGGTCCTCAGCTCCCACCCAGAGCTGCTCATAGCCACCCATCTCCACCACCATTAGCTCTATGGCAGCGCTGTGGCTATGGGTGTTTGTCTGGTCTCACAGATTCTGTGGATCAATGCCAGGTCTTTCCTGGCAATTACTTTGCCTGCTGAGCCCCCTCTCTAGGCCCCTCTCCTTTAAAAAAATTATTACATGAGACAAGTGAACCCCTCTGCCTTGTCCCATCCATCCTCCACTTGTGACCCTGGGTCACGTGGTTCTGTCTTCTAGATGCCTGCTCAGAGCTCTGCTTTTTAGGGGGCTCCAAGGCTGCTAACTACAAGGCATCTGTCCTGCTTAAAAGTGGGAACTTCACCACCAAGAAAGTAACTGAGGGGGTCCCAAAGCTGGATTTGATGCCTACATGGTACAAGAAGCTGCATGGGCCTAAACTTGGGGGTGTCCGGTAAAGAGGGGTGCACCTGTGGGAAACACATAAAAGATGGGGCCAGTACGAAGCCTTCCCACTCTCCCGGGCTCTGCAGGGCTTGGCACACTTGGCTGGTGTGTATCTAGGCTGCCTGAGACTTTATTTTTAACATGTCTATGTGGTATGTAGCTGGTGCCCATTTACTTCATTATTTATTTATTGAACCAAATCACTTCAACAATTCTTGGGCAGTCGAGTGTAATCTGATTTGGTTTTCAACATGCTTTTAAAGTAAAGAAATAAATACAGTGCAGGCTTGTTAAAGGAACAGGGAATGGGCCCTGGCCCCATAACTTTAAAGTAATAGCCCCATTACAGGGCGGGGCGATGGGCTTTTAACTGTTCCCAGACATTGGAGTCAGAAGGGAGAGGGCCTACCTCACGGGCTGGGCAGCCAAGCCCTTCCCGAAGCCATTTAACCTCCATTTATGAAGAAATAAAGTGAAACTGATGCTGATCGGGTCGGCTGGGGGTGTTTCTGATCTATAAAAGCCCTCGGCCTGCAATTTGTGGAGTGGCCCTGTCACATGGGAAGAGCCTCGCTGATAAAGATGGAGCTTTATGGCCCGATACGCACCGCTAACAGCAACCTAATGCCACATTTTCATTTCTCTGCAATTAATGTTAATGTCGACCACGAAATTGTCATTAAATACCATTTTAAAATCCATTCAATTTGCATATGCAAAGCTCATTTACCATCACAGGAGATGCATCCAGCACTTCATCACGTCCTTACCCTGGAATTGTGGCCACTCCATTTTATAGCAATTTAAGATTTTTATATTGAGAGCTGATGGTGTAATGAATGGCCTTTTTGAGCCCAGCTGACTCAAAGGATAGAAAGCTGCAGCCCCCCAGGGACCAGAGTTTCGGGGTGTCTGCACCACACCGACATTAGAAAGAGGAGGGAGTCTAAGGCCTCAGATGAAGAGCCGTCCCTCCTAACTGCAGACCTGGCTCCCGCAGCGGCAGTGCTGTGTGACCTTGGGGTACTTTCCTCACCTTTCCGAATGAACGAACTTTCTACTTCTCTTGTTTTCAATAAGAGCTCTCAGTCATGTGACTGCTAATGTATGTTCTAATAGTAAATGTTTCAAAAGAGAAGTCTCCAGGTTAAAAATCTGGGCCAAGCCTGACTAGTATAAATTTGGGGAGGTCAGTTAACCGTTCCCGGCCCCCTGTGGTAGACAGACCCCCGCTAGCCTCCAGTGAGGGTTCTAACAGCAATAGAATGAAGTTGACATGAAGGTTTATGGAAAGATGGGCAGAGAGAATGCCAGGTTCCTGGTATGCCCCCACCCAGTACATTGGAGGAGACTTCCCAAGCTAAAGAGATTGTCAAAACTCAAGACACAGAGATCACATACTAGAAGCCCATATATAAAATAGGAGAAAATGGGAAGAAATTCAGAGAGATTTCTGTAACTCCACAGTCTGCAGGGACAAGGCGAGGCGGGCACCTTCACCAGGCTGGTCTGCGGCAACCGGAGGACACAGGTGACCTTCACCAAGCTGGACTGCAGCAACCCGAGAACACAGGTGACCATTCCAACTCAGAAGCAAGGTTCCCGTGTATCTAACCCCTACCATCCCTCACCACACTGCCACACCACTGCCACCACTGCCACACCACTGCATCATCACTGCATCATCACTGCATCATCATTGCATCATCACTGCATCATCACTGCATCATCACTGCATCATCACTGCATCATCACTGCATCATCACTGCATCACCACTGCATCATCACTGCATCATCACTGCCACACCACTGCCACCACTGTCACATCACTGCCACGTCACTGCCACATCACTGCATTACCAATGCATCATCACTGAATCATCACTGCATCATCACTGCCACATGCCGGGTTTTAAGGGTTGCATACAGAAATGGGTGTCTCTAGTAGGAGGTGGGTGACCTCATGAAAAGGGGCTGTTGGATTGGTCCCTGAAGAAGAGGGTGAGATGGTGAGAACTGAAGTTCTCAGAAAAAGCTTCCCCTGTGCTCCACACTCTAAAAGGCTGACTGACTGATCAGACCTTCAGTGATTGCAGGGTCAGAATGCTGCAGGCCCAGAGCCAGATTATATTGGTCTATCTTTTTTATTATTTTTTTTAGATTTACTTATTTATTATGTATACACTATTCTGCCTGCATGTGTGCCTGCATGTCAGAAAAGGGCACCAGATCTCATTATAGATGGTTATGAGCCACCATGTGGGTGCTGGGAATTGAACTCAGGACCATTTGGAAGAACAGCCAGTGCTCTTAACCTCTGAGCCATCTCTCCAGCCCATCTTGGACTATCTTTAACCCCACTGATAGCCCTTCTTTGAGCACCTGTGTCCAAGCCAACATCATTTTGTAAGGTACACACAGAACTCCATTTCCACAAACCCAAAGACTAAGAATGTCATCAGATGGTGTCTGAGACCTAAGCAGAGGCTTCTCTGCCAAGGAATTGGTGGGGCTTTTAGTGGGTGTGAGCTTCAGTTTGGGAAGATAAACAACTGAAGGGACAATTGATGATGACAGACAGTGATAGCAATGTGTCCACTCCCACTGGTTAAAATGATAGGTCTTGTATTACAGGATCTTACCACAATAAACACATGAGGAACAAATGGGACCAACCAACCAACCAACCAACATAGCCCATTGCTGGAGGTGGGGAAATTGGTTTCCTGAATGGCCAAGCTTGGTCCCATGGCCCTCCCTGGAATCAGGGTAAAATAGGTACCCATCATGCACATGGGCTGATGGTAGGTAAAAAAAATATGGAGAGAAATATGATGAAGGCCAGCTTGAGTCCATAGAACTAGGGAGGGGTCAGTTTGGAAACAGAGTGAGCAGCCAACAGGCCTGGTGCCATGGGAAGCATGTAGTCTCTTAGTCTGAAGTGGCTGGTTGAACCCCAGACTGGTCATGGCCTTGCCATCTAACCACAGGGCCAGAGAGCCCCCTTCTCAGTGTAACCCATGCTTCCAGGGTGCAGGCCAGAGTGTTGACATTTATTTGGTGGTCTGTGACAGGAAATGTCTCAGTTCCTATAGTTTACCATGGAAAAGTCAACCAAAAAAGATGTATTTTCATTTTATGTATGGGATCATTTTTCTGCATGCATGTGTGTGTGTGCCATGTGGGTGCAGTGCCCACAAAGACCAGAAAGGGTGTCAGATCCCCTAGGACTGGATCTTCCACAGGGCAGCGAGCCCTGAGAAAGGCTGGGAACTCAGGCTTTCTGCAGAATCAACAAGTGCCCTTAGCCACTACTCACTCGGCTTTCCTGCCCACAGCTCCTTGCTCCTGGGTCTACATTTTGAATCACATCACCTTAACCAGGGAGCTGAGGCAAAGCCCCACTAGTCACGACCCAGACTCAAGTCCTGGTGCTTCTGTGGCAGGCTCTTGGATTTTTGAGCCGTCTCTCCAGCCCCAGGTGGGATTTGCTTGTTTGTTTTTTGGTTTGTTTAGGGTGTTTTGTTTTGTTTTGAGACCAGGTCTTTTGTAGCCTAGGCTGGCCTCAAACTTGAAACATGGGCAAGAATGACGATGAATTCCTATCCTGCCCCGCCTACAAAATACTGGGATTACAGGCACATTTGTAAAGCGCTACCACACTTTACAAATGCTCACTGGCCAGTGCACAACCTGGCCCCAGGAAGCTGGGGGCCTCCTTACCCTCATCAGCCACAGGGAAGGCTGGAGCTAGCTTCCCTGACCTTACCTTGAACGGATCCCAAAGGTCATGTTGGGAGGGACACAGGGTGGTTCCTTCTGTCGCCGGTCTTCCTGGTCGCTGATTCGGATGTCATTAAGTTGGCGGTAGAGCATATTTTCCCGGGCAGTCACCAGGCCAGCTTTGACAGCCCCACGGTTCATGGCAATATAGTTCCGGGTCAGCTCTTGGGGGCAGGTGGGTTGCTGCTTAAACACATTCCAGTGCCCAATAGCTGCACATAAAGAGACAACAGAAGGGTGGGTATCAGTGGGAGGAAGGTAGCTGGGACTTCTAAAGAGGGTTCAGGGCTCACATCACCCCCTTCTGCAGGAGGACAGCACTTCCTGGCCCTGGCAAGCGAGCCACCTGAAGGGAGAGACCGGTCTGCCAGAGATCCCAAAGGGGGCCTGTGATGGTCAGCTTTAATTGCTAACTTAGTTTCAAGGAGGCATTGTCTGCATGGTGTTAGCCTATAGGGGTTGTCTGAATCAAGTCAATTGTTGTGGAAAGACCCAGTCCACTGTGGGTGGCACTATTCTTACCCAGGGGGTCCTGAACTGCGTAAGTGTAAAGAAATCAGGCTGAGCACAGGCTAGCATGAGAGCAGGCGGGCATGCATCCTCTGGGCTTGACTGAGAACGTCATGTGTCCAGCTGCTTTATGCACCTGCCACCATGATTCCCCTGCAGTCATGGGGGATCATGAGCTAAGTAGGCCCCTTTCTTCCTTAAATTGTTTGTTGCCAGAATCCCCCCTAACCCTACCCCCCAAGAAAGGGTTTCTCTTTGTAGCCTTGACTGTCCTGGAACTTGCTCTGTAAACCATGCTGGCCTCGAACTCAGAGATCCCCCTGCCTCTACCTCCCAAGTGCTGGGGTTAAAGGCGTGCCTCGCCACCTGGTTTTGTTGTCAGAATATTTTATCACAGCAAAAGCCAAACCAGTTAGCTTTGACTTCTGCTAGGCCCTCAGGGGCTGACCCAGAGACTGTTCGGTGCTTGTTTCACAGTAAAGAATGAGGACAGCCCACCTGGGGCTATCTTTTCTGGTTCTCCTGCCCCCTTTGGCCATGGTCTTACCACTGGGATACCAGATCCTATCCAAAATACCATCTCTTTCTTTCCCTCTTAGTTTTTCTGACAAGTGGCTTTATCAAAGCTGGCTGAGAGTGGGAAGAAAGTGTGAGCCCCAATCCACCTCTCAAATCTCTGTGCTCCTAAGGACACCCACTCACCTTCAGGGACCCCTCCATCTAGCCCCCGGATGTAGAGCCCATAGTTAAAGTTGATGCCAGGCAGACTGCAGCTTCTCTCCCGGGGCTTGCCAAGTTCTGCCTGTTGGGGAAAAAGGGCTGAGGTAAGGTGTGGAACCTTAGACCTAGTTGGGGTACCTCTCCCAGCAGCGGGGCTGATAGGGTTCTTCCTGTGAGGGGCAAGCAAGCTACACGTGGGGTCCTGAAGCACCCACACTGCACAGATGGGCAGAGCAGCTAGCTGGGTCTGGGAGTCCAGACCCACTCTTCTGGAACTGGGAAATAGGTTCAAGAAGATGGAGGGAGGTGATAGGAGAGAGGACTAGCTTCTCTGCCTAACACAGGTGGCTGGAGGCAACCGCTTCCTCTTTGAGTTCTCATCTGTCACCTTAGCACCTGGACGGTGACTCCTACTTCTGGGTCTGCAGCAAGTTCCTCTTTGACTCCCAGGATGTCATCATTATCAGCCACAGACATTCCCCCAACTCTATAGATGAATCACCCACAACTCCTAAGGGATGGTGTATTTGTCCAGGGCAGGCAGATTTAGCCCACATGAGGAACGAGCACCCTCAAACAGGAATGAGCAATGGAGACTCCCAGTAGGGAAAGCCAGACAGTTTCTTTTATGATCTTGCATGGTTGGGCACCAACCTAGACAGTGGTGGGCATGCCTTGAGCACAGAGCACAGCCCAGAGGGCTGGCTACTCTGTTCCTCCTGTTCCTTTTTGGCTAAGTACTGGTGTGTTTGGACGAGGTTTGTGTATGTGCAAAATCTCATACATCTGCTGCTTACATTCCTCTATTTCTTTAAAAAAAAAACATTTATTTATGGGGGGGAGCGTGGCAGTCAGAGGGTGTCTCAGTCAGGGTTACTATTGCTATGATGAAACACCATGACCAAAAGCAGTTTAGGGAGGAAAGGGTTTATTTGGCTTACACTACCACATCATAGTCGGTCATGGAAGTCAGGACAGGAGATTAAACAGGGTAGGAACCTGGAGGCAGGAGCTGATGCAGAGCCATGGAGGGGTGCTGCTTACTGGCTTGCTCCTCATGGCTTGCTCAGTCTACTGTCCTATAGAGGCCAGGACCACAAGCCTAGGGGTAGCACCACCCACAGTGGACGGGCCCTCCCCCATCAATCCCTAGTCAAGAAAACGCCCTGCAGGCTTGTCCACAGCCAGATCTTATGGAGGTGTTGTTTCAACTGAGGCTTCCTCCTCTCTGATGACTAAAGCTAACATCATGTTGATGTAAAACTACCCAGCACAGGAGGCATGCTGTGAGACTCCGCCCCTTCCATGTGAGTTCCAGGAAGGAAACTCAGATGGGCAGGCTTGGCAGCAAGCTCATTTACCTGCTCAGCCACCTCTTCCTCACAACAGAGACCCTGCACGGATTCATCTCTACTTCCCACACTCAGCCGATTTTAAAGTTTTCCAGCTACATGAACTTTATCACATCTGTAGGTTGTTAAGCAAACCCAGCTAGTAGTAATTTTTTGATTGTACACTTTTAGTTTGGGTGGGGATAGCTAGACTAGCAGGCGCCTGCTGGGGTTCATTGTTTCTGGTTTCTGCTCGGTGGGCCTAGGCTGACAAGGCAGTTCTATCTTGACAGTGGACCAGTCTATGCTATTTCTTACACTCAGGATTAGGCTCTTTGTTACTCTCCATACCTCTCTAGAATCAAAGTTCCCTGGGGCAGGAGGCACTGCCCTGCCTGGCTCCCAGAACATCTCCAAAGCCTTCCTCTTCACACACGAACACTCTCCTGTCTTCCTCCCTTTGCCTGCTCTCGTTCACTTTTCACAACTGTCTAGCTCAGTGGTTTTCAACCTACAGGGTCAAATGAACTTTTTGCAGAGGTCACATATCAGGTATCCTGCATATCAGATATTTACATTACAATTCATAACAGTAGCAAAGTTACAGTTATGAAGTAGCAACAAAAATGTTATGGTTGGGGATCACCACAGCATGGGGAGCTGTATTAAAGAGTCACGGCATTAGGAAGGGTGAGAACCACTTATCTAGGGACTTAGGGTTCACCACCCCCACTTTCAGATGGTGAGAGTGAGGCTGCATACGGCCATGGGTAGGAGAAGGACTAGCTGGGAACCCCAGGTTTCTGTCTTCGACCCACGGGTTGACTAAATGTCAGGGCCGTGTGGCTTTCTGGTGCCTTCTGCCTGTGGACACACTCTTGAGGGTGTGCCATGAAACAGGCTGAGGGCACCCCACAGTGACCAGGTTGTGTATCCCAGGATCTGCCCTCACTGGGTCATTCAGAGGTGCTGGCAGCTCCCAGCTTACATGGTGTTCAAGAGTCTCCTCTCAGCAAGCTACGGTGTGGGAGAGCAGAAGTCAGGGGTACCCTTCAGCACTGCTCACAGCCCTGGCAGCTCACTAGCCCTGTGGCTGAGGCAGAGTGGCCCTGTCATCGGCTGATGGATGGATCAGTAGACCTCCCGGTTTCGTCTCCTGCACTCTTGGCCTGCCCTTTACCCGTCCAGCCCTGTCTCTGCCACCACACCCTCATTCCCAGACTCAAAGTGGCCCCTCCCTCATCTGAGTCCTTGTATTTTTCTGAGCTGGGGCCTTACGTAACATAAAATGGCCTCAAGCTCGCTAGGCCAAGGATGATCTTGAACTTTCGATCCTCCTTCCTCTGCCTCCCAAGTGCTTGGATTCCACAACAGGCTGTTTGCAGAGGCAGGAAGGTGTGAGGCTGCCAGGTCAGGCTTGGATGGCGGCTGAGGGATGGCCTGGCTGACTGAGGAACTGTTCCCTTTGAGGAGAGAAAATGTTCTACAGGAGACAGTGCTGGTGACTGCATGACTCTGGTTACCCTAAGAACATCTTACACACTTTGAGGACAGGTGAACTGGATGGTGCGATAATGCTAATTACATCTAAACAAGGCTATGGGAGAAGTGTGAGGGAGACTACTTACATCAGCAATTGCCTGATGTTTGGCTGGCTCCACCCCTTCTCCTGGAGGCTGTGTGTCCTATGGGGACAGTGGTCCAGTGCTCACAGTGCATGTGTGAATATGTGCAAGTGTGTTTGCCGGTGTGAGTGTGTGTGCGCACGTGCAGGCGCATGTACATGCATGCGTGAGCACACATACATACACATATACATGCATTTTTCAGAATGTTTCCCACCTTGGTTTTTTTGTTTGTTTTTTTGTTTTTTGTTTTTGACTGAATCTCCCAGAGCCAGGCGCTTGCTCAGTAGGCCGAGTCCCTGGATCCTCCTGTTTTTTGGGAATCCCAAACATGTACTATGCTTACTTTCTGCATGAATTCTGGTGATCTAACTCAAGTTCTTGTGCCTGGAGAGCAAGCACTTTACCAACTGAGCCGTTTTCCCAATACTGTTTGTTTGTTTTAATAGTCACTTTAACATTTTTAGAACAATATAATCAATTTTAAAGAGGGTGAAAGAATCCAGTTGATTTTGTTTTTGTTGTTGTTGTTTGTTTTGTTTTTTGAGTCAGGGTTTCTCTGTGTAGCCTTGGCTGTCCTGGAACTCACTCTGTAGACCAGGCTGGCTTGAACTCACAGAGATGCGCCTGCCTCTGCCTCTCATGTGCTGGTATCACAGGCATGCGCGGCTGCCACCACCACCCGGCAAGTCAGTCTTAACATGGCTTGAAATATGTGATCATATATTTAAAGGTTATGTCTGTTTTCTCCCAGCACCCAACGTAAAAGATGCAACACAGCTTGACTGAGGACACGGATGAACCAGGCCTGGGATGAACCTGGTTCTGACAAACTCACCACACACTGAGCAGCTGAACCTCATCAGTCCTTTCTACCTGTCCTGAGGCGGAAGTCCCAGATCTGGACAACAGCCCATTGGGTCTGAGGAATGCCTGCCTCCCTGGCCAGCAAAGGGCTGCCCTCCACATGAAGCCCCATAGGATGGAGACTAGAGATCTGGAACTCTCCTCTGCTTCCTCGAAGGTCATAAGTGCCGCTGTGAGGGGGCCCCTCTCAGGACCTGACCACCTCCCCAAGGCTCCGTCTGCCAATACTCCTGGAGTTAGGATAGTCCCGAGTGGACCTGCACACAACACGCAGTGAAACAGCCTCTCTGCAGAGTTTCTGCTCCTCCACAAGCAGCTAACCATTTCTCTCCCTCTTGTTCCACATCTCAAATCTCAGCCCCCATCCTCCTTGGAGAGCCAGGGGTTCTGGGTGGGCACCGGAGGCGCTCTGTTGGGTGGTTTAGTTCTGAAGCCCTTCCACACAGCTCACTCTGGGCTGCAGATGAAGTTCTGGTGTCGCCAGTGACCGCTGGGGAAGTTAATTCAAACATGGCTTCTCTGCAAGGCCCCGCCTCCCTCCGGGCAGGTGCAGGTAGGCCAACTTCCGGCTGGAAGAGGAACAATGGACAGACTCAGGAACTGGAACCATCTTCAGCAAGTGGCAGGCATAGGGCAGGGCAGTCTTTGTGCTCCTGAGACCTGTTGCCTGGGATTTAGAAAAGAGGGAAGGCTGTGGCCATCAGAAATTGCCTTCGGGGCACAGCTCACCTGTGTCTAGTCCACAGATCCTTTTTGTTGTTCCCTTTTTGCATGGAGTCCTGTGCTAAGGGTTTTGAGGTGAAAACAGCCATATAGCTTTGTTCTTAGGAAGTGAACTGTCTTACAGAAAGGACAAATCTAACAACAGTCAAGAGCACCAGCAGCACAATGAGGGAAGCTCAGAAGGCTCCGCCTTAAAACCTCCAAGGCTACAGAGTGAGACAAGTTATCTGTATTCTTATAGTTATACTCATCCTATATAAAGAGCAGCCACAAATCAATAAATAGGAAAACACTTCTATAGAAAAATGAGCAAAATACTTCATTAAAAAGATGTCTGTGTAGCCAAGGCCAACACATCAAAGTATTAAACCTCTGAACAGCACAAAATAAAAGTTCAATGTCACAATCTGAGGCAATCAAAACACTTGTGATTTGTGGGACTGTGAACTAGCACAGCCATGGAAGTATCACTATTCACTAGTAGAGCCGAGCATCTGCCTAGCCTATAATCCAACCACTACATCCTGGACACCCGCAGTGGTTCATCCTCACTGTCAACCTGACTGGATTTGTAGTCACCCAGGAGGCATGCTTCTAACCATGAGTGGCACCATCCCAAGCTGAATAAAGACTGGGTTTCCCGGCTGCAGGTGCACTGTGACCTCATGCTCCCTTTGCTGTGCCCTCCCCACACTGATGGATTGTCACCCCTCAAGCCATGGGCCAGAACCCTTCCTCCTCTAAGTTGGTATTTTTCAGGGTATTTCGTCACAGCAACAGGAAAAACATCAAACAACGCTGGAGAAGTGTGTGGTGTGTGTACACCCTGAATGTACAGATGTTTCAGTCTGCATGTGATACAACAGTTCAGCTCAGGATACTGCCAGGACCCCTTCACCCTCTCGGGAAAGCCATCTCAGGACAGCCCCATAACAGCTGTCATTTTAAACTAAGACCAGTTTTTCCCCAAGGGGACACTTGACCACACCTGAACCATTTTTTCATTGTCACAACTTGAAAAGGAGTCTATACACACACACACACACCTTGAACGAGTGAGCAGCAGTGAAGCCGAGACTGGGGAACCCAGAAAATTAAACACTGATGTAGCAAGTGTCCTGCATGAGCCAGAAAAAGCTGGAATTGAACCCCACGCTGACCTCACACAGGAGGCCCAGATGCTGGCGCAATCTGTCTTTGCCTTGGTTAGCTTTCGTTCCTGTGCTGAAACACTGTGGCCAAAGCAACTTTGGCAGGAAAGGGTTTATTTCAGCTTTTATTTGTAGTTTATGAAGAAGGGGAGTTGAGTCCAGGAAGAAGGCTCTCACTCAAGGCAGGAGCTGACACAGGCAATGGAAGGACTTCATTTGCTGGCTTGCTACTCATGCCCTGCTTAATTCGCCCCTGTACCTCTTTTTGGTTTTTGTTTCTTGTTCTGTTTTGTTTTTGTTTTGGGGACAAGGTCTCTCTACATAGCCCTGACTGTCCTAGAACTCGCTACATAGACCAGGCTGGCCTCAAACTCACAGATATTTGCCAGCCTCTGCCTCCCCAGTGCTAAGATTGACACCTTTCTCATAGAACCCGGAACCACATGCCCAGGGGTCATACCCACAGTGAGCTGAGCACTCCCACACCAATCATCAGTCAAGAAAATGTCCCTTGAATTGCCTATGGGCCAATCTAATGGGAGCATTTTCTCAACTGACGTTCCCTTCCCAGAGGGCTCCAACTTGTGTCAAGCTGACAGCACACTAGCCAGCAGACAGTGGGTGGGACTGAGGGGGAAAGCTGCGGGGGCTTTGGGGGCACTGGTCACCATGACCTTTGATGCAACCTTCATGCTACGGCTTCCTGTCTACTGCCACACTTCCCCAATGGGAGTGCAGCGGTCCTCTTGCCACAGGGGAACTCTATAGACAACCAACAAAGGGAAACAGCAGCACACCAGTGGAGAGCCATCCTGCAGTTTCTGGGTTCGGACTTCCTCCCTGCCTCAGACTTCTCCAGAGCAAGCCACCTCTGCCTTCCCTGAAGATCACAGCCGGAGCAGAACAAACTGTGCCTAAGCCATCACAGCTGAGAAGACCCATGGGCCTTGTGGAGAGCCTCTGCTTCCGCGAGCCCCTCCACCACTGTTTCCTCTATCCCGTCTGTCCCCAGGACCTGGTGGGCTTGAGGCCCCACTGGACAGCCGGGATTGGCGGCACGGACGCCTGTGATCCCAGCATTCAAGGAGGCAGAGGCAGGTGGATCTCTGTAAGTTCAAGGTCACCCTGGTCTACAAAGCAAGTCCAGGACAGCTAAGACTACACAGAGAAACCCTGCCCCAAAAAACAACGAGAGGGAGCCCACCGGAGCAGCTCCTTTGGGACCTCTGAGTCTCTAGAAAGGTACATGGCTGTCCTGCTTCCCCACTGAACTTTAACCAACATCCAGGTAAGCACAGTGAGCTCCAGCTCATGTGGCCCATCACTGCACCTACAAGCACAATGCTCGCCAGGACCCGCTCGTTCCCGCCAATGCTGCAGAGCAATGCCACTGCAGTATTAAAGGTAAGCACACAGAGGCCAGGAGAACCTTCACCTACTCAAAAGTAATGAAAGGCCAAGGCAGAATTCCAACCCAGCCTGCCCCTCCCAGTCTTCACTGCTTCTTCATCCCAGATTTAGTGACGGGCAAAGTCTGCTCAGGAGTGGCCGGGTGGGGTCTGCTCCTGCAAACAGCTGAGCCTGTGGCTTCTCTGCATGCCCACCTCCTCGCCAGCCATTGCCAGAACACCACTGCATACCGGGAGAAATCCAAGTCGAGGCTGCTGCTCTCATAAGTGGACTGGTGAGGAGAGATGTGGGAAGGGTGGCCATTTCAGAAAACAGCGCTTAGGTCAGCTGGCCACACCGCAGCTAAGTCTTACTGAGTCTGGTAAAGTGGTCAGGAAAAGAGAGACACAAGTTTCAAATCAGCATTTTACAAAGAGTCCAGCTGGCATTCAGGGAGGGCAGGGGAGCCCAGTAAACAGGGGCTTCCTGGCCTCAGAGGACTCAGCTAGTGCTCCAGAGCTTTCCAGAGGCTGAGGAGAAAAGCAGCCTGACGGGGGAGGACTCTGGGTCCCTCCCCGGGCTATGTGACACCAGCTGAGTGTGGCACGTGTGTGCTCAGGGGAGCTCCTGACCCTGAATTCTAGACTAGGACAAACAAGCGGTGACAGGTGTGTGAGACCAGCTGCCACTGTGCCACAAGGAGACGTGAGACCCTGGCGGTCACCTGCTCTTCCATGGCCACCTCACTCTGACATCTGTGGAGCTGATGCCACTCTGTTACAGACCTCTGCTTTGATGGGCCACATGGCTCCTTCAGCAGCCTGCCCCTCATCTTAGGAAAGAGGTCTCTGAGCCAGCAACCAGGTTGAGCTATGAAAAGGTCCTGGGGCAGCCAGCACAGCAGGTTGTTGAGCCATGTGGATGTTGGGACAAAGAACAAAGAACCACTATGCTGTCTTTAGTGAAGGAAGAAAAGAAAAAGAATAAACATTCATAGGCCAGGTGTGGTGGTGCATGCCTTTAATCCCAGCACTCAAGAGGCAGAGGCAGGTGGATCCCTGAGTTTGAGGCCAGCCTGGTCTACAGAGTGAGTTAACACTGAGAAACCTTGTCTCAAAAAGCCAAACAAAGAATAAACATTTACTATGTATCTTCTGTATTTGAGGCATGCATGGTACCCTGTGACTTCCTTTTGTGATACTATGTTGCACTTTTTGCACTTCTCCCTGAAAATTCTTTGTGTGGGGTCACTTTTTCCCATTTTACAGATGGGCAAACCAGACCTTAAAGAAATCTGTACAAGGGGCTGAGAGTGCTTAGAGTGTCTGCCATTCTTGTAGAAGTCCTGGGTTCAATACCCACCACCCACATCAGGCAGCTCCCAATTGCCTGTAGCCTTAGCTACAGAGGATCTGTCACCCTCTTCTGGCCTTCCAGGGTACTACATATATATAGCATATGCTCACACATAGACACACATACACATAAATAAAAATAAAATCTTTTTTTTAAGTGGTGGTTGGGGTTTTAGCTCAGTGGTAGAGCACTTGCCTACAAGCTCAAGGCCTTCGGTTTAGTCCTCAGCTCTGGGGGAAAAAAAGAGACAAAAAGTAGAAGTCTGTCTATTTGGTCCGTTTCAGGCACACAGACGAGCTGGGCTAAGGTCAAGCGCCTGTGCTTAGCCTGACAGACCAACCGACCTGAAGGAAGGTGACATTATTCCCATTGGTAGATGGGAGACAGAGGGTCAGGAAAAAAAAAACTAATGAAGTCCTATCACTCTTCAGAATCCGGCATCCCTTGTTCTTACAGCTGATTCTTAAGACTTCTCACCCAAGTTCTCACGGTCTGCAAGAGGCACAGCTTGCTTTTACACACCAGGGCGTTGGGAGCTTTTGGAAGCCATTTAGGCACGGCCCCCTAACTTGATTCCCTCATCCCCAGGAGGGGCAGATGTTCAACTCCAAAGAGGAGAGTCCCAGCTCCAGGCTGGCCACCCCGCCTTCCCCAGCCTCCTTCAAAGCACTCGTTCTGGGTTTCCTCTGTCAGGGAGGGCTTGGCTGGAATACAGCTCCGGGTGACAGCTGTCCCCATCAGCAGACAGCTTCATTAAACCTTATTAACATGTCACCCCTCCGCCTCAGTTCCATTCTCTCCGCTCTAATTAAAACAATCTTTCTCCCGTCCCAGGGGCCCTGGGATTCTCCCAGTTCCTTCTACAACAGCAGCTCCGTCCAACTCCCCAACAGGAAAGATTGGAGCTCTGAAAAACCATCCCCAGTAAGGATGGGTCTGCAGCCCTGGAGCTGCCTAAGGCTGGTGGCCCTTCCAGAACCTTCCCCAGGCAGGTGCAGGTCTCTCACAGGCAACCCAAGAAGTGGCTGAGCCCAGGTATGATTGCCTCCTACCCCATACCCAGCTACAGCCTCAGTGAGCATTCATTTCCAGTCAAGAATGGGAAAATGGTGCTGTTCATTCCAAACTGAACTAGCTCCAGACAGGTGGGGAGGCGAGTTCATATTCCCAAATGGCAGGTTTTGTGCTAGGAAGCTGGATGCCTGAGTTCCAGACCCACCTTAGATGTCCACCACAAGAGAGCAACAGCCCCTCCCCCAAGGCATCAGCCACTCCCTGCTTCCTGGTCACTACACACAATGTAACCTGTTAACTCAGTCAGCATCTCAACAAAATAGCTGCTTGGTCTGCAGTTGTAAAGCCTCTCCTCACTATCCTGCATCCTATTAGAACCAAGAGAGATGAAATCCCAGTTATTGCCCAGTAGTTATTAAATAAATATCTGCACAGCTTCTGCATACATATGCACACGTGCCCGGTGCCTGTGCTCAGGGTAGTTCATTACTGTAAAACAACTTAAGATCTTCCAATGAAAAGCACAATATAAATGCAAATTGTGATCGCTATTAGCATAGGGATATTTATTTATTTCCATAATGAGAGCCTCAGATAAACAATCACGGAAAGGGAGGCACATTATGCATCAAAGGACCCAGGCAGCCTGGGCTTTGAGCTGTGTGCATTGTCTGAGCATCGCATAATGATACCAAAATTCACACACCAGAAGAACACATCCCCATATGATCAAAGGTGTGTAAAATAACATCAAGTGGGAAAAAAAAGACTCAGCGGGACTCAAAATCCTACATATATCACCACAATCCAGACATGAGTTTTTTTGCTATTTTTTTTTAATGCTGTAAGAAAAAATACAGGGAGGGACAGAGAAGCACACACTGCCGTATGAGGGTATGTGGTTAAAGATGTGAGCTTGGGGGACCGGGAAGAGACAGAGAAGTCACTTTTATAATTTAAAAGAAAAAGTCAGCTCAGTTGGAAGAACACACACACACACACACACACACACAC